>JAMJFZ010003015.1:2205000-3405000 GCA_026225945.1 Cricetomys ansorgei | reverse complement strand
TCTCAGATCACTTTCTCCTTTATATACAGCTCAAGATCCAAGTTCAAGGAGTGATGCTACTTGTATTGAACAGGTCTTCTTACCTTAATTAACCCAATTAAGATAATCTCATAAAGACATACTCAAAAGCTCATATCCCTAGAGATTCCAAATCTCATTCCAGTTGCAAACTGAGATTAATGATTACATCTCCACCCCTGCGTACTTAACACCTAGACACTTTAAGTCACAACCTTCTATTCCTTGTCACTATATGCTCATGATCATTTCATAATCTAAAATGTAGTCAGATCAACATCAAACGTCTCCATCGTGATAAACAGTTCCAACACTTTAATAGTCTAAATTATCCGAATTTGCCATGAACTGGTTGACCACAGCTGCTCACTAAACCTCTATGACTCCATCAACCATTTATCTTCTATGTCTGCATAATCAGAAGTAAGGGGAAATGCTGCCAAGTCTGCTAGTCAATGATCTGGTCTATTTTTCCTTCCTTATCATATTATATCATATTTTCTGATAATTTCCAAGGAGATAAAATTTATTTATCAAATGAAATGGCTGTAATAATTTCAATTATGTTAAAATCTAGAAGTTCATATTATCCTTTTACTATCTAGCCTCCATGACCAAAAATTGGACTGAAATCTTTGACTGTAGGTTATTCTGACCCATACCAAGATCTTCTGGAGTTTGCTAAAGACTTTGTACCACCATATTGTCCAACAAACCATAATTTTCTTTTGTTAATAAATTGGGAATTTTCATTTAAAAGGTGTCCTCTCTTGTGCCTAGCTTTAAAATATAGCAGAAGTTTAAAATATAGCAAAATACACTTTAAGTACATCTACATTCCAAAATCCACTTCCTAAACTCTTGCTTACAGAAACTAAGTTAGGGGTGCTCAACCTGTGGGTCACAGCTCCTTTGGGGGTCAAATAATCCTTTCATAGGGGTTACCTAAGACCATCTGCATAGCAGATATTTGCATTATGATTTATAAAAGTAGCAAAATTTCAGTTATGAAGTAGCAAAAAGAGATTTATGATTGGAGTTCACCAAACATGAGAAAGTGTTAAAAGATCACAGCATTAGATGGGTTGAGAACCACTGCCATATGGTCCTAAGTTTACAGAATCAGGTATGATTTTCTTTGTATGGAGTGGGCCTTAAATCCAATTAGAGAATAAGTGGTTACCTATAACATTATGATCCCAATATTGTGCCAGTAAGCATAGATTGCCTAGCATGTCAGTAACGTAGCTCACAGAGGTCACATTTGAGTAAGCCTGTAGATGACTTTGCTTTACCAGCAACCTGCATAGTATTTCTCAGTACTATGAAAGCTAGCCAGCAAGAAGAATGTTTCCAGCTTTGTTCTTGCTTGATTTCTCTGTGCTTTGTAGTCAAAATGTCTTTTTGCTGTCCTGAGTGATAGGGTCTTCACATCAAATTCATGTATACAAACAGCAATGACGATAGGAGGTCTGTGATTTCTCTGACCAACAACTCATAGGAACGTATACATAGCACTGGGATTTTAATAACCTATGACTTCTGGAGTGTCTATTGTCTAACCATGAAGAGTTCCTCTAGTCAATCTCTCTTTAAATGAATTATACTTGAGGGTGGAAGTTACAATAATTAATTTACATTTCATATATATATGTATATGAAATTTTCAATAAAAGTTATAAAATGTTTATGTAATAAATTTTAAAATACCAGGTTTTCAATAGTTTTGTTTACCCCTCCTATCTTCCCCTATTTTGACATGCCTTTCCACCTCAATCCTTATGTAAACCTTTCTAACCTCAGTTTTTCAATTCTTTACTTTCATATCACATAAGTTCAAAACACTCTGACCTCTACCTTAAGCCCTCTTTCCCCCTCCCTCTATATGTGGTTTGAATGAGAACGGACCCCCATATATTCATATATTTGAATGCATGGACTTTTCTAACTGGATTCTTTGTTTTCTTGGTATTTAGTTTTTCTTTTTAGTTTCTTGTATTTTGTAGATACTAATCCTCTCTTACCTGCATATATGGCCATGTCTTTCTCCCTCCATTCTGTAGGCTCCTTCTTCAGTCAATTCACAGTTTCAACACTTAATGGAATATTTATACCACATTCCCTCAAGGCCCTAGACTCTCTATATAAGAGTGGGCAGAAAGAGTATATGAGCCAGAGGTTCTGCACAATGTCAAGGAAATAGTGTTTTTCAGACACATCAGGGTAGATGCATATATGAATTTACACAGATTGAGACAGCATGACCAAGATCAGCACAAGCGGAAGCCAGACAGAATCCTGGAATGGAGAACAGGAGTTGGCCTGAATATTCACCTCTAGCTTGGGATCTATTCTCTTTTAGTTATTGTTGGGAGAGGGAGAGTCCATTTCTTTAACGAAGTGATACCAAATTCCAAGGCAGAAGCTTTTTAGTTGAGTGTGCTACCACTTGATGATTGTTGGTCTTATTTACTAGGCAATAAGAATTGCATTTAGAAATTTCTTACTTGAACCTGCACCCTATGGTGTATTCCCTTCTCTTTCTTTAAGAAATTTCAGGGTTTCAAAATTAAAATCATAGCTGGAGGTATCATTATACCTGATTTCAAGCTATACTGCAGAACCATAGTAGTAAAAGCAGCATTATACTGTTGCAATGAAAGACACCTTTGTTAATAGAATAGAATCAAGGATCAAGATATGAGCCTATGCACCGACAGCCACCTGAATATAGACAAAGAGTCCAAAAAATCATGCATTGGAGCAAAGACAGTATCTTTAAAATATGGTATTGGAAAACCTAGATATCTACATGAAAAAGAATGAAACTTTTTTCTGATCCTGCAGACAAATCAGTTCCAAATGGATCAAAGATCTTAATATTAGTCCTGAAACTTAAACTTACCTATGCTTTAACATATACAATACCATCTGATTGTTGAAGGCTTAAATATTTTTTATTACATTATTCGTAATCTGCTTTGTTCCTGTGTTGTTGTAAGGGCCCTTTTAAAACAAAAGAAAGTTGATGGGACTTAATGAAAGTCAGTGTATACATGTTCAGCCTTATTGCGTTCCTGCAGCCTCAGTATCATAGTGTCATGGCAACCCTATCACATTTTATCCATAGTATTAAAGCTCTATAGTCACAGAATACACAATGAATATGTATGTTACCATTTATAAGAACATATAGATGAAAAATACCCATCATTCTTGGAGCCTTTGGATGTAAATCTACTGTTTCTCTGTATGGGGATCCCTTAACAATACTTCTGGAAATTCTAAAGAGGCTGCTTATATTCTTTAAACATCTATGCCATTTCAATATTAGATGGTAAAGTAAATTCAGGATTTCTGTATATTCAGTGTTCATGTATTGTCACTGTTTCAGCATTTGAAAGGAATACAAGCCTATTTGCTCTAAATTCACTTATGCTTTATTGTTCTATCTAAAATGGAGAAACACTTTTAAAAATATGCTGTTTCCACAAACCTCTTCTAGAGATGGGATGAACGCAAATATTTAATCCTTTATGGCTGGCCTGTAGGTGTATATGTAGAGTTCTGCATGTCTTTTAACAGAATCACAATTGAGGAATAAGTCATATATTGTATATATAGTACTGTATATTGTATACATTATACTCTATATAAATAATATATACTGTATATACACAGTATACTGTATACATTATTGTGTATACAGTATTGCTTGGGATAGAAACAAGGCCCACATTATTCCTAGATATCTGCTGGTGAGATGAAATTGTGGCTAAATGTTCTAAAATAAGTCACTGGTAATCCTGGGCTTAAAAGAGATCTGAAAATCTGAAGCTAATTGTCTCCCTTTGGTACTATGTGTATGGATAGAAGGCTGTCTGTGGGTAGACCCAGGGATGGGATCTTCCCAGTGTTAGAATTCACCATTAGATTCCAATGCAAAATATAATACTCTTCTGTCTGTGTCCAATAGCTATAAGGGATTGCCTAGTGGCAGGAATATATGTAAGTTCACATGACAGCTAAATGTAAAGCAGACCAAGATATGAATCCTTCACATTCTATTAGAGTTAATATCTCCACCTGCTGCTAGAGCACATATAATGGCTCTGTCTGTGAGCACTGAATATTAGAATATCAGGGCTGCCCCATCTTCAGAGAACAGATGGTTGAGATGATCCATTTGTTCCCAAGCCTGATATTAACTTGCATTGCACCTGTGTTTCACAACCACAGGGAACTGCACTGTCTTGGTTCCATTCCTTAGTCTCATTCCATGCCTAGAAACACTGCAGGTTGAAATCTAAGTTTATTCTGTAAGTCTGAAGGCTTCTTCATGATTCTGTGGCAATCTTGCATGAACAGTCTGCTCAATATATTAATTCCTTTCAGCATTACCCAGCTTCTCACTACGGAAGAACAATTACTGAACTCCAATACAATTCTTTGCTAGATTTTCTACTTTGCTTCCCATGAGTCTTGCTCATTGTTCTGATAAATTTAAGGAAGAGGTGTCTAATCAGTCTCTTTACAACTTGTCTAATGCAATTCTAGCACCTCATTATTCAACTACTCTCCTTGAATTTCAGGGTTATAAGCATTTGCCAGCACTGAATATTCTCACGAAAACCTTGGTACTGGGTTTCATGTTTATGGCCTGAACATAATTACCTTTCTTTTACCTAAGTGGTAAACATTTCTCTCTATACTACTCTGTTCAGAATTAGGAGAGCGATGATAAGGACAGACATTCTTTCCCATTTCCTTCTATAAGTATTTTTCCTTTTATTAAATGACAATTGTGAGCTATGAGCTCTTACTCCTGGCTTTTTTAACTCTTGTGAAGATAGCTTCACATATAAATAGCTGTTCCAGTAGGTGTGTGTGTGAGGAGATAATTGCCTGAGGATCTTACTCAGCCACTGTATTACTTTGCCTCCTGAAAAGCCTTTCTTATGTTTTATGTGAGTACTTAGCACCTTCTGTGTTAACTTGAACATCTCAGATTTAATCTTTCTTTCAGTTGAGGTATAGAAATGATTAGATCCCTTAGCTTATGCTTCCCCAGGACAGTCTTTATCTCTCTTTCATTGTTCAAAGACAAACTTGCTAGATATATTATTCATGGTTGGCTTGCAAGTTTTCTGGTGAGAAATCTGATGATTATTGCACCAATGTTCTTTTGTCTGGGATGAGGTGTTTTTGACATATTACTTCTTTTTTTTAAAAGTCTCTTTTTATCTTTGACCTTTGAAACTTTTATTACAGCTGTTCTCAGTGAAGATATTCCTATGACTTAATCAACCTTGGGATTTTGGGTGCTTATAGATCTGTTTTCATTTCCATAACCATATTTAAACTCCAGAAGTTTGTAATCACATCTATAAAATGGGAATGGTAGAAATGACAAGTCACAAGTTGCTGTCATTGTTAGTGAAATGCAACCTGCTTTACACATATACAGAGTCACCAGTTCCATTGCCAGAATGACATCGAAGGTGATTGTGTTGTTCAGGTATTACCTCTGTGACATGTGTGTCAAGTCAAATTCAACAAAAAATTATTCTTTGCTTACAGTTCCTTAGGCTTCATGAGGTGTTCATCTGGCTCCATTAATTTTCAGCTCTGTTTTAAAACAGAATGTCACTGTGAGAAGCATGAAGTTGAACAAAGTTCATAGTGGTTTAGAAGCAAAGAGGCATTAAGAGAGGAATCTGGGACAAACTACATCTTTCAAAGGCATGCTCCCAATTGCCTAATTCCTCTAATCAGATCTTACTTCCTAAAGTCTCCTTCATTCTCCAAAATATCTTAAGCTTGAAACCAAGATATCAATTAACTTTTGGAGGTAATTTTAAATACAAATTAAAACATTTTCTTGGCTACTAAAGGCTGAGGACTACCTCACAAAGCTACTCTCAAATCTCAGTTGTTCCAGTTTTCTTTAAAGGAAGGAGTCCGAAATACCCTTTGAGATTCAAGACAGACTGTTCTGTTCGCTGTAATGTAAAGCTTATAAATAATAAAGAAAGCTGGGTGGTGGTGGCGGCGCAGAATTTTAATCCCAGTACTCAGGAGGCAGATGCAGGTGGATCTCTGTGAGTTCAAGGCTGGCCTTGTCTATAGAGTGAGTTCGAGGACAGCCAGAGTTACAACAGAGAAACTCTGTCTTGAAAAATAAAATAAAATAAAATATAAATAAAAATAAAAATGAAAAATAAAATCATCTATTTTCTAGATAAGCACCATTTCAAAAAAAAAAAAAAAGGAATAAGAATTTAACTAGGAACAATCAGACCAAAATAGAACAAAATAGAACAAATCCAACAGAAAACATTAAAATCTGTATCATCATACCTACTATCAAAGTCAATCAGTGACATAATGTGAACTCCTTCCCTCAAGTGGTTGGCCAACTTCTTTTATGTGCCTTTGCTGGCTATAGTTTACATGATTTCTCTTGTGGGCTAGATCTGCTTTCTGCTTATGATTTCACTCCAGACATTCCAAATTCTAAGCATTTTTAATGTACTAGAGTCTCTAATACAGATACAGTTTCACTCCACTCTTAGTTCATTGGCCTTTCAGATGCTGCTAGTAGAGACTCAGTTCATTCCACACACTGTTCAGCCTCCTAGGCTTTCCTTCTTATACCCTTGGAAGCCTCGATGACACCATGATTCTTGCACCTTTGACCATGCATCACATCTGTTCTATATACATGTAGCAGCAGCACTATATGCAAGACACCAGTGTTACTCATTGGTGTGAGCAGTATCTAGGTATGCTTTTACCCTGGCTGTTATGGTCTTCAAGTGATTAGACAGATGAACACAATGAAATGAATCTTAAGGAATGGACTTTCTAGGAGGACCCTGTATGATTAGGACACTCAATGTTCTGTATTCAGATATAATGTTTATATTTTCACACATTTGAGCCAGCTGGAGAAAAGATGTTGCTTATTCTGGAAAAGACACTCTAAGAGCATCCTTCCTATTGTCACTGCGTTAAGTAGTTTGCTTCTGTTAAATGATGCTAATCTCTTTAACAATCATATATTCCTTGGCTGCAGGTTTCACCTTGTTCCCTTTATTGTGAAACAGCAAAATTTTCAAATATTTCTGCTCTGCTGTTTCTTCTCAATTCTCACTATGACCTGATCAAATCAACAAGCAGTACTCATGGCACAATTTAGAGGCTAGGCTGCCCTGGGATATCCTAAACCAGATGTAATTTGTCTGCCACCTTTAAATTAAGCTTCCAACAAGTCTCAGTACATGAACATAATGTAACCAAGATGTCTGTCACATTGTAACATCAATAACCTCTAGTCTAATTCCAAACAAATTCCTTGTTTTCATCTGAATAGGAAAATAGTATTTACTGTTCATATTCCTAGTGGCGACATGGTCTTCTGGGCTGCCATCAAAATTGCTTACTAATCTCTGTTTATATCTTTCAAGGACTTTTTATAAATTCCTCTCATAAGTCAGTTCTAAAAGCTTCTGAAACACATGGTCATGTTTAGTCACAGTGAAGATTCCACTTAGTAGCAATTTTTCCACATTTGATTTTTGTCATTGTGACAAAATATTAGAAGGAGCAAATTTAAAGGAAACAAAGCTTTTTTGGGCTCATGATTCCACTGGATTGGGTCTATGATTAGCTGGCTCCACTGCTATAAGCCTGAGCCAAATATCATGATAGAGAGAGCATGACCTAGCAGATCCACTCAACTAGAAGCAGAGACAGGATTCCTTCAGGACATATTTCAAGTCATATACTTCATCTAACCACCGTCTAGTTCCTAATAGTGTGTTCAAAATGAATTAGTCAATGATTAGTAAGTTAAGTCCTTCAGTATCACCTTATGTCTGAAAGTGTTGCAAGAGGGGGAAAAAAAAACCTCTCAGTATACGAGTCATGGGCAAAACTTCCTATTCAAAAGATAACATTTTTTTTGTCATCAAATAGCAGTAATTTTTTTTAAATACTGAGAAGCCCAATAATATATCCCAGTTTAATAGACTTTGTGGTCCTGCAAACCTCAAAGAAAAGTCTAGCCAATGCTGCAATTAAAGGATTTGCAGCCAAGTAATGTCAAAAGAACGTTGACTGAAAGATCACTTAAAATACCCTTAGAGAAATCGGCAGAGCACTCAACTACAATCCCATCCCTTGGGAAGCTTTGGCAGGAAGATCATGAGTTTGAAGACTGTCTGGAATATAAGGACTTCAAAGCAAGCTTGAATTACTGAGAAAGAAATTGTTGCAAACAAACAAAAAACTCAAAATTTCTCAAAAGTGTATCATTAACCCTAAAAGACATTTTCAGAGATCTTCTTAGGTCATTCCATTTAAATCATGCCCAAATAATTTTCTAAGTAACTTCCCAAAGATCTTCCCTTCCTTGTAACCTTGTCACATTTGGTTACCTTCTCCATACACCATGATGAAATGGATTTTGTTTGTGGGTTGAGATTACTGAGACATTATCACTATGCCCTTCTCTGGGGTGCTAGCATCAGCTTAGAACTTAGCCACTTTCTTCATAGACACACGTTTTGGAATTCTAATTTGAGTACATTCTTAGATTCTTGTTTGACTTAATGAAGTGATTTTTATATATACCTCTCCTGGATTTCTCTGGTTCTTATTTAACCTTTTCATATGGGTGTGTACAATTAGACCAAATAGAGCTTTAAAGATGGCTTATCTTTCTTTGATATTGCACATTTACACAGAAGTTAAAATCACTGTTTTCTATCAGGCAAAATGTGATATTGCTTACATTTTTGCAAGCAAGATTAGGGTAGGAGAACATCTCTTATTTAAATATACATTATGAAATTTCATTAGGATTCAGTAGGAATTTCATAACAAGTAATGAGGATTGAATTATGGAAATAATGTAAATTATCCTGAACACATCAGCCAACACAGCTAGCTACAAATTGGTATTTTTTGTTTGATTTGAGGTCACAGATGATTCTATACTAATTTGCAATGTACTTGCTTGAATTGCCCCCGAATTAACTCATTCAAACAACATGGATTCACTATAGTGCCTTTTACTTTGCCCTGCACTTAGTAATGGAGAAAATAACTGAAAAGAAAGAGTTCTTCCTCTTGGGAAGGTGACATCTAAGAAAGGAAATAAGGATAACATACATGTAAAAGTAGTTCTCATTTCAACTTGTGTAGAGTTCCTTGTTTGACAGTAATTTTACTTAGATACAGTTTTATTTGTTTCTACAGAGAACCTGAGTCAGAGGTCTATGCTGATTTAAGAGATGCAGGACATGATTAGTGCTATAGAAGCATCTAAAAGTAAGAATGCCTTCTCCATTCCCATAAGAATGCCCTCCACTACAGAGAATTGAGCATAAAGATACTATCACAATGTTAGTGAGACTTAAGCTTGAAATAAAATCTGGTTTTCTGTGTTCTTTTCCATTTGGCTGGAGTACAACTAGATTTGCTGATACTCTTCATGGGATAGGAAAGGTTCATCTACAGAATAATTGTATCTCTATCTGCCCTAGAATCTCTAGGAAAGAACAGGATGATTACTGCCCTTTCATTTTTATGCTACATTTTCTCCTTAAATTTTTTTTTGTTTAAAATAAAAATATATAACAGATGAAGTGTCTCACACTTCAAACAATTCAATTTTACCATCTAGGTTTAGAAATGTCACTTTGCTCTTGGTAAGGGTCAAGTGTGTATAAAAACATATTTGCTATTTTTCTATGTGGCCTACTTGTGAAAAGAGTAGGAAGACATTCTTCATTCGTAACTGCATGGTCTTTCCTCACAGACAAATAGTTCTGTAATATTATAAATTTCATGTTTTCATGGTTCCCATGACATATGTTGTTTCCTGAAATAGCAAAAAAGACTATTACAAATCAGTTTAGAAAAATCTGTGTCTCCAGGAAGGGTGTAATGCTCATTTTAAACTAGGTATGTCTCTGGAATAGAGATAAATACTAGTCATTGGCATAACATTCCTAAAATTTCTTATTGAGTAGATAAGATATTTATTGAGTAGATAAGATACTAAATAAGATAGAAAATTGAATATCACTGCAGATAGCTTTTCAAAGATCTCATGTGTTAATAAAGGATAAAATCATCTGCATAAATGAGTTTAATCAATCTCATAGTTCTATCAAATGTCATAAACAAATTCCCCTACAGGGCCAAACAGGTAAGGTAAGATAGCTGTTCACAAAGCAATTTAATCTTAGCTCACTTTTATTATCAACTTGTAAAAGGGTTCCTTTCTCAATGTACTGGTATAACTTACAAAATTAGTTAAAATATATATCCATAAGGACATGCTGCATGTATGTGCTGCAAAATGACAATCAAGAGTAGAACTGTTTTTACTTGTGTACTTACTATGTAAGAAATGCTGCACAGATATTTGCAATATGATTTCATTTAATATATATATAACAGTTAAGCAAATTAGGTATACCATGTTTTGTATTTTACCACAGAGAAAACTGAATCTTAAATTTATTTGCCAAAGAACCTTTACAGAGTTGAAGAATGACTTATCAGGATCTCAAACCCACTACTAGCTAGACACAGTCTTTACTTCTCCATTGTATATGTTTTATCTAAAATTTGGTACAGAATCTGTAGGATTTTATGTCTTCATTATATTTTGAAACATTTTGTTTTCATTAATTAAATTTTCTCTTTGACAATTTCATATATGTATATAATGCAATATAATTACTCTAACCCCTCATGCTCTCTTAGCTACTTTCCACCCCTGTTACCATTGCTAACCCTATTTACAAACACCCCTTTCCAAAACAATGTCTTTTTTATTGAAAATAATTTTTTACATAGGATCCTGCTTTTCTCCTATGCCAGCTCCTCCCAGATCCTCTCCATCCACTCAACTCTCTCCTTTAAGAAAAAGAAAAACAAAAAACAAATAAACAATGAAAAACAAATAAGACACATATAGAATAATCCAAAAACCCCTCAAAACCAGAAACTATAACATACAAGCAAATGATCAATGACACACACACACACACACACACACACACAATTGCCCAAACCCAAGCAACATGACACAAAAGGGTTTATAAAAATATCATTGAGTTCATTCTGTGTTGATTAACTACTCCTGGGCATGGGGCCTAATAATAAGTGGGGTTAATATACCTAATCAAGTTCCATTCTTCCATTGGAAAAAACTATTTTTTTCTATTGCCAGGTGGTATCAGTTGCAGAGAACTTCTTGGTTGGGGTGGGAGATCATGTCCACTTCTCCTGCTGAGTGATGGGATTCTGTCTGACATGAACCTGTGTAGGCCTTGTGAATGCTGCATCAGTCTCTGTGAATTCATATGTGTATCAACCCAGTTGAGTCTAGAATACATTATTTCTTGGAGTCATTCAACACCTCCATTTCTCACAATCTTTTTGCTTCCTCTTCTGCATAGATTTCTGAGTTCTGATGGAGAGGCTTGGTGAAGACATCCCATTTAGGTCTCAGTGCTCCAAAGTCTCTCATTCTCTGTACCTTGTTTAGTAGTGGGTCTCTCTGCTAGTTCTCGTTTACTGCCAAAAAGAAGAAGAAGAAGAAGAAGAAGAAGAAGAAGAAGAAGAAGAAGAAGAAGAAGAAGAAGAAGAAGAAGAAGAAGCAGCTTCACTGATGATGGCTGAGCAAGACACTTGCCTATGGGCATAGCACAATGTCATCAAGAGTAATTTTATTGCTGTTTCTTAGGAAGAACAATAGTATTTGGTTTTCTCTTATACCCATGGCCTATGCAGTCCCATGTTCTTGGCCACTCTAGCAGTATCAGGCATGAGTTCCATTTCATGGATTGGACCATAAATCCAATCAGAGGCTGGTTGGTTACTCCAAAAAAATTGTGCCACTATTGTACCAGTATATCTCACAGGCCAGTCATCATTATAGGTCACACAGGTTTTGTAGCTGGGATGATTTTTTTTCCTTTGATAGCATGCAGGGTACCTTTCAGTACCATGACTACCTATCAATAGGGGAGAAGCCTCTAGTTAGGAAAATATTGACTTCTCTGTATTTAATGAGATATGCAAGTTTTGTCTTCAGCAACAGGGCCTTACCATCTATGATGTATTTTATGTTTGTTTTGTGATTAACTAAGTTTAACCAGGACTATCTCTGTGACTGTGGGTTTAGAATAATCCATTGGAACCTGATTATCTAACTAATGGCTACAGGACTAAAGACAACTACTCTCACTCTCCCATCCCTTTCAGTAGCCAATAAATAGTTCATAAGTAACGGGTAGAGTTCCATAAGCCCTCTTTCATCCATGGGAGTGTCAGTATTTTTCAGGCTCAAGTGCAGATTATCATAACTGCTATGAGTTCAGACTTCTAATAGTTCTGCCATTCCCAGGAGATAACATTTCAGTCTTCTTTATATTCCAGTTTGGATTAGTCAGTGTTCTCTAGAATAATACAATGAATATATATAATACGTTTACTTCAAAATAGTAGCAACAGATAAATCACACTTGAAACCTGGGAGAGCAGGTAGTTGTTTCGATTTTGGGTGCTTCGACAGTCTGGCAGTTGCTGCCTCACAGAGGCTAACAACTCAGCAACTGCTCAGTATATAGGGCAGGATTCTACAGCAGTACTGATCTGAAAACCTGGAGAGTTCCTGAGTAGCTGTTGGTCCTCAGTCAATTATGGACACTTTGCTTCTGATATCAGTGAAGGAATAACAGAATAAATTAATTCATTTCTTAGAGGGAATACCAAAAGAGCAAAGGCAAAAAAAGAAAGAAAGAAAGAAAAAAGAAATGAAAAGAAAGAAAGAAAAAAGAAAGAAAGAAAGAAAAGTAAAATCTTCCTTCAGTTATGCTCCCGTGGATCTATGTTGCTACCAGAAGATACTGCTCACATTAGTGTGGGGCTTTCCACATCAATTAAAGCAATTATGACAATTTCTCAATTGAGGCTCCCTACTCAGGTGATTCTAATTTGTGGCAAGTTGACATTAAAACCAACCATTACAATCTACCAATTGTCAACTTGACACACAAACATGTCACTTTAAAAACCATAAACTTTCACCCCTAAAGCCTTAATTCACATGTAATTTCATAATATAAAATATTACAAATATTTAAATTATTTGATAAAATTTAAAATTAACATAAAATTCAAAAATTAAAAATATGAAGTCCACTTTGAAGAGTTCTCCAAATTCTTGAAACCCCAATGCTTTAAAAGTCCTTAGTCTCTTAACAATGATCTCCTATGAATATAAAAACCAAATTATGTATTTCCATAATATTTTGGTACCAAGTAAGTCAGCCTTCTTACTCCAAAAGAGAAAAGTGGAAAGTTACAGCAAATCAAAGCAAATCTAACAGATTTACAATTAACTACTAAAATTATCTCAGTTGGGGTTATGTTACAAGATAAAATACAAATATTTACATAATGTATGCACAAGCATATTTTTAACAAATAGGACAAAAGACAAAAACATTCATGTCAATTATAATCCTCATGTCTGCAGCTGGACACATGACCTTAGTTGGCAGTTATGACTACCTTCCTATACTTCCTGTTCTGTACTTCCTCCACCTTCAGCAAGCAGTTTAGTGGGTCTCAGCTCTTTTCCTAGATGGGTGACACATACCCATATTCCTGAAAAGTCTGAGTCTTTTGACACTCTGGTTCCAATGAGTTGTTGTAGTTGACCTTAATCACAGAAAAAGGTAACATCAAGAATGAAGGACCGACTACATTCCAGACATAGTTTTCCTTATCTCCATTTTGGAGAAGCAGTCTGAATCCACCCCTCCCCCCAGTAGTCTGTATCAGTCATACCTCCTAGCATTGTTAATCATTTGTTAGCCAGTTGATTCAAGGGCATCAGGAGCCAAAAATTGCCAGGAGGAAGTCTTAGTTTTCAGTCTGATGGCATATATAATGTGCTTCCCGACACAAGTACTTACTTCTCTGAAACTTCTGGAATATCTAGGCCTTCTAAAGCACAAGGTGGTGGGAAGAGGAAGCAAAATTTTTTTCTAGTGATATTGAGGTGATAGTAAGTGGCCCTATTCCCATTCCCTCCCCTTGATTCCTGAAACCTTGAATACTGGTTATAAGAGAAAGAGTATTACTTTAGACACTGAATCCCCTATCATTGTGTTGAATTCTTTGTCTGGAAGTTGTAAGTCACTCTCATTGAGGACCGTTGCCACAAGCTAGATAATATTTGGAGGGGACATGATTTTTGGTGTTATTTTTGTTTCTACACTGAGACTTGCACATCTGGAATTAGTTTGTTGGTTTAGGTTTTCTTCTATTTCCTCTCTTTCTTTTTAAATTCAAGTCACTTTTCTTTTTTCACTTGAGGCATCTGCAATGTCCAAGAGAGGACTAAGTCATAGCAAGGTTGACATGCTGTTTGCCTTTGTGAGACTCCTATTCAGAACCACAGGCTCTGTAATTAGATTTCCTATGAAGGTCAATGCTACATGCTGTAAGGGTCAACACACCCCTGTCTGGTCTTTACTTTTACTGTCATCTTATGTGGCTCTATGTACCTGAGCACTCTATCTTGGGTCAGACCAGACCCGTTTCTGCTCTGACAGCCCTAACTATGTGTTGTGGATTTTGCACAGCAGACAACCTACCCTCATTCAGCTGCAGCCGGCTTTCTGCTCCTTTAGCCTCTGCTTTGCTTTGTGGAATCCTGCACATTCGAGTTCTGCTCCCTCAAGCAGCATTGGTACCATCCGTTCTTCAGCAGTATCTCCTGTATATGTGAGACTCCTACTGATTTTTTTTTTAATCTTAACCATGACAAGATAAGATAAAAGCACAGGATACTGGGTTTTAGAACTTTGTGAATTTGAATTATAACCAAAGCTCTGTGCTTTTAGGAGGATTGTGTATAAATGCTCTGTGTTTTTTTAAGACAGAATAATATGAAGCCAAGCCATTTCATTAAATCAAATATTGTTTTTCTCATTGCTTCCCATTACAATTTCAGCAGCTTCATCATCATAGCTGACAAGTCTTCAACACTAGAATCTTGTTAAAGGTTTTACTTCCAATTTCTTAATATTAGCTTGGAGTCTCTATGTAGATAAAACAAGCCAATGTATGAATGCTGTGTGTGTGCTTAGATGTGTGTATTGAGATGTGAAACACTTTGGAAAATTGAACAATCTGTTTTGTAATGTGAATAGCCACAAGCTAATTGAATTTTCATATATGACTTACTTTTGCTCCTTTTTGTTGTTTTTCTAAATAGGGCCTGCTTGAAGTACCATGGAGTAGAAATGGAGAAATCAGCCTGAAGTAAATGAAATGTTACTTCAGTTTGTCAAGATTCTTTGAGTTGTTTTTTAAGGATGATTATCATTGGCCTAGTACTGTAAGGAATCTGCATTTACTTTGTGCTTCTGTCAGGAATTTAAAGCAGATTCTCAATGAGTTAATTAAAAAAGAATATCCTTCTCATAGCTATTCTTACTCTTCCTCAAACTCAGCCTCCCACAATGTTAACCAAATTGTTGAACAGCAAAAGCCTTTCACTACTGAATTTCTTGTGCTAATTAGGCACAGAATATTTTCTTGTCCGTGTAAATGGCTTACATATGCAAGCTCCAATTCAGCAGGTTTAAATTAAAGAACATGTATGTAAATATAACAGAAGAATTTTCTATGTTGTGGACTATATATCATTTCTTAGTTTCATATATATATATATATATGTATGTATATATATATACATTTCATAAAATAAATAGGCCTTATGATATTATTTGGGAGGAAATGAGAAGCAGAGAAGCAGAGAATGTTTTCATAGATATTCTAGGAAAAAATACTTTGATTGGCTCATATTGTTAAATCATGTAACTCTTTATTGTGACAGTTTTCAGAAGCTGAAGGTACACCCTGACAAGGAGGTTCAGAATGTTCAGCTGAAATTAAATAACCTCTAAAATACTAGTTAAAAAAATAGAGGGCTGTGACACATGTTCTATGTTAAAACAATCTAGGCTTTATTAGTGATATTTCAGGTATGTTGAAATCATGTGTTGTTGTGATATTATCATCTATTTAGTTTTAAACAAAATTACAATGTAACAGAAAGTACAATGTTCTTATTGTTTTACTTATTTTCAGTCCACAGTTAGAAGTAATAAATAAATAAGGTAAACTTAGAAGCAAATAAGTATACTCCTAGAGATAGATACTATTAAATAAAACATAGCAAGAATTTAACATAATATATTTTTTCAATAGAACGAATTTGTAAGCCAATAATAATTTGTTCTTATAAAAATTCTCTATCATTCACACATGGATCAGTTTCTTTGTTGTTATTTGCAAATGTGATTGTTCATGCAAGGAACAATGAAATCCTTTATTTTAATACTAAGTATGGAAGTCCCTCTTCTGGCCATTGTGTAAACTATTTTAAATAAAATATTATAAAATAAGATAAATTTGTACATGCATGTCTATATTAAAATAAGTAACTTATGTATAATTCCAAAGTTATAGTTAGAAATATCAATTGTGATGCAATAGAGCTAAGGTGCTATCCTTCATAAATAACTCTTAGAAGATTTGTTTATGTTGGAGTGGTTTTATTTGACAATAAGAAACTGAAGTTTCATAACAGTAAACCCACGATGCTTTTACTGTTTCATCTTAAGTTACTATTACCAGAACTCAAAATAAAAATAAAAAGTAAATGGAAATATAAATTAAGAGCTTGGTATCCTTAGAGAATTTGAGCTATTTTATAGTTATATGTAGTTTGTTTTTTGCTGTTGTTGTTTCTGTCTGATATATACAACTGGTAGATAGCTAAAGAGGTATATGCATTTTGTGGCATCTTTTGTGATAACTTTGTTTTAAGTAGTTTCACAAGTAAATGTACTTTCACAAGTAAATAGTTTAGGTGCCTTTTGGAAATAAGTACTGAGTATTTCAGAAGTCCTTAACCATATCTACATGTTTCCTTTTCTATGAAGTACTAATCATGATTGCATTCTATCACAGCCATGTTAACTATTATAATTTCAAGCATTAAAATCTATTATAGAATAGATAGGTACATGAATAAATGAGAACTATTAATGTGCAAGACAGCTTTTTATTTTGTTTGTTTTTTTGAATTTGTTTTTAATAAAGATAACATTTAAAAATGTGGTTGAGTACTATAAGAGAAGGCTGATCAATCCCTGTTGGATTATAACATATAGCCTAATCGTTCTTTATTTTAGAAGATAAAATATGAATGTCATGTAAAAGAGGAAGCTACAAATTCAACTTTGTTACCTAAAATTTTTTTACTTCTTCCAGAAGTATTAATATATATGAGATCTACACCTGGGGATATAGTGATAATATTTTGGAATATTTAGGATCACATTGTATTGACACTTTTGACAGCAAGTGTGCAGTATAGCCTGGGAATGAGGATAGCAGGATTGATAAAAATCTTGTTCCAGGTGTGAAGGGGGATTGATGTCAATGTAATTACTATAGTTTTTCTAAAACATGTAGAATCTCTATAGTAACTTACATAATGGCCATAACAATGTGTCAGTAGTTTGCAACAGGAAATTATATATACGAAAGTTTTGATCCTGTAGGATTTCACTTTTCAATTAACTAATTATTAATTCCTATGTTTTGCTTTCATTTCATATCAAGATAAATGGTCCCTTCTCTGATACATGTGCTCTGGTCCTATTTTTATAATAAATTCTGCAAAGTAGTATTTGTTACAAATCAGAGAAATATGCCCCATTATTTTACTTCATTGGCTATTGTAGAAGAATATTTAGGTAAAGAGTGATAGTGAAATTAAGAGTTTTAAACCAGGTCAGATGTGATGTGTAGAGAAATATTTAATCTTTTAATCTGTCAGTGTGGCTGCTCTAGATAGACTATTGGTACGCACCTTAATCCCAGTATTCAGATGACAGTAGTGGTGCTCCCCTTTAATCCCAGCACTTGGGAGACAGAAAGCAGAACTCAAAAGGAGTCAGTGTCAGACAGAAAGTGATCTCTGAGATGAGTCAGAGTGAAGGTCAAGCATAGTGATGAATCAGATAAAAAGTTATCAGAGTGAGGAAACACCTAATTTTCATGATATAAAGGCAGGCTCTCACCTCAGAGAGTCAGGATAAGAGGCAGACAGAGGACAAGGCATAGAGACAATTAAGCAGTCTGACAGAGGATAAGGCAAAGAAGCTGAAAGGCTGACTGAGGCAGTATGGAGCAGTGAGACCTCAGAGAGGGACAAAAAACGTGGAGGCAAAGAGAGGAGTCTGAGGCAGAGCCACAGAGGCAATTCAGTAGAAATCAGTATCACACAGGGAGAGTGGGTCACTTTGAATCCAAGAAGAGTAGTTCAGTCTGAGGCAGTCAGAGAATCAGCCAGAGTCTCTCAAAGTCAGAAGAGTTTGGTCAGAAACAATCAGCCAACTAAGAAGAAACCAGTAAGCTTAGAGAGGAGTTTGAGCCAGGACAGTAAGTGAGTTGAACCAGAAAAGTCAGAGTTTAGAAGAAACTAGTCAGAGTAGCTCAGTCAGCAGTAAGTCTCAGAGGCTTAAATGTTCTAGATTATATGGAGGCTGAAGCCTTCCAGTTCTAGGCTTAAGACTAGATTGTATGGAGGCTGAAATGCTCCAAGGCTCCAGGACTAAGGACCTGTGATTGAATTAGCTAAAGAATAAAGAAGCCTATACCCTAAATCAACAACTACAGGCTATGATCCTCCAACTAATATGTCATGCATAAAACAAACATTCTTGCTTATAGTCCAGTAAATGTTTTTCATGGTGCATCATCATTACTTTTGTTTGTGGGTGGTGAATTTTGTAGTAAAATGAAGCAACAATCTCAAGGCAAAAAGTCCAATCTTCTTGGATTCTAGTAATTTATTTATGTAAAACACTTTAAGAATATTGTTTGATTTCAATATTAGCATTCCTTTTACTATAGCACCTGATGTTTTAAATGGACTGAGGAATATTTCTAGTCAAGAATTTCTGTATTTTCTGTAAATCAGAAGTTTTCACAAATAATATAACATTCCAATATTTTAAGTATTATAGCTTTATTTTTTAAAGGCTCAGCCCTCTTGCCTTTGCTTATGCAATTCCATGAATCTAGAATATCTCCATCCTCTTCTTTATTTCTATTCTGTCAGTCATTCCAAATAGTCTAAATGCAGTGTACATGCTCTATCTTTTTAAATGTAATTTTTATTTTTTGAGATTCTAATATAATTACATAAATTTCCCCTTTCCTTTTTCTCCCTCTAAACACACCCACATACTCCTATATCTTTCTTTCAAATTCATCAACACTTTGTCTTTAAAATGTTCTCATTTATAGATAAGGTGTTGTCTACTCATTTATGTACTAGCCCTCACTAGACTGCACAGTTGATATTTTTATACAAAGGTCCAATATATATTTATGGGATTTTGTAAGACTTTAAAATCTTACTTTTATCAGCTTACTGAGTGTTAGGCATTATGCTCAAATATTGCCATTCATTATCTGACTTACATTTAAAATTGTTTAGTTTAGTTTGTACACTTCATATATTTGATGGATAATCATATATATACATATCTATCTATATCTGTATGTATATATTGTATGCATGTATATGCATATACCTAGTGTGTGTGTGTGTGTGTGTGTGTGTGTGTGTGTGTGTGTGTGTGTATATATATATATATATATATATATATATATATATATATATATATATCTGTCTTACCATAAGGCAGTACTTTATTAACTCAAGATTTAGAGTCAGGTATTGATAAGTTAAAATTCTCATTCAGAAGCGTACTGTATCAAATAACTTACATTTCTTTGTATGTCTATTAAACATTTTAATACTATAAAGAAATCATACAATTGACAAACATTGTTCTAGAGATTTAAAAAGTTCTAGTTATCTATTAAAACAAACAATTATGAATCACTTCAAAGACCCTGAGCCACAATTGAGCACAGGTTTTTACTTTGGAAGAATATGGATTTATAAGATGGGAATGAGATTTTCAACCCTCTTGTAGAATCACTCACTATTTTACCCAAGCAGATATATAGTGGGAAAAGGAAGCCATGAGTCTTTTAATCAGCTTTAATATATTTATAAGTCTTTTTCTCATAAAAGTACATATTAACACATTAAAAACAGCAATTATAAATCTTTCAAGTGGAGCGTTATTGCGTTAAAATTTGTTTTTCAATCTTGCTTTAAAAAAGTTCGTCAGATTTTTAGATATTTCTATAGTACTAGTTCAAAAACTATAATTCCATATATCAGTAAGTACAGTTAACCAGAGAAGATAACTACAAAATTCTGTAATTAGTGTACTGATAACTGAATTACCTAACAAAATAGTAAAGTTTAAAAGAATTAACAGGCTGTAATATGTTTATGTTCTGAAAATGATTTTAGCTCTCCTTCTACTCCCCTAAATATAACCAGAAGTCATAAGAACTGTAAGACGGGTCTACATTTCAGATGTGTGTGTTGGGGGAGGGGGCAGAAATAGAAACAAAGACAAAAAGAAAAATAGAAATTGAGAGGTGATCCTTCTAGGTATTTCACTTAACTTTGTAATGATTTGGCCTTTAGTTATGTTGACAAAGAACACTTAAGTACTTCTGGTCACTTGGTAGATCAAAGAAAAGAAAGACAACACAGAAACTCAAATGTCAAATGTCTGGTTTTCTCTTCACATATGTATTTCAAAACAAAAACAGGCCTTCGAAATAGAGGAATTTGGTAAGTTTCATGTGTGCTGCAGCTACTCTGCTTCAAGCTTTTGTTTAGATTGGATCCAAATGCTTCACTGACAGACATGGGGCACATCCAAATAGTTACTTCTGGATAAAGTTATTTACACTGAAGTTTGACCCACAAGGGCAACAGAACAGCAACATACCTTGGATAATACTAACAGACAGCTAACTCTACTTTGCTCCAGATCATTCAGATTAAAAAAAAAAAAGAAGTGTAGAAGAAAAGAAAGAAAGAAAGAAAGAAAGAAAGAAAGAAAGAAAGAAAGAAAGAAAGAAAGAAAGAAAGAGAAAAAAAGAGAAATACTTTCTGATAACTTCAAAGGCTCTTTCCATGAAAATCAGAATTTGAAGCCTATACTTTTTATATTAGTAGGTAAGAAAGCAATCTCAGCACTTAGTCTTTATCTCAGAGGCCTTCAACAGTTTCCCATATACTATCATATGTGATAGTTATAGGCAAACAAGATCACCCAATGGGAAGAAACTGAATCACTATTGTACCCTAAGGTCAGTTTTTATAAGTTGAGTTTTGGGGTTAGATTGAAGGGAAAACCAATTGTGTTTAGTCAGCCATAGACATACTCATAAAATATGAATATATGCATATGACATGTATTTTCATGCGTCTGTTTATTCCTACCCTCTTACATCCTAAAGTCCAGAAAGTATCCAGATAGCAAGAACATTTCTCTTGCTTCCTTTTTGTTGGATTTAGAAACAAATGGCATTAGTCGTGTGTTTTAATGTGATATATTTTAACAAAATTTTTACAAGTTATGATACTTGACGGTACATAGATTATTTTTAATCCTTGGTGCAATATGGGATTTTAGAAGAAAACATCACTAAGCATGGAATATAAAAAGATATCATTGTAGGATATAAATTAATATAATAACATGTAATCTAAGCTGGAGCCCATATGAAGGGACAGATTCCTTTAAAATGATATTCAATATAATGATTTCCTTGTGCATGAAAAGAATTTTCATCTTGTAGTTGAACTATAACATAAAACCTTTCTTTGTATTCATCCTCTGTCTCCTTTTATAGAAATACTATTTTCCTTATTATTCAAGTGACAAAAAGACAGCCTTGAATTTTGAAGGGCAGACCTCCCTAACACATATTGCAAATGAGCCTTCATACCACTGCAGTGAATAAATACTTGCCTTTTATGCCATGTGTGTGATTCAAATTCTTTGAAAAAAGTAAGTGTATTTTAACAGTTGTCAATAACACTAATGAGTACCTCCTCAGTGAATACAAACCTATAATTTGGTAGTAGGAGATATGCTAATATTGTAAACCACAGTGTTCTTTTCTGTTACCTGTAGCAGTAATAACCTTTGAATTACAGCTGTGCTGTTAATCTGGATCATTGCTCATTTTACCAGAAAATTATTATTTATAGACTAACAGGAATATAATACTAATATGAAGTTCAATTTGAGACAAATAAAGGGATACTTGCTAAATTTTGTAATTTGATAGTAACTTTCTTTGTGAAGGTATAAGATGTCAAGAAAGTGTATTATACATCTGAAACAAGAGAAAGGGAAAAAGCAGGATATTTTCATATGGGAAGTAGTAAAGGAATGATCCAGTTGCACGTCCATTGCTCTTTTCTATGCATTGCAGTTGTTTGATAAGCAGGCCTGGATAATGACTTAGAAGTGAAAATGAGCCCCTTTTCTTGAACATATACTGTAGGATTTTTTTTTAACTCAAAACAAGCCAAACAGGAATGCTCCACTAAACCAGTACAAATGACAGATTGGGGACAACAAAGTCTACTTACTTCACTTTAGAAAAAATAAATTACCCATCTGTAATCACATGGAAAATTCTCCTTTCCTTTCCTCTCCTCTTCTTTCTTTTCCTTTCCTCTCTTTTCCTTTCCTTTCTTTTCCTTTTCTTTTTTATCCCAAAAAGTGCTATTGGTCAATTGAAATACCTCTGAGAAATCTCCTGAAATTTGAGATTACTTTTTTCTTTCTTGAGGCAATTTAAAACAGGGAAATAATTTGTTTCTAAATACTTTCTACACCAAAAATGGCAAAAGGAAATGCAACTTGCTGCCCTTTCCCTCTGTATATCCAATTCATTGTAGTGATATGAACAGTAGGAGATTGAGGTTAGAGGGTAGAGGTAGAGGGTAGAGGGGAGAAGAGGAATAGAGGATCATCTAGAACAGACTATATTTAGAGCCACCACAATGGAAACTAATCATTTTACGCTAATGAAATGTAAAGAATAAAGCAAAATAAAGGATTAGATTTAATATATTTACAAAGATAGAATATATTGATTTAATTTCTAGTTGCAAATGTAAGATTTTCACTATATAAAATCACAACAAAATAGTAAATATATTAGGAAAAATAATCTGTTTTACTTAGAATAAAAGAAATTTCTGAGTGCTTTTTTTCTTTAAGTAATACTAAAAGCAAAAAGTTTTAGAATACTAGGTACCAAAATATTAACATTTGAGAATTTTTATGTACTCTTTATGGTTGATATTTGAATTTCCTGAATATCCTACAACACATCAATAAAGGCAAACAATTATTTTTAAATCATGAATTCTATTAAATCATATTCATTTGGTAATTGGAGATATGTTAATATTGTAAACCGTGGTATTCTTTTCCTTTACCTGTGGCAGCTATAGCCTTTGAATTACAGCTGTGACTGTGGTCTGGACCATTGCTTATTTTACCGAGAAAATTATTATTTATGGACTCACTGAAAGGGTAGATATCTAAATCCATTTGTTTATTTGAAAATATTCTTTGATATTCTGTAGTTCATGCCACTGTTTAGGTGCAATATTCAATAGAAAGCTGAAGATAGCATAGTTTGTGAACTTCCACAAAGTGCTTCTAATTGTTTAAAACAAATAAACAAACAAGGCCTTTGTAATGCATAGGTATATTTGATGAGATGGTTTTATGATAATTACAATGGTACACAAACTGACAGTGAATATTATATAAGAAGTTTTATTTTTATTTTCTAGATTATTTTCTTTTTCTTTTAAATGAGAGATCTGATCAAAATAGTGTTTTTATAAAGATAACAATTTCTTGCCGTATTTGTGGCACTGCATTAAAATAGCAAGGAGTCTGAAAGCAAACAGGCCACTTAGAAAGCTATTGTCATGTGAGGCATCCGATTTACAATGGTGCTGCCAGTGTACAAACACCGAGAGAGAAATGTCAGCCGATTCCAGTGACTGCTACAGCTTCAGCTTGATAGTGGAAGAAGAAAAATATGGAGTGTTAGCTGGTCACAGAGGGAAGTGAAAAACATTTTTTTTCTGAAGTTAACTTCAAAGCCTGGTAGTATTGCTTTTGATAACAGAGGTGGAAAAACTGAGTGACTTTCTAGATGCATTGATGTTGGTGTTGCGTTTCAGTTTTAGTAAGAAAGTTTATGAGGCAGAAAACAACAAACTAACAAACTCCAGAAATTATGTAATTTGACAAACCATTTTTACAAAAGCACCTACGCCTAGGGATTAGAAGCTGCGGGTCATATTCTGAGTCCTGTCACCAGCCACGTCTCTGTGCCTCCTTTGCTCTGTCAGCAGGCTGAGTGCAAACATACTTCTCTCTCAGGGATATTCACTGTGAGGTGGGGCCACTGATTAGGCCTCTGGAGAAGGAAGTGGACATAGAAATCCTAGCTTCATTATGCTCTGTTCAACAATTAACAACTCACAGGGAAACAATAGCAATGGCTGAAACATCTGAGAAGCGGTGCCTAGAGGAAACAGAATAAGACACTTTTGTAATAAAAAAAATCTGGTCTTTTGAGGAGAGAGGGAAGAGCAAAATCAAAAGGGCTTAGAACCCTTTTGGTCATCTTGAGGTTTGAAACAATTAATGTGCGCCTCAAGTACTCTTTTTTCCCTTTTTGTTCATTAAGCTGATTAGAACACAGAATATGAGTGAAATATTCTGAGAGGTACCTGGAACAGATGAAATGAAAGGGGCAAAATCTAATTAGATCTTTCACTGCAAAGTCCGCTCGGATTATTTTCTTGAACACAATTGTACTAACCTTGCTTTCTATAGAGAATTCTGTTTTTAATTTTCTTAAACTTATACAAAGAAAGGAAGTATTTGCTTTTACACTACTATTTAGAATAGACACAAAATTTCCTATAGGAAACAATAGTAATAACTTGTTTTGCAAAGACTGAGAGGTATCACTGGGATGGAGATTTTTGCCCCCCTTTCTTTACCACTTATATATATATGCTCATGTGCTGATTTTTTTTTAAAGTAGAAATAGACTAATAAAATTATACATTTAATCAAGAGAGTACATAATTTCACAGTTATGATCCAAAGCATCAGCTAGTACTTTAACTGAAAGATTTAGTTTTCAAGATTACTTAATTAAACTTAGCCAGTCCCTTGCAGGAGATCTCCAAAAAGCACATCATTCAGACTTGTTCCCGCTTCCCAAAATGCAGAGAAATCCTAAGAATATATGCTGTCAAGGGAAAACAGCTGAAAAAGCAAGAAGAGCAATTCCCTCTCCTCTGCTTGTTTCCTCTGGTATGGACAAGAAAACTGGATGGCAAGCCATATTTTCATAGCCAGCTTATCGAGTCACAGCCCAGTTTAAAACTCAAAAGGAAACCCACAGCAGAAATTACAGAAAATTACAAGTGTATTTACTTTAAATACCAAAGGGACTGAGGCCCTAACATATTGGAAGTGAAATGGGAGTGTCTGAAGATCCCATGGAAAGAGGTATATCAGAAACTTCATGACAGAAAACATTAATATTATGATACCTTATACCAAAGATCAAAAGGGTGAAAATAGACTGAGTTCTGGAACATGTTAAATATATGAAAACACTGGATATAGACATTTTTCAACAAAAATTAAATTTTCTCTAGATACTGCATCAAGTTTTGCATTAAAAAAATCAGCTTTAGAAATAAGCTAATGCATCCTAATCTTTCCTAGATTAAGACATACACTAAATACAAAACAGGAAGAATGAAAGCAGCTTTCAGAAGAACATTTTAATTTAGTCCTTTGGACTGGAGTTTAAGAATGAAAACTCATTCAGACCATTGCTGTCAGGGTTGTGAACTGAATTTATAAATTAAATGAATATGCCTCAAAATTCAAAAGAAAAATGAAATGTATATCTGAGATGTGTGTAATCATGGTCCAAGTCATTTCTCTAACTACAACTTCTCTCTCGACAAAATATGCTTTATTTTATTTCTCGGAGAAAGCATCACACATGCAGTTAAAAATAAGCAGCTTTTTTGTGTTGTTATTTTCAATGAATTGGTCACAATGAGCTCTCACCGCAGGGCTGCATGGTTAAGCAGCCAAGGTGTCAGTCTCCAAGAGACTTAGGAAGTTAGAATCACCTATTAGCAATAACCCTGGGCTTTTTACCTCTGCAAATAACTTCCAGAATTCAAACTCTATTTAGTAGCACTCCAAAATCACTCCCTTTCCCTTCTTCTTTTACTTAACAAACTGTAAAATTAATACAGCCAGTTTTAAAAGTGACCAAGTTGTTTGATACTCCAGATTTTTAAAAGATTATTTATTTATTTTATTTACTTTTGGAGACAGGGTCTTTCTCTTTATCATAGGATTTTCTGGAGCTCACAATCTTAGTGCCTCCATTTCTAGAGGAGTAGCTGAGTGTTAAATAGAAAAAAAACAGAGTGCATGTAGTAATTAAATAAGTGAAGTCTCATGCTGAAGAGTGTTTATTTTATAAAATGAGATAATTCTTCTATATAGAGCAAAGTAATTCTGCATCCTTGTATCAGAATGGACTTATTTTAGAGATATTTTACTTAAGCCAGGGGAATGTGGTCCAGTTACTCACAAATAGCTTTCACAAACTCCCCGGCATTCAAAATCCTGAGCATGTGCCTAAACACACACATGACTGTGCATATATTTGTGCATATGGTAATGCAGTGAAGTGTGCTGAGAAAAACAATCTAGTTTCTACTGGAAGACAGAAAATCCTTTGGTAATACTGAGAATTAAGGACAAGTAACACATGCACACTTCCCTACACAGTTCAGAGGTTTCTACTGATTTACGGACAGTGTACCAGCCAAGAGCCACACACAGCTGAGGAGCTCCTCTTTCTAGAACTTTATTTACCTTACTTTAGCAAGCTATAGGGCACATAGGTAAAAGCACCAGTAGGACTGGCTATGTGACAAAATTTCAAAAAAAACCACATTGCTTGGGGATCTTTTCCCCATATTGCTAGTTCCTACAGAGCCTTATTTCTTCCCAATAATCTGTTTTATCATTTCCAGTGGCTTCTCAACTAATTGTCATTAAGGATTATTTTATCATAAGGAAATATTGGATATTAAGTAGTATTTTTACAGAGATAATACAGAGGTAGGAGCAATATAACTCTAAGGTGTTAAGGTATTTGTCCTGTAGCGGTTATTCATGTTCCCCTTTGCTCAAAACACATAACTATAGCTTGCCTATGACTGATAATGATGCGAAGCTGATCCTGTTTAACACAATCTTTCTTACCCAGTGCAGATTGCCACACCTGTTGAGTAAAGAAGGGCTCAACACATCCTTGACAATTTGCGGTGAGTTGTTGATGAAGTTAAAACGACCAAGAAGTATAAGCTCCCATAGCTCGACTATTTTGTGTAGGGTAGCACTCATGTCAGTACAGGCATAATTTCCACCAAAAGACATCATGCAACACACACAAATCCACATTCATCCCTGGTTTCCTCTTTGACATGTTTCTAACATAATGCACTCATTAAATGATTTAACAGCTCCAGCAAAGCAAAATGGCTTCTATTAACTCTTAGTCTCTGATGTTTAGGCCTTATCTAACAATATTGGTTCAGATATTCCTAATGTAGTCTATCTTTTCTACCTAAGAATTTAAAAACCAAAACTATGGTTTTATTAAAGGAGATATTTACAGACCAAAAATATAGCTTAATGGGTAAAAGTGTTTACTACCAAATCTGATTATCTGAATTTTATCCCTGAACTCCATATAATGGAAGAAAGGAACCAATTCCTTCACATTGTCCTCTGACCTCCACATCTACACTGTGGCTCACGCACATGTGTGTGTGAACACACACACACACACACACACACACACACACACACACACACACACTCACACAAATAAATATTAAATTCAAAAGGAATCTAGTATTGGAAATATAGCTAGCTCAGTGGTTGAGCGCTTGCCTAGAATTTATAAGGCCTAGGTTCATAGTTTCCACAATGATTAGCATTGTTGTTCCAAATGTTTCCCTAGAATTTCTGAGAAAGTTGGAGATTGGCTCAAAACAACCTCTTCTACCTATCTTCTATCATCTGTGAATTGTCTGTCTATCTATTAATCTATCATCTATCTAGTCTCATATCTAGCAAACTATCATCACCCAGCCCTAAGTTTTAGATAACAACATAGGACACTTTAAGTGATCCTGCTGTAGTCTAGGAAATAAATTAGCTCTGATCTTTGCAAAACAGTAGTCCTATATCACTGTACAAGAGGGTGCCTGATTAAATCATTCATTTCCTCCCAGACAGCTCAATTATCACATATCCAGAAGAAATGTGAAATAAAAAGCAGGGGGACATATATGTAGAATCCTCAGGGCCTCTGAGAATTTCTGTGTACATAAAAATTTTATTTCATTTCAGATTCCTCACAAAATACATTAGACCAGATCATAAAATATCATTGTATTGATTTTGAGGGAATGCTGAAGGAGTAAAGACCATACTGACAAATGGGATGAAACATAGTAAATAAATGATTTAACTGTCATTAGAATGGATTATATGTTTAGGGAATATGATTTCATCCAAATAGAGGAAGCTTGGCTTGGATTCCTGACTGCCTGTATTTCGTCATTTTCTCCTTGGGCACACAAGGGGTAGTCAATCCAAATTACCCTTCCTATACAACTCTCTCCTTGTCTCCTGCTTTTTGTTTGCCTATTCATTCCTTGTAAAAAGCCTAGCCTATAGAAGGAGTGGCTTGGGGGCGCCCGGAGGCATCTCACAACAATGGCTTTGAGTCCTCCATTTAACTCTTCAACTGATTAATATTCTGTGTAGCCAGAAGCCAGCCTGACTCAGGGCCTTGGCTTAAAGAGCAGATGGATTATGGCCACTGCTCCTCAATTGATTCATTATTTAGGCCATTAATTTTCTTCTCACCAAAAACATCTGGCGTCTAATGCTTGGGGATAAACTGATATTAGCTGCAAGCAAGTTTAATAACAGGTTCATCATCTATGATTGCAGGTTAAAACCACAGACAAATTCAGAAAGCATGTATTTCAAAGGAAAGGACACTGTATAAACTACTTCATTTAGAGACGATCTAAGAGAAGGAATTCAGTTTATGTTGATTTTTTTTTCTTTTAGTAAAATTCTATTTACTTTTTGGCATTTTTATATTATGGGTCATTGTGCATGTGAACTTCAAAATGTAATAGAAATATAAAATTGATTAGTAAACTGTCACTTCTGCCTTAAATTCTTCCTAGAACCAGGTGGTAAAACAATAGACAAATACAATCACTTTAGGTTATATGATTGCTAGAGATAATTTGAATGGGACTTTTTTCTATATCTCATGACATTACATATCTATTAGCCATGTCTCTCCTTTCAGATATTAGTAACTCACATTTTTATTACCAAACTAATACTTATCAAATACTTAAACAGATGCCTACTGAAAATATATTAGGCTCTGCTTAACTTCCTCTGAAATTAAAACTTCTAGTTTTAAATGTATGTTTTTAAAAGCTTTATCCCACAAAAAAGTACCTTGGGTAAGAGTTCTTCTATTCCTCATTTACAACTTTAGTATAAATGTATTCTGTCTTCAATAACAGATTTTCTGTCACAGGCTAATATTTGAATATAAAATGAAAGTTCTCTGGCAAAGGTGTTATTAAAGGCACAGAATATGTGCACAATGTGTGTGATACATATACATGGATTTGTATGTATTTCTGTGTCACTGGATACTTCCTGCCACCCCTGAGAACTTATGTACATGGGTGGCTGGCTAGTCTGTCTCTGTGTCTTTCAGCAGGCAGGTGTTTGGCACCAATCTATAAGAAGGCAAATGCCCAGATTGGTTGCCAAAAACAAACAGTTGTGTGGGTGGGCTTAGCATGACATTCACAACAGGCATCTGGCTTGGACCATCCCTGTGGGCTATAGCTTCAACATGTTTTCTCCCACTACTCCTCTGTTTCATGCAATGCCTGTTGGAAAGCAGCCCAAAGGTGAATTTTCCAAGAGAGGTGAATGAGCCTGCATGGATCAGTCTCAGGTTTGTAAACCAGCACGCCCTCCAACTCCTAATTCATCAGAAGCTGGGAGGCAGTGACAAGAGCCATTTACTAAGCTAGTGAAGTCTGTATAGAAATGACTGGTTATTTTAATGTGTCTGAAAACCAAACACATACAAAATTTATTTAAATGTATTCTAAAGCAAATAAACTCTTCTCTCAATTTTCTTTGAACTATCCTAAAAGGGATCCTTCCTCTTCCTCTCTTTATATTTCTCTTCCTTTTCTCTTCTTGGGAAATGTTGTTGTAGAATTGTTTTCTTTTCAAGGGAAAAGTCAGCATCTGATTACATGCAACACGGAAAAATGAGCAAGACAGGGGATGGAGTGAACCCAAGTTTATCTTTCATTGCTAAAGTCCCAAACAAAACACTTTATGGGGCGTTTTAATGATTGGGAAGCTCAAAGTCATTTCTGCGATAAAAGTTCAGTCAGCTCCCCATTCTCACAACTGATGACATTTAGGGAACTATTGCAGAGTTGAAAAACTACCTTAGAGCTGTAGGAAAGTGAAGATTCCTGGTTTTGAGATGTCACAGAACAGTTTAGCTTCAAGGAATATTTCGTTTACAAAGACAGGTTTTCTATTTCTTCATTCTGTCAAATAATTTTATGTCGTCTACTGATACTTTGATACAACAAGGATTCTTTTTAGCTCCAAAATAAGATGTAAGGGACATAGTTTCAAAAGAAAGGATCTGTTTATTGTTTTAGTATTAGTCATTTCATTCTTCGCATTTCCTGTGACACAGATATTTTGGCACATGGAATCACTGGCACATAAATTATCTAAATTTTGAGGAATACCACAAGAAACCTCTGTCCCAAGTTTGTCTCTCTTTGGGGTCTTTTATTAAGGACTCAATTCTTGGTGCCCCCATCAAATACTCTTCTTTTAAATAATATTTTTATCAGTTATTTGAGAATTTCATACAATGTATTTAAACATACTTACCGCCACCACCACTACCCCATCTCCAAATTCTCCCATAACCACTCTCCTATTCCTTCTCACCCAGTTTTGAGATTTCTTCTTCTTTTTTCTTTATCTGTGGAGTCCATCTAATTTTGGGAATGGGGTCTGTCCTGTGTATGTGTGGTCAAATTACCAGAGGTCATATCATTAAAATAAACTGGTTCTTTCTTTCCCTGAAGCTATCAAGCATTAATTGCTCTTCATCTGGTAGTGGGATTTTGTGCTCACCTCTGTGATGGGTTTTTGTCTGGTTGGAGCTTTTACATATCTTGTGTATGCTGTCAAAATTGCTGTAAGTTCATGCACTGTTTCTTTTATGGTATTGACCCATCTCTAGCTCTTACAATCTTTCTGCTTCGGTAGACATTTATTCAGGGCAAAATGTAATTTTTACTTTGGCTAATTCAATCCCCGTTTCTACTCCTGGTGCCCTAGATTGTTTCAGCTTCTGTACATTCTAATCTTAAATCTAGAACTGGAAAATTTCAGCCTCTGCCTCTGTACAAGCTAGAACACTTAAGCCTCTAAAACTTGCTGCTGACTGAGCCACTGACTAGCTCCTTCTGAACTCAGAGTTGTACTAAACTGAACTAAGTCTTCTGGTTCAACTCACTACCTGTTCTAGCTCAAACTCTTCTCCAAGATGCTGGTTCAAGTTGACCTTCTGGTCCTGCTGACTGTTTCTGACTGAACTATTCTGACTGAACTATTCTGACTTTTGAAGACTCTGGCTGATTCTTTGACTGCCTCAGATTTCTTCAGACTGCTTCTGTCCCTCTGACTCTGTGTCTCATCCCCTCTGTCTCTGAGCTGAGAGTCAGCTTTTTCTATCATGAGAGTTGGGAATGTCTTCACTCTGACTCACTCTGCCAAATCTTCTCACTTTGCCTGCCCTTCACTCCATCTCATCTCAGATGTTACTTCCTGCCTGACACTGACTCCTTCTGAGTTCTGTTTCCTGTCTATAAACTCTGTTTTCTGTTTTCCAAGTACTGAGATTAAAGGCCTGCACACTGCCTTCTATATAGGGAGATTAAAGGTGTGTAGTAACATTCTTTCTAAATTCCACACAGGCCTCTGAATATGATCCCTTCATATAGACCTCTGAAAGTGGTCCCTTCATATAGATCCTTGGATTTGATTCCTTCATATACACCTCTGGATGTGATCCTTTCCCAGAGCATCCATGTTACTGGATTAAAATATTAAATGTTCCTCTACATGCTTCCTTTTGTTTTCATGAAGATCCATCCTTGAGCCCTAACAGGAGAGGCATACAATTCTTTCAAAGTTACCAAATTTTACTTGACAATTGAGGAAGAATGGAAGAAGTACCGTTTGTAGATAAAAATACCTCTAGCCACCTCAGAATATAGAACATAGTGTGATGTAACAAAATCTTTAAGCCTTTTCATGCTCCAGCTAAATTCACTGAGCTTTATCATCCTCCACTATAATGCATGGGCTACTAATTCCCAAGTGACACAATTCATGAGAAAGCCAACTCAGAGAGGAAATCTTATCTTAACTCAAAGACTCTGAAGTTTTAGTCTATGATTAGCTAATTGATTACTGCTTAGGGTACGGCAAGGGAGAACATTGTGATGTGGAGTATATACTGTAGCAAGCTTTTCACTTCATGGTATCCAGGAAGCAGAGGCAGTTATAAAGTATATCTTTTCACAGAACACCCCTTTTGACACACTTTACCCAACCAGATGCCAACTCCTATTTTCTACTACCTCCCAGTAATGACATTGAGTGGCTAACAAATTTACATTCTGAGATAAGACTGTTAAGACATTAACATGTGAATTGAAATATGAGAAAATTTGGCACATAATAATCACCAAAACTATAAAATACCTGCGTATGTTTCCTATTGCTCAGAAGATAGATGTATACTTTAGACGTAGAAAGGTTTTTTGTTGTTGTTGTTTGTTTTTTAACTTTCTTTTTTGAGAAAGAATAAAACCCAATAGTTTTCTATTCAGATATAATATGTTTTACCACTGAATAAAATATCTAAAATAGTAAAAATATAATACGAGGGTTAAAAACCCATATTGGATTGGTTCTAGGATGTTACTAAGCAAGTCATATATTTTTATTTTCATTTAAATTAATTGCATTATTAGAGTTGTTTTAAGTTACAAAAAATTTCCATGGCATGCATGTATTGTTATATATTCATAGATAGAAATTTCATCTCTGCTCCCACAAATCTTTTCTTGCTCTTACTCCTTTCTCTAGTCTATTAACCTCTGACAACCAATGATAATTTTTACTGTCACTATTGTTTTTCTTATTCCAGAATTTCAGATAGAGTCAATGAGTATGCATCCTTTTCATATTATCTGTTTTCACTCAATAACAACATTTAAATTTCTTCTACATTGTTTCACAATTTGACAAGACTTCAATTCTTTTCACTGTTAAATAAGAGTTCAACATATGCATGTACTACATTTTATCTAACCATTCGCCTGCTGAGAGAACTTATGGTTCTTGTTTTCAAGTTTTGATGGATAGAAGACCTTAGGGAGTAATTATTGGTTCATATGATAAAATTATGGTTAGTTGTGTATAGGAAACTGATAAAGATTTTATGTTGTGTATAATTTAATGTATAATTCATAAGTAGTTTGAATACAAAGATAATATGAAATTAAAAGCAGCATATTCAAGGTGTACATATAACATATATTAGACTATTGTATCAAATTATTGTTTTAAACATTTGCAGGCCATTATACTTTATTCATGCGACATAGGCATAGATAACAAGAAATAGGCTTTTATTTATACAAAAAGTTCCTATAGCAATTTTTGGTATGACAAGCAAAGAAATTTGTTTGTGATAAAAGTTAAAATTTATAAAAGGCTAAAAGTTAAGTTAATATTGAAGTGATTTAGTCAATTCTTTCACTAAGTTTTTGAGATTGTAAATAAAATTACATCACTTACCTCTTCCCTTTCTTCACTCCATACCGTCCCACACACTCCTAGCTCTTTTTCAAATTCATGGCCTCTTTTAATATTAAATGTTGTTATATGCATGTGTGCATTGTATATACATATATATTCTTAAGTACAACTTGCTTAGTTGTGTTATGTTACTCATATGCATTTTATTTTAGGATGATCATTTAGTAATTGATAACCAATTGGTGTGCTCTTCCATGAGTAAGACTATTTCTCCAGTTCTTAGCCTTGTGGGTGTTGCCCATCTTCTTTGGTATGGGTATCATTCCTACTTAGTTTATGTTGAGGCAGCTATGTTGGAGATATAACTAGGAGACACAGTCTGGCTGCAAAAATCCCTCATCCTCTAACTCTTAAAATCTTTCTAACCCTTCTTCTGCAATGTTACCTGAGCTTAGGTGTGAGGGTTGTCTTGTTGATGTTTCCACTTGGACTGGGCTCCATAACTCTGTGTTTTAACTTGCTGTAGTTTTCTATAATGGTCTCTTTCTGTTGCAAAGAAAAGTTTCCTTTATGAGGTGTAAGGACTACACTTATCTGTGGGTATGAGGACAAACATTTTCAGTTTAGTAAGGGATTATTCTGTTTTAGTAAAATGGTAGTTGTAAGTTTTCCTCCAAGATTCATGACTTCACTAGCCCTGGGTAATTGGCTAAGTTTTCAGTGACAGGAATAATTCCCCTCTTATTGACTGAGTCTTAAGTCCAATTAGAGAGTTGTTGATTACTGCCAAGGTGTGTCTGCCACCATTACTGCACCCTTAGGGTTGTTCTGCCATGCTGTTTGTTGTTGTGGTTCATAGGCATCATGGCTGGCTTAGGACTGTTGCTTGGTTCCCTCCTTTGAAAGTTTGTGTGGTACATTCTGTTACCATGAAACATGTAAATTTTAATTATCCATATAAACATACATTTTCAAGACAATTTAAAAACATACAAGTAGTTTAATTTTCAGTCTTACATTTTCATTTATTTATTTTATTATTAATTAATTAATTGATTAATTGATTGATTTTGGTTTTTTAAGACAAGGTTTCTCTGTGGTAACTCTGGTTGTCCTGGAATTCACTCTGTAGACCAGACTGGCCTCAAATTCACAGAAGTTCACCTTCCAATGCCTCCCGTGTGATAAGATTGAAGACGTGTGCCACCATTGCCCGGCTCAGTCTTCTATTTTTGACAGCTAAATAAACTATTACATATATGGAAACCATTTTTCTAAGGTATTATTCATTTGAGACTAAACTGGGTCTAGAATCTGAGATCTTTGTCACTCAAATTTATCTTCTGTCAATGGCTATTTGCGATACTACTATTATGGGAAAAATAAATTCTTAAGAATTAAAACACTTAACAGATGTTCTTATTCTAAACTCATGCAAGTTTAAGAAAAGGGTTGGAAGTATGATTTACCTTGGATGTTGCCCCTAAGGAAACATAAATATATTCCTAAAGCTCCCCTTCCTTACTTTTAGAGGAAATTAAATCATTTTATGCAAAACACAAAAGAGCAATGATATTTTACTTTAATTTGATGTAAATTTTAATCCATTACTTTGCTTGGTGTCTATGTCAGATTCAAAGGTTTCAGTATATGATTGAAACACTATAAATAATATCAATGTTTAAACTCAGAAAAATGAAAGATTTGTAGTATCAATATTTTCTGGGCAGGACTCTTTCTTTAAAATTTCTGTCTTTTTATTAAAAGACCCTTATTATAGGCATTCATTAGCAGATTTATTTTTCCAACTAAAATACGAAAAACAAATTAAATCAGATCACCAATGGGAAAATGATGGTGGCCCTAGCATTTTCATTATTGCTGTAAAATGGACCACAATGCTGACCTAACCAGATGATAAAGCAATTATCATTAGTTGACTATCACCTTATGAAGGATATGCCATTGAATGTTTATAATTATTTAAAAATGAAGCAGATAAATGCATCCTTACAGTGCATGTAGGAAAAGGGTATAAATATTGTTGTTAACCTCAAAATGTTGTTTTTTTTCTTGTTTTTGAGGAAACACACATGTGAATTCACATGTGCCATACACACAGAATATCCACACACTGTCACAAAGACACACCATTAAAGAACTATTGCATTTAGTTCTAAAATGCAGGCTATACTGAAAAAAAAGACTTGCTACTTAATAGTCTATAGCTTCTGAAAGACTGAATTTAAAAATATGTACGTAAATTAAATTCCATACAAGAACATATTTTCATGAGAAAGGAGTTTTCTGCTTAATCTGTTATTGTTGTGATGCAATACAGTTGAGTACTAAAGATTCTATGATAGGGAAAATCTAAATTTCTACTACTTGGCTAAAACCTAGTCAAATGTACCAGCATATTCTTGGAGATAGCTTTGGAAATAAAACTGATCTTATTTGTCAAAACAACCGAAATAGTTATGCACTTTAGAAGAGCTACTTGCCATTATTTTAAACCCAATTTTTTTTCTTTTTTAAAAATATTTACTTGTTTTTATGTATATGGGTGTTTTGTTTGCATGTATGTATTATGTACCACATGTGTTCCTGATGCCTGCAGAGGTCACAAGAAGGCATTAGCATTGGATCCCCTGGAACTGGTGTAACAGATAATTGTGAGATGCCATGTAGGTGCTGGTAATAGAACCCAGGTCCTCTGGAAGATCGGTCAGTTTTCTTAATCTCTGAGCAGACTCTCCAGCCCTTAAAGCCTTTTTCTTAAGTAGTGGAATTAGAGATCATTTACAAAAGTAATAATTCTGTATTTTTTTAGCTTTATCTTGAGCAAGAAATTCAGTCTAGGTAATATTTTTCTATGGAAGGAGTCTCAGCCAGTAGTGATGTAGGAGAAGAAATTGGATTAAGTAATCATAACTTTTCATCTCAGTTCTAAAATTTACGTACCACCTGAATTTTCCAAGTCACTATTTCCTCTTCTATATAAACAACTTATGGTAATAACTCTAAACATACAGGACTATTATAAGAGGATGAATCAAGAATTGTCTTTCTGGAAAAGTTTCTGAGCTTCATCTGAACTAGCTTCTGAATTAGGTTGAGCACTTTTTTCAGATTGAGTTAATTTAGAATTAACAATAGGTTTTCAATGATTTGCAAGTCTATAGAAGGGCCTAGAACATTGACACATACATCCCATTTAATAGCTTCTTGGAGAGTCCATGACAGAAGTTATGTTCTTTATCCATAAAGTCTATAATTCTCTCATTTATTGGAATTGTGTGTGTGTGCACACATGTAGACACACTTTCTTTTTTTTTCTTGTTGTAATTTTATGTTTTGAATTGAAGTTAAACACTTAGATAAACTTAGCAAATTTATAAAGAAGCATTTAGGTAAGTAAAGGAAAATTTACCTGTGGATACTGCTTATTATCGAACAAATGAGAGTACACTTTAACCTTACATCTCAGGACAAGCTCAAATCAGATATAGAGAAACAAATGAAATTTTAGAGGCAAAAATATGTACTCTCATAGTTAGCTATTGCAAAGCCTCCCAAGTTCAAAGATCAAATTTTTATTAATGTTTCATTAAGGGCAACACACACTGTTTGACTTTTTACTTTCATAATAACTAGTCTCATTTCCCCCAGACATCATTATTGTGAAAGGTTCTGTAGAAAATAGAAAGCTTTAACAAAGGTTCCATTAAATCAAAGAGCAATAAACAAACAGAACCAATTGACACGTCAGAGCCATGGAATGTATTTTATCTCTCACAATTTTCTCTTGTGTGCCTGCACTAGTGCAGTACTTAGGTACAAACCAATTGATCAGCAGGGAGCTGTTACCTTAATTATAAAATGAAACAACTTTGCTAATGTAGTCTAAAAGCCTTGTTAGTTCATACTTGGTTCTGAATGAGCTCCAAATACAAATCCTTTGAAAGGCTACTGTCGCCTGCTTGTGATGTGATGGCTTGGAACAGACCACACTCATTTAAGCTCCCTCGTTTTATTCTTGCATTTTATTTATTTATTTGGAACCTCTGCTTTTGCCCTTGGGGTGGAGATAAAGTGCTAACAAACCCTGGGTCCCAAGCAGCATGCACTTTTGAATAGTTCATTCATGGGGAACCATTTGTTTGAGAGGCCTTTTGTCTGATTATTGGCCCTCACCGTTAGGGCTCAGGCAGAGATGTGATGAGCCTTGCAGGAAAAATTAAAGAAGATGTAAACAGTAAATGCAGACATTTTGCAACATAGCTAAAAATAAATTGCACTACAGGCAATTATGCAAGTTTTACTGGATACATTAAAAAGACATTAAATGCACAGCTGTTTTAAGTGTCTTTTAAGCTGATAAATTAACTGTCTAATAAATTGTAAGATTTGTCAGCTAATAATGCTATTTTATCTGCTTTAACATATGCCTTCCTAGTTCATGAAGCATTATTGTAAGTGCCAAAAGGAGATAATGTGCATTTTACAGTGTTATGTCTTAAGTGGAATGGATCATTGGCCATGAAGAAGTGTGTTAATAAATCTCCTAGGCTTTGTTAATTGCACTCAATGAAGTGTCACTGTTAAAACACAAAAGATGTGATAGAGAAAGCTGAACATAATGTCTTTTAGTTTTACAATTAACAGTTCACTAGGCAAATCGACCAAAAAGACCATAATTTGTTGAAGCCTTATTAACTTACATTTTCCTAGTCAAGGTCATAATTGTGGATGGCTTAAAGCTATCTTTTAATGCTTATTGTGAAGAGTAACCTTGCTGGGGAGAAGGGATGTTTTTCTTCTGAACGGCACAAGATGCCGACCAGACTCAAGACAAATAAAGCAGCATTGTATTAAACAGCAGTCTTTCAAAATCATTCATCACTACACATCTATACTTATCTTAACCTTAAGAAAACACCATTTTGAATTATTTGTCTCAAAATTATTAGCAGGGGAGAGTATGTCATTCATTATGAAATTAAAGGACATTACTTTCAAGGTCATTAAAAAGAATACCTTAATTTTTGGTCTGTGAACTTGACTTTTTCAATTAAAACACATACAACAGCCCCATACATTCAGCAAGAGAACTCAACATTTAAATATCTTTCCCTTATGCTTTGAGAAACCTACAATGAGAGACAGAGTGTATCTGTATCAAAACAATTTCCTTTTCTCTTTATTGCTGTGAATGTATCCTTGATCAAATGCCAGTCAGTTGGTGATTCTACCCTTCTAGAAGCATTGAGTTACATCTTTAGTAATAATATTTCAACAAGCAAATAAGAAAAGTAAAAAAGAAACTGCAAACTGCCTTAAAACTGAATGACATTTCAATTTAGGAGCAAGTATTTGACTCTTCGTGTTTGCATTTGTTAAAAAAAAAATGAGCAAAGTCTTGAGTTTGGGGCTATTCAAGAATATCTACAATAGACTTGGTTTTATTCCTGACTCACTACATGATTTACCATTACTCAATTTCTGCTTGAAACAAGATCTTTCACACTATAGAGTCAAGAATGAAATTCACGAGAAAGTGCTTTAAAATAGCAAATTACAATTACTGTAATTACTTTTAATTGTGTGTTAAAATATAAATCATATAATCTGTGACATACAAAGTATTTTCATACTTCTCTCTCGATCTCCACAATAATCATTGAGAAAGCCATAGTAAGTAGCTCAAAGAAACTGTATTGCCTTCTCTGCTAGATATAATAATTCTATAACAACATACTATATAAAGTTTTTCTTTCTATTGGTAATACAATAGAGACAACTGAAGCTCAAAGTTGTTACTTGCCCAAGGACACTTGGAAAGCCCAAGTGGAAAAACCCTAAGTCCTTAGATATACTTCATCTAAATAAATAATAATAATAAAATAGCCTCTAGAGTGTGAAACAGTCTCGCATCTGTCTAAATGTTCATTAGCATAACCACACTGCTTCCTTTATACCACACAGAAAATCAGAATTAAACAAGTCAAATGTTAGAAACAATTGTAAGAATTCTAACAGCCATGTTGATATATCTGCTAGGTGGAATGGAGGGACTATAGTGAAAGAGGCTCAACTCCTTTGTGCCACATTCAGTGTACTATTTAAATAGTGCTCCCTCTGATAGCTTCATTTTATGGCTGGACCACCCCAAAGAAATGGGAAGTCCCAATTATCCTCACCACCAGTCTTTTCTTTGACAGAGCATGAATGGGATGATTTGATCTTAAGTGGAGATTATGCACTAGGCAATGCTGAGTAGTCTTCAAATGAGCCTCATTAAGGAAAACCAGCCTGTTTGACAGATTTTTCTTTCTTAAAAACTTTTATACCACACTTCTTTCTGAATAATTGTTTCTACTTGACATTAGAAACTGCAAGCAGAGAAATATCATTAGCTCTTTTTATTGATGTCTTTCAAGGCCTATGTAGAAAAGAAAAAATATACATGAATAGTGTCCAATTTACATGACATATCTATGTTTGAGACTGTTGGACATACAACTGTGAAAATTGGAAGTACTTAAAATTGTAGATATAGTAAAGTAAATTTAAAAAGAAGACAGCATGCTAGTACCAAAATAAGAGATTTTAAGAAATCAAATAAAAGAGTAAATGAGGTAGGAGGAGGAAAAAAGGAGTAGAAAATTATAGCATCTTATTTGGAGAAATGAGCAATGCAAGAATTTAGAATCTGTCTCTATAACCAGGATTCTTATAAATCATGAAACTTCCACAGGAATTATTTTAAGACATCATAGCATTATTTGCTTCATCATTATTAGAAAAAGCAGCAGTAGAGGACATAATATGCTACTAAGTGCTATTTTAAACATTTGCTTTTATTGCTAATTTAATCTTGACAATAACTTTATTATCAGATTATATATAATTCCATATTTTACAAATGAAAATGAAGTACAGTGAAAATTTAATTAACTTGTCTTAAGTCATAAAGCAGTGATTTTCAGGGATAGGCTGTCTCACAGTACAGCTCAAGATCTTACTGCAGTGATTTTCAGGCAGAAGACTGTCTCACCCTAGAGCTCAAGGTCTACTGCACATTGTATTATCTTCCTGCTGTTTTCCAACGACATATTGAAATTATCTGTCCTCTATTTGAGTATTTTGATTAACCAAGTCCTTGTTGCTAGAAAAGCTGAGTTATTATTTGGAGGAATTCCCATGGATAATTGTAGTGGTATGGACCAATGTGGAGCAAAAACCTCAAGGATATATATCAACAGTAATCTGGAAAGCAAAGTTATTTCACTTGATTTAAAAAACTTAGGGTTATCCTTAATATATAGAAATGTTCCAGAAGAACGTTTCTAAAATTCTACTCTACTCAGACTACCTATAGAGGGTAGAATTGTAAGAAATCCTGTAAGAAAGGAAAGATGGAACCTAGAATATGGAGAAATCTAAGTGCTCTTGAATTCTGTTTTTAGATAGTTGAAAAAGTTTCATGTGAAACGTCAATAAGACCTGTATTACTTCATAGATTATCTTAAACAGATCATAGAATTGATTGCCTGGCAATTTAGTGTGTTTATTTTAACATAATGTTTTTATTAATTATTTGTGAATTTCACACATGCATATATTATCTTTTGATCAAATATTCATCCATTCTTCCCTGACTTTTCCCAGGTCCACTCCCACAGGCTTCCTACTTTATCTTTGTTAATGAAGGTGAACTACCAAAGAAACTGCACTACTAAAAATACTGAGGAGTCAAGTTTAAGAGACCAATATTGGTCTCAAAATGTCTTCCTACTTTTGAGTCTATCCACATTTTCTTTGAGCTCAGACATTCTCTGAATGTTGGTTGCATCCTAGGCAAAATTGTGAATGAAAGTTTTGTTCATGATTTTCTTTGGTGGGGCCTCCTAAGTAACACATCTGGCTGCCCAGTCAACTTCATCTACCACTCTTTTATTACCATGAAAAGGAGTCTATTTGTCGACTTTATACTTGGCTCCTTTTTTAACCTTTCTTCCCTGATCTTCTCTTCTTATGTTCTCCAAGAAAAGCAGATATAATGGATAAACGATTTTGCACAAGATATTTCCTTCCATATTGTAAGTGGTTGAAGGGATGGAGGGTAATTCAGAATAGAATTTAGGGTCCTGCAAAGAAAAGTCATATCTCAAAGTACACAGAATGGTAAGAGTATTTTACAGAGATATTTTTCATGTATTTCTTCAAACATATTCCATAAACCAATGAATCATAAATATGATAAGTCCACAGGAAAGGTGAAAATATGTAAGAAAATTTTCTTTATCAACAGAAATATGTAAAATAGAATAATAATGTTTCTGAGATACTAATATCTCTAGATATTAATTATACTAAAACACTTGTGTAAAAATAGTATCACAGTAGTGTTTTATTTATTCATTCATAAATATTTACATATTATATATGTTTATTTATTCAATAATTACATATTATATTTTATTTTATTATATATTTATATTAGAAATAGAAATTAAATTATATTATGTATAATGTATAATTATATATTACATAATATATAATTACATACCATATAAATATATATTATATATTTATATGTGTAATATGTATAAATGTGTGTATACACATGCATATATATGATACGTTTATGAATTCATGTGCATATATGCATATATGTGAAAATATTCATTAGTATAAATTTAACTATAAATATTTAACTGTACACAATGCTTATGGATACAATAAAGTAGCTATGACAAAAGGCAAAATTCCTAGAACTGATTTACTAGACTTGTGTTATAGGCATTTTGTTATTTTGGTAGACATTAATAAGTTGTTTTGTTGTAAAAATAATTGTATTTTGTCAGGCCATACCTAAATATCTGTTTCACCACAATCTTTTTAAGATAATATTTAAACAAAGCATCTTAATAATGACAAAGTTTTAAGGGAAATTATCTCCTCTTGATTTATTTTATTTTTTGTCATTTTTTTGTTTGTTTTTTGAGACAAGGTTTCTCTAGATAGCCCAGGCTATTCTGGAACTCCTTATGAAGACCAGGCTGGCCTTGGACTCAGGGATTTACCTGACTCTGCCTCCCAAGTGCTGGGATTAAAGGTGAATGGCACCTCGACAATCTGTCCTCATTTTTAATTGTACATAATTTCCCATTAGTGATGTTGTACCATTTCATATGTTATAAATTTATTTTAATTTTTTGGTACACATTATATTCATGGGATTAGTATATATTATGCTTTTTTTTAGTATTTTTGTTGGGTCTGCAAAACAACTCAAGCAGACACTGAGACATATGTATGGCCAAAATAAAGCAGTTTATTTCTACTGGTGACATACTGCATGCCAGGGCTAACCAATTAAAAACACGTGGCATGGAGGCCTCCAAATGCCACCATGTGGGTCTTTTAAACCAAACAGGCAGTGGCTAGGGGATCTTTCTGATTGGTCAGGATATGAATACTGGATTGGCTCATTATATCTCACCGGGAAGCAAGGGCCTTCTGGGAAAGCAAGGATTTTACATTTTACAAGGAAGCCGATTACAGAGGTCAATGCCATCACCACTAGGGTCACTGGTCCTCTCAATTTCATATTAATTTTTAGAATTCTTCTTAGTATAGAAAATTATTGCCTTTTGTAGGTATATTTTTAATTTTATAGCTTGCTTGCTATTTGCATTTTTATTTTTATACTGGTACTTTTTAGTGCAGCTTATCGTCAAAAAATTTTATAAAGCCACAGTTATCTCATATTACCTGTTTATTGCTTTCTTTTGTATTATTTGAAAAATTTTAATCAGTCCAAAATATAATTCTTATGTTTCCTTCTAAGCACAATACATATCTTTAAAAAGCCAAATTCCTGAATGCATTATGACAAAATCACAAACTTGGGTGTGGGAGATATATTATCTGAGTAATTTCTATCCTTTAGCAAAGAATTTAAAAAAACAATTATAAATGTGCATGCATGATAGATCAAACAGAATTTCATCACTTTTCAAGGACAGAATTAACATTTGTAAAACATGACACCTCAGGGTAGACAAAGTAATCTTCAGTCATAAACATGAAAATGGGGTGACAAAGAAAATATAAGTGTAGGCATACTATCAGGAATATTGATATAATAAGTTAAAGTTTCTATTAACTCAGAGTTTTTCTTGTGATGTGGCATGTTGTATCTGTACTGGACAATAAGTATCAGATAGTGGCGTTTCTTCCATGTTTCAAACCAATTTACTTTCTCAGAGAGAATTTAGTTCACCTTGCTGACAAAATTGCTTTTCTGAGATAAAAGATGGATGTAGGCTCTCATATCAAATGATGGCTATTGGAGAAATGTATGTGTTTCCTTCTGTTAAATGCTAAAGGGCTTGACTATTTTGGCAGAAATGACCAATTATGACTTAAACAGATCTTCATCTGTAACACAATGAATAGATGATGGCTTGAAGTTACCTAAGTGATGATCAATGTATTTGCCAAAAGAAAAGGCTCTGCAAAAACAAAAAAACAAAAACAAAACTAAAACAAAACCAAAAAATACGTAGATGAAGCATTATTTCCCTGGGAAATTAAAATAATTCTATTATTAGATGAACACAATTTTAATGCAATGTAACTAGTCCACAAGAGATTCAGTTTCAGGAATGTGAAGAATGCTGCTTTATTTTGGAATGCTAGGTTGTTGCTCTAAAAGCTCTTTGCTAAGTAATGTTAAATGAGGCACATTTCATTCTTTATTCTTTCCATCTTATTAGGATTAAGATGAAAGCTAGTGTTTACCTATACAATTTTGCCTTGTTACCAGACATTTTGAGAATTCTTTTCATGGTCACCAGATGATACCAAAGCAACTGAGGTCCCCTCTTGGCCTTCTTAGTCTCAATAGTAAAGGAATTTTTAAATGGACTCAAACAGAACTTGGAAAACAATTTTATTAGCATGTAAAGAAAATCCTAGAGCAGACAAGCTCTAAAAACCAGCAGCTTCCAAGAAGTGGAGAGTGGAGAAGAGATGAGGAATAAAGCTATGATGTTTGAAAAAGAGTAAGGAAGCCCAAAATACCAGGAAAACATACTTAAATTCTGGCAAGCATCTCAAAGAAGAGATTAAAAGAGAAAGAGAGAGAAAGGGAGGACATGTTGAACAGGTGGGCAGACCAACAAAACCTCATGGCTCTTCTGTCAGCTTGTAGGGGAGTATGACTTCCGGGAAGGGGAAGTATGGTATCTCATTAAACGGATAATTATTGCATTTATCTATTCAGCCTGGCTGAATTTGCCTTCTGAGAAGTGATCCTGCCTTCCTGAAGAGGTTTCTAGGCAAAGAGATTGACTCAACCAGGCCAGAGATTATATTCTCTTTATAACTAGTTTTATCAGTAAGGAATTTACTGAAGCCATGATAATTACAATGATGATGATGGTCAGAAAATATGAATAATGTGCACAGTAATTACATAAAAAGCTAAAGTATGTGAAAACTGAAAGACTAAGTGATTACATATTTGCAATGTCTTTCTTCTCATTGGTTAAATATGATTCTAAATTAGTTGTATGGAAGTGATTATATCATATATGAACAATAAGTAATAAGTATATTACTGTGTAATATATGCTACAATGGGCTTTTTAAAAAACAAAAACAAAAAACTGTGAACCCATGCAAATGTTGTTAAGCACTTTGCTGCTTACCCAAGTCATGCTGTCATTCCTATGTACCATATTACAAATATCTATTATTATTGCTTTGATTAGTTAGTTGCAATGAAGTAGTCTCATGTTTAGACAAAAAAAATCTAGAGTTAATGGCACACTGAGTACTTGAAATTTACATGCACAGAATCTCAGAAAAAACCTCAATGCTGATTTACAATAATCCTAGTTTTGAAAACTCGTTTATAATTAAATTCAACCCCAAAGAAGTTTCTAAACTTATCTGGTGCTCTATTTCATTTGTTGATTGACTACACCTAACTAATGGAGATTTTCTATATATTTAATATGAAAATATATGAAATTTGTCAAAATTACTCATGTTCATTCAATACATACTAGTCATGTTATATTTATTCTTCCATCAATGTTATCAAGTGAACATGTTTAACCCAGTGATTATCATTCAATAGAAATAATGTTGATAGGCAGAAAGATTTTTTAGTCTATTGAAAGTTTTCTTTGAATCATCAACTCATTATAAAAACTTAGAATCAGTAATTCCATGTGACAAAGAAAACTGACTCTGGATTCAGAATGAAATGGGCTTAAGTCCTGGTTCTACCATTTTATATCTCTGTAAACTTGGAAAAGTCACTTAAGATTTTTTGAACCTAATATGGTGTATGAAATTTAAAAAGTTTTAAAAAGATTTTTGACCCTTAGATTTTAATTAAATACATACTATTTTATTGTTATTATTAGTCAAGATACAACTCTGTCTTTACTAATGCCTTAAAATACAAAACTCATGAATCTGTGGTATGGCCAAACCTCTGTAAAAGGGCCCACTTGAAATGGTTGACCAGTGACTCTAGAATCCCATTTCATGGCTATATCAATGAAAATAAATATATTAAGGGTTATTATGTCTGAATCACTGTTTACATACAGATATATTTCATGAATTATCTGAAAACATTTACAAAGAACTTAATACTGCATTTCACATTATAGTAATTCAATTTCCTGATAACTACCACGGAGTTAAAAAAAATGTAAACCAACACATAATATTTTCACATATTTATAGAGTACAGTATGAAGAGTCATCTTAGGCATAAAATGTACAATGATTGTCAAAAATAATTAGTATTTATATTTCTTCAAATATTTTTTATTTCTATAAGTTAGAAATATTCACATTATTCTAGAAATTTTTAAAACTTACCTTGCATTGTTGTAGACTATTGCTACTCTACTTTGATGTGGATCTGTAAAAGCAAGGGCATTATTAAATAGGACTCTTTTTTAAGACACTCTTTGTAACCCAAGATTCTCTCACAAATTACATAGTATTTAGCTTCCAATAAAAATCAAATGCCAAAAAGTATTCCATCATCTGCCTTTCTTCCCTGATATAGATTAGAAGCTTCTATTAGCAATAACCCTGGGCTTTTTACCTCTGCAAATAACTTCCAGAATTCAAACTCTTCTATTTAGTAGCACTCCAAAATCACTCCCTTTCCCTTCTTCTTTTACTTAACAAACCGTAAAATTAATACAGCCAGTTTTAAAAGTGACCAAGTTGTTTGATACTCCAGATTTTTAAAAGATTATTTATTTATATGTATTTTAAGACAAAAAATATTCATCATTAATTGGTTCAAAAGCAAAAGTCATTTAAAAAAAAACATTAATCCAGCAATAGCATGTAATCAGCCTTAATAATCTAGAATCCAGTACCTATCTGATCTTATGATACTTACTGAATTTGTTTCTTACTGTCTCTACATTCTGTCTACCATTTTGTAAATGTTTTATTTCTCAAAGATAAAAACACTAAGTGATTTGTAACAAAATCTGTAATGTTAGTAGTTGCAAAATTTATAAAAACTGTAAATAATCCTTTCGTTTTTAGTAAGACTTTCTTTGGGTGATGTGATCGGTGGTGTTGCTTGGAAATACTATATTAGCCTTGATTCCCTGTTTACATTCTAGGGTAATGTCTGCGTCATCAAACCTTTTGAAATTGCTGATAATATTTATTAAATTATTCACCACTGACACCATAAGTGAGACACCATAAGTGAGAGTACATGGATAATATTGGAAAATGATGCTGAAATAGGGCAAGCAAGCCCTTTCCACGAAGGAGGTTGAATGCATTGCAAAAGCTTACACTATCCTTAATGTGACAAGGAACCACTAAATGAATTTTATGTAGAGAGTAGAGTGGTATTTAATACTTTCTTAAAAATCTAAGGCTGAAATGAAGAAAGAAGCTGTTTGAACAACAAGAAAATTTGAATTTAAGACATCCAAAGTTTCCAGCAAGACAAAAAAAAACAAACAATAAAGATGCATAAAGGCTATTATCATTTGCCTAACCTCAAACCTGAAGATGATTATTGTGTAGATTTGTGAGTCTTTTGACAAGGCAGTTATGTTTTCATGAATTATTAAATAGACACATAATTGATAGTTCATTGCAGTTTTAAAATAAAATATTGGTTTTCTTATCTCACCCCAATCCTGAATTTCATGCTTTATATTTTATTGACTATGTTAAGTATATTCTTATTATTTCTAACTAGATTTTCATTAATTTCAAGAAACATAGCTAAAATAGAAGTGATTGGCATTGGAAAAGTAGTTATGAGTTCTCAAGCAATATTTAGGTTGAAATGAGCAGTTATTTTCTTATATTAAAAATTATAGTGACTAAAACATCAATACTTCATTACCTCAAGAATCTATAGTCTTTGAATTTTTGCTAAGGTAGATTGGTGGTATAAGAATTATAAAATATTATGAGCATTCTTTTTAAATCACTACCAATCATGTATTTCATAAATTATGAACAAATATTTAAGGGAATTACATATGATAAAATAAGTTTATTATGGTATTTATCAGAAAATACATTAAATTACTGACATTAATCTTTATACCTTCCAATGTGATTACACTATTTTCACCTAATAAAGAGAACATTTTGTAATTAAAAAAATACTAAGATGTAATGACGAAAACTAAAGCAACATGATGTTGTTCATATTCTTCAAATTTCTTTTCAATTAAGATTACAGAGCTGGAGATGTGCCATAGTAGCAACACACATGTTGAGTCTATGTAGGATATTCACAAGGCCCAGAGTGAACAGAAAGTAATTTCTATACAAACTAGATTAGATCATATTTACATAAGAAATATTTTACAGTTGTGAAATATTTTTCTTTTCTAATGCTATTCTTTGTGTAATATCACTTTAAAATTTTTTACTGTTTGATAATTTAATATAAGGATACATTTTGATCAAGTCCATTTCCACTTTCTCTGTCCAATTCCTATGCCCCATCCACCTCTTTTCCTTCACAACTTCATGTATTCTTTTTTATACTCACTGAGTGCACTTAATGCTGCTACTATGTGCATGGCTGGAAGGCCATTCACTGGAGCATGGGAAGCCTATCAAAGATCATACCTGAAGAAAATAAACTTTCCTTCCTCAAGCACCAGTGAATTTCCAGAAGTTCCTGAGCTAACGATAAAACTCTCTTCCCATCCGTATTATAGTTTTGGCTGGGTTGATCTTGTATCAGTCATTTGAATACAGCCATAGCCATTGCTAGTACATGTGTGTGATATTCCCGTCATGTCTGGAAAATACTGTTTACCGAGGTCCTGGCTTTTAAAACCTTTCTGCCTCTTCTTCAGTGATACCCTGATCACTGAGGGGAATAGGTCTGTTATAAATGCACCATATAGGGCTGAGCATTCCAACCTCTCTTATTCTCCACTTTTTGATCAACCTGAGTCTCTGCATTAATTACCATCTATGGCAGAAAGAAGTTTCTCTTATGAAGGTTGAGAGCTGCATTAACTTATGTGTAGAATGTCTATTTTAGTATGTACTTTCATAAAGTCCATTTAAATTAGGAGAAAATATTTTCTTTATTTAAAAATAGTTGATATCTTTAAATATTAAATAGATCAATTTAAACTTCTATTAATACTATTAATAAATGTGGAAGTTTAATGCAAGTAATAATGGACAGAACAAATGTAAAATTAATTTTATTTTTTGCTGAAGAACGTGACTTGGAGGGTGGGAGAGATAGCTAAGTGCTTAGGAGCACTGACTGTTTTTCCAGGTATTGATACCCAGCACTCATGCGGCAGCTAGCGACCATCAATAACTCTGTTTCTAAGGAGATCTGATGCCGTATTCTGGTCTCCATGAGGCATTACACACTCGTGGTGCACAGACATCCATGGAGATAAAACACTTCTATGTATAATTATTTTTTAAAGATCATGACTTGTGTTTTATTTAAGTATCTTCTGTTGTATGTTGAGGGCAACAAAGCTGGAGGAGGCAGTGCTGAACCACCTGTACTCTTTGAAACTAAAACTTCAATCATTGAACATATAGTTACAGTATTTGGTGTTTTCCCTTCTGGATTTTGTTTTGTTTTGGAACAACCTTATTCCTCAGTATTTCTCTCCTTTTGAATGGAAATAATATTATTTGCCATTCTTCACACTTACACTCTCTTGGCATGTGTTGCCTGGCCTCACTGGTTTTCTAACTTTTTACAATGACCTCTCACAGTCTCTAGCCCTGAGTTGGGATTAAAGGTGTGTATTACATTGCCTTAACCACAGAAGCTTTGAAAGTGAAAGCTAGGGTTGCAGTAAAGCTTCCAAGATGTTGGAGATGCCAAATTCTGGAGAAATCTGTCCAGGAGAGCTGTTTATTAGCAGTAAAACTTGCTATTGTATGTTGAAAGTATGGTACTTGATTTTATAAGGGGACTTACTCAGACTGTGACACCAACTGAGGACCAAGTGTTCAAATTCCTGAACCTGAGAGGACATTTCTTATTCAAACTACTGCATCCTACTCTCTGACCCAGTAAGTGCCTGGCCATAAAATTATGCAAAATCCATTTAGTTCAAATTTAAAGTTCCCATAATCTTTGACATTTTCCATACAGTTTAAAAGTCCATATTCTCTCCTAAGACTAAGAACAGATCTGGATAAGTTATTAGTTGGTTCATCTTTGCTGAAAGCAGAATGTCAATGGGAGCAGGCTTTGAGAGATCAGGCCTCATCTGATTCCAGTTTCTCTCCACTTCAAGTTTGCTGTTTAAGATATGATTTCTCCACTTTCTGCTACAGCTGCCTGATGCCATGCCTCCCTTGCCATTATGGAACAATAATTCAGTCTATATCTCCTTGATCAGCTTTAGTTTTCTTATTCCTCTAGCTAAGATTTCAAGTACCATATTAAATATATATGGAGAGAGTGGGCATCCTTGTCTCTTCCTGATTGTAATGGAAATTCTTTGAGTTTCTCTCAATTTACGTTGATTTTGACTATGGACTGTTGCATATTAATTTATAATGTTGAAGTATAGAGGAATATTTAGTCTTTTAATCTAGGAATATGGCTACTCTGGGAAAGGATCACATTGAAAGGCCTATGTGATAGCTAGGAAAGGATCAAATCTTAGGGTCTGTATGAAGGGATCACATACAGAGGTTTGTGTGATCCAGATGGAATGCAGAAAGAATGTTAATCAGACTAATCCTATCTTCTGTTTATGCTAATACTAAGTGAAAGGGATTTTTTTTAGTTTAGGCAACATTGAACACATTTAATTTGAACACTAAGGTTCTAAAGGAAGCAGTCAGTTTATAAATAGGTCATGGTTCTCAGTTCATGTTTACAGAATGAGCATATGCCTTCAATCCAACGTTGAGATTGAATCAGAGTGAAGACATGCCCAGCTTTCAGGATAGAAAAGGAGGCTCTCAATTCACAAAGAAGTTCAGAAAGACACATGAGGCAGTTTGGCAGAAGTCAGTATCAGTTGGGAAGATAGAGTTAGTTTGAAGCCTAGCAGAACAGTTCAGTCAGCCAGCGTCAGAATAGTTCAGTAGTTAGCCAGCTCAGAAGGTCAATTTGAACCAGCAGCTTGAAGAAGAGTTTGAGCCAGGACAGCAAGTAAATTGAATCAGTCAACCAGAAGAGTCACTTGAGTTCATTACAGATGTGAGTTCAGGACATAGTCAGAGTAAGTTAGTTACCAGTAGGTCTCAAAGGCTTAAGCATTCTAGGTTTATGCTTCAAGACTAGATTGTACAAAGTAAACTACCTTTTGCCCTGAATCTATGTCTACATAGAGATATGTCCCTTGTATTTTTAGTCTCTCCAGGATTTTTATTATGAAGGGATGTTGGATTTTTCCAAAGGCCCATTCGGCATCTAATGAGATAATGATTTGGTTTTTGTCTTTTAGTTTGTTTATATGATGGATTGCAAATTTATTGATTTACATATATTGAACAGTCTCTACATCTCTGTGCTGAAGCCTTGATCATGTTAGATTATCTTTTTTATTTGTTCTTTAATTTGGTTTGCAAGTATTATTGAGTATTTTTACATCTAGGTCCATAAGAGACATTGATCTAGAATTTTCTTTTTCTGTTGGGTGTTTGTATAGTTTTGGTATCAGGATAATATTGGTCATTAAATTATTCTTTCTATAGGTTGCTTGTGGTCATAATGTTTTGTTACAGTAGCAGAAAATTAACTAATACACTTATGAAGCTGCATAACTATGAGTCTGTAAGCAATTATACAGGGAGCAGAGAATCTGGTAAGAAAAATCCTATCATTTCATTAAGTGAATATTCATTCCTCCTATCTCTTTACATTGGATTAAGGTGGAGCTGTCTTCCTGAAGGGCATCTCTTAGCTAGGTGACTGACCTGCCTAACAATAACGTTAGATCTCTACTCAGGCCAAAAGTTATATTCTCTTGAAAGAAGGGAATGATTTTCTCTCAAAAGGCTTTTATTGCTACTGTAACACTATTGAAACAGTTGAGGCAATGCACTCAAGTATTAAATACAATCTGTATTTTTTTGTATAACACAAATGCATTGAGAGTTTACAGCCCAAACTGTGTCTTATACACATTTATTAATCAAACACATCAGTACAAGTAACAGGCTTTAAATAAGTGCCTAAAATTGCAGCTTTGTGATTTTCCTTTTTCATATAAAATTAAGCTTTAACATTAAAAATTTTAAATTTATTTCAACTGACATAATCTTAAAATTGCATATGTGTGAATTCCAATGTAGTATTTCTATAAATATATATTATATTACCAAATATGAGCTTCCAAAATATCAAATGTGCTTTTTTCGACAACTAAATACACTTTTTGATACATTTGTACAAAGACTTAGTTTTTAAATTATATAGAATATCTTAATTTATTATTCATTAATTCAAGCATCTAATTTCTAGTTTTTGTCTTAGTTATGGTTTCTATTGCTGCAATGAAACACCATGACTGAAAAGCAACTGGGGAGGAAAGGGCTTATTTCATTCACAATTCCATGTAACAGTTTATCACCAGTAGTAAGTGCAGGAATTCACACAGGGCAGGAACCTGGAGGCAGGAGCTGATGCCATAGAGTGGTGTTGCTTACTGACTTTCTCCTCATGACTTGCTCAGCCTGCTTTTTAAATAAAACCTAAGACCCACAACGAGTTGGAACCTCACCCATCAATCACTAATTAAGAAAATGCTTTACAGCTGGATCACATAGAAGCATTTTCTCAATTCAAATTCTCTCCTTTCAAATAACTCTAGTTTGTGTTATCCCTGATATCCTGTAAGCACCAGCACCAGGGCATCCTGAAGGTGCCTGGACATTCTGCAAGAACCAGACTATCATTCAAGCTCCAGGGCATCCCTCAGATGCCCAGGCATCATGCAGGCCCTGCACAAACCTGCAGACACCCAGACGGGCATCATATAGGCAACCAGGCACCATATATGCATGTGGACATCCTTCGGGCACCTGGACATCCTGCAGACACCAGGGTCTCTCTCAGCTTGGGTGTCCGAGGAATTTGCAGGATGTCAGAAGACATGCAGGATGCCCTGGCATCCATGAGAGGTCCTGGTATCTGCCAGAAGTCTGGCCATCTGCAAGATGCTCTGGTGCCTGTGGAATGTCTGGTACCTGTGGGACATCCTGGTGCCTGCTGGAGGTCCTGGAGACTGTGGGATGTCCTGATGTCTGCTCAATGCTCATTTATTTTAATAAAATTTCTACATTTTATAGCATTAATCAATAAGTTTCAAACTAATATATAAACACTTTATTTTGCTATTTTCTATGTTGCAAAAGAAACAATGAACACATTTGAAGGATTTCTAGCCAACATTATTTTTCTTCCATTTATTGAAAGTATATTTTTTCTTACATAATATATCATGATTACAGTTTCTCCTCTCTCTAACCCAAGTTCCTCCTTCCCTCCACATCTGGATCTACTCATTTTCTGTCTCTCATTAGAAAACAAAAGGTTTCTGAGGGTTAATAGTAAAATAAAATAAACCAATATATAATAAGATAAAACAAAAACTAATACATTGAAATTAGATGAAATATACAAACAGAAGGAAAAAAGTCCCAAGAGAGTGTACAAGAAACAGAGATTCATTAGTTTCCACATTTAAGAATCCCATAAACATAATAAACTGGAAGCCATAATACATACACAAAGGACCTGGTGCAGACCTGTGCAGTCCCTATTCATGACAACATTCTATAACTAACATTTATTTGTCTTTATTTCACACTAATTAGTATTGTTTTAGAAATTAATATTTGTTTTATTATTTCTGCATATGTGAATGTATGTTGTCTGTAGGGGTGATGGTAGAGGCCAATATATGATTCAAATTCACCCCCCACTTCCTCCAGCTGTGAGCCACCTGGCATGGGTGCTACAAATCAAAACTCAGACCCTCTGCAAGAGCAGCAGGTGCTCCTAAACATCAAGCCATCTCTCTATCCCCTAATTATTGCCCTTTGTTTAACCATTTTACCCCTTTGTTTCAGTGGTTGTATTTATGTAAGTGTAATTTTGTGTTCTTTTAATTGAATTCTTATTTTCTCATTTATAATATCTTCCTGGCCCAAGCTGATCTTGAGGATTGGTTGTAAGACATGCAATGAGAATTACTAAATACATTGGTTTTTAATATAGACTACAAAATTAATTTAATATAGATTGTTCTTCATTTGAAAGACTCTTGGTGTAAAATTAAATGTTATGCTGAATGGAAGAAGAAGTAGCATTAACTAAATTGAGACTATGCTCTCTTATGCTCTCTTAGGATATGATAGTGATTTTCCAGGACCAGTGTAGAATACTAAAGATATGAAGATTTCTTTAGTGGTTTTATTTTTCCCCTTCAGTTTTGGAATTTCATGAATGGAAATATTTTTAATATTTTAATATTGTCAAAAACTGTATTTGTCATTGTGGAGCTGTTTATAGTACATGACATTTTCCCATGTTCATTACTTAGATCTCTAATTCACTGTTCATATAATAATAAAAAAATAAGATTCAAGACTTTCATCTGAACTATTCAAGCCATGGAATTGATAAAAATAATTTTTGTTTTCAAGTTCTTTGTTTTGATCAGTAATATTAAATAAAATTTTGTTATGTCTTATCCTATTAATTTAGTCAACGTTTTTAAGAGAAATACATCATTTTCTCTTTTTTTGTTAACCACACACTATTTCCTTCTTTTCTTAGCTTTATGTCTTTTTTAAAAATTTATTTATTTTGTGGGTGTGCATTTGTGTGTGCACCAGTAGAGACCAGGAACAATTAGTTTGAGTCAGTTAACTTTTTACTGTGTGGGGCCAGGGATCAAACTCACATCATAATGCTTGATGACAAGTCCCTTCACCCACAAGGAACTCTCTCCTGTCCCATACTTATTTCTTTCCTATCTCATATTTTAAACTTCCCTGACTTTGATGTCTAAGTTGCTTTTATTTTTTTCCAGTGGTGATAAGCTTCAAAGTGATTGCATCAAAAGCATCCAATTTGACTATAATTTGAGAATAAAATGTATACTTAAGTAAATAAGCCAAGAAAAATTAAAATCTTTACCTTTTAACCTGATTACATTTTTCAAATTATTTATTAAACATTCCAAGAAAACAATACTTTATTATTAAAGACAACCAATATTATTTGTTCAACATTATTTGACTAAGATTGATCTATGTAAAATCCTAAAACTTCATTGTGATTTTTTCTGTAAAATTTCTTCCATTTTGAATCTTCTTATATTTAACTATTCAAAAGAATCAATTTTATATTTGCCTTGTGTATGCCCAAACATTTAAAAGTGAATTTACAACAGTAGTATGCATTGTTCTATAATGATAAAAGCTATTTATATTTATACTATGACAAGTTATGAGTGTCTCTAGAACCATGGATTGGATCATGAAAAAAAGAATATGTTCAATACCACAAAGTAATGATGTCATTTTATGTAAAAAAAAAAAATCTGTGACATTCATAGCATCTGGGAGGAAGGATGTGAAAGGCTTATCATTTTGCCCTATCATTATCAGAGAAAATTTGTAGGAATTGTTCCACAAGTCCAAAATAGTACCCATCTCAGCACTGGCATAAAATGAAGAGGTTATTTCACATGGAATTATTTTCACTTTATTTCATCATCAAGGATCATTTTATCTATGCACTTTGAAATAGATTTCCTCTCAGGTATTTTTAGTCACAAGTCAGTACTATGACTGTTAATCCACTTTGTTGCTTGTACTAGTTTTCATTTTTCCTTTGGATTAGAAATGACAGAATTTCTTTACCCCCACCCTGAAGGAGAAATGTCATACATAAACATCAAATTCTATTATAGATGATAATTGAGAATACTAAATGGTTGCTATTATGTAATTATCCATGTCTATTATTGTTAAGTATAAAAAGGGCTCTCAAAATAGTAGTGTTGGTGACAATGTCCTAAACAGAGTGCCTCTGATCAGGTAAACAGAAAAATTGTTATTGGAAAGACAGAGGCCTAAATTCAGCATTCTTCAACTGATTTGAATAAGAATGGCCCCCATAAGCTCATATACTTGAATGCTTAGTCATCAGGGAATGGCACTATTTGAAAGAAGAATTAAAAGGATTGGAAGGTGTAGGCTTGTTGGAGGAAGTGTGTCATTGGGGGTGAGCTTTGAGGTTTCAAAAACCCATGCTATGCCCAGCATTGCTCTTTCTGCCTATGGATCATGATGTAGCTCTAAGAAAATACTTCAGCACCTGCCTGCATGCCACCATGTTCCCCACCATTATGATAGTGGGCAAAACCTATGAAACTGGAAGCATACTCCAATTAAATGTTTTCCTTCATAAAAGTTGCTGTAGTCATTGTGTTTCTTCACAGTAATAGCAAAGGGATCAAGACAGTAGTTTTCTGTTTACCAGGACCTCCCTTAATCCTCCCCTGAAGAGCAACTCCCTTTGGCAGACTAAGGCATCTAGCTACAGTCAATCCAAACAGCCTGTGCCAGATCAAAGACTTCCAGCCTGCTGAGTACCCTACAAAATACACTTGATTTTCAGCCATTTGCTTCTTTCTTCCCCCTTTCCCCTGAGAAACCGCCTTGGTACTTTGATCCCTAATAAATCTTTCATTCTACCTATGGAGTCTCCTAGTTCTGTGGTTTCATTTTGCTCTTGCTTACATTTAGTCGTGGAGAGCTATTACCCTTGACTAGAGAAATCACCTTAGCATGAGACAAAGCCATAAACATATATGCAGAATCTAAATATACATTTCACATCCTAAACCACCATACTTCCAACTTGCAGTAGAGGGGCTTCCTCACCATCAAGAGTACATTTATTATTAATGGACTTCTAATTCTAAAGCTGTTAGAAGTCTCTTATCTTCCCAAGTAGTCAGCAGTTATTCACAGTCAAGTTCACCAGACTCCTACGATGACATAGCTTTGGGAAATATTTTTGATGTCAAGATTGCTTAAGGAGGCCAGACAACACTATTTCTTTCCTTCCTCTATTTTCTTCCTGGCTCCTCCAAGCTTAACTTTTACCTACCCTGTGTTTCAGCAACAAGCCCTCCATGCTGTGGGAACTGTTACAGACCGTCAGGGCTGGCTTTTATACAGGACAGGTACTGTCTTCCTAGTGGTCAAGTAAAACCCTTCACAGCTATTCACAAGCCCTTTCACATGGGTTTTTGACCTCTTTACTGCTTCCTCCAACCTCTGTTCTTTTACTCCAGTATTTCTGACTTCTGTAAAGCTACTATCCAGGAATATTCCACCTGCACTCAAACCTCCCTACAGGGGGGCCCTGCAAACCTTTCCTTTCTTCAACCCACACTAATTTGGGGGTAATATTCTGGGATAAACTGGCAGATAAACTTGACACACATGCCTCTAAAGGAGAAACATAAATATCTTCTACTACAGTAGATAATCTCTCAAGATGGGTAGAAGATTCCCTTGCTATGACTGAGACAGTAGAAGTGGGTTATTCCCATGTCATCAATGATATTTTGCAAACATTTGGGCTTCCTAGATCTATGTAATTGGATAATGGCCTGTCATTCATCTCTGCAGTCACTTAGTTTCATTTAGGGATGCAGAGGCTCCTCCACATCCCCACCACCAGTCTTCAAGGAGGTGCAAAGGGCTAATGGATTTATTAAGACACATCTTTCAAAACTCCCTTCTGAGCCTCACCTTCCTTTGATTCAACTGCAACTTCTAGCTCTGACATTGGGACCATACCCTGATCCCCCTCCTCCCTCAGGTATCTACTGATTCGATCACCATTTTAAGGTAGAAATACCCCTAAGAGCCTTAACTTTACCTTTCTATTTATAGTCTCTATCCATTTCAGGAGATTTCCACCCAACTGCCAGATACCATCCAGGAATTAACCTTGACCCTGCAACTACTTCAAAACCAGCTCATCTTTCTGGCTTTGGTGGTTATCTTAGTTAGTGTTACTGTTGCTGTGAGAAAATACAAAGACCAAAGCAACTTGGGGAGGACGGTTTATTTAGCTTACACTTCCCATAATATCACTGTTTCTCATTGAAGGAAGTCAAGACAGGAACTCAATCAGGGCAAGGACCTGGAGTAAGGAGATGATGCAGAGGCCATGGAATGCTGCTGCTTACTGGCTTGCTGAAACTTTCTTATAGAGCTCAGGGCCATCAGCCCAGGATGCTACCACCCACAATGGGCTGAGCCCTCCTCCATCAATCATTAATTATGAAAATGCCTTAAATCGGGTCTTCTGGAGGCATTTTCTCAATTAGGCTCCCTCCTTTCAGATAACTCTAGCTTGTGTCAAGTTTCATAAAAGAAGCCAGCACAGTGATCCTGCAAAACCAAAGGGCCCTTCACTTGCTAACTGTGGAAAGAGGAAACACTTTCCTCTTCCTCAATGGAGAATGTTGCTGCTGTATGAACCAATCAAGCCAAATGGAAGAGAGTATTAAAGATTTATATAAATTGGCTTATAAGCAATTGACCTCCAGGGGCTGACTCCAATATAGGATTCTTGCCATAGTCCTCTCTGAGCTCTTCTCATAATTATAGCTGCTCCCTGTCTTTTTAGGTTCCTTCAGGAGAAAATTAGTGAAATAACCCGAAAGTCAGGGAAGCTGATGCTACTGATGGAATTTCCTCAAGTCTCCTTCTGTCATCTAGCAGCTTGGTTCAATATTCCAGACCCTCACCTTTCCTCAAGCCTCCAATTACCAAAAAGCAGGAGGAGGGCTATCATCACCCCTTATCATCAAGAAAAAGTTAGAAGGTTAGGCCCAAATGGATCACAAAAATTACAGTGCTGATGACAATATTCTAAAGTGAAGGACTCTGAGTGTATAAACCAACTGAAGGATTATTATTGGATAAACAGAAACCTAAATTCAGCATTCCTCAGGAATCACATAAGGCAGGATTCTGTTTACCAAGACATCCCTTACTCCTCCCACAAAGATCAAAGTTTGACTACCTCAGGCAAGGGCATTTAGCTCCTGTCAGTCTGAAAACCTGTATCAGCTCAAAGACTACCACCCTCAGTATAGCCATAGACATTAATTAAGATTCAAAGGCTTTTTGTCATTTTGTCTATTTCAATCCTCAGTCCTACTCCTGAAGCCCTGGAGTGTTTCAGCCTCCACAAAATCTAAAACATTTAAGCCTAGAACTGGAAGGCTTCATCCACAGCCTTCATGACTTACTGAGGCTACTCTGACTAACTCCTTCTGAACTCCTTTTCTTGTTCAACTCACTAGCTGTTTTGGCTCCAAGCTGATTGGTTCAAACTGATCTTTTGAGGCAGCTGATTGTTTCTGACTGAACTCTTCTGACTTTGGCAGACCCTGGCTGATTACCACAACTTCTTTGACTGAACTGCTCTGCTTTGCTTCACACTGACTCACTATTCCTATCTGATATTGACTTTTTTCTGCCAATCTGCCTCTGTGTCTCTGCCTCAGAGTTCTCTCTTTGTCTCTGTGTCTTTGCTTTTACTGAACTTTAACTGTTCCATACTGCCTCAGTCAGCCCCTCAGTCAGCCTCTCTGCTTCTCTGCCTTATTGTCAGTCAGACTGCTTCATTGTCTCTGTGTCTTATACTCTCTCTGCCTCTCTGAACTCTGAACTCTCTGAGCAGAGAGCCTGCTTTTAAATTTGGGGAGTAGGGTGTGCCCTCACTCTGATTCATTCTGCTAACTCTTCCTCTAATTCATCACTTTGCCTGTCTTTCACTCTGATTCATCTCAGATGTCACTGTCTGATGCTGATTCCTTCTGAGTTCTGCTTCCTTTCTCCTGAGTGCTGGGATTAAAGGCATGAACCACCATGATCTTCTGAATACTTGGATTAAATGTGTGTGCCACCACTGCTTTCTCAATACTGGGATTAAACATGTGTTAATTAAAAATTAAAAATTAATTAAAAATTCTTTCTACCCTAGAGCAGCCATGCTGACAGATTACAAGATTAAATATTCTTCTACATAGTCCCACATTCTCTTTAAGATACAAATCATGCTGTGAAAATAATTTTAACACAGTTTAACTATTATAATAGAAACAATTATCAATCCCATAAATTTAAGAGTCTGCATGTCCTTTTGAAGATCCATTTTAGACATCAATGCAGTGAGCTTCCTTAAAAACTACTTGTGCCAGGTGGTGGTATCACATGCCTTTAATCTCAGCACTCCAGGGGCAGAGGAAGGTGAGTTCCAGGCCTGACTGCTCTACAAAGTTAGTTCCAGGACATTTAGAGTTACAAAACAGAAACCTTGTCTCAAAAAACCAAGAAGGAAAACAAAACAAAGCAAAACACTTTGCTTTTCCACCATTTTCCTTCTCTCTGCCTCCTTTCCCTGAAAGATATCCTTGGCATTTTGATCCCTGGTAAACCTTTCTACTCATGAAGTGATCTAGTTCAGTAGTTTCACTGTACTCTTGCTTACAGTTATTATGACTCAAAGTTTTTAATTTATTTATTCACTTATTTATTTAATTTTTATGTGCATGGATGTTTTGCCATCAAGTGTGTCTGTTTACCCTGTGATGATGCCTGGTACCCAAAGAGGCCAGAAGACAGCATCAGATTCCCTAGAACGGTAGTTACAGATTGTTGCCAGCCACCATGTAGATGGCTGGGAATTGAACTCTGGTCCTCAAGAAGAACATTCAAGCTCTTAGTCACTAAAGTATCTCCTCGGACTTAGATTTTTTTTTAACGCATTATATTTTTATGTCTCTATGATGTGTATGCTTGTGTGTGTGAGTGTGTGTGTGTGTGTGTATGCATACATGTAGGTACTCATGTATATAGGTGTGTGGTGCCATTCTACCCTTGTGGAAATTAAAGGACAACTATGCAGAGTTGGTTCTCTACTTTCTCCTCGATTTCCAGGGTCAAATTCAGGTCAAGTTTGAGCAGCAAACATTTTTATCTGCTGAGCTTTCTCACCTTGGAAGTGTTTGTAAACTTTGGAGAATAAATCACAAATGATCTTACCGAGCTTCACTTCTGCTTTTAGTTATTCCTAAATTTTCAAAATAATGATGAGAGGCAATATCTAACAAACTAAGCACAAACATAGCAAAGCTAAGAACAGTATGTTGTGTCTGATGGAATATCTTAAGCAAGTCAGTATGCATGAACCACTAATGTGTATGTTTTCAGTTAAACATTTATATCATCATTGTTTCCAAGGCTCTTACACATCTAAAGAATTGTAAAAGAGAAACAATGCATGTATGTGCTACTAATTACAAAAATATTTATTTATTGAAATAGAATAAAAATATATTCAACTAATTTTCAATGGTATTTATGTCATATTATGTGTTGCTGCAGCCAACATGAACCCATAACATAGTAGCAAAGTTGTGACTGAAAAAAAAAGTCCCTGTTATGTTCTTCTGGATCCTTCTGTGTTTATCTATTTGTCGTCAACAATGATAAGAAATATAGAAATATGAATAAGCCACCGATTTTTCTGGATTTTCAGTGCAGACTAATTTGAATAAGAATCAAAGTAAAAGGAGGAATTTTTAGCATTCAATGCCAAATGAATGCAAATCGGTTTCTGCATTAACAAATAAAATGGAGAGAACTCACCACATGAGAGTTATACTTTCTGAAGATCAGGTTTTGAGGTTACAAGGTGGGAGACTACATAAACTTACATGTCTATGCATGAATATCCATGTACATAAAACGCAGAGATATATATTCATGCAGAGTATATGTAAAATGGCTAACTTGAAATTTTATTTTATTCGTTATTATTGGGAAGGTGACATGGCACAGTGTATATGTAGAGGTTAGAGGACAATTTTTAGGAATCTTTTTGTTATGTCCTTTCACTTTCCTTTTGGTTCTTTGGGTTCTGAGGCTTGAACCGAGGTCACCAGGCATGTAAAAGCCTTTATTTATTGAGTTGTCTAACTGCTCCTGTCTAAATGCCTAAAGCACAAATTAAGTAGATTTAATGTCTGATACAGTAGCCATTTGTTCTGCTCTGACTCTAGAAACCATCTTCCAAAACATATGCTCATCAAAAAATGATAAACACTAGTACACATTGTTCTTTTTACTTAAGAGAAACTTGTCTAAACTTCTGCATGGCTCTTGGTAAGAAAAAAAAAAGATAAAGAAGGGAAAAAAATCCTCCAAACTATTTATTGTGGAGAGTGGCTTCCTTAGAATTTCTGGGGAAATTTTCTAATAAACTTCAGCTTATTATATAGCACTTTTGGAAAGAAAATTCCATGCTGTGCATTTTGTTTTCTGGAAAAGTGAAACATGTATAGTGCTTTGAGTCAATCTATCTTCTTAAAATGGATACTATTTCCCCTGATTCCAACACAGCTTGCTAATAGAATTGACTTTCACCTGTTTTCTGGGGAAAAGATGATAAAGACCAGGTATGAGTGCCATAGATGTGTCAAAGATTCAATGTGGTAATATAATTAAAATTATTTACTACAGATGTATTGAATGGTAATTGTTCAATACATTATTTTTTTAATTTATAAGCTTGCTTAAGTTGGGAAGGGTTTATTTTATAAAATTATCAGCAGGTATTTAGTCTCTGAGACTGAATGAATGTATGGATGCCTATAACTTGAAATTTTAGTAGTAGAATTATGCAAGGAGAGCCAAGATATTTCTTTGAAGGCCAAAATATATATTATTTTCTCCCTCCATTTCCTCTATTCTTTTAGCATTTATAGAATGTTCAAACAGTTTTCCTAAGGGAGGTAATGCCATTTATTTTAACTGCACTAGAACATGTCATGTACTCCCTAAAACAGTCACCATTAAATCTGCTTAAGGAAATTCAGCAACCCTAGATTCTTCAGCTAGAAAAAGTAGATCTAATTACTGTTCTGTTTTGTTTTTTCAGTAAGGGCGATGAATGAATATTCTTTGTTTCTCCCTCCATTAAATGATTATTACAAACTGTGTGACACAAGAAGACACAGATCAGTTATCTGTGCTTGGAGGTCTTTTGGGAGCATTTGCGCCTCTTACTCCATGATATAAAAAGAAAATAAAATGTTCTATTTGTTTCTTTATTTTTTCTCATTTACACACACACACACACACACTTAATTTTGTGACTGTGTTTACCACCACCCCCATTATCCTTGGTATTCCATGCCTCTAAATCAGTGATTCTCAACTTTCCTACTGCTGTGCTCCTTTAATACAGTTCCTCATGTTGCAGTGACCCTCCAACCCTAAAATTATTTTTGCTGCTACTTCATAACTATAATTTTGCTACTCTTAGGAATGGTAATGTAAATAAATATATGATATGCCTTAGGTGACTCCTGTGAAAGGGTCGTTTGATCTCCTTGTGACTCACAGGCTGAGAATCCCTGCCAAAAAGAAAAAAAAAAAAACAAACTTCAATTTACACAACCCCTCCCAAGTGGCTATATTTTTTAAGTAAGCCATAGCAAAAATTAATAATCAATATGTTCTCAGCATGGAGCATCATGGGCACCTCCTCCATCCATGGTGGAATGTTGTGGGGCCCAATCTCATGCAGGTATCCATAGCTTTTATGTGTTTGTAATTGCAACACCTATTTCATATCTGGATCACCTCCTCATTGCAGTACAACATTTACTTTATCAACTACCTATTATCTAAACAGATAAAAGTTTTGGTCTAAAGTCAAACCTCTGCCAAAAAATCATCTCTGATCAAATCACTTGAAAACCCTTAAGGACATAAAGAACTAACTTCATTAAATCATTTTTATGTGTATGTATAATACATAGTATAATGACCAGACTGTGTCTTTAGATAGACTTCCACAGATGATGTTAATTTAAAAATTAATATTTTTGGATAGTTTACATTATCCCCATAGACATGCCTGTAAAAGTAAATAAAAGTGTTGGCAGTGGGTGTATTTCCTTCCCAGCTTTATCTTCTGTGAAACATATGTGGGTGATCCTTGCTTAAAAAAACATCGAGCTAGCTAGTTTACTCTGTGACGAATTATATAAATTTAGCACTTCTGTTTTGTTTATTTGAAAAACATACTACATGTGAATTTATTAACTTATTATCAATTTGGGAATGGAAAATAAAAAAACTGACTCATCAAAATAATTTCAGAACACAGAAATTGTGACAATCCCTGGTCATGCTGTACCAGCATTTACATTAGCCCAGGGGTCCATGTCCTAGTCTACCCTTACTCTTCCTGAACTCTTCTCCCAAAACAGGAATCCTGCAACTATTAAAGCCAGATTTTAAGTACTTACCTTTTTTTTTTGAAACACAGAGCCATCCTTACTTTTTACTGCTATTGTAACTGCTTAGAATTTCCAATCACTTTATAGCCTAAAGTAAAATCTCTAACAAAAAGATCCTCTCTGATCAAATACATTCACATTGTCTTTTCTCTAAATTCACATACTAATGATCCTCTCAATTCTACTTTCATTTGTAATATAACGGCATGCCTTGTGGTACTGGTTTATAATCACGAATTGTTCAGTAGTTTTAATGCGTATTTGTTGTTTTGCCATATGTGCTTTTAAGTGCCCCTAGGGTTTGTGTTTGTCTTCGTATGTTTCTCTGTTTTCAAGATCACCTATCTTAGGATCGGGGATGTGCATTTAGTAAATCTCTGGTAAATGGTTATGTAATAATTCTCATGTTCTCAGATATAAAGATTGCTTAACTGCCTTGATTTTTAGAGATTAACATTTTAGCTAATACAAAGAATCTTACTTTTTGTAACTTTTCAACTTCTTTCAGCAATAATGTTGGTAGAAAATCTATATACATCTTGCCAGAGACTATTTACAATCTATTTATTCACATATGTTCTTGGATATTACCCCAGAAGTGTTGACACTGGAAAACTTGAAATACATATTTCTACTGCATACTCCAATTTACCTAAGCAGGAGCATATGTAAAAATATGCCATATGGTGGCTATGAACTAGAACAAAAATTTCTGCTTACAGTTCTATTGTCCTTTCACCCCTCTGGGAATTTAAGAAAATATTATATGGGTTCATATAAATCAAAGATTTCCTTACAATTGGCATTTCCCTCTTGTCCTCAGTTTTAACTAACACAATGAACTCCTCTTCTCCCTGGCATGCTGTGCCTAAACTGTAGAATTCTGGGACTAGAAAGAGGTAATCTTGTCCAAGCTTTTCTAAGAGGAATAGTAGAAGATAGCAAACCATCTGTGCTAGCTGCTTTCTAAAGATGTCATCAGTCTACACACTGCATCCTTGTAGGCTAGATTCCTTTGGATCACTTATAATGTGAATGCAACTCAAGCTGAATTCAATTCTATTGAAAATTGTGATAAAATTATTTTCCACTATGTAATTAATGGAAATCAACCATGAAAGTAAAATGTGAATCTTTTGAAGCATTTCTTTGTATTGGAAGCTAATTAACTGACAAAAGTTTCAGGGCATAGTAGATGAGACTGTGAGAATCCCATGCAAAATACTTGATAAATAGAATTTATTTCCCTGTTATATTATTCTTAACTCCACTTTAAGATCCCAGTTTGACTAAGGAGGGGAAATTGTATGTTAAAACTTATTCTAGTTTATCCACAGATTTCTAATGCATTCTAAATGTTCATGTTGGCTTCTGTACATTCTAGCCTAAAAAATCATCTTACTAAAACTTCCATAAAGGAATAAACACCCTCATTCTTTCCCTCCATTTATATTTTTTGCTAATTAAAAACAGTACTAACTTAAAAAAACATTATGAAATACTAAGCTAGGTTAGTATATTAAGAAGTAAAAAGACTTCATTATAAAAATAATTATTCACATAGAATATATGAGAAAAGAAAAATATTCAGAAAAGAAGCTTGAAAAAGAGAAAATAGCTCACGTGCATATAACTCACTATATGATATTCTGGTATTTGTTCTATTTTATTATTGATCACTATTAGTTGTTACTGTTTCACTTATGTTAGGCTTCATAATAGGTATGTACATATAGGATAATCATGGAATCAAAAGAATAAGAGACTAAGATTGAAACTTAAATTATGTAAAATTGAGCAAATTTTTGAAGCTAATGAAATATAAGAAGTAATTTGTACTAATTTAATTTATCAAAATTTCAAAGACCATTCTAAAACTCTTACTTTTTTATCTTCATACAAGACCTATAGTTAGAACAGAAGTCACTGTTAAGAATGCAATTTGTACACAAACAAACATTTATTTTTAACAAAATATTGCCATATGATGTAGGTAAAATAAGATAAACGGAGCTTATGATTCTGCATCTGCTTTGCATGCCATGTAACCACTGCATATGCTTTTAAAGTTCTGGAATCTCACCTATCTTAATTGTAGAACAAATATATTAATCACTGAATTTTCCTAATGCTTAGAACTTATTAGGAGCTCAATAAAGAATAATTATTGTTACCTACTTGCGAGTGGATTGATGAACTCATTTCTTTTTCTCCCATGATACTCTGTTATAATGTTGTTAGATCTATCATTGCTTTATATTTATCGCATATTTGTTTCCCTCTTGAGAAGAATCTTGTGCTTCATTTATATATCTAGCTCGTAGCGCAGTGCTTAGAGCATTTGAGATGCCCAGTGAAGATTTATAGAAGAGCATATACAAGAATTATTCCCAAGAACTTCCTGGATGTATTTATTCACACTTAGCCTTGGAACTATACTCTGGTCTATTGGATTTCAAGTCACAAAAATTTAGGAACAAATAGACAAGAATAGAAAATAATATTGCATTATCAATAAGGTTAAAAATTCAGCAAACTTTGAGTGTTTGGTCTTGTATCTAAACTGTGCTGAAATATTGAAAAAGATAACAAAAAAAACTTCAAATTATGTTCCCAGAGAGATGTCCTGTGCTAAGTTATTGAGAACAAAGTATGGGGCAAAGAGAGATAATATATGTAAAGAATTTTAACAAAATTCCTGAGTTATATCAGTGTTTCCCTAAGTATTAACAGAGCAAGGGAAGGAAATTGGAGAAAAGGGGAGAGGAAGGGACACTGGGTGAATGTGAGAGAGAGAAAACTAGAGCAAGCTAAGAATTTTATAAGAAGGCCAGTTGAGTTCAATCTCAATTTGGTCCTGTGGCGACTGTTGCTAATTCTTTATCTGCCTTCCTTAAAGGAATTCTAACAAAAAGTAAAAAAACATTTCATAAATAATGGAGAATCATCATTATTACAGTGATGATTGTGATTGTCACTGATCCAGGATGAAACTTTTGAGTAGATGATGAACTTCTTTTCTTCTGGGAGGGAATTTTGTGTAGCTCTGGCTAGCGCAAGATTCTTGAACTTCTGATTCTTTTTCATGCAATTTCCCAGTTCTGGTAATACAGAAATGTACCAAGAAACCCAGCTAATGACGAGATTTAGAAAAACTAACAAATGAACTATTTTCTTACTTGTTAAATATAGTTAGGAAAGACGTACTTTCAGTATGTTTATGATTCGAAGATGATACAGTGTATTTCTGTTTTAAGTATATGAACATTCTCAGAAATGTTTGCATGTAAATATATTTTAAAAAAACATAAGCCCCTAATGAGTACTTTTCTGCTGTGTGTGAAAATATGATCATTCCTTCATTCACATTTCTATCTTTCATTTTTAGTTTTCTTCTCTTTATAGAAAGCATTCTTTGTCATTTACTAAACTTTTTTGAAGATAATCTGCGGTAGCTGGCCTTTGAATTGCACTCTAGCTTAATATTTCTTTTTATTAAACTTCTTTAGATTCACAAAGAGAAAAAAAACTAAAAATTTCTACAAAATGGATTTGTAGTCTAGTGAATATGAAAAAAATGAGATGGTCACTTAATATAATCTTCAACAGTAAAAATTAAATTATACATCTTTTGGTTATGAGACATTTATACTTTATTCATGAAGTACAGAACTGCAATTGATGACTTCTCTGTATAATTCTGTAGATGTGATATTCAAAACAGTAAAACCATAAGAGTATGCCCAAATCTATGTAACTTCTGCTTCCTTTTATAACTTTATTTAACACAGTAATTTAATTCCAAAACAGTTTGCACAACATCTTTAACTCATTGTTAGGTTTATCTTTATTGTCTTTCAAGAAAATACAAGAGGATGCTAAACATTGTGTGGCAAAGGAGGTAAGCTGACTTTTGGAAGGAATATTGTTGAAACTCTGAATTCACATAGTACTTTCACATTCTGCTAGAGGTCTATTGAGGTTGGATATTTCTTTTGCTTTGATATGTAAATGGAGATATTACTTTCTCCTCGGGGACCCTGGAGATCTGCCAAAGCACATAAGAGTAGTTGTCCTTCAGGATAGAAGCCAAGCTTCCTAGAACAGCAGTCAAAGCCAAGTTTGTTTTGGGACTGCACAATAAAATACCTCTATTAATAGTTTTTATTTCCAATATAAATGTTTATATATTTACTCAGTTACTCATACTGGTTAGCCAATAGTTAGAAAACAGTTCTTTCCTGTTCTTTTTTTTCTGGTTAATGTGTTAAAAACTTATAGCCTGCTTTAAAGATGCCGTTTATGCTTCTTTTGACATATTTCAGAAAAATACGCATTCCATACATAAAAGTGATCTTAGTAACTACACACACACACACACACACACACACACACACACACAAGATTTATTTTATTTTTAATTATAAGTCAGTGTGGATTCATGCACATGAATGTGAGTGGTTGTAGAGGCCAGCAAAGATGTTAGATCCTCTGTAGCTAAAGTTAAAGGAAGTTGTGAGCCATCCTACATATGTGCTGGAAACAGAACTCGAGTCCTCTACAATAACAAAATATTCTCTTAGCTGCTGAGCCATTTCACTAGCTCCAATAGATACATGTTTTCTCTTCTGAATTATTTTTAGTATTTCCTGCTTATGTGGTATACCATGTATAAAGTGAGAGTAAGTAATTCCAGTGTTTTTATTAATGTTGATATCAGTGATATATTTTTCCAACTGATAGTTCCTATTGTAGACTAAATTTTTAAATATTTACTTAGCGATTCTGATGACTAATTAAAATTTACTTAATTATTTAATTAATGATGCTGATAACTTTGTTAATAGTTTTTACTTACATGAAAAATATTTATATATGTACTCAATCATATACAATTTAAATAATATTGAATAAATGTGCTATCTAAATGGTTGTGTGATAATTATCCAATTTAATAGTGTAGATACATGCATTGATTTATTAATTATTCTCATGGTTCATGGCAGAGGACATTTTATTTTTTGCTACATTGATCCCTAGTCCTAGAGAATTTCAAACTCTGTACAATCTAATCTTAAGCCTAGACTGAAGTCTCTTTAAAATCGAATCTTCAAACCTAGACCTAGAAAGTTTCAGCTTCTGAGATTTACTGTTGACTAAGCTCACTCTTGACTAGCTGTCTTCTTAACTCCAAACTGTAAATCATACTGGCTCTGCTCCTCTTGGCTTCTCCCTTTTAACTGAATGGTCTGTGAACTTATTGCACTTAAACTGCCTGACTGACCTAACTCTCTGCTTCTCTCTGAACTATCCCTATTCTTTGTTTCTACCTCGATTCTGTCTGAACTCTGCTTCCCACACTTGGCTCCTACCTTGCTTTCTCCTTTGAATTGTGAACTTTGTCACTACTCTCTGCTTCTGTCTTGGGGATTAAAGGCATGTACTACCATTGCCTTCTGAATTAGGTTACTTAAAGTTGTGTGCTGCATTCCAGCCAGATCACACAGGCCTTGAATGTGATCCTTTCCCAGAGCAGCCATGTTGCTGGATTAAAAGGTTAAATATTCCACTTCATAATGATTTGAAATTAGATTAGAATAATTCATCAATAAATTTCTCATATACACACCAAAGATTACTTAATTTTAAGATGTCTATTTTCCAAGTAATAATTTGAAATAATAAATTTCAATTAAATTTCATTAATGTAGGACTGATAATGGTTTCATTTGTCAATACAATACATATCTTGATGAAAATTTATAGAAATAACAACCAAAAAAATATCAATTGTTTTTCCCTTTCCCTTCCAGGTTTCTTTCCGTATTTATATGTTTTTTCTCCTCTCTCCTTTATTACCTTTTCATACACCTTATTTTCCTTCTTGATCTTATAGTTATTAATCACTTTTCTGTTATGTGGATTACAAAAGCCACTTTTGATTTGTAAAATAATTTTGCTCAAAAAATACAATGCTCACATACATTCAAAAAAGGACACTCATAAAATCATGAAACAACCCAGATAAAAAATACCAACATCTGCTTTCTTAATATTAAGTGTATTTTCTTTGATTGTTTTTTGCTCACATTTTGAAGAAACAAATACTTCTTTGTGATCAGATAAAGGCATTAGCAAAATAAAAAAACTCAACCCAAATGTAGTTTCATTATTTTATGTATTTAATTTTATTTATTCTTCTCTCATACAGGTTTTATTTCTTAAATTATACCTATATCTTTAAAATGTCTTGAAAGCTAAGAGATGCATTATTTGTTTTTAAATTTCTTCTCAAATAATGTAAATGTAATACACTGGTAATTCAAAAAATACCATGTGAAAATTATGAAACATGTTAGTTTATAAAATGTATATTAATATTTTATGGGAGATTTATACTACAGTTTCTGGCTTAAGCCAATTGACAGCCAGTTTAGCTCTAAACATTAATGACCAAGGAAAAGTTAACTGAAAAATAGAGAGGCCTGAAGGAAAATCATTTGTCTGGTATTATTTTTTGTTACCTCCTTCAATTACAAAGGATGAGCTTTAGTTTGATGGGAATAATTACTTTGGGATAGTGATTGAAAAAGATAGGCAATTTTTTACTTTCTAGTAAGAAAGTATGCAGAGTATATAAAAAGCGCAAATTGAAAGCAAATCACAAGTAGTTAAAACATATAGATACTAGGGAAGACTAGGGAAGCTCGCTAGGGAAGCTCTTGCTCAGAGCAGCTGGTATTCAGAAACATCTGGAAATTAAGATTTGGAGGTCATTTCCACAAGTACAACATTTTTAATGGATCCTTTTCCTTTATATTTTATTTTTAAAATATAAATTCAAATTCTTGGGAGTTTTTCAAATGCTGTATTGCTTTGAAAATATAGTAGCTGAATTAAAATATTTGATAAATTGCTCTTTATTAGCTTAAAGGGCTCAAAAACAAGAAAGTATTAAACTAAACTTTTGATATTGTATATAAAAAACTTATTTTATACACTGTCATCAACTGTAAGAGTTGTAAATACTATCACAGCCAACAAAATAAACTTGTCAAACAGACCCAATAAAATCTAACAATAATAGAGAAAAGTAACTTTTTATATTTCAAAAGCTTTTATTGTTATATCAAACATATCAAAATAGAAACTGTCACATCTGTGACATAATCATTTAAACTGAAGGTGCCTTTTTAGATAGTTTCTAAAGAACATTCTAAATTCTTCCAAACATATGTAAGCTTTCAGTATCTTCTTAACCTCAGTATATTCTAGTTCCCAGCTTCTAGGATGTAAAAAAAAAAAAAGCCCTTTTTTGATGGGTAACAGATTTTACAGACAGAATTAATCTCACATTAAATTTGGTTGCTACACATTAATTTCCAATCATACTCCTAATAATTGCTCCATTCCATAAGTTTTTATGGGCTCTGAAAAAACTCCTTTCAATAGTTTAGTGTTACTTAGGTGACTGTCTACAGAGGATTCATCAATTTAACAAACATACTTATTGAACATTTATTATCAGTCACACTAGGCATTGAAGCTATGTTTAAATAGATATATAAAATATTATATAAGAATTCCATGATCTTAAAAAGTCATCAGAATTTACTGCCTCTGTATTTAGATGTGATTTTCTCATGAGTTCTATTACAATAAGCGAATCTCCCTAGAGATTTAGTTTTATTATTTTGTTACAAAGACTAGAGGGGTTGAATAAGAATTTTATTTTTGAAAAGTTAACAACCACCCTTAAAGTGAAATAAAGAAATGGCATTTCTCAAGAGTTAGAATACAATAGAAAATAGAAAAGTAGTATTTAAAATCACATAGATGTGTGGGACATTTATTTATTTTATTGTATTTATTTTATTTTATTTTTTAAAATTTTGAGAATTTTCTACTGTGATTTCCATAGAAATTTCTACATAGATTTCCATAGCTGCACCAGTTTGTAATCTCACCAGAAGTAAGTGCCCTTACCCCACATTCTTTCCAGCATTGTTGTCATTTGTTTATTTTATCTGAGCCCTTCTGACTCACTGTGATGAAATTCCAAAGAAGTTTTAGTTGCATTTCAGTAATTGTTAAAATATTTTTGCCACTTTTTTTTTATTTGAAAATTCTCTCTTGAGACCTGAGCTCATTTTTAAGTAAGTCATTTGTTTCTTGATGCCTTATTGCTTGAGTTTTTGTATATTCTGGATGTTGTCCTATATCAGCTGTATAGCTGGCAAAATATTTCTTCCACTTTGTTAGCTGCTTCTTCTTCTTTTTCTTCTTCTTTTTCTTCTCCTCCTCCTCCTCCTTCTGCTTCTCCTCCTCCTCCTTCTCCTCCTCCTTCTTCTTTTTCTTCTCCTCCTCCTCCTTCTCCTTTTACTTCTCCTTCTTCTTCCTACCCCTCCTCCTCCTTTTCCTCCTCCTCCTCCTACCTCTTCTCCTTCTCCTTCTGCTTCTTTTTTCTCCTAGCATCACCACACTGCTGTTTTCATTTCTTACCTCTCTCTTCTCTCATGTCTTACTAATATGGCTAATACATTATTGAGGATATGAGAAATATTTCTTTCCTATAAGAAAAAATCCCACTGTCACATAAACAAATTGGTCAGCCAAATGGATGGGGTTGCAGATTTCTTTGCATTACATTTTAATTACATTTCTCCCTTCACCTTCTTTCATCCATACCTTTCTGTATACCCCTGCACGATCTCTTTAGAACTCATGGCCTCATTTTACATCAATTTTTATTCCATGCATATATGTATTTGTATATACATATATTTCTGAATATAACCTGTGGACTCTATATAATATGACTTACATGTATGTTTTCAGGACTGGTCATTTGCCACTGGACAAAAAATTTGGTGTGTTCTACCCTAGGGAAGGCAACTTCTCCCACTCCCAGCTTTATTAATTCAACTATAGTCCTTTGTGTAGTGTTGAGGCCTCATAGGCTTTTCCCAGTCCAGTTTGGCATGTTCATCAGTGTTCTCCTTATTCAGTAAGCTTCTTTGTTCCGCCACTGTTTCCTTTGCTATACAAATGCTTTTTAGTTTTATTAGGTCCCATTTGTCAATCGCTGGACTTTATTCCAGGGAAAATGGAGTCCTAGTCAAAACATCCTTTCCTGTACCTGTCTCTTGCAGAGTTCTGTTTTCTTCTTGTAGTTTCTGTGTTTCAGGTTTCCTATTGATGTCTTTTACCTGTGGAGTTAATTTGTGTGGAGGGTGATATAGATATGAGTCTAATTTCATTCTTCTGCATATGGATATCCAGTTTTCCCAAGCAGTATATTGAAAAGGAGTGGGGATTGTAGATAGCTCTGTTTTATTTCTGACTTTAATGGATTGCTTCGAGTTTTCTCCATTTAGGATGATGCTGACTTTTGGTTTGTCATCTAGAGCCTTTATTATGTTTTGATATGCTTTCCCAGTCCTATTCTTTTTAAAGGTAATATTTTTATTAATAACTTGAGTTTCATACAATGTTTCTCAATAACATTCTCTTTCCATTCCTCCCTGGTCCATCTTCCCACATCTGTGCCTTCCAAAAAATGACCCCCACAACAAACAAACAAACAAAAGAAAATTAATTTCAGCTTGTGTGATGGGAGCATGGATCACAGACATCACCATGGTTTTAGGAAGCAACAGGCTTCTCTGATCATGGACCTACACTTGGTCTAGATTAGCCTGAGATTAAGTGTGATGAAGTTTGATTTGAAGTTGCACTTCATGGCCCAAACCTGCCAGCACCTGGATATCATACAAGCACCTGGACATCACAGAGTCATCAGATATCACACAGGCAGCTGAGCATCACCCGGAACCTGGTCATCATGCAGGCACCAGGACCTCCTGCAAGCACCCAGACATCCCACAGAAACCAGAGCTTGTATACCCCACAGGTACCCAGATACCTCATAGGCATCAGGACATCAGTCATATTCTTTTACACTTTTTATTAAGAAAGTATAGAATTTTTCAAAGGCCTTTTTTGTATCTGTTGAGATGATCATGTGAATTTTGTCTTTAAGTCAAGTTCTGTGGTTTAATAGTTTTTAGCTTTCATATGTTGAACCATCCCTGTATTTCAGAGATGAAGCCAAATTGATCATGGTGGATAATCTTTTTGATGTATGTCTGTATTTGGTTTGCAAGAATTATTTTATTGAGAATTTTAAAATCTATATTCATCAGGGATATTGGTCTACAGTTTTCTTTGTGTGTGTATGTGTGCATGTATGTATGTCTTTACCTAGTTTTGGTAATAGAGGACGATTAGATTTATAAAAGAGTTTGGGAGTTCTCCTTCTGTGTCTAATTATTTGAAAAAATTAAGAAGGATTGTAAGTAGATCTTTGAAAGTATGGTAGAATTATGACCTGCATTCATCTGGGCCTGAGAATTTTTTAGTTTGAAAAAATTTTAATTACCATTTAAGTATCAAGTATTCTCTGTAGGGGTGGTTTTATGGATATGAATTTGTTTAGCCTGTTTTTGTAGTGGAATGTTTTCCTTTCTTTTTTCAACTATGGAAAATAGTTTGGCAAGGTACAGTAGGGTAGGTTGGCACCTGTGGTATTTTAGAATTTGAAGTTCATGGCTCCACAATCTTCAGGCTTTCAAAGATTCCATTGAGAAATCATTTGTTATTCTGGTGAGGTTTTCTCTTACATGTGACTTGTGATTTTCCTCTTCCATCCTCTCTTTCTATATATTTCGGTGTATTTAGTGTTTAAATTGTTATATGCCGTGGGTCTTTAAATTTTTATTTTGTCTGGTTCAGTTTGGTATTCTGTAAGTTTCTTTTATCTGTATAGGTATGTCTTTTCTTAATTTGGTGAAGTTTTCTCCCCAAGGAAAGCCAGTGGCCACAGAGGATCTCTAGAACTAGGTATGTTCGGGCTCAGGGGATCTACTATGGAAAGAGGTGAACAAGTTACATGCATGCAGCTAGGCCTGGGAGTGTAGGGGTGATGCTGTCAGGTTTAAGATATTTAATAAGGAAAATAGGTGGGTGAGCTGTACCTCCAGAGCTGGACTTTCTCATTTTGACTAACTTCTTATTTTCCCTTCACTTCAGCCTTTAATTGTGAACAAAAACTTGAATAACAGGTTAGGGATACTGATAAACTATAGATAAGCAGCCATTGAATTGAATGGTACAAGTAATTTTTCACACAACTCATAGCTCTTGATATTAATATTACGGTTTTCCAATTTCCTTAATTTAATTTTATACATCATTTTGGATACCAGCATGAATTTATGTAATTACATATTCATAACATGGTGAATTTTAAAGTAATCCTGTTTTATTGGCCAGAGCCAATGTTATTTCTTTAGACACAACTGTGCTTACTTAATGATACTATCAGTTGTAGCTTTCTTGGTAGATAAAGAAATCCTTAAGAGTAACAGAAAAGTAAGCCATGCTTTGTCTTTGAAGATCAACAATAGTTTTGTGGAATGATGTAATAGAGCAAAAGAGACAGTTTAGGCTGAGGTGCAATACAGCTAAAAGCTGTGCCTGTGGGTAAAATTCCCAGTGAGCAATTACTATGTGTGAAATAGTCAAACATTTCATAAACATAAGAACATCTTCAATGTCTTATTTGGAAACATCCATTAGAGCATCATGGGTGTACAGATGGACATTATAGAACCCTCCCAGAATATTTTACTTCCGAATAGGTCAACAGTAAGTGGTAAGGTCCCAGGATCCTCCGCTGCTAGGTACCCTTCATATGGGCATGATTATTATGGGCCCAGTATCAGTAGGTGCAGCTGCTTTGAGCTCATTATTGTCATGGCTGTGTCAGGCTTAAAAGTTATATTTCATAGATTTTTCTCCCTATCTTCCTACTTTTTACATTCACCTGTTCACCTATGTTCATGGCAAGGAATGCTTCTATGAATGCATATCATAATAGCCTTTGCTTGTATTTACAAATACTGTTATTTAGAAGGCAGTTTGAAGCTATGTCAAACTGAATAATCAGCTGTATTAGATTCACCTTTGTGGCCTGTTATCTCTTCAGACCTTGTTTTTAGACCATGTTTGTGAATTATTCATTTTGATTACTGACTTTCTATTAAATCTGAATCAGTATTCTTCTATTTCTCTTGGACTGGCATTTGAACTGTTGGCATTCCTGATTCTTAGGTATTAGTACTTTGTCTAAAATTAAATAATTACATCAGCAGTTTATGCACGTCTCTGACTTTACCCAGCCTGCCATGAGTCATGTTAGCCTTTATAATTGTGTAAGTCTATTACATGCATTTGGGTATGTATGTTTGTGTGTGTTTTCTGTTGCTTCTATTTTTCCAAAGACTCCAAAGGAAATATTTTTAATAGTTGTTCATGAAAAATACCTTTTAAGGCAAAGGATAAATAGTTTCATTTGTCTTATTCTACATTTAAAGGGGGAGGGAAGCCAAATAGATTTCTTTGGATTTTGGAGACAAGATTATCATATAAGTGAGTTATTCTAACCTATTTAACAATAGATGTAGAAAATTCATACTTTTTGGTGGAGCTCATAAAAAGAGTATACTCTGCAATGAGTCCCTACTGATCTTCAAATTTGGCCATTTAATTCGCCACATCCAATTGCCTTTAAAATATCCTTTGGAAACAGAGAGGCTGTTTTATGAGTCACAGCAAAAATATTTAGCTTAGCAGTATTATTCTTCATGTAAATTCCTACCATTCTCTGGGATAATTAATAATTCCTCATTTGAGAAAAAAAAGATTTTGATGTGTTATTGAGTTTTTAGGGAAATTGAATCTATAGCCCTGAACAATCAAGTGACTATGAGAACTTAGGTTTTGTTTTTGATTTTGTTTTCCCACAAGCAGAGTATTCTTTGATACACGAAAACATAAGGTTTGACAAGGCAACAATTCATCATTAAGTGCAAGTGGTACCCCAAATCTCAGGCTCAATGTGACTTCAGAGGAAGAAATAAATGACATGGGGAATTTCTGCAAATACAGTCTATCTCTTGCCACATCACATCTTTCCTAGATTACCCATATAGCTTCATGGAGAATTCCTTATGATCAGTGAACTTAGAAAGATACGTCAGATATGGTTTTATATTTGTTTTGTACTTTACTTTTGTGGGGCATATATTGATTTCCCATATTACTAACTTTCATACAGACATTTTTTTATAAGTATATAAGATATGTTGACATTTTTCCTATACCTCTGCAACTTTCACCATTCTTTCCCTGTTGAATTCCCATTAGACCACTTGTTCATTTACTATTCATGTACAATTTGAAGCCCAAGTCACATGTACCCCAGGTTCACTAAGTGTGTAGTCCAGGGCCAAACCATAATTTATTTAAAACGTAATGAGATTTATTTTTGTAATTTTTTTGTTGCTTGATTGTGTGGATCTTTTAAAATATATGAATGAATAAAAATATATAAATATATGATATATATATATCATGTGTGTATATATGTGTTTGCATATACATGCACATGTGCATAAGAAAGTCAGAGGACAATTTCTGTGTCCGTTCACTCCTTTCATCTCGTGAGTCCCAGGGATCAAACTCAATTTGTAAGATTTGGAGGCTACATATTTATTAGCTGAATTATCTTTCAAGGACAATTGCATGGTTCTTAAACACAAACTTTGCAGTTTGACTATGTGTTACACTGTCAGATGTTTGAACATGCTTCTAGACAGTTTCATCTCTTTTTACATGTCATGTATACATGCATGATTTATAAAATACATAATTCAAAATTAAGAGACAGTATCTGTGCTTTTGAGTCTGGCTTAATTCACCCAATATTCACCAATTCACCAATACAACCAATCTCTGGTTACATTTTTTTTTTCTGTAATCAATATAATTTTATTCTTATTTATTGCTTACACACATACAAAATCACATATATCTAACAATTTCTTTACACATGTAAAGGTTGCTGATTATGTTGGTTCCATAATTTAGTTTATTGTCTGTGTTTTTCCAAGACATTGTCTCATTATGTAACTTTGGGTGTCCTGGAGTTCACTATATAAATCAGGCTGCCCTTAAACTCAAAGATCCTTGTGCCTCTGCCTCCTGAGTTTTGGGACTAAAGGAATGTACTACCACACTCAGCAATTTATCTATGTATGACAGATACTTAATAGTAATATTTATGAACAAATGGTAGATCTAAATGTATATTTTTGGAGGAACATTTGTGCTGATTTCTATAGTGACTGAACTAACTTATGTTTTAATCAATCGTGTCTAAGTGTTCTCTTTTCTCCATATCCTTTCTAACATTTGTTGTGGCATGTTTTCTAAATAGTTACCTTTCTGATTGGGGTGTCTTGTTATATACCTCTGGCAGGCCTCCACCTTGAAATTGTCTTTCTCAGCCTCATGTACACTGAGGATACAGGCATAACCTACCCTTCTGACATACATATGGTTATCAAGTATATAAGGAAGTATATATGATTGCCAATGGACAAGTAGTGAACTGTGAAAATCAATTTTGTCAACTTATCTCGGTTACAGTAACTAGCTAGCTGTTTAATTGTATATTTCATGTTGAAGTTATTCTGACAATGTTGTTAGCATGTAGGGTGAACTCACTTTAAAAGATATTATCCTTATTAGGATATTAATACAAACATCTCATATCTTTTAAATTGAGAGTCCTTAAAGACAAAACTAAAGCTTTTAAAACTTTTTTTGTTGTACCAGATTTAGGTCTTATGGTTGCTGATCAAGCACTCTAACATGAAGCCACATACCACCCACATACTGAAATTTCTAAGAGAAGAAATTCTGCTTCAAGTACAAAGGATCAACTCCTGTTAACTCTACAAATTTAATTCTTGTACAACCTACCCAACTCTATAATCATATGACCAGTTCCTTAAAATGTTCTCATTCTCTACCACACTTATGCATATATCTATAAAATAGATATAAATCTATAGATAGATAGGCATACAACAGAATCACATAATATAGATACAATTGTACATTTGTATACACATAATTTATTTCTTTTTTATAGTTTTAAAGCTTACGTTTAAAATCTAATTAACAATTTTTAATTAAATAATTAATTAATTATTATTCTCTCATATAATACCTCCTGATACCCCTCTTCCGCTTCTTTCACTCCTCTAAGCTCCCCCATCTCCCCTTTTCCCCCCAATCTACCCTCTCTGACCACCCCCACCTCTGCTCCCAAAAGAGCAGTTCACCCAGGGTTACTTCTCAACAACAAGATGGAACAAGGCCAAGGCATTATTTCCTACATCAAAGGTGTACTATGTAACCCAGCAGGAGGAAAAGGGTTCCACAGGCAGGCAAAAGGGTCAGAGAACACCCACATGCACTCTAGCCTATAGGTTCTCTGCAATAACACCAAGACAGGCAAACACAATATATATCTGGGAGACCCTGCAGGTTCTTTGTCTGCCACTTCAGTCTCCATGGAACCCTAAGAGTGCCCTGTGGGGCTTGTTCTCCTGATGTCCTTGACCTCTTTGGTCCCGAAATTCCCCCTTCCTCTCTTCTGTGGAGTTCCTGGAGCTCTGCATGGTGTTTGGCTCAGGCCGTTGCATCTGCTCCCATCAGCTTTGGAGGAAGCTTCTCTGATGAAGATTGTGTTACCAGGTAAAGAAAATAGTAATTTGACTTTATGTAGTTTTTATATTTTACATATGGAATAATAGGATTTAAAAAGTTTATACACTATTTTTTGATCTTTTTATTAATTTGTACTTTGATAACATCATGATTGAATAAAATGCATTCTGATTATTGTAATCCCTCACCTTCTCTGGCTTCCTCCAATCCCTAGTAAACTCCCTTTTCCCTACAATTCTACTTCACAGATTCATCCTGCTTAAGGCACACTTGAGTTTAACCAAGATCATCTGAGTGGCCAAGGGTTTGTAACTAGAGTCTGGTAAACTCTTATGTGGGTGCACAACTGCAGACAATGATTATTCCTTCCCAAGAATCCATCACTAGCCAACAGTTCCACATAAAAGAGTAAGACCCATAAGTCTCTCCAGGATCTGAGATTGACTGTTATGATGCCTACTTTTAAGTTCACAGTTTAGCATTCTTATTCGTATGGCATTAAAAGTTATAGCACATAATCTGTATAATTAAGGATTAGTGAGAAGTAAATAAAGTTGATCACTATAAAATAGTGCTGCAGCTGCAATTACATAAAAATTCTCAATGCAATTTAAATGGAAAAAAATCAGTAGTTGCCAAATAAGCCAAAAAAATCAAGTGCTGTAGCACTCTTTGCACTGCTCCTTACAAATTACAAACTTTGAAAGAATCAGAGAGACTTTATACAAGTATAGTTAGTTTTGGAAAGTCAGATGATGTGGGGTTTTTTGTTAATCCTTCCATTTTGCTTGTAAATACTATAGATATTTCTCTGCCATCACTATGATTCTGTAGCAGAGACGTGGAATCTCCAAAAACATTGTTCATGAGAACAAAAATCAATTTAAAATTTAACTGTTCTTTAATGATGCACTTTGTATGTGAAGCCTTGTGTTTCCTTCATTTTTAATTATCATTCATTAGATTAAATAAACATGTAATGATTTTATGCATACCATTATAATATGAGAAGAATTTGAGGAAGGACATGGACTGGGGAAGGGAAAAACCTTATTGCCATGGAAATAGATAGATTGTTAACAACATAATAAGAACATAATGCATTTAAATTATCAGAAATATTTCCCAAACTCCCATGTATTATGAGATATTCTCAATCTGTGGTGTTAACTAGATAAAGAGATATCAGTTTCTAAAGAAAAGGTTCAATTCAACTGGAAATTGTTTTGCTTTGGCCCACTTATCTTTTAGATCTAGGACAGACAGTGCCTACATTCAGTTCACTCAAAATATAAACTTACAAATATGCCCATTTATCATTTCCCTCCAATACTGGCAGAGCTGTTCTGTCATTCTCGGCCTTTTCAACATTGTCACACTGTTTGGTTTCTAAGCCATCAGCATCTCTAATGGCAGCCTCAGCAGCATATGCACAGCTGGATTCTTTCTTCTTTAGACACTTTAGACTCTAGCTCATGATTGGGTGAGGGGAGTGTGATATGATCTAGTTCTGCTTAGAAGCTCAGTTTGTATTTGACTGGCATCTAATTCACCCTTTCAACATGCAGCTCTTCCACCTGCACTTCAGTACCTTCTTCAGTCTGAATTTGACTTACTCCTAGATAATGCAAATAAACTTTTGCAGTCTCATTCATATGGAAATCGGGCACCTAGATGCCCCTGAGCAGATCTAGATGGATCTGTTCCATAGCCACTTGTACTGAAATCACCTGGACCTGAAGCAATTATAACATGTGTCCCTTCTCTACAAGTTCTATAAAATTCATTGAAGTCACTGGTTCAAATGTTTCCACTGAAAGGACTTCTTCAGGTACTAGATGCCTTGAAATATTGTGAGCATTAGAAATATGCTTTTTTAAACTAATTTTCTTATAAGTCACATACAGAATAGTCACTGGGCATATCTGTAATTATTAACACTAAATTGTATTGAACTGGCCTCAGCTCTTAAGACATACTGTTATAGATTTGTTTATTTATTTGTTTATTCATTCATTCATTCATTTATTTGGTTTTTTGGGGGGACAGATTTGCTTTGTTGTAACTTTGCCTGTCCTGAAACTCACTCTGTAGACCAGGCAGGCTTCAAACTCATAAAGATCCCCCTGCCTCTGCCTATGCCACCACTGCCCAGCTGAGACTTGTTTTTTTATTTCTTTAAATAGCTTTTTCCTTCCCTTTTATGCCCCTACTCCAGTTTGACATGCAGTGAGATAACATTTGACAGCGTTATTTCTACCAAATTATCCATGACAATTTCAAAATTCAAAATGTTTCTCACCTGTATACTTTTGAATATGCTTTCTAAATGTCAAAAGTACTCAAACTGTTTTCTTTTCAATGTTACTAACATGGGTACATATTTTCTTCCAGTTCTTTGTTCATTACTGAATCCACTTTCTCACAGTTGTAAAAATTTAAGTATTGTTTCCACTTACTTTGAGAGGATACCTTTTATTGCATATTTCATACTTAAAATTCTAACAACGGTGTAGTTTCATGTGTTTCGTTGTGCTTGTAGGCTCAGATACACAAAGATCTTTTAGAATGTATCCTTTTCTGTCCTCTCTGGTCCTAATGGCACTTTTTGTAAAAATCCACCAATAATGTTAAAATAGAAACAAATAAACAAACAAAAGAACTTGGGCTCTCTATATACTTTATGGGCTGGGTGGCCAAAAACATTTTTCCAGTTTTTATGCATTCATCTTCCACTTGTGTCTTCAACAATGTCCAACTCAATTTCAATAGGTTCATATACAACAGATGCAAATGACTCAGTCATAACATTTAAAGTTTCTGGAATTTTTTTTTCTTTTTCAGGCCTCATTTACTTGTTGTGCTATTTTCTTATAAGGGAACTATGTTTTCTTTGTTTCTGTATTGGAGAGCTTCAAGGGTGCTTAGCATTTTTTGAAACCCAGTCACTATCCATTCTTCTTTTCCTTGTATCATTAATTTTCTATTATATGTCCACAAAGCTAATTGGCAAAGTCTGTTTTACCAGCAGCAACTTGCTGCATCGATAGTTTTTGACTGTCAACTTGACACAACCTAAAATCATCATGGAAGAGAGCCTCAATTGAGGGACCTAGATCAGGTTTCCCTGAGGGTATATCCATGGGAGATTATCTCAACTGTTAGATAAGGTAGAAAGACCCACCAGAATGCACTACTACCTGTAGTACAGGTAGCATCATTGCATGGACTGGACTCTGAACTCTGCAAGAGTGCAAGAAAGCTAGTTAAATATAAGCAGTAGGCAAGCAAATAGTCAGTATGAATATGTTTGTTTCTCTCTGCTCCTGACTGGATATGATGTGACTTGCTGGTTTGAACTCATGCCATTGTGACTTCTCTACAATAATGGACGATAACCCAAAATTGTAAAACAATAGATCTTTTCCTCCCCTGTGTTGTTTTTGGTCAGGACATTTTATTATGGCTTCATGGCCTTAAAATGGTATCTTTCAGTAATCAGAGACATGTTATGAAGCTTTTCATCCTCTTGTTGATTCAGTTGGTCTAGGGCCATCCTACGATGTTCAGGAAATGTCTACAGATATCCCAACACTTTTTCAGGCATCACAGCCATTGGGTTGCTCTGACTGGAATTGGGAAACTCAAGTGGTAACAGGGTGGTCACCTTGCTAATGCTGGACACATCTTAGGCAACAGTTGCCTTTTAAAGGTCATCAATTCTCTATTCCTGGCCCAGGTTAATGGAGATTTGGATCTGGTCTAGATCATGGCCACACCAACTCCTATATCTTTGTGCACTCTGTTGTATGGTCTGTTTCTCTGTAGGACATAAAATAGTTGATAAAGTCATAAAAAATTTCCCAAATCTCTGAATTTGTTCTATATTCTGATTCAATGCTGCTAGTTCTGCTACTCTTCAGATATAACAGTTATAAAAATCGTTCTAATAGTACAATCAGTGACAGTCTCCCAACAACTTCCCAGACAATCAAACCAACTTTATTAATCTCTATTTTCATTTAATAGATTATTTACCTCACAGACTGACTTACAAAATGCTGCAGTAACAAACACTCAAACTTCAGTGACTTTAGATAACAAGAAGCTATATTTTCACAACATCTTGTAGGCTATCTTAGAAGTTATACTACAAGCCTTTCCTGAGATACATATGATCTTTCTATATCACTGATTCATCCATTTTGAATACTGGAACATTCATACACTAAAAGTCACGTTCACTGCTGCAGACTACCTACAAGGAAGATATATTAGAGAATGTAATCTTGCACTCTGAAGAAAAAACAAGATTAGTTTTCTCTGGTCTTTCCTGATATCTAACTATTATGATATATCTACGATCTATTCCATGGTGGGCCCTGAGCTTTGTGGTGTGTGTGTATGTGTGTGTGTGTGTGTGTGTGTGTGTGTGTGTGTGTGTGTGTGAGAGAGAGAGAGAGAGAGAGAGAGAGAGAGAGAGAGGTCCTATTTGTGGATGAGTACTCTATTGGCATATATGCTCTACATTTTGACTAGCTGAATATTTTATTAACTACTATTCATAGCACACAGAAATTTCTGTAGCAACATCTGTAAGCTATATTAGTCTATGGGTAGAGAAATATAAATTTAGATAGAAATTTGATTCTGTGTACATTCAGAAGAATAATAGTAGTAGGTTCACCTACTACTTCTAAAGAGCTTCTAAAGCTGTCATTGGTATTTAACTAGATTTATAGTACCAGGAATGTGTTTCTTTCTGTGGAATAAGGCTTAAATCCAATGAGATTGCAATTGATTGTTCAAATAATATATATGTCATCATTTTGCCTATGTGAATATATTGCCACATGGGTCATTACTATACTTCATAAAGTAAACAGCTGGGTAAGACTGTTGAGGACTTATTTCCTCAAGCAGGCTGCACAGTATACTTCAGTTCTACAAAACTATAAGCCATCAGGGAGGAAGTTTCCTCATAATACTGACCTATTTTGTTTATACTCTGTCACCAATTAGTGTGCTGTTTTCATTAATAGGGTCTTGCCATTATATTCTGATGGGCAACTAAGAAAAAGATGATAATACCTCACATTGGAGTTTCTGGGACACATCTGGCCAATAAGAGGGGAGCTATCTCACATTTATCACTGGGCTTTGTATTTGACAATCTATAGCTTCTAGGATGAACATATGATAAGTATGTGTAAATCTTATGAAATAGTAGATATACATACGGCTTTTTGCATGTTCTACTGTCTCCCTTCCCATAATACTTCTATTTTCCCCTTTCCACCAATGGTCTTTTTCTAATTTCTAATTTATTTCTAATATATACACACATATATGTATACATGTATACATTCATATATATGTAATATTCTATGATTCTCCCATTTAGTTTTTTTGTTTATGAGCTTTATTTTTAATTTTTAACTTTTATTTTTAATGGCTGCTGAGACTGACCTCAAACTTATGGTCTTCCTACTTCAGCCTCTTAAATGTATCCTACTGCTGTGTACCACCAGAGTCCACTAAATTTTGGGTGCAAGACTTGATTTCATGAATTGACATGTATGACTGGTATGTTAGGGTTCCCTAGAGGAAAACTAATAGAATGAATGTATATTATATAGGGAAGCCATTAGATTTGCCTGAAGATCCAGACTATCTTCTGTTGGACTGGGTAATCCAACAATGACTATCATCATGCTAGAGAAGATAGAACCCTGGAGCTTTTTCACAGGAAGGTGTATGCCCCAGAAGCCCTGATCTAGCACTGAAGGTGTGGATAATTTCTGGAGAATAGTTTATCTTCAGTTTTAGTTGGGAGCCTGAAGAAGCTGGGTTTTGATTTCAACAAAGGATGAGAGCAGCATGGCAACACCAGAGTGAAATGCAGAAGATACAACCCAGGTTAAGATTGATCTCTTAGTTTATCCTACCTAAAAATACTTCTACAGATCCACTAAAATTCATTTCTTTTAGTAAGTTTCACATCCAATCAAGTTGAGAGTCAATGTTAACCATCACAACCAGAAAATAAACATAGAATGCTTTGACCACATTTTGTTTAATTTGTTATAATGTACATTGTAATGGATAATTGTCATGTTCTGTTTGAGTTCACTGAGAATTTACCTCTGGAATCAGGGTTTCCTCACCTTCTATTTCAGACACAAGTATAATTGTCTGAGGGTTTCCTCTACCATCTCTTGTCTGGGGATGCCCCTCCATCAACTCTATTACAGAGAGGAAAGAACAGCAAAACAACCTCAAACTAAAGTCATTTTGAAGACTTTTTAAATTTTATGAGGGGTAGTATTTGGAATACTTTCTAAAAGCTGAAATTATATGGAGTGGCAACAGGCAGTAGGAACAAGTAAGAGCTCACATCTCCAACTGCAAGCGGAAACCATAGAAAGTAAATTGAGATTGGTTCATGGCTTTTAAAATCTTAAAGCTTTCCAGGTGCTGGTGGTGCACGCCTTTAATTCCAGCACTACAGAAGCCCAGGAAGGCAGATCTCTGTGATTTCAAGGCTATCCTGGTCTACAGAGTGAGTTTCAGGACAGCCAGTGTTACAACAGAGAAACCCTGTCTTGAAAACCAACAAAACAAACGAAACAAAATACTCAAAACTTTCCTCCTTTAATGTCCTTCCTTCAGGAGGGTGACACTGCTGAAACCTATCCCAAACAGCACTACCAACTGGGAGTCAAGTATTTAAATGTCAATGCCGGTGTGAGACATTCTCATTCAAACTACCACAAGAATATAGAGTCATCTAGGAAGAGGTAATCTCAATTGATAAATTTCCTGGATCAGATATGTCTGTGTGCATGTCTATGGGGAATTGCCTTGATTATATGATTTGATGTTTATGAGTCCAGCCCATTGTGGAGAGTAACATCTCCAGGCAATTAGTCTTTGTGCTATAATAAGAAAGCTAACCAAAGTAAGTCATCTAGAGTCAGCCAGCAAGCAGTGTTTCTATATGGCAATTAAACAAGCTCCTGCATGGGTTCCTGCCTTAATGCCTTTCTTGATAAATGATAATCTAGAAATGTAAGTCAAAAAAATCGTTTACTTCCCTAAATTAGTTTTGGATAGAGTGTTGCATTGCAGCAATATAAAATAAACTAGAACATGTGGGTGTAGTTCATAAGATAATAAATGGAATTTTGATCATGCAGGGGAGGTAGAAAAACAGAGGGTAATAGAATACATGTAATATTGAAGGAGAATAAAGGATACTGGGGAAGGAAAATGATCGATAGTATGGAGATATGGAGAGGAAGAAAAGGATGGAAGGAACATCAACAAAGATAAAATATATATGACAGTGGCACAAGTGAAACCTGTTGCTTTGTATTTCTTAAAACTATTTTGTAACTTTTTGAGTATTTTACTTGTGAGTACTCTTTTCTTAGACTGCCAGATTCGCCATTGAGATACTACTTCAAGAACTACTACTACTACCTCAAGAACTTAAATGTTAAAGCTTCATTTATCTATTTTCAAATAGGATTGACAGTAATACTTTCACAAGGAGAGATTTTGTTAAGATCATCAAAATGTGAATGCCCCATTGACTCATATTTTTTTTAATTTTGAGAAATATTAAATATTAAATTCACAATCTCCTTATATGAGCCTAACCCTTAGAATATTACTATTGTTTTGTTTAAACATTGATATTTCTTATTCCTTTTATTAGATAAACCCTTTTGCTGGCGAAATTGATGCTTACATGATGTTTGACCAAAAAAAAAAAATCCTAGGTATTCTACTGGTGTAGAATGCTAAGGGTATTATCAATATCTTTTTTGTATATACATATTTGAACATTTACTTATTTTCCTAGATTTTGCATTGTGGTAATACAACATGCTGGAACAATAAAGGAAACTAATTTTACAAACTCATCCCAGCTATTAGGAACCTCAAAGCAGTAGGAAGAACATTTAATAAAAACAGTATTTTTCTACTTCTGAGTCTTCATTTACTCTCTATGCTTTTGAAATCTCTGAGCACATGGTTTTAGTAAGATGGGATTTCTTCGAGTCTGAAATTCACATGTAAAATGACATTATATTTTTTCTTTGTCTTTTGCTAAGCCCAGATGCTAAGTGCTTTATACTTTAAGAGCATACAGGCAATTACATGCTTCTATGCCCATGCATAATACTTGCATTTGAGCATTTTTATTTTGCATTGGACACTGTAATTCTTTGCTATTAATGAGGCTGTATCAGTATTAAACTTATGTTATTTCTAGTCCTTTAATGACCAAAATTTAAGGGATTTACTTATGAGCAAAGTACTAGATGATTTAATGGTTTAGCTTCTGATGAATCAATCTAATTTTAATATACAAAACTTTGTATATTAAAACAATAGCATTCATTACATGCTCATAATTATGGAATATATACTAGGGTCAGAAAGCCCAAGATGTTTTTGCATATTACTTTAGCTAGGCACTTCAACTCTGTAAGGAAGACCCTTACATGGCTTTACTCAAATATGTTGTATTTCAGGGGAATAAGGTAGAATGGCTAGGTGCTCCTTGAACTCCTTTATTCATTGAACCCCTTTATTAATTAATCACTAGAGCATCCTTCACCACCACCAACACCCCACACACCCAATGGCTACCTTCCTAAAGAAGAAAAGCAAAAGCTACCATAACTTTAAAGGATTAGTCTCAGAACTGGTATGAAATTACTCCCACTCTATTGGTCAAAGGCAAGTCAAAACATAACATTACAAAAGGAAATAGATTCAACTTCAGGATTGAAAAATGGCATCAAAGTATAGGATATGAAGATATTTTTATTACTTTTTGCAAAAATTTTACTATACTGACTTTTGAGGGGAAAATTCATATGCTAGTCTAGAATTATTTATTTCTAATATTAAGAGAGCTAGAAATGTTAATAAGGGAAAATATTTTGTATGTACTTAAAAATCATATAAGTAAAATGGTTGTAAATTATCTGTCTCAAGTCACAGTGGTTTTCATAGGGTCTTAATAAATGCTGTATGGTATAAAAAATACACTTAATAAACAGCTCGGAATCTCCAGGTAGGCTCCCCTCCCTACAACAGAATTCCTACACTCTCTTAATTCTTCCTCCCCTGTCCTATCTCTAATTTTCCCTCTCCTCCATGTTGCTACCTTTCCATTCAACAACTCAAGTAGAAGCTCCCAGCTTGGACCAGAGGCCACCCCGAGACTATAACTCCAGGTAGGCTGCCCCCTCCAACAGAATTCCGTGATACTTACTCTTAGTCCTCCTTGTCCCCTATCCAAATTCTCCCCCATCTTTGTCCCTGTCTTGCTCCACTCCTCAACTCAGCAGAGGTTCCCTGCTTGGACCAGAGGCCACCACAGCTGCTTCAACTCCAGGTAGGCTGCCCTCCTTACCAAAGATTCTCCACACTCTTTTAGAGCCACACCTAGTCCTTTCTTCAATGCTTCCTCTCCTCAGTGTTGCTGTCTTGCCCCATCCCCCAACTCAAGTAGAGGCTTCATATTTGATCGAGAGGTCACTAAGATTCCACATCTCCAGGTAGGCTTCTCATTGGTCCACGGAATCCCTCCACTCTCTTGGTGCTCTACCTTCCTCTCTCTGATCCTCTCTCCCCTCCTTGTTGCTACCTTGTCCCACCACCTGACTCAAGTGGCTGTTCCCTGCTGGAGCAGAGGCCAAACCAACTTCCAGGACTCCAAGGGAGACTCACTGAAGAACTGAGAGCCCAAACCCCTCTAAAGCCCACCCACAAACTCCAGTGGAAATTATCAGCCCTTCTCCAAGACACACCGACCAGAAGACCAGAGAAGAAACAGAAACTAAGGAACTAAACTTTCATCCAACAAGGAAAAACTCAAGAATTGGCACCTAAACCTGTAATCACCTCAAGCATAGATGCCAAAACGCCAGCATAATAATGCTATCAATGACAAACATGGCAGTATGTCACCACCAGAGCCCAAACATTCGATTGCAACAAGCCCTGAACACACCAATACAGCAGAAACAGAATAAAAAAGCCTTAAACTAAAATTATGATCATAATAGAGGTTCTTAAAGAGGAAACGAATAAACCCTTAAAAGAAATAGATGAAAAGACAAACAATGGGAGGAAACTAATCAAAGAAACGATGGAAAACCCCAACAACTAGAAAAAATGCATAAATCCCTTAAAGAAAGCCAAGAAAAATCAAGTAAACAATGGAAGGAAAGGAACAAAACTGCAAGATCTGAAAATGGAAATAGAAACCATAAAGAAAACACAAGCGGAGGGAATCTTGGAAATGAAAAATCTATAAAAGTGATCAGGAACTACAGAGGCAAGATAAAGCAACAGAATACAAGAGATGTAAGAGAGAATCTCAGTATAAAATTAAAGATTTTATACAAGAAATAGATATATTAGCAAAAGAAAATTTTAAATCCAAAAAAATTCCTGACACAAAACATCCAGGAAATATGAAACACTGAAAGGACCAAACCTAAGAATAATGGCAATAGAGGAAGGAAAAGATTCCCAGTTCAAGGGCCCAGAAAACATTTGCAATAATATCCCACAGAAGGTAATGTCTGAGATGAGTCAGAGTGAATGACAGGCAAAGTGACAAATCAAAGGAAGAGTTAGCAGAGTGAGTCAGAGACACATTCACCTCTCAGTCTGAGGTGGGCTCTCATTCAGAGCAGTGATGAGTTTCAAAGGAGTATGAATCAGGCAGTTACAGCAGGCACAATGTGGCAGTGAGAGATCACAGAGACAGAATCAGTCTGAAGAGACTGAGTTCAGTTAAAGTGGCTCAGTAAAACTCAGAGGCTTAAATGTTTTGGATTGTACAGAGGCCAAAAAGCTCCAGGGCTCCAGGAATAAGACAAACAATTTAATTAGTCAAAGAATAAAGTGTCTTTGCACCAATCTATGTCTACATCTGGCATGAGTCTACACATACAGTTACCAAATCATTTTCCTTAGTGTGGAGATAGTCATGCCATTCCATTCACAATGTCTGAACATAACATTTCCTCTGTTGGCACTTGTCATTTTCCACTTTTAGCCCTCTAAATGGGAATAATGAAGTGTCTCCTTAGTAGTTTGATGTATTTCCCAGTGAAAAATATCTAGCTTTTTCTCATATTTCACAGATCACATCAGTAGAGATACAAATATGAAGAGTATGGTTTGGACATATAGGAGAGCTCCAGTTTCAATTCAGTTTCTTGATGTTGATCTGTTCAGATTTTTTTCTGTTCTTTAATTTTAGTAAACTGATTTTAGGAACTGGTTTTCTTGCCTGTTTCATCTGGTTTGTATATACTCAGATTTTTCTATTATACTCTTCTATACTTTAATAATTCCTTTTTATTCTGTAAGGACAATAGTAATGTCAATTAGCAAAATTAGAAGTTTGCAATTTTTGTTGTTTTTTTTCAGATAATCAACTTTTTGGAGATATTTTATTATTGTTTGATATAGCCTTTTGCTGCTGTAAAAGTTCCTGAGTAATATCTCATTGAATCTTGCATGTTTGTTCAGATAATACTATTCATTGATCTTTGAATTCAGCCATGACTACTTTATTTTTAAATAATATCTTAAGAGGTTAGAATAAACCAATTTCCTAGACCACATAAAATGAAAGGAAGAATTCATTTTGGAATACAGTAAGATTTTGTAGAGAATCAAGATGAATCTAGTTCCATCACCAGTTCATTACTGGGAGAGGGTACTTGAAAGAGTGATTAGACGATTCTGTGGGACCTTATAACAATAGCACAACAAACAGTTTTGTGATAATTTGGATCTGAGCAATCAGGTCAAAGTTTCTATGGAGCTACATTCATAATTCTGTCACCAAAGATCAAAGAAGGCCTTGTATCCCTTAAATAGAGAGTTGCATTTTAGAAAGGGATGTATCTGTAGAGTTCCTCTGACAGGAAGAACATAGATATTGAGGAACCCAAGATAGATCTCCTATCATTGGAGAAATGCGCACTTACTACACAGACTGCCTCAATAAGTCCTGCAGAAACCAAAAGCATAGGAACACCAGTTGGGATTGGACTGCCAGAAGCCTTCCTGATTCTTAAGCTTTCAGCAGATCCAATAAGTCATTGATACAAGGTTCTACCTTTGAAAAAGCACCACATCAAGAAGTAATATTCCTTCATTTCCTGTTGTTTGAATTTTTTTTGACTTGAATTTTCTGGACTCATTATAGACACAGAGCATCAAATTATATGCCTTGCCTAAAAAGGTGATATTTCAGCTGTCTAGCACCATGTACCTGAGCCTACAGTTAATGTACTGTTAAATCTTACTATCTTTGCCCACAGTCAAGGTAAAAGGTCTGTAAACTCAGATTCCCTGATTTCTGTTTTTCTATTCTCCTTCATACGCAACTAGTGAATTTCCATGCTCCATTTAATATCATAACTGAATTCTATCATCTGTAAACTCAGAAAAGAGCTGTTTTGATTCAAACTGTTGATACATAAACCTAATGTTGAATCAAATCCCTTCAAAATTATCTTGCAATAGATTTTTCACAAAATCCTTAGAGTTTTAAATATGTATTCTTTTACACATAAATAGTTTTTGCCTCCTTAAAAGTCATTGCATGAGTTTGACAATGTTCTTTCAATAACTTAAATCTTTTTAAACTATAAAATCACACAAATCAGATTCCCGTAGTAAAAAGTTCTCAATATTGGTTACATATTTAATTCAACTGGGATGACTTTTTGGAAAAATAGATACCTACAAAATGGGGAAAATACAAATTGTGAACCTGACAATATAATATTATATAGGTTATGTAAATACTCAATTATCTCCATATTAAATCCTAAAGAACCTAATTTAAAATGGGCAAATACTTGATCAGAAACGTTTCAAAGAAGACATGCAAATGCTCAGTTGATATATGGAAAAGAACTCTCAGCATGACTTCTAAACAGGTTAATCTAAATCAAAACTGCAAAGATATATCATAATATACCCGTATATATATATATACATATATATATATGTATATATATATACAAATTATTACTATTATTACTATATTACTATCAAAGCAACAGGAATTGGCCAAATTTGATGAGAATATATGTAGAAGTATATATGAATGTTGATTTACCAGATGTAAACATTGGTTCGGGGCAGAGGACAGTTTATTCTTCTGTACAATTAAATTATTGGTTATAGCCTAGAGCCTTGGAGCCCTTGATTGTTTCAGCCACTTTACAATACACTCGTAATCCTTGAACTAGAAGGCTTCAGCTTTCGTACAATATTTAGAATATTTGCAATATCTAGAATATTTAAACTGCTAGCCCAAACCTAGAAGGCTTCAGCTTTAGCCTTTCAAGATCTACTGCTGACTGAGCCACTCTGACTAGCTCCTTCTGACCTCAGACCCTTCAGCTTGCTTCTCAACTGACTCTCTCACTAACTCTTCAACTGACTGACTCTTCCTATTGACCCTTCCACTGACTACTATCCACCGTTCACTCTGACTCATCTCAGATTTCACCTCCTATGTGATACTGACTCTTTTTGAGTTCTGCTTCCTGTGTCTGCTTCTACTGTTCCCCCCCCCAAAGATTAAATGTGTGGACCACCACCATCTTCTGAATGCTGGGACTAAAGATGTGTCTACATTCCATCCAGACCACACAGGCTTCTGAATGTAGCTCCTGAAATATAGGCCATAGCTTTCACACAGAACTGTTTCTCTAGAAGTTTTAAAAAAGAATAAAACTCAATCACTGATGGTAGAAATGTAAGTTACTACAGCAATTATTACAAATAGAATGGATATTTATAGTGAAAGTAAAAGTAGAAATGTTGTACTATCCAGCAATCTCCATATATTGAACATATATCAAAAAGAAATGAAATCAGTATTCTCAATGGTTAATATTGGTTATACTTTGATGGCTCTAGAATTACCTAGGAAGTTTCTGAACATGTTGGAGAGGGATTATCAATGAAGGGTTAGCCTTGGCTGGTGTTTATAATAGGTTACTGATATTAAGTTAATTGAGGTGGAAAGAGGCATTTTAACTGTGAGTAGTGGCACTATGGGAAGGAGTCCTTAATGGAATAAAAAGAAAAAAAATTGAGTCCTTGCATTTATTGTTGTCTGCTTCCTGACTGCAGAAGCAACGTGAATAGCAGCCTCTTGCTCCTACACCATGACTTCTTTCTATTCTGGACTGTATCTTCAATCTACGCTTAAATAAACTATTCCTTTAAAAACTTGCTTTGGCTAGGTATTTATCTCAGTAGTAATGAAAGTGACTAATACAATAAATCAAAGAGATGCTCAGACACAAGTATTTGCTGTTATAGCATTATTCAGAATAACTAAAATATAGAAGCAGCCCAGGTGTATATCAATAGATGAGAGGATATAAACAGTATGATATGTTTATACAACGTAGTACTACTTATCTGTAGAAAGATAGAATTGTGTCAATTAAGAAATCATGGTTAAGTATGAGTGATTTCATTTAAGTACAATAACCATCACATTGTAAGACAAAGACATTAGGATCTCACTTATTTTGAAATCTAAAATGAAAAATGGTACCATTAAAATAAAAACAAACAAACACAGCAGCCTCAACAACAACAAAAGCTAGAGTTACTTTAGGTAGGGAAACATGGAGAGGGTAAGAGTGAGAAGATAAACAAAACTGCAAAGGTACATGTAGTATAAATGAATTCTGGTTTAGGCTACATATTGAAGTGACTAAATATCAATAATATGTAGTATGTTTTGAAAGCCTAAATACAAGAATTCCACAAAGAATTTTTTGCAATAGATTTGCTAATTATTCAAATTTGATCATTGTATCATACTGTAATTGCCCTATAAATGTAGGGCAAGTAACAAACCATTATTTATTATAACACTCAAAAATAAATTCTATCTTCCAAGAGATTAGATAAATTCAAAAGGCTAACAAAATTTCTATTTCTAGCAACAGTTTTTAAAGATTTTAAAGTTTCCTATAAAATTCATTGTACATCCAGGTTTGGAAAGCAAGCTAGTTCAAATGCTAGTTGTGTAATTAAAATGAAGCCAACATGATGTAAAATCCAGCTAGCTATTTACCATATTACCCAGCTTATAACCTTTACTTTGCAGATATAAAATGTAGGGTACAGAGTGATGCAAAGAGGTATTGGTTGGCAGTCCCAAATACAGAATCCAATATAGGAACACATGTTAATTCTCCAAAAAGAATTAGCCAAAGATACTACTAGATGTATTTATTTATTTGTAGTGGTTTGAATAAGAAGAGCCTGCAAGGCTCATATATTTAAATGGGTAATCACCAGGAAGTGTCAGTATTTGAAAGGATTAAGAGGATTAGGAGATGTGACCTACTTGGAGGAAGTGTGTCACTGCTGGGTGGACTTTGAGGTTTCAAAAGCCATGCCAAACCAAGGGTCTTTCTCTGCCTATGGATCTAGGCATGTAGATCTAGGATGTAGAACTCTCAGCTATTTCTTCAGTACCATATTTGCTACCATATTCTTCCTGCCATGATTGTAATGGACTAAGCCACTGAAATTCTAAGCAATCCCCCACTTGAATCTTTTCTCTCATAACAGTTGCCTTGGTTATTGTGTGTCTCTTTACAGGCATAAAATAGTGACTAAGAGAGAAGTTGGTATCAGGATATGGAGCATTGCTATGATAAGCCTGAATGTTGGCAGAATGTGAACTTTGGGACTTTGGTAAGCAGTTGAATGCTTTCAATGGAGCTTAATGAGCCACACTAGTAGGAACGTGGACGGAGTGGTGCTGAGAGCAATACAGATTGTGATGGCCTGGCTCAAGAAGATTCAAAGGGGAAGAATATTAGTAAATGTTGTAGAGACTATTCTTGGTATATTTTTGCAAAAAAATGTGTCTGTTTTCTGACCTTGTCCAAAATAAAGCTGCCTGAGGCTAAACTGAAGTGTTTTGGATTAGTGACATTGGCAGAGGAGATTTCAAGACAGGCTCTTATTGATTGTCTTCTATGGATATTAGTGGTCACACTTATGCAGACCTATACTGAAAAGGAGCATGTTGATCAAAACAATTACAAATATATAGTATCGTTTGAGGAGAAAATGTACAGTTTGAGAATGTAGAGTACGGTTGGAGAAAAAAAAAATGTACAGTTTGAGGACAAAAAGAGCACCAGGAAATGAAATGTTGAAGCCCAGTCAGTGCTCCTGTAGATAAAAAGTTAAAGGAAAAGCATACTGTTAAATGGAGTAAAGAGAGTGGTGACATCAGGGCAAGACCCTACTCAGCTGAGGTTCCAACTTGTGAAAAATGAATTAAACAAAGCTTAAGCCATAAAGGAAATCATCAAAAACAGAAAAGTGCTGAAAATATATTTGAATAAGATGGCCAAGTTCCAGCCCCAGGAAGCAGAGGAACTTGGCAGCTTTAGCTATATGATTCTGGCTTTAGAGTCACGAATATAAGAAAGACATTGTAGAATCTTCCTACGCAGCTAAGGAAATCTACTGAGGCCAGGTATGTTTCAAGGGTGTCCCTGCATGGAGGCCCAAAGAGGCTATTGCATGAAGCTGTGAAGATGAAGCCTGGATTATGTTTGAGACCTCAAGATGTTGGAGATGCCAGAGTCACATGATATCTGCCTAGGGAAGGATCGAACAGTGAGTGGAACCAACTTAAGAAAGAAAAGTGTGTTCCAGTCAACAAAGATGAAAAGAATTGGAAATCTGAAGAGTGTTTTCACATCAGACATAGAGATCCAGTGTTTGAAGTTTCCCCTGCCTGATTTCAGTCTTACTTTTGTCCAGTATTTCCCCACTATGTTCCCTTTCCTCCCTTGTATGCACATAGTAATGCATATCTTGTGCCATTGTGTGTTAGAGTATGTGATCTGCTTTTTTATTTTGTTTCTATAAGGGTTACAGTTAAGGAATTGCCGTGAGTCTCAGAAGAGACTTTGAATTTTGGAACTTTAAACAGTGTTGAGACTGTGGTAGACTATGTATGGGGACATTTGAAGTAGGACTAAATACATTTTGCATGAAACTATAGATATAAGACCACGGGGGGCCAGGGAGTGGAATGTGGTGGTTTGAATAAGAATGACTTGCATTAATCTCAGCACCTGGACTGCAGAGGCAGGTGAATCATTATGACTTTGAGACCAGCCTGGTCTACACAGTGAGTTACAGGGCACCCAGAATTACAACAGAGAAACTCTGTCTCAGAAAAACAAAAAAAAAATTCGGAGGTGTAACTTATTGGAGGAAATATGTCACTGGAGGGTGGAGGATGGGGTGAGGTTTGAAAAGCGTATGCCAAGGTTAGAGTCTCTCTGCCTATAGATCAAGGTGTAGAACTCTCAGCTACTACTCCAGTACCAAGCTTGGCATCATGTGTCCTGCCATGATGATAATGGACTAAGCCTCCTCTGAAACTATAAACAAATCCATAATTACATATTTCCTTTTGATGTCTTACTTCTTCACAGGTTCAATGTAAAAAGAGGCAACTGAACTCTACAACTGTGAAGCAAAATAAACTTTTCACCATCCAAAATATATAATCATGGGTATTTTGTTACTGAAGCTAAAAATTATCATACTGTACAAGAAAATATATAGGAGAAAGAAAACTAATAAGGTTGAAATAATTTCAGTAAAGTTTTAAATGTGGATGATGAGTAACTTCAATAGGACTGATATGAGAATAAAATCCATAGAAATCTTTATTTCAATAAGTTCTAATGATACATGCACTTGTCATTCAGTAATTGAGGAATACAATAAGAGTAAAATATGATATTTCTACCCTTAAAATTATAATATAGGTAAATGATAGGATCATACTTAAGAATTCTTAAAAACGAACAATGTCATAGCCTTCTCTGTTTTCTTGCTTTTGGGTAGCCTGTTTGGGACTGAATATGCAAGTGCTTGAAGTTTTCTTAATGAATAAATAGATAAACAATAAATAGGAAATCTAGTAGAATTTAGCAAGGGAAAATCCATCCTTATTGCAAAAGTCAAAGAATGGTTCATGGAGGAAAAAAATGAAGGTAACCTTTATGGAAAAGTGTATTTCAAACAGTAAAGAAAGTATTTGAGGAGCAAATATATGTAAAGAAAGCATGTGTGTTAAGTAATTTTCTCTTAGCTGTTGCAAGATACCTGACAAAAAATATGTAAAGAAGGGAGTTTATTTTGGCTCATGATTTAAGAAGAGATACTGTCTATAAGAAGGGATATAGTCTATACCAGCAGGAAAATCATGGGGGTAATAGCATGAGATGGTTAGTCACATCGTATATACAATTAGGAAGCAAACAATGGGCAGGAGGTGGGACCCAGCTGTAAAACCTTAGGGCCTGACACTTGTGAACTACTTCCTCCAATGAATTTCTACTTCTTAAAGGCTCTATAACCTTCCAAAATAGAGTCATCCTCTGGATACTAGTTGTTCAGATAAATGAGCCAGGGATGAATACTTCACATTTAAACCACAGCACACAAGGAAGTATAACAGATGTGTTTGGTATAGATAAAACTGACTGACTAGACACACAATTTATTTGGAGATCAAGATGAAAGATCTGCTGTCGTTATATGAAGACATAATGATGCACAATAGAACACTGGATCATGAGGGAAGGCACTGACTATTAATGACAGTTGAGTAGAAGTTCTATTTAGTAAAAATGATACCATAGAAGAACCATTTCTTGTATATTTTGACACAGATTTCTAAGAAAAAGAATGTGTGAAAAATAATGAGTGTGTTGAAATCTTAGCAACAGGAAAATCACTCCTGGGTGTAGTAGTTCACGAATGCTTCATAGAGGAAGAAATTAAGTTAATCTTAAAATGATACTTCCAAAAAAAGAGATTTTATTCTGTAGCTTCTCTATTGGTCTACACTAAAAGAAAATAGTTTTTGTTTAGAGTAATCAGAATTCCCAATTACCAATATATAACAAATGCTACATTGTCAAGTAAAGGATTATTGTTAAATATCATACTTCTACTTTTGTTAAATAGACCATCCTTAAAAGTGTCACTGTAGTCTGGGGACTTTAGGGACTCTAATAGTGCATATTTAGAAATGAATCATATACATCAACAAGTGACTAACTTGGTCACTTACTGAGCATCCTCACTTTTTATCTTACATCTCTTCTTGAAGGTCAATAAGCCCCAGGTTAAGTATTCAGCCAGTTGTTAAAAGACTAATATTCCCATCATGATGTTTTCTTGAACCTTAAGTTAGGTGCACAAATTTGAAGGCAGGAACATTGGGAAATTACTAAATTATATGGCACTGGAGACATATTACAAGGAAATTCTGATATTTCACTGCAAAATATTGCCAATTATGGTAGCTGTCAATTTAACAATAGGCTTATTCACTATGGTGTTTGATTAATGTGAAATTATTCAGTTGGCTACCTTGTAGTTGGCCTATTTTTGTGTCCAATTAGTATGCTAATAATGGTAATTATGTTCTATACTGCATGTCTCATCACCTAGAGGGTTTTTAAAATGATAAAATAATGAGAATAAACAAGCTGATGCTGACATTCAGTGGGCCATTCTAATTACTTACTGAGAGCACGCTGGGGAATCAACACTCAACCAGAGAAAATGATTCTTGCTTACTTTATTAAAACTACTCTTTCCAAAGAGCAGTAAGAGTTTGCTGCTGTTTCTGTTATCATTGAGCCATTTTATTCCCCACCTCCTTTTTGTTCTTTTACTATATTTTCTGTACTCAATTTTAAAGAAGATAATCCAGTTACAGTTAGCTTTTTTGTGACTGGTATTTATGTTAAGATGGCAGAAAACAAGGAGTGGTAAGTAGTCCAGTTGTATATATTTGAACCCAATACATATAATTTTCTTTTCCTTTCTATTTTCTGTAGAAGAACATGCACCCAAACATCTTCTATGACAACTATATATATACTTAAAATGATATGAGAGGATTATTTGTGAAAATCCTCAAAAGATAGCTGAACTTGCTTATATACCAGAAAGATATCCTTCTAAAAATATAAGTATAAAATTCTACTTTAAATAACATGTTCCAGTAGACAGGATGATGTCTCATACTGTGTATGAGTATGTAAAGTCACTTGCCACCAACCCTGATGACCTGAGTTTAATCTGTGGACTCCACATGGTAGAATAAGAGAACCTCTTAGTTCTCCTCTTACCTCCATATGTGCCCTTGACAACATACACATCCCTGCCAAATAAATAGATATAAAAGTAATAAAAATAGCATATCAAGCTTTTTAGATAGCTTCACATTTTTTCTGGTCAATCAGATAATATTATATTTATAGTTGTTATGAAATAATTGCATATTTCAAATCCTAATGAATATAAATATTAAATAATTTATAATTCAACATATATAAGATCATTATTTACACAACTTTATCTCTTAGGAAAGATTTTACATGGAGCATAGGATTTAATTATTTATCCTTTGAATTACTTAATGTTGAACTTTCTATTTGGACAGCCACAAAAATAATAATTGAAAGACTTTCCAATCTCAATTAATTGTTCCTAGCTGTAAAGAAAAGAAGATTTTATTTCTAGACAGTTTCATGAGGAAATCCAATACCGTATAATGAGTAACTGTGTCACAGTGTACATATTGATTCTGTAATTTTATGTTTAGTCATTTCAAATACAAAATAGAATGTGGAATTTTCTATTTAGAGGTTTTCTTTTTTTTCCTATTATATCAAAAATGCTATGAGATTTTTTTAATCCACAATGTTTCTGTGGTTAGATTCTGAAAATGTTAACTCAACATAGATTTCTTTTAAACAGAGGGCTTCTCAGAGTAGTTGATATGCTAATGTGTTCCATGAATTCTCAATTTTAAGTGATATACATTATTTGTCAAATTTGATCACCCAAATGCATTCATTAGCAAAAAAATATTACTATCTACTAGGACAGTTAGAATTTTGTAAAGAATGATTTGGAAAGGATAGAGAGATGGTTTAGTTTGTTAAGAGCACTGGACTACCTTTGTTGTGTAGTTTTATGACAACTTGACACAAGTTAAAATCATCTGAGAGGAGGGAACTTCAATTGAAAAAATGCCTCCATAAGATCCGGCTGTGGGCAAGACTGTATGGCAATCTTAATTAGTGATTGATGACTGAGGGCCAAACCCATTGTGGGTGTTACCATTCCTGATCTGGTAGTCCTGAGTTCTACAAGAAAGCAGGCTCAACAAGCCATAGGGGCAAGTCAGTAAACGGCACCCCTCCATGGCTTCTCCATCATCTGCCTCCACATTCCTGTCCTGTTTGAGTTGCTGTCCTGGCTTCCGTCAATAATGGATTGAAATCTAGAAGGGTAAGCCAAAATAACCCTTTGCTCCTCAACTTGCTTTTGGTTATGGTGTTTTGATGCAGCAATAGAAACCCTAACTGAGACACTGCCCTCACAGGGGCATCAGGTTCAATTTCTAGCACCCATATGGCAACAAATAACTGCATCTAGCTCTAGTTTCAAGGTTATTTGATGCTCTCTTTTGGCCTCTGTGGGCAATGAGTGCACATGATATACAGATATATATTTAGGCAAAACACTCATGCACACAAAAATAAAAAAAAATAATGCAAAAAACAATTAGAAAAGAATTATTTAGAAAATAATATTGCTATTGCTCTCAGTTGCTCCACAGAATGGCAGGTAAGTTCCTATTTGCTGAGGACACCATCCTCTTCAGACACAATACTTGGAGGCCTCTGATCTGGAACTTACCTGAAAGCCCCCTCTCTGAAGACTAGCTTTTATGGTACCAGAAGGTGTCATAAAAGCTTCCAAAGAAGGGAGGCAACATGGAATCCTATCCATCTATGTATGGCACCTATGAATCACAGCAACATTTAGCATGGTACTAGAACCCTAAGTACGGTATAGTGGCACATATATCTTGGCAGTTACCAACAGCTCTCTAATTATGCTTAAGATCCACTCACCAAGATGGAAATTATGTTTAATACTAGAAACCCAGGTAACTACCCAGGGCTAGTGAAGTCATGGATCTTAGATAAAAACTTTTAACCAACACTTTACTAAAACACCACAATTCTTAACAATATTCTAAATATTTGTCCTACATCCAGAGATAAGTGTATTCTTTACCATTCCTTAAAGAAATTTCTCCTTTCAATAGATGTAATCCATTATAGAAAGCTACAATCTGTCAAACTGCAAAGTTTTGGAGCCTAACCCCAATGGATACATCTACAAAGCAAGCCCCACACCTAAGGTTCACAGATCATTGAGAAGAGGAGGTGGAAAGACTGTTAGAGCCAGCAGACCTTATACAATTTTGGTGAGGTTGCTTTTCTAAGTTGTTGTTTTTCTTGTTCAAGTCTTTATTTTTCTTTTTTGGAAAGTTTATTTCTTGCTCTATTTTAAACTCTAAATTATTACTACATTTTAGTAAACATATATTTATTTTTAAAATTTCATTGTTAATGACTTTTTTCTTATTTATTTATTATTAACTAGATTTGTTCACTGTTAAAGATTCTATATCATTGCTTTGTATCTGTTCATTCTCTTGCCTGGCTGTTTAGCTTTGGCCTATCAATATTGTTAAAAAAAAAAAACAAAACTCTTTAAAGTTAGGATCTTGAATGATTACTTCTTTTTATTCATTGTCTAAATGCATTAACCTTACATTTAGTGTTGATCTAGTCTGAGATACTTTTGGCTATTTATTTTATTTAATTTCATTTCCAGTATTTCTGATTTGGCATCTGTATTGTAGAATTTTAGCTTTCCTTATGAATTCCTCTCTGTGTTTCTGAATTACTGATGGACGTCCTGAATTGACTTTCTCTTCTATCCATCTGTGAATGTGAATCCTCTTTGAGGAGATTATTTAGGAAACTAGGCCTCTGAATTATTTATCTGGCATTTCAACCATTTCAGTATTTTTAGATTCAGCTATCGAGTTATTGACTGTTTTGAGGAGTCACATTTCTTTCAATTTTCAAATTTCTTTAGTTTCTATACTTTGAGTTTTCAAGTATACTGGATTAGAGACCACTTTTTTTTACTGAAAATAATTTTATAATTTTTTTTTCAAAAAATATATTCTGATTACTATTTTTCCTCCCTATTTTCTTTCATATACTTTCTACCTCTCCACCTATCCAACTCCTTACTTCCTTTTTGTCTTTCATACACTTTGGGTTTTTAATTAGTATTTTTTTTTTATAATATGAAGCCTTTTTTAGGGATCAAGATACTCACAACTACCCAGAAGAAGGACAGCAGATATCATTAAAAATGCTAAGAAATGCTTAAGAAAATGTAGCAAAAGTAAAATGGAAACATCAGCTACTTTTCCAATAAAGCTAGACAAAGAATGTAAGATTCTTACAGAATCAACTAGGAGATTAAAAAAAATTAAAAAGTATTTTATGATAATACTATAAAAATGGATATTGTGGTAAGTGAAAAGGAGGTAAAAGGCACAATAAGAACAATAGTAATTTTGATGAACAAATAACAATAAAACCAATATAGGGAAAGACAAAATAATAATGCTAAGTATTATCATTATCATAAATAAACAAAAGTCAATATTTCTTCCTTCTTGAAGAGAAAGAAAATGAAAATGGTACTTTTTTCCCTACACTTTTTGTCTTGAAGTTCATTTGCTGTGGGAGTTAGTTGGAATATTGGGACACTTCCTCTATGTAAGCCAAACAGGTTAGACTAGAAAAGGGTCTTTGAAAGCTGAACTCTGTCCTGCTTTTCCTGACAACAGGATATTTTGCAATTTATCTGCTGAATTCTTGTCAGTGTTTTACACATGATGGGCTGACAATATAGAGAGTGAAGCAATTGTCTTGAAATTTCTACTCATAGCTATACAGAGGAAATGCAAGTTAGATGCCTTCTCCCAATAGGTAGATGCTGCCAGTACAGGTTTAGCATGTAAAATTCTCAAATAGAGACTGTGTTTTCCCTCCTCAAATCTCCCTGATCATTTAAAAATACAGAAAAAATACAGAATGTCAGACAAAGGTAATTTGTACTGAATGGGACAAGGCACAGGATATTTAGTGCTCCTATGTACCCTGACCAATCAGTTTTCTGTCTTTACACTCCTATTCATATTTACATAGAGCTGATATCTTTTCTCTTTCCAGGTGTAAACCTGGATCTATTCCCTAGGTCAGTTTCCATTGACATAGTCACATGACTATTCATAGAAGTAGAACTACATTTGAAAATCTGTATCGAGGTCACAACCACATTCTTGTAAATGCACTGATTCTTCGGATAGTTGGTCACATAGTCACCAGATAGATGAAGCTTTTGAAATTTGAAGACATAAAATAACTGTTTTTTTTTGGCTCTCTTAATCTCCAGGGTTTAATGGGGAGAAATATCTTAAGATGATTATTCACCTAAAAATGCAAGCTAGTATTCATAACAAGCCATTTCTCTAAAGTCTCCTCAATTTTCTTGTTTCAGATTTTACCCCTTAAATTAAAATTTGAGGATTTCAAGCTTGTGAATCTGCAGCATTTTCCAAGGTACTCTTTCTTTTTGACTTTGCATACTCATCATTTTTAGTCATAACTGGCACATTATTTCAAGAATTTGGTTGTGTAATTTCTCTAGATAATTCTTGAACTTTTTGGTAATTGCATCCATGTTTACATATTGAAATAATAGCTCATCACAGTTTAGCTTTTATAGGCATTTTCTTTTTCAGTATATAACCAGCCCAGAAAATGTTGACAAAGCCTTTGACAACTGAAGCCATTACAGTGCTTAGAGGCTATCAAAATATAGCAGGTATATCCGAGGTTTAAAATCATACTGCTATCAACACTGAACTAGAATTCTGTGGCTCTTGAGTCTGTTATAGCTCTGCTAAGTATTCAAGACAATACTATCTTCGGTCTACATGCCTCTGAGGTTTGTCCAAAACCTAAGGTTGGCTTTTGTTGACCAGACCAGAATGCTACTTCATCTCACTGGAGCTATTAGTTCTTACCTGGACATCTGATGGACTTATGCAGTCATTATATAATACCTACTAGAGTTTCTGTAGAGTGTTATGTTTCATTGTGGCAGGATTAGAATACAGGTATATGTGTTCTTATTCTAAGTCTCTCCAAAGCACACTAGGATATCCTAGCATGGAGGAGTACCTATGCCAATGTAACTATCTATTTGTCTTACTTACTTTTCCTGTTGCTGTGATAACACACCTTGACTAAGACAATTTTAGGCAGAAAGACTCTATTTTTTCATAGTTCCAGGGCATGGACCATCATGACATGAAAGGTTGAGTGACAGGAAATTGATATTAGCTGGTCACACTGAATCCACAGTCAAGAAGCAGAGAGTGATAAATTTTGAATACACGGCTAACTGCTTCCTTTTTTATGGAGAAACAAAGATCATCTGTTATATGCTGAGGTTTTGTTTTATTTTATTTTATTTTTTATTAACGTGATAAAGGAAACAAACTAAGCAGAGAAAGTCTAGCAGTTTATAGCAAAGAGAAAGATAGATAAGGGGAAAATAAATAGCAACAGGTAAAAGTATAGAAGGAGATGAGATAAGCCAGTTCCTTACCCTAGTGGAAAGTGCAACGAGAAAGGAAATGAGATAAATAAAGCTAGACAACCTAAAACTCCCAAAACTCATGAGGTTGAGACAGGGACACTATTATTACCAGGCCAATATTTGATCTATCTTGTCAAAGATGGGCAGAGGGGAAGACAAAGCTGGTGGACAGAATTATATATTAAATAAATGAAGTAAAATATGAAGAAAAGGGTACACGAGGGAGAAATAAGAGTTAAAAACATCTACATGTGTATTTGAAATATTTTGCCTAATTTAATCACTTTTACCCAACAGACTTTCAGGAAGACCCTAGAGGATGTCTGTTCTCCAATATTCTCTATTTATTCCCTGGAGATTCTGGCCATGGGTGTCATGTGCCATCAGATTCATTAATCTTCAAGATTTTATCATATGGACCATGTTCAAGCTTTAAAAGACAGTTATTTTATTTCCAACAATACATGTGAAGCTAGAAGCCATTATACTAAGAAAAATAAGCAACTGTGATAAAGAAAGAATACTCCATAGCCTCACTTATATGTGGAATCTACAAAGAAGAAAGACATTTACAAAAATAAAAGGCCAGAAACCAGAACTATGGTTTCCTGTTGTTTGGTCATTTTAAGCAAATATTCATCTATTGGAATTTGCTCCCACAATTGGTGATATTGAGAGATGCTAAGACTTTTTGTGGTTTGGCATAATTGAATGTGGTAAGGAAATTGAGGGTACTAATCTCAAAAGCGATTAATATATTTCCTTGCAGAGATCTAGTTATTTTGTACAAGTCTGTCGTTTACAAAGCAAAGCCACTGTATTACCATACTGAGTCTCTTGTCCACATGCCTGGTATACTTTATACTTCTCTGTGATATTATGAAAGTGAAGGATGCCCTCTCCAGAGGTTGTCACTTAGGGTTCAATCTTGGATTTTCATTCTCAAAAAAATTGAACTAAGTAAACTCTTCCCCTTAATATTATAGTAGCCTGCTATAAGGTTTTGTACACACACACACACACACACACACACACACACACACACACACACACACCTGCACTCACTACAGCAAAAATAAAGTACACACACACACCAGGCACTCACTACAGCAAAAATAAAGTACAACTACTAGTACATTTCCCCAACTATTCTTGCTTTGTAAGTCTTTAATTGTCCTTCACTTTTGAAATATGACTTCCTTGAAAAAAATTAGAGGTTAGTAGAAACTTTCCTTCAAGTTTTTAAATATGTAATTCAATTATATTATGAATTTCATAGTTTGGTGAAATATTCCAATGGAATATATTTGCTTATTTTAATTTCTAGCAATTCATATTCATATTTTTAAAAAAATCTGTGTTTCTACTTATCCATATGTCTATGCAGGCTGGCTATATTTTTCTATTAGAAACATTATGGTATTAATGAAATAAGTTTAAATTCTTCTTGTAATAATACCAACATTCCTGACTTTTCTATGGTAGTTTGCATGAAAATAGCTACCATTGGCACATTAGGAGATGTTGCCTTTGAGGAAGTGTGGGCTTATTGGAGGAATTGTGTCACTGGGGGTGGGCTTTGAGGTATCAGATCCTCAAGCCAGACTAGTGGCTCACTCTGTCTTGTTGCTGCCTGCCAATCCAGATGTAGAATACTTGGCTCCTTCTCCAGCACTAAGTCTGCCTGTGTGCTGCCATGCATACTGCCATGAAGATGATTAACTAAAGCTCTGAACATGCAAGCCAGCCCCAATTAAATGTTTTCCTTTATAAGAGTTTGCCATAGTCATGGTGTCTCTTTATAGCAATAAAACCCTAAGACAATATCAAAGTATGATTTTTACAAATTATTTATTCCTTTTTTGGCAATTCCATAAGGTATATTTTTATCATATTCTTTTCTATTTTCCAACTTCTCTTGGATCTATCTCCCTACTCACATAACTTCATGTTCTTTCTCCTAAAAAAAAATTTTAAAAAGTCACTAAAAAACCTGAAGTCTGATTTGTGTTTCCAACTTCTCCTGGAATGTAGTTGATAATGCTCAATGCCACTCCATTGAAGAAAACTTATTTCCCCTCTCCCATCAGTAATTATTTGCAAATAGATTCTTGGTTAGGAATGAGACTTTGTTCCCACTTACCTTCTTGCATGCTTAGATTTTGTCTGGCTTGAGTTTGTGTGGGTGTTCTGCATGTTGTAACAGTCTGTTAGTTCATATATGCATCTGCTCTATTGTATCTGGAAACTGCTGTTAAAATCAGCCTCCAGGCATGAGTCTTATAATACTTTGTTTCCTCTGAATCTTGAGGAGAAGGGTGTGATTAAGTCATTCCATTCAGGACTGAGTCCTTCAAAGTCTTTCACTCTCTGAATATTGTTTACTCTTGGATTTCTGCATTAATGACTATATATATATATATATATATATATATATATATTATATATATATATACTGGAAAATGATTCTCTGCTGAGGTTTGAGTGATGCACTGATCTATGAGTATAGCAATAAACCATTAGGAGTTGCCTATTGATATATTTCCTTTAGGATAATAGTAGTAGTAAGTTTCCTTTTAGTTCCATGACCTAGAGTCTCATGTTCTTGAATACTTAAGCATTGTCAGGTATGGATTCCATCTCATGGAATGAGCCTCAAATCTAATCAACAAGTGGATAATTACTTTCCTAACATTTGTGCCACTATTGCATCAAGGAGCATATCTTATAGGCAGACGATTATTACACATCTCAGCATTGATAGCTGGATGAGATTTATGAACATGTTTCCTCACCAGTAACATCTTCTAGAACTATGAATGCTAGCCAGTAGCAGTGAAGTTTTCATTTGAATACGAGCTTAATTTCTCCTTGTTCTGTGTCATAAATTGTGGTGTCTTTAACAATAGGATCTTAACCATGAAGTTGGGAAGAGTAAGCAAGAGCTGTAGTGTTTGGGTTCTCTATAGGACCCCTTTGGCCATCAACTCAAAAAGATGTAATCCATTCCTGGTATTGATGGTTTAATTTCATAGCATATGATATTTAGTTGGAATATCATCTCTCACTTTATGTGATACTCCATTTAAATTCCTTTTATAGTCTTATATATGATTGTTGCTTTTATATACGCTTGTTGCTTTTATATACGCTTGTTGCTTTTATATATGGTTGTTGCTCTGGTTAGTTTGGAATATCTTCTTGTGCGTGGGTGGTTAAGTTTGGAAGGAGTGGCTTATTTTGCCACCCCAAATTTCTGATGGTTCTAACAAGATTCCTCAATTTTTAGTTTATGCATGTTAGCCTTTCTGGTGGAAAGAACACAGTGATACCAAGCTCATTCCATATCATTTCAGAAATTACTAACATGAATTTTAATGCCATTAAGTTGTAACTTAGCATTGTTTTCTACCATATCCAAAACATTTTGACATGCCATATTTTTATTTTCCGTTAGTACAAAAGGTTAAGTATCTATTGTGATTTCGAAGTCAAATTTGACTTATTATAAATTTTAGTTAAATATATTTAGAGAGATCAGACAAGTATGAAACCATGTTTTCTACCACTTATATTCTTACAAATCTGTGTCTATGGGTCTTATGCTATATAGTGTGGTCTAGTTGATTAATATTCCATGTGCATAAGAGAAAACGTGCATTCCATTCTGTTGAATAGGATGTATTATGAGCATCGATTAGATAAATATGATTTATATTGACACTTACAAATTTTCTGTCTGCTTAAACTATCAATTATTGACATAGAGAACCTAAGCCATCAAATGCACCAGCAGTTGTGTAGTCTTTTTGCAGTTATATAAGATATGCTTCATGTCTTTTGAACTTACTTTTGTACTGAACATTCATGTAGAGAATTATGTCTGTGTTATCAGTTTTATGCCACAATTTCTGAGTATCTATCTGCTTCCTGAAGTCTGACTGTCTGAAATCACATCAACTCCAGCTTTCTTATTTTTATTTTCTTATAAGAGTACTTCTTTTAAGTAATTAAATATTGAAAGAAGTAGATACATATGCAGTGTTACCATTTTTGTCAAAAAATTAATGCCAAGATTCATCTACTGAGACTAATTAAATAATTATTCACAGTCAAATACTGTTTCATAATGAGTTGCTTGAAATTAAACTGCTCAATATAGTAATTGTATGTAATTTGAAACATGAAAACTTTATGCCAAGTGTATTCAGATTTTCTGCATTTTGAGTGCCATTTGTATTTGAATGAAACAAATTCATTATATCACTGTGTTTGATAAATGGTAGTCTAGCATAAAACAATAAGTGATATTTGTTATCATTATCATTGTTTATTTTTATTTTTTGAAATTCTACTGTAGATAGATAGGATCCTGTAATATTTTGGAACTTCATTTGCTGCTGTTTGTCATATTCTTTGTGAAAGAATGACACATTTTGATTTTCTGACAAAAATAACTGAGAAGGTGTATTGGGCAAATGTTTTCAACCAGTTGTTAGTCACCTTTTGTGACTCCCAGGGTCTATATTGTGTTCTCTTTTTTTGAATTTTTGTGTGTGTGTGTATGTGTGTGTGTGTGTGTGTGTGTGTGTTTTCCTGATCTCATTTTTAAAGAAAAACATATCTGAATTTCTGTGTAAAGTGAAGTTTTATTTCATGCATAATAGAAACATTTCTTTTAAAAATCAACTATAACAATCTGTCTAATTGTGTTCAACTTATGCATATTTAAAGTGCTTGTTGATGTGGTTATGTATCCTGCATGTTTGTATATATTTTCTATTCCTTGAATTTTTTTTCCCTTTTATTGAAACTATTTTTTCCCTACTCGTTCCAATTCTTCCCCACATCCGTTCATATCTGGATCTACCCCCTTTCTGCTTCTCATTAGAAAGAAACAGGCTTCTGAGAGATAGAAATAAAATAAAATACAACAAAATAAATAAGATAAACACAAATTCACATAACAGAAATGGACAAAAGAAACCAAACCAAGGAAAAGAGCCAAGAAAAGTTGCAAGAATCAGAGACCCACTCATTCACACACTCAAGAATTCTATTAAAACACTAAACTGGAAGCCACAATATGTATATGCAAATGATCTATAGGGTATAAATGGAGAAAAAAAATACAAATATAAATAAAATAGAATAGAAAATAATAAGATCTATTTATAAGTAAAAAACAAAATAGAAGATCCCTGACATGACATTATAAGACAAGGACCCTACAAAGATGCCATTGAGTTCATTTCCTCTTGGCCATCTAAAGCTGGGGATCCAGCCTACCCTTAGTGTAGTATGTTTCCGAAGTGAGACTCCCTTGGAGGAAACTAAAGTTTCATTTGCAAGTGGTTATCAATTGGAGATTGCTTCTGAGTTAGGGATGGGGTCATGTATCCACTTCTCTTTTCAGCTCTAGCAACACAACTGGCACAGACCCTTTCAGGCCTGTGCATGTTGCCTCAGTCTCTGTGAGTTCAGTGAGAAACGGTCCTGTTGATTTAGAGGGCATTATTTCCTTGGTGTCCTCCTTCCCCTCTGGATCTTACACTCTTTCCATCTCCTTTTTTCAGTAGTCCCTGAGTGCAAAGGTGAGGGGACTGCTGGAGCTATCCTGTTTAAGGTTGAATATTCCATCCTCTGCATAATATCTGGCCATGGGTCTCTGATGATGACTGAGGGAGGCAACTGATCTATGAATATAGCATAATGTCATTAGGAACTATTTTATTGCTACATTTTTTTAAATAAAAAGAACAGTATTTGGTTTTACATTGGAGTCCTGATCTATCCAGTCTCAGGTTCTTGGTCAACCAAACAGTGTTGAGTATGAGAATTTCTCGTTTGAGTATGATTTCAGTTAAATCAGATATTGATTGGCTACTCCCATAAATTTTGTCACCTTTGTACTAGCATATCATGCAGGCAGGACATCATTGTAAATCAGAGGTTTTATGGCAAGTTTTGCATTTCTCCTTTGGTAGTATCCAGAGTACCTAACTTCCTGTACCAAAGACACTAGCATATAGGAGTGAAGGCTCTATGTAAGCAACAGCTCATTTCTCCATATTCAATGAGCTGTATATATACACAGCTGTGTGTATATATATATACATACATACACATCAATGGGGCATAGCTGACAGTTTGTGAAGAGCAACCTGTAGTTGTGTGTACAGCCTGAGTTGTTTAGGGGGTCAGTTGTCACTTCTTTGGCCAAAAACTCAAATAGATGTTACTCAATCCCAGAACTGGAAGCTACATTTGGTAGCAAGATGTTGCTAACTGGGGCTCTGTCTCCCCATTATTTGGCAATTTAATTTAGATCACCTTCATATGTGTATATAATCAATCTTCTAATGTATTAGATTTCCATACTGATGCTCAGATGGCCCTTAATTTTAGCTATCTCTCTTTGAATTACTTACCTTGTCTCCTTTTTCTCCTTAACTTTCTACTTGATACTTCCCTTCCACTATGTTCCATCCATTTATAATTATATATTCTATTTTTGTTTCCTAGGAAGATCTACCTGCTACCCACCTTCAAGTCCCTTACAAGTTCCAGAATTTCTGTTATTGTTCAGAGTTGTTTTACTTTTTCTGAATTATTTGTGTTTCCATATTGTTGGGGAAGTTTATTTTTAGTTATGTTTGAAATTGTTTTATGCATTGTTGGGTGAGGGGCTATCCTAAGTCTAGAGTATTCTGTATTGTTTGCAGATGTTGGATTTCTGTGTGGGTTGTTTAATTGCTTATGATCAGCACATGATATCAGTAGAACGCCTAAGGTGTTCTGAATCAATAAGAACACCTGAGCTGAGACACTAAAGGTTCCACTATGGAGTCTGGCATTGGCTAGGATGGTGGTTCCCTCTGCTGAAGTCTGGCAGAGTTTGCTTGTATGAAAGCACCTCCATGTCTCTTTGCTGTGCTGAGCCATCACAGCAGCGTACAGCTACACCATATGATGCTGAAAGCTGTCCTTTCTAGATCTATGAAGAATTGTGTTGGAATTTTAATGGGGATTCCATTGAATCTATAGATTATTTTTGGTAGGATAGCCATTTTACTATGTATTAATTAATCCTACTGATCTTGAATATGGGAGATCATTTCATCTTCTGATATCTTCAATTTATTTCTTCAAAGAGTTTAAGTGTGTATCATTCAAGTCTTTCACTTGCTTGGTTAGAGTTACTCCAAGATATTTTACATAATTTAGGCTATTGTGAAAGGCATTGTTTCCTTGATTTCTTTCTTAGTCAGTTTGTCATTTATATATCAGAGAGTTACTGATTTTTGTGAGTTAATTTCGTATCCACCTTCTTTTTTAAAAAGTGTTTATCATCTGTAGAAGTTTCCCTGTAGATAGTATAGAGTCAGTTATGCATACTATTATATCATCTGCAAATAAGTGTATTTTAATTTCTTCTTTTCCAATTTGTATTCCCTTGATCTCCTTCCGTTGTCTTATTGCTCTAAGACTTCAAGAACTATATTGAATACATACTGAGAGAGCATAGAACTTGATCTTATTTCTGATTTTTGTGAAATTGCTTCAATTTTCTCTACATTTAAATGGATGTAGGTTATGGGCTTGCTGCAAACTGTCTTTCTTATGTTGAGGTATGTCACTTGTATCCCTAATCACTCCAGAAAATTTAACATGAAAGAGTGAAGAATTTTCTCAGGACTCATCTGCATCTGATGAGCTGATGATGTTGATTTTGTCCTTCAGTTTGTTTATGTGGAGGATTACATTAATTAATTTATATATGTTGAACCATCTCTACATTTCTTGGGTGAAGCCTACTTGATCATGGTGGTTATCTTTCTGATGCGTTTTGGATTTGGTTTGCAACTATTTTATTGATAATTTTTGCATCTACATTCATGAGGAAAATTGGTCTGAAATTTTATTTCTTTATTGGTTCTTTATGTGGTTAGAATATCAGGGTAACTGTGGCTTCATAAAAATAATTGGGCAATCTTCCTCCTTTTTCTATGTTGTTTAATAATTTGAGTTGTATTGACATTAACTCTTCTTTGAAAGTCTGGTAGAATTTTCTGCTAATATCATCTGACCCTGGGCTTTTTTTTAGGAGACTTTTAATTACTACTTCGCGTTAACTAGGGGTTATATATTTGTTTAAATCGCTTGCCTGACCTTGATTTAACTTTGATAAGTAGCATTTTAGATAAAAATCATGATTTCTTTTAGATTTTCCAATGTGGTGAAGTACAAGTGTTTCAAGTATGTTTCTATGATTCTGTATATTTCCTCAATATCTATTGTTATTTCCTACTCTTCATTTACAGTTTTCTTAATTTGAATATTCTCTCTGCATTTTAGTTAATTTAGATCAGGATTTATCAATTTCATCAATTATCACAAAGAACTAACTATTTGATTCATTGATACTTTGCATTTTTCTCCTTTTATTTCATTGATTTCAGTGCAGGGTTTGATTATTTCTTTCCATATACTGCTGTGATTGCTTATTTTGTTCTAGAGTGTTCAGGTGTGCAATTAAGTTACTAATATAATATATCTCTCAAATTTTTTCATGTAGGCACTTGGTGCTATAAACTAATCTCTTATAACAGCTTTTCTTACGATGTGTAAGTATGGTTATATGGTGTATACATTTTCATTCAATTCTAGAATGACATTAATTTCTTTCTTAATTTCTGTCTTGGTTCATTTACACTCAGTAGTGAATTCTTCATTTTTCATGAGGTTTTAAGATTTCTGTTGAAAATATGCAGTTTTAATATGTGGTGGTCAGATAGGAGGATTCAGGGTGTTGTTTAAATTTTCTTGTATGTCTTGAGACTTTCTATGTCCAATTACATAGTCAATTGTAGAGAAAGTTTCATGAACTGCTGAGAAAAAGATATATTCTTTTGTGTGGGGGTGACATGTTAGATTCATTTTGTTTATAATGTCAGTTAGTTCCTGTAGCTTCTGAACAATTTCTCTATTCAGTTTTTTGTCCAAATGACCTGTATATTATTGAGTGTGGTACTGATGCCTCCCACTATCAGTGTGTGATGGTAAATATGTGATTTAAGCTATAGTAGTGTTTCTTTTATGCATTTGGGTCCTCTTGTGTTTGGTGCATAGCTGTTAATAATTGCAACTCCCATTTGATGGATTTTTTCCTTCAAATCTCTCTCTCTCTCTCTCTCTCTCTAACTATATATATATATATATATATATATATATATATATATTAATTATTGGAATGACTTACAGTTAATCCAACAATGGCTGTCCGTGAACAGAAACTCCAAGAATCCAGTTGTAGCTCAGTTCACCAAGCTGTGTGTCTCAGCTGATCGTCAGTAGATGCTGGAATCTCAAAGAAGTAGGCTTTAATGGCTGTGAAGGAATGGATGTGCTATCAAGGTGAGGGCAAGCAGGCAAAAAGCAAAAGTTCCTTCTTCTAACTTCTTCAAGCAGAAGGTATGGCCCAGATTAAAAGCTTGTCTTCTCACCTTATGATCTAGATCAAAGGTGTGATTCTTCCTACTTCAAAGGTAAGAGTAGAATAGGATTCATCCACTTCAAACCAAGCAAAAATTCTCTCACAGGTGTGCCCTCCATTTCTGGATTATACTTCATTCCAGATGTAGTCAAGTTGACAAGAAAGAATAGCCATCATCACATCATTAGTTTTGGTTTGAAGTATCTTTTGTTAGATATTAAAGTGGCTACACCAGCTTTCTTTTTAAGTCTATTTGCTTAGAATATTTTTTCTTTCATTTTCCTGAGTGATATCTATCACTGATATTAAGATGTGTTTTTGGGATTCAGAAGAAGGTTGTATCCTGTTTTTACATCCATTTTGTTGGTCTCTGTCTTTTGTTGGAGAATCGAGACCATTGATGATGAGAGAGATCAATGAGCATTGTTTGTTTATTCCTGTTATTTTGTTGTTCTTGGTGTGTGTGTGTGGGTGTGTGGGTGTGTGTGTGTGTGTGTGTGTGTGTGTGTCCATCCTTCTGTTTTTCACCCTTCTTGTCTTAACTAAAAGATGAGGGAAACTGCATACATTAGATAAGACAAGTATTTGGTAGGACTTTAATTTCTATTTTCTTCCTTTCATTGCATATTAGTCATACCTATTCAAATTATTAGGGGATACTATGTGGACTGTGACACAGATTAAAAAATGTAGAGATATGCCTTTGAATATAATCACACCATCTCTATGAGTTGTACAAATATCATGTAGCGTGGTATATCCAAATGCTTCCTACTATCGTTGGTCTTTTTCTAATTTCTTGTATTTTTCATAGGTTAGAATAACTCCAAATGTTACTGTCAAGCACATTTATTTTTAAAAGTACACATATTTAAATTTATCATGAATTAAAACTAAGGATATTTTATCTTTATTATTTTTGATGTGCTACATTTATTTATGAAATACTAAGTAACTAACATCTTTTGTTTTCCTTCTGTTTGAAAGCAATGTTTGACTACTACTTGCATAATTATTTTTCTGGTAACGAAATTCTTCTGCTATTGATTGTCTGAGATCATTCATTTCCTTCTGGTTTTTGAAGGATGATTTTTCCTTAGAGAAGGTTATTTAAAGATGTTTACTTTTTATTTAAAGATTTTGTGTGGTTGCTGGTACAGTGTCTGTTATGATTTTGTCATATTTATTTGTCAGAAAAGATGTTTTCTTGTACTTCTGATCCTTCATGATATTTATTTTTCCTGGATATATGTGTTGATATCTGTTATTAACTTTGAAAAATCTCAACTATTATTGCGTCAATTTTCATTCACATTTCTGAATTTAATTAAAGGTAACAAACTATTTTCGGTAGAGGACATTTGAAAACAACACAATGTTCAGGGTATGGAATGGAGATTACTGGATGATCTTAGCCAAGTATGTAGTGAGTATTCAGATTAAAAGGAAAAGCAATAAGCTTATAAGTGTGAGTGCATTTAACACTGTTGATAATATAGATGTGTTTATAAGTCTCTATGATTGTTACAGATTAGTACCACTAAAACAAATAGTTTAGTTTGCCTTAAGATAATAGAAAAAGTGATATGATTTTGGAATACTACACATGGACCACTCTAGGGAATGAGAAATACAAACTCATTTGAAAAAAGTTTATTTAAAGGCCTTGAAAAGAATGAGGTGCAGGTGTTCACTGTTCCAAAAGGGCAACCAAGAGTAAAGTTTTCCAGGTTCAACCATGAAGACATTCAGAAGTCACTACAGTTATAGTAGAGATTTCATCTAAAGCTGGAAACAGAACTTGATGTTATGCATGTGTTGCTGGTTTTGTAGGCAAACAGAATGCAAAAGTTATTGTGTTATGTAAGCTTGTGTAAAAGTGCTAGAAAATAGTCTGTGAGGCCAGGCTGCCCACTGTCAAATTACCTGCTGAAATTGCTGGAGGAAGACACTGAGGCATGGATCTGCTAAGCAGAAGTGTAAGTTGTGGTAACAAGGTTCCCAAAGAGATGCCAGCAATGTGGACCATTTACCAAGGAGAGGTACTGATATTAAGTGGAACTGGTACAAGAAAGAGACCACGTGTAATAAAGGGAAATAGAGCTCAGATTATGCCAATGTGTGCCATAGATACCAGACATGGCACTTATAGTGATTAATGTTTGCAATACTAATCTTACATTTTCTTTGATAAAATTTATCCTTGTGCTACTCCCAGTCCCCTTGTAATGGAACTTTTAAATCTATGCCATAGTGTATTGGAAGTATATACATTTTCTGCTATTCTAGGGGTTATGACTATAATCTTTTTCAGTCTCAAAAGTATTGTTGAGATTACTTAACACTATTAGGACTGTTGAAACTATAGGGAAACTGGAAGCTAGACTGGATACATTTTACATTATGAGATGATCATGCAGCCAAGAACTGAATACTACAGTTTTACTGTACAATGATCACCATTGGCTCATATGATTGGTCATGTGTTTCCAAGTTCATAGTATTCTTTGGGGAGATTGTGGAATCTTTGTGATGTTGTGCCCACCTAGTAGATACAAAATGTCATAGGAAGGCCTTTGGAAGTACAGCATAAAATTCTTTAAGTCTATCACTCTACTTTCTGATCTACTCTACCAAGATGAGAGAAGATGCTGCAAGTTCACGGACTGGGTTGCTGCTCCTTTCATCTTTGTCTTAGATACTTTTCTGGTGGCACGGTAAACATTCTGGCAAAAAGAGTTTGAGGAAGAAAGGGTGTATTATAGATCACAATTGAAGGATAGTCCATTGTGGCAGGGGAGCCATGGGCTAAAGCTTGCTGCAGCTGGTTACACTGTGTCTCTAGTTAGAAAGCAAGAAATGTTTTGTGCTCCTACTTAGACTTCTTCCTACTTTATATGCAGCCCAGAATCCAAGCCCAGTAATAGCGCTACTCATTTTTTTTCAAGTGGGCCTTCCCACTTCAGTTAACCTAATCAATATAAGCTCTCATGAGTATGGCAAGATTTTTTTCCTAGGTGATTCTTGACCCTGTCAAGTTGATAACAGTAACAATCACATATTCTATGATGGAATGAGAGAATTAGTCAAAGTAAATGTGTCCTTCCTTAAGTTTCTTCTGTCATATATAATTTAAAGTGATTGTAAGGGGAAATCTTTCTAAAATATTACCAATGATAATCATATAGTATGTTAAAATGATTTAAATACTTTCCCTTCAAAACTAGTATTAAAATTCCATTTCTTTTACAATGGTGTTAAGATAGTGGATTTAATAAGATGTTTAGGTCATTGAGATTCCATAGTTTTGAATGGATTAATACCACTACTGCAGAAATTTCCTCTTTTTACTTCTGTTCCTTACTATTTTCCGTCTCTTGTTCCCCCTCTGAATTTGGTTAGTCATACCTTCTGAAATGTTATGTCAAAAAAGCAAGTTCCTTCTCAGCCTTCAGAAATATAAGCCAAATTTCTGGTCATAGTAAATTCCCTATAGTGTCTTTTTATATAGTAGTACAAGATATACTAATGTAGATTTCTGCGATCTGAACTGAGAAGTATGCCTTTAACATCTCTATCTCCAAAGGAAACAAGAAATAATTTATACTGAGTCAGATAAGAGTGACCAACCTCCAGAAAAGTAGATGCAACTTAGCCTGAGTAACTTACTCAAGTATGGAAAGTTGTCAAGAACTTTTACATTCACAGAAGAAAATTAAATCATAAATCAGTTCATTTTTCACGTATATGGGTGAGGATGTCAGGTAGGCTTAGAAGGAAAAGTTCTTCAATAGATTGCAAATATTATAATTTTCTTGGATTTAGGATAAATAAAAGAGATAGGTTATTAAACTTAAGGACATATTCCAGTAGTTTTACTTAGTGGTCATGGGGATGTTAGGTCTGGTACAGAAGCTGGTAGCCAATGGCTATTAAAATGAAGTAATGTTAACCCAGAAACTTTCACTTTTCATTATACATTCCATCTCACCACAATCATGATGTTGTAGTCAGCTATTAAAAGTCTTCAGGATCCTCATATAGATGGATCATATGGATGTGGAGTTGTGAGAATTTCAGTTTGCAAACCTGGTAGTTTTTCATGTTCAAGATAGGTCATCCTCATACAACTTCCTGTAAATATTAATAGTGGTTTCTGCTTGAGATAAGTCAATTTTGATCTTTTTCAGTGTGTATCTATCTGGGTGCCTCTGTTGTTAAATTTCTAGGCAATGGTTTTGCCTGTGACTTCTGTTCTCTGACTATTCAGGAAATGTTATGCTTTTCAGCATACTCACTTTTCCTTTGTTCTAATAATAAGAATGGCAACTTCCGAAATTATCATGTCAAACTTCAAACTGGAAGTTAAAAGAAACAGTTTGAAACTGAGTTTCTGCTTCATGTAGCCAAACATTGTGATGTTTGCAACTAATTACTTAAATTTGCTTTCTGTAGAAATGAAACATAAATAACAATACTCAGCTTTCTTTATCATGACAAGCAGTAAGTCTACAAAAATCCTAAGTCTATTTTCTACTCTCTAGTAATTAATTTGATAGGAACTAACATGCAGTCTATCATGAAGCATTTTTGAATTGTTCACAGTAAATATACTCATATTTCTTTAGTTCATATAAATATTCCTCATTAACTAACAAATTATGCTAGAAACATAAAATTCCTTGTCCACATAAATTCTGTACTTCACATGAACTTTACAGGTTAGTTAGGAATTCATCATTCTACATGAAATAAATAGAACAAAGGTTTTAGTGGCTTAGAAGTCATAAGTATTATAATAATGTGATACTATGGCCTTAATAATGATTCATTTCACCAATTGAGTAAATTTGTTGCAGTTTTGTTAAGTGCACATAATACTTGATTAACACTATTCATTATTTTCTGCACTCCACTTATATCTAGAGTAAGAGAAATTCTATACTTTTATCATTCATTGATTTTTATTTTATGCAAGGAATATTGATGATTTATCTATTAGAGTTACATTAATTTATTATTCTAAGTTTGATTATGAGTTTACCTCTACAAGTAGGTTTTGTACTTCCATGTGTTTTCATGATGTTAATTATCTTTATTTTGTTTCTATTCAAAGCTCTTTCCTGTTTCATTGTCAGACTGGTCTAAGGGTAAAAGCCCTGAGCTTTTTCTTGTCTGGGGAACTGTATTTCTTTTTCTATTCCTTGAGTGATTCAATATAATATTTTAAACTGATCTTTTAATATTCAAATTTGAATATCTTGCCCTTCTTCCATTTAGTCTGCAAAGTTTTTGCTGACAAATGTGCTGAATTATAAAAATTCATTTGGAATTGGTGAGCCTTTATCCTCTTGATGCTTCGAATTACATTTCTTTGTTATTAACTTTTGACAATTTTATTACACGGTGTCTCCATATATTCTTTAAATGGTATTTACCTATGATCCACTGAGATTCATGAATATGGATGTCTGTATCTCTCTCAAGATTTTCATGTTTCCATCTAATATTTTTTAAATAAACTTTCTTTCTGTCTCTTTCTCTTTCCCTCTGTTCTTCCTTCTCCTTTCTGAGCCACTTCTTTGTTGTCTATTCATGTGCTTGATGATATCTCCTGTCTCAGGGGTTCCTTATAGTTACTTTACACTGTTCACCCTTGTTTCTTTGTACTTATGAATTAGTTGATTTCAACACAGTTGTCTTCAAGTTTATTAGTTCTTTGTTCTGCATTGTTACGATGTCAGCATTGCAATTCTCCTATTAATTGTTATTAGGAATCATGTATATTTACATATAACTATTGTTTTTATTTAAATGATTTTTAATGAAAAGCACTACTAAACATTCTTATGTTCACTATTATTTACCCTCAATGCACATCCATCATGTTAAATGAAATGAATTTGATATAAATATATTAAGTGCAAAACAACCTCACTTAAATATAACTTAAAACATTAAACACAACGTATCAGTTTCAAACTTGCCTGTGAGGTGGAAACAGAAAATTCTGTCTATGTTGACACTTCCATAGGAATAAATTATTTTAAAGAATATCAGCATCATTATATATGAGGCTAATTGTGAATGGGAAAACATTGCTTAATTCTTACTAGAAAACATTACCAGTTCCTTTCTCAGAAAATCATAGTGAATAATAGCATTTCCAACTGAAATTTACCATCTTATGTTATCAAACTGAAGTTATGTATATGCTGAAATCTCACAATATAACTTTGTATGAGCAAGCTGAGTTTTGTAAAACTGATAAATTATTAAAGGAAGGCTTGTCTTCTGAGTTACCCTTGTTGCTTTGGCAACAACGAACACATAGGCAGCTGTGTTATGTTTGTGATGACAATACCATTTAATGTTAGTTTTTTTTCTCAGATTAGAATCTTTTACTACGTTAGGGTAGCAAGAAGGTTTATACTGGAGTAGATACTTCATTCGCATTTCTACAATATTTAATCTGGGATTGGTGGGTAGCATCGCAGATTTCTGAGATTTCCAACAGCCATTCTTCTTGTAATAAGCAAAACACTTAAATTTGTAGGTATTTAATTTCAACTATGTTTGTAATTTCATTCTACTAGACTACATTTTTGTACAGGTTTGTTGGTTCTTGGCAAAAAGAAAATGTGAAATCTCTCTTTGCTCCTTTTTGCTTCTGATTATCATCACATTTTAGGAAAAACTATCTAGTAAATACCACATAATATTTGGAGTGACATTTCTTTTAAATTTCCTCTATAAAATGACCTAGACTATCACCTAAACTTGACCTGCCACAGTAACATAAAGTAAAAGCCTCCAAATTATTTGCTTTAACAGTAGTGGAATTTAGCTTGATTCACAAAAAATGCTTTACTCTTTTTAATAATCTTACCATGATTTTTTCTATGTATACTACATGCGTAATTTTCAAACCCTGACCAACATCATGTAACATGCTTCGTTTATAGCATTTTAGGCTTTCTCCAGGTGTTTTTCCAAGCTTTTTCCACAAACTCCACAAGCTGTTCTACATCATCAGGTACAACTGTAATAAATGACCTCACATTGGAAACAAATTTTCTATATTAGTAATCACCTTTACATCACTATAGTGAAATTTATTAAACAGTTAACATAGACAAAATATTAGCCAAGGGTACTAACACATACTTAGAATACTAATGCTCAAGAAATGGAAAGATCAAGAGTTTAAGGCAAGCTGTAGTTACATAGCAAACTCAAGACCAGTCTGAGGTATATGAGACCCTGTCTCAAAAAAGAAAATGACAAAATAGTTGTGTGAGGGGGGTCACAGTTTTAGAAATATTATCCTGTGATTAATTGGGATTAATGTTTTTGGAAAGTTGTTTTAAATTCCTACTCTTTCTTTTTATAAATGCTTTTCTCTAAATATGTTTTACAAAGCATATATATATACTTGGATATCTGTAAGCATCAATTCAAATGCTATATTTATTCTTTAGTGTCAGCTTTTCTCAGTCATTCAACTCATCATAAGTATTACATAACCTATGACACACAAAGTAAGAAAGTTATTATCTGACTATGTCAGACCCACTCAGGACTGATACAGAGAACTAACATTTTGTTCCAATGATTCTTTGTGTCATTCAGTTTCCATTTCATCGTGCCTTGATTTTTATAATTTCTTTCAAATTAATGATACTGAATTTGTTTTATTCATTTTTTTAAAAAAATTAAAACCTTGAGGTACCTTATTGTTAATAATTGAGATTATTATGATTCTTATAACATTTACATTTGTGTGTGTGTGTGTGTGTGTGTGTGTGTGTGTGTGCATGTCCATTACACAGCACACATATGGTGGTCAGAAGTCAGTTTGTTGCAGTTATTTATCTCCATCTATCTTGAGTTACAAGAATTGATCTCAGATTGTAAAGTTTGGTGCTAGGTGCCATTCTTTACATGTGGAACCATCCTGTTGTCCCTACACTGATTTTTAAACATAGCAATAGACTTCTTTCTTAGGACAATTTTCATCCTATCTTGAAGATTCTAAGATGAATGCTCTTTTTCAATTTTATTTCAACTATAGGACTTTACTTGATAGCCAATTCATCATTTAATAGTGTTTTCTTCAATCCACACGAGTTTGTATACTTTTACTGTCTTCTCCCTGTTCATTTTACTTTATTCCATTATGATCAGATAGAATACAGGAAGTTATTTCAATTTGCTTATAATTACTAAGATTTGCTTGGTGTCCTAAAATGATAACTAACTTAGAAAAAGTTCCATGGACTGCTAAGATATACGTATATACTTCAGAGTTGTGATGGGATATTCTGTAAATGTCTGTTAAGTCCATTTGTCCCCATTCACAATACTCTGTTGAGATTCATATATACCTTTCTGAGGATTGCATACACGCAAGGATTTCAAACATTCTGCACACTAGATATCCTAGGATTTAATTTGAACTGTTAGTAGAAGCCACCACGATTCCATAGGTTTTGCATTCTACATGTATAGATAGTTCCAGAGTCTGCCAGGAGCACAAACTGTACTGGGACTTGTTGGAACCATTGCTCTAAAGAGAAAGAATTACTTATGATTGAAAAAGAAATACAGTTTTAGAAAAAAATATTTCCTAGATTAACCTGGAGGAAGAGGGTAATCATGTGTTCTCTTCTCAAATAATTATTTGGGGGCTGGATAGATGGCTTATAGATTGAAAATGCATGCTAATCTTGTAAAGAATTTGAGTGCAAGTCTCAGTACCCATGCTGAGTGGTTCAAGACCACCAGTTACTTTAATTTCTCAGAAATCTGACACCTCTGGTCTGGAAAGACACCTGCATGCTCATGTGTGCAGACACCCCCACATACATATGCACATTATTAAAAATAAATAAATATTCAAATAACTATTCAGGAATGTCTTTGAGGTAAATTGTCACTTTTTAATTGGAAGTTATTTTTTAGTCTTTATTTTTATTATCTTGTATAATACATCACAACCCAACCCCACCAATACCCTCCCTCTACTCCTCCCAGCTCCCTCATCTTCCCCCTTCCTTAGATCTAATCCCAACCCAACATCCCCTTGTAAAAGGGAAGTCCTCCCAGGGTTTCCACTTAAAATAGGACATAAAAATACAGAACAAGGACCTGAACTAACCCCTACATCAAGGGTGGATGAAGCAACCCAGCAGGAGGAAAAGGGTCTCAAGGGAAAGGGTCAGAGCCACTCCCCCCCAAAAAAGACCCTGTAGGAGTTCTGTAAGAACATCAATCCAGAGAACCATAATATATATATAGGTCACCCTGCAGGGCTCTCTGTATCTGCTGCTTCAGTCCCTGTGAGCCTCTAAGAGTACTGGTCAGTTGATTCTGTGAGTCTTGTTCTCCTTGACCCATTTGGTTTCCTTAATCACTCCTCCCCGTCTTCTGCGGAGTTCCCAAGCTCTCCAGGATGGTTTATGTTTAAGCCTGGGCCTCTGTATCTGCTGCAATCAGCTTCCAGACAAAGCCTCTTTGATGCAGATTGGGCTAGGCACTTATCTAGAAGCAGACCAGTATATCATTAGAAATCATTTCCTGGTATTCCAGTCTCTAGTTCTTGGCCTGCCCTGCAATGTCAGGCCTGGGCTCTCTCCTTTGGCAGAGAGTTCTTCCCTTCCATTGTCCCAGCAGATCCTGCAGGAAGGATAGGTTATAGTTTAAAGATTTTGTGGCTGGGATGATGTCCCAGTCTCACCACTGGAAGAATTATCTGGCCACAGGAGATTTCACGTTCAGGTTCTCTATGCCCTGTTACTACAGTTCCTCGCTAGGGTCTCCCTTGTAATTTCCAGTGAGTTTCCACTGCGCTAGGTCTCCCGATCACTCCCTAAATGTCCCCTAATTTTGGTTGCCTCTCCATTTATTCTCTCCCTTCATCCTTTTCCCCTTACCTGGTCCCTTCTATTTCCGTCCCCACCCTGTCCCAGCCCACCTACACCATCTGTTCTATTTCCACTTTGCAGAGAGATCCCTGTGTCCCGACTGGGACTCTCCTTGTTTGAGTAGTTTCTCTACGTCTGTGGATTGTAGTACCTTGGTTCTTTGCTTAACAGCTATTTTCGACATATAACTTAGTTCATACAATGTTTGTTTTTCTAGGACTGAGTTATTTCACTCAAGATGACTTTTTTTCTAGTTCCTGGGAAGGCACCTGTATACTCATGTACACAGAAACACTACATGCATATTCACATAATTAAAAATAAAATAAATAAATATTCAAATAATTGTATTCAGGTATGTGTGAGTCAAATTGTAACTTTTATGCAGCTTAGCTTGTTCATAGTAGGTGTGGGGATCTTGTACACTTTAAAATGTTCTTCAGGTATTTCCCCATTTCCTTTGTGCAAAGCCATTATTTGCAGTACCATATTATGCCTCTTGGCCAAAACTTTACATGTACTTCTTTTTTTTGCCAAAACTTCAAGTTTTTCAAATACGTCCACTCTGATTCACTTTGTTCCAAATCTCAATAAGTCTGGGTAAAATTAGCAAGTAATTCCGGGGTCCAGCCTGAATAATTTACTTGAAATTTCCCCACACCAACTAAACTAGTCCACATCTTTCAGCTTTGCCTCCTACAAGGTGATAGAGGAGAGAAAATATATTATTTGCTGTACTATGCCAAGAATGTCTTAAAATCCTTTTTACATAGAATCATTATTTTTAGGACAAATTTTAAGAATACTATCTTTATGCTCTGTTTCTACTAACATTCTGATCTAATGGGCCCTATCACAATTCATCCATGAACTCTATCTGGAGTTCATGGTTCTCTTAAGTCTTCACAATCTAAGTTTTCTAAACTTCTCCCATGAGCCTAATTAAAATGTTTCTCCACCACTCTAATATAATCATGTCAATATTGTAAATACTTTGCATGGATTTTCTGTAGCACTTAGGTTTCCATTTGTTTAATAATTTTAAGGATAATAAACTTATGAGTTAATGTACATTTTTTGCCTATGCTTTGGTGGCTCTAATTAATTGTCAATTAGATTCATTATTTCAAAATTTGTGACAGGGCAGATTACCATGATGGAAGTAGAAAAGCCACTCACTTCTCAAACTATAGAACAAAGATCTGTCCCATGTCTTCATGTCTTATCATGACCTGCTTACAGCTTCTATAGCCTCCTACTAGCATCGTCTACACACCAACATGGGCATTTGGGGACACATTCAACATACTAACTACACCAGTTTTAATTTTAAACTCCTCAGTCCCACAAAAGCATGTATTATTTCCTGATTTTTAATAGGTTTTGAAAATTTGCTGAACAGCAGCTCTCAGGTTGTTCAGTGCATGACTTTTGACATCTTTTATCTAGTTCAATATGCAAGTATGCATACAATAAGTAATTAAATGCTTGCCAAATGAAAACAAAAACTAAAAATTACAAAATCAAAAATTCAAGGGATAATTTTCATATGCTTCAACAAAATTATATTCCTCAGTGAATAAGGCTTCAGCATGTGCAATATTTTATTCTTAAATTTAAGAGAGAGTTCCTAAATCAATTATTTTTTTTGTTTGCTGTTTTGTTTGTTTGCTTTTTGTTTTGTTTTGTTTTTGCTGCCCATCAGACTCCAGTATCAAATTTATTGGCCAGGATGTCAATGATCAAACTTGATTTCATAGATGAATATGTATCTCATTGCTCAAGAAAAAGAAATGCTTAAAGCCAGAGCACCAGAGCAAATACTCCTTTTCTTTCTCTTCAAAACTCCACTGACATCACTGGACTCATTTAACAGATTCAGACATCTTCCCACTTTTATATCTTGTTAAATTGTTCCTTTGATTAAAGAATATCACTGATGTGACAGTCTTTCAATTCTATCTCATTAGATTGCATTTCCTCAAATGATGTCATCTCAAGCCTCAAATATATATAAAAATTTGCAACACTGAGTTTTTAATTCTTGTTTTATCACCTTAGTTTATATTGGTGTTATTGTTTATGATGAGTGAATTCAAATACTGATATAATACTACCAGGATATAAAAGTTAACCAATTTCCTTTCTTGATATATAATCATTTGGCCACAAAATAACTATTACATTTTTCATAGAGAATAGCTCATCTCAGAAACTCAGTTAATATTTAGTTATTGATTCACATGAAACACACCGGAATATGATATACTTGGAGAATGAGAATTTCTGTTTAATAAAATGTTCTTGCTAAGGTAGATTTACCCTTTCTAATTATGATTCAGTGATTCATAAGGCATAGCAGGCATGAAAATATGAAAAGAACTCACAGAATGGGAGAAAGTATTTGCAAATCATGTTCTTGATAAGAGCCCAGCGTATAAAATGTATAAGAAATTCCAACTCACAGCGAAAATGAAAGTGCAATTAAATATGGAAAGAAGATTTTATGCAGATATTCCTAGGAGGCTAAGATATGGTTATGGTGCCCTTGTCATCTCAACATGAAGGAAATGAAAGCAGGAGCATTAGTAGTTCATTGTCATTTTTGGTTATGCACTAAGTTCAAGGCTAGCCTGGGCTATATGATACTCCCTCAAAAATATATAAACATAAAAAAGAAATGGTTTTTAAAGCCTTTGTTCATCCTTTTTAATTTTTTGTTACAGTCATCTATTTATTATTGTAGAATCACCAGGACATACATGAAGAGAGACAACGGACAATTTGTGGAAGTAATTCTCTTCTTTTACCATATGGATCATGAGGATTGAACTCAGGTCTTCAGGCTTGGTAGCAAATACTTTTACTTGCTGAACTGCCTCACTTACCCAGAAAATAGATATTTTTTAAACAGATAATGACATAAAATCAGATACTCAAAAATGACCTAAAATCACATTAAAATATTCTAACATCACTAATCACCAGGTTTATATAAATTAATATTATATTGAGATTTTTAATTTGTACCCACTTGTATGAATATTAAAAAGTTGGACATAGCAGGCTACATGAGATATGAAGTAGGAAATAAGAAAAGTGAGAAGTGTCTCTACTTAGGGAGGCAAATGAATACAGAAGAAGGAGGGAGGAAGGTAAACTAACTGTAAGAATGTCTGAAAAAAATATAAGCGATCAAACTGTTAACTATCTACCTAAAAAAAACTATAATACACAAAAGTCTGTATGAAAATTTCCCATCCTGGCTGAAAATGCTTCCTCCAGTAACCAAAGACCATCTAATCAATATCTCAACAAACCTCTTTTAAAAAGGCTACTTTGGAATTGTCAAAGAGATCCCCCAAAGTACCACAAGCTATTGCTACTGCTATTGTTTGCTTTCCAGAAGTGGAAGCTGAAGACATGTCCCAGAGGCCCCTGGGCTGGAACTGACCTCAAAACTCTTCCATAAAGACTATCTGACATGGAGCTGCAAGGTGTCTTGCAAGCTTCCAAAAGATGGAGGTTTGCAATAGTCCTATATAACTATAATGCTTATGAACAACAGCAATAACCAGCATGGCACAACAACCCTAAGGGTGAAGTAGTGACATGCTGTTATGAAGTAGTTACATAGGCAGTAAACAACAGCTTTCCAATTGGCCTTAAGACCTTCTCAGGAAGAGGGCAATTATGTCTGGTACTGAAAACCAACTATGGAAGTTTAGTGAAGTCATGATTCTTGGAGAGAACCAACAACTACCACTTTACTTAACATAATCTCTAACTATATTTTAAATATTTATCCTTATACCCACAGATAATCGTAGTTTTCACCTCTCATCTAGAAACATTTTGAAACAAATGGAAACCATTACACAAAACTGCAACCCATCAAAATGCAGAGTTGTGGAACGTAGTTCCAACTGATGCATCTGCAGTACGGCTCCTGTTCCTACGGCTCAGAGATCATTATGGAAGAGGAGGCAAAAAGATTATAAGAGCCAGGCAAACAGGATATTTAATGTCAGATTGTATCTTTTAGTAATGTCAGAAGCTACACTCATAAAGTCTTACCAAGATTACTGCTTAAACCTGAAGTCAACAAGAAAGACAGCAAACAGGCATATTAATGTGACAAGAGAAGACTCAAGAGGCCAAAACACTATACAAAGAACTGCAGACAACTAAGAAATTCAGGGATCAGGAGAAATAGCATTTTCTAAGAAAAAATATACACATTGGTTATACAATAGGAAATGGTCAGCTCTGAAAACATAGATACAATTACATGTAATGTTATACAGAATAAGCACATTGTAATGATTTGTTTAGTGGAAAGATCTGGGGGAACAAAGAAAGACAGAACAGAGAAACTAAATATGTGCAGGTGTGAGCCACAAAATTCTTCCATGGGAGAAGCAGTACGGAGTATCTGGAAACCAACATGAAGATGTACTATACTACCCATGAAGATTCAGGATCAACAATGGCAATTACAAAAGTTCTGGCTCCTCCTGGCATAGGTGCCACAGGGAAGGTAAGCTGGAGTGATACAAAGTGAACTGCAGAAAAGTTACTATTGATAAACAGTAGGTAGTAAGATGTCTGTGGCACTACAGGCTGAAGAGATTAGAATAGAAACTAAGTACAGAATTCTGAAGCAGAGATTCTCCATGACATCCCCAGAGTAAGTAAGCTGAAGCATATGTGGAAGGCAATAATCTTGCCTCTCCTTAGCCAAATACTAACATAGAAAAATGAGGAGTGTGCTCAGTCTTCTGTGGTCTCACAAATGGATATAAGTTTCCTCAGGCAAGGACTGTGAGATGTTCATGAAAAAAACTCAGATCCATGCAGAAAGAATAGTGTCAAAGTGACATACATGCAGGAATACCCTTTCTGCTCCAGATCCTCAGATAGTGAAAGCTACCAATAAGAAGTAGGATTCCAATGTCACCAGAAGGAAAGCTTACCTGATAGGCAGGGGTCTCAGACTGAGAGGATCATACAGAAAGCTAAGTCCAACAGAAATGAAGGACACAGTAATCTAATTTATTTTGGATAACTAAGACTAGAAGCTGTGTCTTCTCTCCATTTGTAGAGACAGTAACAACAAAGCAATCAATCAACAAAACCAACACCTATGCTTTGTATACACACACACACACACACACACACACACACACACACACACACATACACATATGCAACCATGCACAAACAAACATGTATCACATACATAGAGTAAAGCCAAATCAGGAAGTTATGTTGTAACCATAGACATAAGAAGCAACGAGATTTAAGTGGTAATAAAAAATAACTATAAAGATTAACTCAAGAATGGACAGAAGCACTGCTGGATTCTTCGAAAACTTTAATGGAAGAGACAATACCAAAACTTCTAAAGCTGTTTTAAAAATAATCGTTTCGTTCTCTTTTTGATAAAATGCTTGGCACAAGTGATTTAAAGACAGAAATATTTATTTTTCCTTGCAATTTGAAGGTACAGTTAATCATGGGAGAATGTCTTCAGGGGAACTAGCTGGTTATATTCATTTAATAATCAGGAAGTAAAGAGAGTGGAATACTGGTACTCCCCATGCTATATTGTTATGTTCAGTCTTGGACCCCAGGCCACGTATGGTACTACCCACATTCATGCTGAGTCTTTCATCCTCAGTTAAGGCTTCTGGAAACTTCATCATAAACATACACAAAGGAGTGTTTCCACAGTGATTCTAAATCAAGTAAAGTTGACAATGAAGATTAACTATTACAACTAAAGATCTATTTTCCTGATAAACACAGATTTCACTTTTCACCAAAAAGTACATGCAATCCAAGCTCAACATTATAATATTAGGTACTACAACTGAGTTACTAGCACTGTAAAAATGTAAAGTTAGTTCAATATATTAAAATGTAACTGATTCATTATACATAAATATAAACTAAATGTAATGGAACACAAAAGTAGAATGGAAGACAGATCTCAACAGATTCAGAAAAGGTGTTTGACAAAGTTCCATAGTCCTTGCTGAGGAATATTATGAATAAACTAGATATGGAATGTGTAAAGGAAAGGTCTGTGTGAAAGCTAGGAAGAGTCCATATTCCAGGGGTCCATATGAAAGAATCATATTCAAAGGCCTGTGTGGTCAACCTGAAATGAATGTTAAGAAAGTCGGTACAAACTTTTAATCCCAGGATCCAGAAAGCAGTGGTAGCACACACCTTTGATCTTAGTATTCTAAAGATTATGGTGGTCCACGCCTTTAATCCCTAAGACAGAAACAGAGTGGGGAAGCAGACACAGAAAGTAGAGATCAGAAAGGGTCAATGTCACAAAAGAATTGATGCCTGAGATGAGTCAATGAAGGACAGGCAAAGTGACAAATTAGAGGAAGAGTTAGCAGAATGAGTCCAAGTGAGGACGTGCTCAACTCTCACGATATAAAGGCAGTCTCTCAACTCAGATCAGGGTCAATTTCAGCAGTCAGTTACAGCAGGCAGTATGAAGCAAGCAGTCTAAAGCAGGCAGACAGAGGATAAGAGAAAGAGGCAGTCTGATTGAGGCAGACAGAGGACAAGACACAGAAAGAGTGAGTCAGGCTGACTGAAGAGTTAGTTACACAGTCAGTATGGAACACTGAGAGCTCAGAGGGCAAGGCATACAGATCATAAGGCAGTCTGACTGAGGATAAGACCAAGAGTCTGACTGAAGCAGTATGGAGCAATGAGTTACAGAAGCAGGAAGGCTAGGGGAGAGAAACAGACACAGAGGCAGGTTGTCAGAAGAAGTCAGTATCAGATGGGAAGACTGAGTCAGGTTGAAGCTGAGCACAGTAATTCAGTCAGAGGCAGTTGGAAAATCAGCCAGAGTCTGCTGAGTGAGAAGAGTTTGGTCAGAAACAGTCAGCAGAATCAAGGTCAGTTTGAACCAGTCGTTTTTGAGAAGTATTTGAGCCAGAAGAATGAGTGAGTTGAGTTGAACAAGAACAGTCAAAATTCAGATGCGGCTAGTCAGAGTCACTCAGTCTGCAGTAAGTCTGGAAAATTGTTTAGATTGTACAGAGGCTGAGGTTGAATCTTTCTAGTTCTAGGCTTAAGAATAGATTGTATGGAGGCTGAAAAGCTCCAGGGCTCCAGGACCAAGAACCAGTGATTTAATTAGGCATGGAATAAATAACTTTTTCCCCAAAGCAAGGTCTACACCCAGCATCTACCTCTACAGGAATAAATGTAATTTAACAGAATAAATTATATATATTACAAAACTGCATCTAACGTTATACTAACTGGGAAAAGTTAAAAAAAATCATATAAAATCAGGAATACGACAATGATGCACAATCTTTCTCTCATTTAATACTTTGTAGAGTTATCTAATGCAATAAAGAAAGAGTAATTTTTTAAAAGGCTGTAAATAGGAAAGGAAGACATCAAGACCTTGCTATTTTGAAGAAATAAGCCTATATTTAAAAGACTCTAAAAAGTTTATCAAAATGGAATAGAGTTTTCAAAAATAAACCTATACAGCTCTAGCCACCTGAATTCAAAGATATCAAAACACTTGGAAAGAAGGCAACCTGTTCATCAAATGTAGCTTGGAAAACTATATATCCACACATAGTAGAATAAAGCATATTCACATCTATTACCTTGAACAAAATTGGCCTAAATGGGTCATAGATCTTAATGTAAGAACTGAAAGGCCAAACTGATGATACTTCAAGATTTTGGCAATGACTTTCTGAAAATACTCCATTAACTCAGGAAACAACCCTTAAGAACTGACAAATAAAATTATATAACATTAAGAAATCTTTTGCATAGCAAAGAAAATCATCACCAAGATGAAGATACAGTCTACAGAAAAGGAGAGAAAATCCTTGCCAAATATATTTCAGTACTTCACATGTGTGATTAATATATTATATTAATAATAATATATATATATATATACATATATATATATATATATTTCTTAACTGCTGAGCCATCTCTCCAGTCCCATTATGCTTTTGTGTATATAGTCAAAGAATCTAAGTCAACACACCATGGAAAGTTTTGCATATCTGTTTATTGCTGTAACATTCAAAATTGCTAGGGAATAAAAAAATACATTGATTCCTACCAAAAGATTAATGGATAAAGGAAATGTTGTATACCTACAAAATGTAATTTTAGTATTTCATAAATAAAATGAAAATCATGACAATTGCAGGAAAATGCATGCAAATGAAGGTCATTATACAAACAAAATGAAAATTAGCAAAAGTCAGAAAGACAATACATCATTTGTTTGATCTCCACTCATTAAAAAATATCTAGGTTTAACTTTATATATGCTTATATGTATACATATTTCTTTCTTTCTTTTGGTGTCTGTACATGTGTGTTAAATTAGGTCATATGTGAGTATAAGAAGAGAACTTAAGGGAGGGAATAGAGGGGACTAAAAGAGAAGATTAGAATACATGTTACACAAAAAACAGAAGAGTGTATTCTGAGGAAAGGAAGATAGCCAGCATGAGGGAGAAATAGAGATGCTCAGTGGAGGAGAAGAACAAATAAAAAGAAACCATTATGTATTTATATATTTATACAAATATATATTTATATTTATATAAATATTTATCTATTGATATATATATACTGTGTAATCTTCAACACTATTAAAAATTAAAACAAATCTTTTAAAGGATATATGAAGTATTCCATCAACTGAGAAAGAATACTTTTTAAATCTGTGAAGACTTGGATACACATCTGCAGAGAAGATGCATATATGATGCCAATGTACACATCAAAAGATGTTCAACATGGGTAGTCAAGAGGAAAATGTGAACCAACCACATAATGAGACATACTTTCATTGACATCATTTTTATTTCATTAACAATGATGATAGCAGGTGTTGATTAGGATGTCAAAAATTAAAAATGTTATCTTTTTCTGATGTAATGCCTGTGGTACAGCCAACTGCATAAAGCAGTTTGGCTGAATCTCAAATATTAGAATTAGCATAAGATCCAGGAATTCCTCCTCATCTAGATATGTATTTTTAAAAAATGTGACTCTATTCACCCAGTATTCTCTGGAAAAGACAAGAGTGGAACAATTAAAATGCCAACCAGCAAACAAATAAACACAACTCAATATACAATTGAAATAGGATATAACCCATTATAAAAAGGAATGAATTTTGGATACATGCTACACATGATATTTGGAAACATTACATACACTAAGTGAAATAAGCTAGATAAAATTCATAAAACATTTTATATCTTCACTTATGCAGTAACTAAAATAAGAAAATTCAGAGAAACAGAATATATAACTCATAGAGATTTTCTATGGATTTGGGTAGGGAGGATGGGATGTTTAATGTGTCACTTGATAAAGGTAATATTTGTACAATATTATACATGTAGTAAATAAAATTGATTTGTACAGTCTAAGAATCACTACTCTCCTACTTTTGCTTTCTGGTGCTGTGATAAATGTCATGACCAAAAGCAACTTTGGTGGGGTCACTCTCTATCAATGAGCAAATCAGGGCAGGAATTTAATCAAGAACTGGAGGCAGGAACTGAGCCAAGACCATGGAAGAATTCTGTTTTATTGGTGTAATCAGTTAATTTTTTTTAAATTTTAGGTATTTATTTATTTATATATTTATTCATCTGCTCATTTATTTATTTATTTACTATGTTTATTATTTAAAAATATTTTTTCTAATTATTGTTAAGATTTTAATTTCTTTGAAAACTTTTGGGTGCTATATCCACAACACTCCTATCCTTATCTTCCCCTTCCAGGAAAAAAATGATTTTTTTCTTTCATTATTATTGTTACAGATACATAAAACATACTAAGTTCATTTAGCACTGCTTGTATATATATCTGTTCAGGACTCTCCATATGAGAATGAGGATCCTATGTGAGAGTTAATCTTAGAAAGTAATTCTCTGTATGTCACCAGCTGTTGATCACTTCTAATTCTTTATCTAGGGTGGGATCATGTGCAATTCCCCTGTTAACACTTGAATGTCAACTAGTGTTATCATTCTGGTCTTGTTCAGGAAACCCAACTACCAAGATTCCATGAGTCCATTTACCCTGTCATGCCTAGGCAACCAACTATATATAGCAACAAGTGCCCTGGGTCTTTGCTTGTAACAGTATGTTTATTCATGGGGATTCAAAGAAGAAGAAAATACAATATTTAATATGCAAGTCTAGACCTGGAGGGCTTCAGCATCTGAAACTGAAGTAAACTCTGACTAGGGTCTCTCTCCACATCCTCTTTTCCACACACATGCTTCTTCAATCTCCTGCTTCTGACTCTCTTGCTTCCCATTCAGCTTCCACCTTTGCTTCTACTTTGCCTCTCCTTCTGATTCTACCCTCTGCTCTCTTTGCTTCTACTGACTGTTTCCTTTTATGTCCTGAGAGTTCTGATTAAAGGCATGTGCCACCATTGCCTTCTGAGTTGGCTTACTTAATGGTGTGTGCTAAGTTGCCTTCTGATACAAAGTCTTATTTTCCACTAATGAGGAGAATCCTACAATTCACTTCCCAAATATCAGGCTAGTTAACCTTACTGCCTAGGCAGAGGTCAGATTGAGAGACACAGGGTGTTCCTTATGTCTCCATGTTAGTCGCTGGGGAGGCACCACCGAAATCCCTTTAATTTAGCATTAGTAGAAACAGAGGACCATATTAGCCTAACATTATTTCTACCCTAGAGCAGCCATGCTGTTAGAACAGAGATCAATGTCTGTCACATAGGCCCTTGAAGGTGATCCTTTCCCAAAGTAGCCATGCTGACAAATCAAGGATCAAGTGTTCCTCTACATCTTCTCTTACAACCTTTCCCCACCTCATCTGAGATTTTTCTCTAAGCCTTAGGTTCAGGGATTTTTTGCGGGTGTTTCTGCTGAGGTCAAGCACCCTACAGCCCTTTATTCTCTGAACTTTGACCTGTTATACATCTCTGTCTTTCTTTTACAACCCATGCTCACACGCCCATGGATGGCACCACCCTGCGAGTTGAATACTCCCATATCTATTACTAACTAACCAAGAAAATTCCTTAAAGACACATCTACAAGACAGCTTGATGGAGGCAATTCCTCAGTGGAGATTCTATGTTCACAATTATCTCAAAATTTCTGTCAAGTTGAATAAAACTCACTATGAAAATTACTATATTATATTGTATGCCCTTTATATTTCACCACACTAAATTTATAACACATAAGCTATGGAAAATTGAAAATTACAGTTACTCCCAAAATGTAAAACTTTCAAGAAACAATTAGATATGGACATGCTTAATAATTATATATATATATATATATATATATATATATATATATATATATATATATATATATATTCCAAAGTGTTATAAGTGATTGAATGAATGATCATAGAGAAAAATACCAGGATATTATGAAGTGTTTGTATTATTTTTTATACCCCAATTCCTATTCGAAGGAACACATTAAAGACTATTGTTAAGGAATTTATCAAAATTGATGCTTATTGAAAGTAATGAAAATTAACACTATAGCTTTACACATTCTACTGAGTTGCCTTATCACTGAGCCCCAACAAAGTATAAAATTGATGTACTTTTTAATTTGGTGATTATGACTATGACTAAGTGTAAACCTAGCCTTCTAATAGATAGCTATAACTCACTTATATGTAATCCAAACATATTTCTAAAGGCTTGACTGAATTCTCATTTGATATGGAATAATACCCTGATTTAGACACTTTTCTCAGGAGTCTGGCAAAAGTAAAAGACAGAAGCAACTTAACATAGGAAATATATATTCTGGCTCCTCTTTTCTGAAGTTTTAATTAATTAATTTATTTAATTTAGTTTAGAGAGACATCACAGAATAGTTCAGTCTATGCCAGTGGGAGTATGAGGAATAAGTTAGCTCACATTAATATAACCTAACAAGCATAGACTGGGTAGAACCAGGGACATATATAAACTTTAAACACCCTCTCTTAGTGACCTATTTATGTCATTAAGTTTCTATCTCATAAATTTTCCACAGCTTACCAAAGAAGTGCCACCAACTAAGGAATGAGCATGAAAACTATGAACTCGATTGAGACATTTTATACTCAGATTATAACAATCCTTATGGAAGGAAAATGTCATCTGCATAAGACACAAAAGGAAAACAAATAGAGGTATTTATAAGTAATTCTGTTTATTATGTTTCTATTGCTGTGATAAAGACCATGACCAAAAGCAATTGGAGAATATAAGGTTTATTTGGCTTACTTATCTCAAGTAAGTGTCAATTTACTTGTGTCAACTGTGTCAAGTAAGACACAGTTAATTGAGGGAAGCCAAGTCAAAAGCTCAAGTAGAAACCTGGAGGCACAAAGTGAAGTAGTGAATGTGGTAGAATGGTGTTTATGCCTTGTTCAGTTTACTTTCTGATTCCATCAAAAGTTAGTTGCCAAGGGGTGGCACCTCACCCACCGCCACATCAATTATTAAACAATAAAATGTCCTCATAGACTTGCCTACAGGCCAATCAGAATGAAGCATTTTCTCAATTGAAGAGTTTTCTTTTCCAATGACTTTAGCTTGTATCAACTTGACTAAAAACTAGTCAATATGCCAAATTTTGGGTGTTGTTTGTAAGTTAAATAAAAAATATTGACAGACTATAGTAACAATATTAACTCTAAAAAGAAAATAGTAGAAAGATAATCCAACTGACATAAGAAAATCTTGACAAATTTACCATTTTCCCCTTGGAAATGGACTTAAGGAGAGTCTGAAATTCACGTTAACAAAAGGTAGAATGTTTTAGAAGATGTTCATGTTTGTTAAAGAATAGGCATTTCTGTATATCAATCACTCAATCTCTCTTTTTTCATCTGTATAGGTACCTAAAACTCTGAAAGAGATGAGCACTTCCTCATGAATCAGAGGATATTTATTTCTACAAAGGACTGATATACCTGTTACTTCATTTTTTTTGTCTCTGTCTTCCCAAATTTTGCACAGAATGCAGTAAGTCACAATAGCAGTATAATAGAGAAACCTTGTTTATCTTATATAATTCTATCTAAAATGGGATTCCAGGGAATCGGAAAGTGTTTGGGGGGGGAAATAGAGAAATTTCCAGAAAACTATCTTTATGGGAAGGAATGAACTATTATATACTGGATGTATAAACTCCTGGGTTTACTATTAATCAGATTGCAAAGGAAGGTATGACCTAAATATTGTATTACATACTTTAACAACTCAATTTACGTGAATAGGCCATACCCCACAGCCAACTATGGACACACACATTTTCAATGAATAAGTCCTGATGTTTCACAAAATGCACACAAAGTTAAACCTTCTAAAATAAAACCATAATAAGATAATTTATATAAAATAACGAAATTGCTGTACACTGAACATTTAGTCAGAATTTTGTAATTATATACCAATTATCCATATTCTTTCTAATGGTTAATAAAAGTTCTGTTTTTATATTAATTTCCTCCAAACATACTTTTTAACTATTCATGAACAAAGAACCCTGAGAAAGCACTAATTTTAGTTATTGAACCACTATTTTTAGAATCATAATTCTGCTGCAGACTATGTGTATTCTGATTATGACAATTCCCAGAGTTGTTTAAATAATGTTTATGGGGAAGGAGATATAATTCTGAACACAGTTCATCAGAGACCATCCTCTGCTTGAGTATTATAACTGAGTTATAAATGTGAATCAATAAGACTCACATTTGCAAGTGAACTCCATGAATATCCTTTTGGAGAAAATTTAGCTCTTATTTGTGTACATATCAATATTTTTGCAAAGATATTTTGGAAAGAACCTGTGGAACATGCTTTGAAGTATAACTGACCTAGTAGATGTGCAACTCTCAGAGAAATTTAAACACAACTGTGCATGTGTTTTAAGGAAAATGAGGTTCAGTGTCGTGAGGTGTCTAGAAGGGCTGATAATACAATACAAATACTGTATTATAGTACCTAAAGAAAGATGAGTCTTCACTAGAAGAAGATGATTAAATTAGAGAATAAGGAGATGTGATTTGGAAATAATTAGGACTAGAATAGTAAGATCAGAAGATATCAGTTGAATAAAATGTTTACAAAGTATGAGACAAGCTACACATCTTTCAAAATTGTATATTTAATACATTTATGAAAATTGTGGAATAATTTGATAGTTACAACTAACCTTGAGGGTTTTGTGTTATGGCAATGCTTGATATAGCATCAAGAAATACAGCTTATGATGAAATGTTTCTTCAAAGAGAACTTACTACAGGAAATGTTCTGCTATGTCTTGCTTCGCCCAAAACTCTCAATTTTCTAGAAGACCAGTAGTTTCAAGAAATGAATAAGTTTGTGAAAATGCAATCAATAGGAATAATCAGGTCCTGTTCAATCTATAAGGTTTGAGATTAGTGGCATTAATGATAATGTAGATGACCTTAAGCTCCACTCTTGGAATATATGGGATGCACTTTCCTTTGAGGCATAAATCATTAAAGCTTTCACAGAAATTCCACAGTTACAAATTCAACAATTGTATATTGATTTTGTCATTAAGCCTATGCATTTGGGCCCATGTCAGCTTCTGATTGTGGTACCTGATGAAGCAGGTTGACCTTCTGTAGCAAATTAACCTTTTCATGCCACCAGGTAGAGCATTCAAACAAAAGAAGAATGTGCACCAGCTGAAAAAATATTCACATTTCAGATACTTTATTTAAATAATAAAATTCTCTCTTAGATGGGGCAGATTAATGTGAGTAAGACTAAAAATACATAATGTGCAGGTTCATGTGAATACTTATCATTTAGTTCCAAGTTTAGAAATATTTTGTAATACATTTTCTTCTTTTAATACTTTGTTACTCGGTTTCTTTCACTGAGGAAACATGGGCCACTCAAATTCTGGAACATTTTCATTTGGGAAAGAGCCAGAAAATAGGGTTTGACAATTTTCCAACACTTGCAAGATCAACAGAATAACATAAAAGCTTAAAACACAGACACATGATATCTAATCCTGGTGATACTCATTTTGATTATCTGCAGACAGACTTTAACATCTTTATTTTTCAGATCTATCACAATTGATAATGTTGATCAGCTAAATTTCTGAAAAAAACTGTAATTGACCAAAATAAACCTAATTTAATCTGTATAATCTATAAAAGTATAAAAAGGTAAACCAGTGAATCCTTTGATTCCTACATCTAGATTTTGTTTTCACTATCTGTCCCTACCTTAATTGCTGCATTCCTTTCCTTCTTTATGTGATGATTAATCTTGAGCGAAACCTTGAGTTAAGAAAGGCCAAGAGAGTTGTGCAGTACATCTCTAGGTGTGTCTTGGACATTTTCCAGGATTAATTATGGACCTGGGGAAATAGGGGTGGAAAGAAGACAGCTAGCACAGGTATTTTCCTCTTGCTCTACTTGCAGCATGTCATGAGGTGAGCAACCTCTTTCTTCATGCCTTCCTATTCCCATAGTATTCGGCTCATCTTTGGCTCAAAGTAATAGAGATAGATGTTCTTGGAGTAAAAATCTCTGAATTAATGAGGCAAGATAAATCTTCCCACTTTCAAGTTTATTCAAAGGTAAATTCAAATTTAAGGTAAATTACTTAAAGTGAATTCAAATTTACCTTAAGTATTTTGTTGAGAAAAAAAAAGAGAAAGGTGTTGCAGATAGTGTTAGAGAAAACAAATATTCACTGATACCTGTAAAGTCACAGTAAGTCATAATTAAGTTCCACTACAAAAATCATAGATTAGATTCCTCTTTCAGAAGAGATCATGTCCAGTACCTCAGAAAATAGTTGGAATTTAGAGCCAAGGAGCAGGGTGGAGGTTAATGGATGAAAGATCATCTAAAGTAGGCACAAGGGGTAATTTAAATGTGAACTAAACTGTTACAATAGGAGTTTTTTATAAAGGTAGACTAAAGTGAGTAATTAATATCTGTTCTTGGCTCAGTGAACAGTATCAGTCATGATTTTCATCTTGTGAAGCAGACCTTAAATGTAATCAGCCTCAGGTACTTGGCTATAGCATCATAAATATTCTAAAATGGTGAAGTAGATTAGATCTATGTTAAAATTGTAGAAGATACAGAAATGACTTTAAAAGAAAGTATAGAGGTCCAATTCAATTTGCACAAAGACTATTTTTTATTCCTTTATATTTTTTGAAGAAGAAGATAAAGAATTACCTATTTCCTTAATGCATTATATCTAGATTATTCTGTTGGACTTTTTGAACACTCTATTGGGACTGAGGAACAAAGGACATTGACTGAATGGTTTTAGCAATATTAAGTATTTATGAATAGAGTTAAGTTTCTATAAAAATTAAGAAAATGATAATTTTATAGAATAAAATATTGATTTGATTAGGAATTCAGAGAATAGTTAATTAAGATTTTTAAAAGACCTTTGAACTCATTTTATGATGTTAAAATTAGAATGGTGCAGCAACAGGGTGTTTCAGAAAAGACTCTGACTGTTCTATATAGCAATAAATATGAACAATATCCATAAGCTGTTATTCTCCAAAGTATATTTGAAATTATACAGCTTTAAGCTTACAGAAGTTGAAGGGAAGCAACAGAAATGTGTTCATTTATTTCAAGTAATAAAAGTAAGATTAAATTTGGAAATATTAGTTCAGTGAATTGTCAGAAATTCAATGGAATTGGAAAGCTTAGAGTGTAGTCAATTTTTTTTTGGTAAATAATCAAACTTCATAAACAATAAGTGGCACTGGGGAACTCTAAAATTCACCATGTTTCTCAAAAAATAATGAAAGAGTAATATGTTTGTAATATAGAACTAGTCAAGATAAATAAATATACCCTGCTATCTTATCTAAATGCAAGAAAACACTAACTTTAAATATAAGATTTCAAAGTTTGCTTTCCTGGAATTTTTAATAAGAAATTTCAGATAGAACTTTTTAAAGTCTCTTCAGTAAAGGATTCTAAGCCAAAGATTCTTTTTCAAACTTCCTGCAAGGCATGCAGATTTGGGTGAGTTCCTAGCTTCACACAGTCCCACAAATACCATGAAATTAGTGAAATTAACGGGAAGTAAATTATTTTATCCATTTACAAAGTAAAATAAGAATGTAGCATACTAGACTACATATTTTCCAACATGAATTGATTTACATCAATCATTGTTCTTGAAAGTTGACTGGTTCTATTGGAAAATACAACATTTCAGTCAAAGTCTTAGTAATATAATTTAAAGTTTTTAATAGAATCAATGATGCCTAATTATAAGGAGAAGTAATTCTTACTGAGCTTATGAAAATATACACCCACAAAATATTGTAATCCTGGTTTTGAATTAACAAGGGACCACATAGAAAAACTAAAATGTTTCTACTTTTATTCACAAAAATATAATTTGCCATCTTACCATTTCTATAAATATCTTAGGAGAAAATAAGAATGTTTCTTTAAAACTCCAAAAAAATTAAGGACTGATCAGAATTTTACATAAAATTCATTGTAAATTACCGCCATAAGCTCATTCAGTTACCTATAATAAGTTATAATTCTGCTTAACAATGTTCAGAATTTTCACTAAACCAAAAGTTTATTTGAAATTATTTCCAAATCTTCTGTTAAGATATTGAAATGATTTCATCAAAACACATTACATTCATGTATTACATTCTTAAATAATAAAAAATGAATCAATGTATAAATTTGAAACTATTGCAATACATGTGAGAATCAATTCAGTGCAAAATGTCTAAGAAAACCAGAACACATATTCAGTAAGAAACATCAAAGACATGAGAGTGCATTTGAATTTAAATTAAATTGAAGAATTTGAAACTTGTACTCCAGAGAACTTGTAGGAGTTTTTGGTTTATTCTATGAATATCTTCCACTAAATTAATTAATTTTGGGACTGTAACTAAGTATATACATTTTCATAGAACATTCAAATGGGCATAAGAAATATTTGTGAGTGCTAAATGATTTTAAAGGCTGAGAATTAAATATCTGATAATGATTAATTATAATAATGATATAGTTGGCAAGGAAATTTGGGCATTTCTGTGACATATAGTATTTAACCATAGTCTTTAAAGGGAGTACAAATTATAGTTTTTCATCAGTGTACTAACAACTGAGGCTATTTTTAATGAAGCTGTATATATGAATGCATCCATTCTTTGCCAATTTTGCAATACATTTATTTTCCTATGAATCATTTAAACATCTTCAGTTTCTATTTATCAGCTATTTTCCAATATTTTCTCCCTTTTTTGGAAGTGATAAAAACAGTAATTTTACCTGCAGAATTAATTGCTTCTTCTCTTAATAGAAAACATACTCCAGTGTTTTTGATGCTTTTTACTGAATATGTGTCCTGGTTTTCTTATATATTTTGAACTAAATTGTTTCTCATATGTATTGCAATAGTTTCAAATTTATACATTATTTGTTTTTATTATCTAAGAATTTAATACATGAATATAATGTGTTTTGATAAAATCTACACTATACTTCCTCCCCTCCAACACAGTCCCATGATCTCTCCCTCCCAACTTCGTGTACTCATTTTTAATGTACTTAGTCCATTACGTGATGTCAGTATGTGCATGGATGTAGGGATATCCAATGGATCACTGACAACCTACCAGAGTCCACACTCTTAAAAACTGCCTCACTTTACTCTATAAGCCATCAGCTGTCACTAGTTCATCAACTTTGGGTGGAACATCATGAACCCCTCTCTCATTGCACTGCAGTTCTGGCTGTCTTGATCTTTATGCAGGTCTTCTGTATGTACCCATTGAGGCTGTAAATTTGTACATTCAGCAATCTTGTTATGGCTAGAAAACATCATTTCATAGCAATATTAAGCATGAATTCTGGTTCTTAAAGTCTTTCTGTCTCCTTCATAGAGATGATCCCTGAGAATTAGGAGGAAAGGATGGGACACAGAATTCCCATTTATGACTGAGTGATCCACTCTCTCATTCTCTGAACTGTGACCAGTTGACAGTCTATGTATTAATCATTGTCTACTGTGAAAAGTATCTTTTCTCATGAGTATTGAGAGGATCATTAATCTATGGTTATTAAGATATGTATGTAGAGGTCAGTATGATGCTATGTCTATTTAGGAAAATAATAATAGAAGAATCTCTAATAGGGCTTATGACCTACCAAGCAATGGTTTTTTGACTCAGTGGACAGTATCAATCAGGATTTTCATCTTGTGAATCAGGCCTTAAATCCAATCAGAAACTAGTTTGCTATTTTTATAACATTCATTCCACTATTAGACCAATATGCATATCTTGATAAACTTGTCATTATGGTAGGTCATGGGGTTCACAATGGGGTAAGATTGTTGATTATATTTCTTGCCTACATAGCACCTTCTGTCAAGACAAATATGTGATTATTGGAAACTGCCAAAAGACTATCCTTGTTATGTCATAGAAAAGACTTGACCATGACCATGCCTTAAAGTCATATGGCTTGCTGAATTCAAATATGTGACACATGCTATCCAATGGAGGAAATATCCAAACAAATGTTCATGTTGTTCTTTGTTACTCTTAACCACTTATGGCTCAGATTTGGAATGGCGGTTATAGGGACATGAATCAGACAGCAAGATTTCAGAATAACACTTCATGCTCCTGTAGGGAAAGATGTTTTGATAGATGAGGATACAGTGTTTCTGCAGTTTACTAGTGAGAGTTGTATGGATAAAAAGAAGCTTTGATCTAATCATCAATAAAAGTTGGTGACATTTATGAGACTGTCTTCCAAAACAGCGGACCTTTCTAAACAGTGAACCAGGGCAGGGAGTCACCTTCAGAGGAGATTTGCATACTCCTCAGAGTATCCCCAATAAAATAACACAGAATGAATTGATGTGAAGACTGTGAGCCTGACTCCTGAATTTCTATGGCTTCCTTTCTTGCTGCATCATCTCTTCCACATGTGATTCTAAATTGTCAGCTATCAAGTCACCATCCTGAGACTGCATAGAAATAATTTTCTAATCTTTGACTATTAATCTTCACAGAAATAAGCTGAAAAAAAAAACATTGCCTTTTCTTATGTTACCAGGATTGAGAATTTTGGTACAGCAACAGAAAATTAACTTATATTTATTTTTAAATTTTTAATTTTTATAATTTATATTTTCTTCTCTAATATAATAATATATCCTGACCTCCCATCTTCCTCTGCCTCCACTCTTCCCAGATCCCCCATTTTTCCTCTCTCTCAGATCCACATTCTCTCTGGATCCCTCAGAAAAGAATACATGAAGTACAAAAATGTCTAGCAAGGCTAAGCTCATGTGGCCTCAACCCTACACAAAGGTAGGTAGCTAAGGAATGCTGAGATTGGGAGAAATATTCTTAAGAGAATAGCACACCAGTTGGTTATCCAATACCAAATTGTCAGCCCTGAAAACATAAACTCAAGTAACATACAGAATGAGTAGTTTATAATTAGGATTATTTATGTACATATATACATAAAACAATAATTCATAGAAAAGAGGCCATGAATTTGAAAGAGAGCAAGGAGAGGTATTTGGGAGGATTAGAACGGAGGAAAAGAAGGGAAGAAATGATGTAATTATATTATAATTTCAAAACAAATTCTAGATGAATGAGCAGGAGCAAGCATATTTAACTTTTCAAGAGGACTAGAAGAGGAAATAATTCAGAAAAGAAGGTACAGTCCATAGCTGCTAAAGCAGAGGGACTTCAGGTGGCACATGGAAAGAGCAGTATCTTAGAGAGAACAGAGAACTAAAATATTTATGAAAAAAAGTTCTTACAACTTACGGAGTCATGAAGTAATCAAAGAAAGTTAAGAAGGGGATCTTCCAGCCTCAAAATTAACGTTAAAAAGAAACTATGGTATTGAAATATAGTAATGAGATTTCTTTCAGTAGAGGTGTAGAGGGTATTCAGTTTCTGTTACTGTAGGAACAATTCAAAACTTATGGTCAGAAAGCATGGTGAGGGCAGTAGGTGAAAATTACTAGGAGGTAACACCAAATGATATTGAAATTCATTCTGAGGATAGGACAGGGTGTTTGGGTATCACAAGAGCTTGACAAAGGATGAAGAATCTGGGGCTATATTGAGGGTGTTCATGTATTGAAGGTAGTATGGTTTTAAGCTGATTTATCAAGTTTATTTGCTGAAGATATATTTGAGGATACATCACATAGATGAGCCTAGGACTAAATATATTCCCAAAGAATATGTGTCCACAATGTTACTTATTATGAATAATGTGAAAAATTCTCTTAGAACCTTTGTTTCAATTATTTTAGGAACATATATAGGTGTGAAATTTCTGGATCAGATCACAACTCTACTTTTAATCTTTTGGGGAAGCTCCACACACTTTTCCTTTGAAATTTTATACATATATATATATATATATATATATATATATATATATAATTTATAATATAATGTAAATAATTATATATAAATATATAATTTATATATAATTTATATATAATATATAACACATAACAATATGTAATATATGATATCATATGATACATAATATTATACAATGTATAATGTATAACATATAATATATAATATATTATATGTGACACACAATAATGTAATCATTTCCTCCATGATAAATAAATAAATGCTAAAACATCTATATTTTATGAATTTTATGGTAGAGTATCATGGAGTCTGGTCTGGCAGCAGATTATACTGTCTATATCAAAAAGGATGAATTTACAGTTTTATTTCTGATACTTTTGCCTTCAAGTCTCAATGTATCCAACCACATAATGTTGAGAATTTAATCTGTGTTCACATGCATGCAAGTCAAGCACTTTACCAACTGAACTATATTCTCAGCCTATTTTATAATTGTACATCATAGAAAACCTAATGAATATACGTTAACAAATTTTAAAGCTTAGTTTTTATTACTATAGTCATTAGTGATGTTAAGCTGTCAGATCATTGTCTAAGAATTATTTCATGTGAGGAGAATTCTGAGTGCTTATGAGAAAACTCCAGGAAACCAACACAAGAATCTTGTGATCTCAGTTTCTTCAAAAACACAGAATTGTTCTTGGAATGTGCTTCACATTCCTCCCGCATCTAATTGGTAGGAGTGAATTTACTTCAGATTAGTCATCACAATTGCATACAATTTTACTCTACCTCATTGATTGGCTTCATTCTCCCAGTTCCCACTGCCTCTAGAGTGGTAAACATTAAACATTATCTATATTTTTTGAAAATTCTATTGATTTATTTAAATTGTAAGTGTCAATTCAAGCCATTTAGAAATTTTAAATGGATAATTTTTTTTGTTGAGTTGTATGATGTGTTCAATCTATTCTGAATATTAGTCTCTATTCACATGTATTACTTGAAAATGTTTTCTCTCATTCAGTATGGTGGTTCTCTCATTCACTGTTGAGTCTATATTTTGATACACAAGTCCTATTTGTCTACTTGTGCTATTGCGCTTACCATTTGATATCCTTGAAACATGCTAATTCAATATAATGAAGCCTTTCTTAGATATTTACTTTTGAAGATTTTATACATTTAGTTCATGTAGTTGGGCCTTTAAACATTTTTAAATTAGTTTATATTAAGTTTCATAATAGGATTACAATTTATACTTTTGCGTAAAGATATACAGTTTTCCCGATAATTTTGGATGAAACTGGACAGTGTGGCCTTGGCAACCATGTCAAAAATCATTTGACAGTGAACAAGAGTGTTTATTTTGGGGCTCTGAATTTCATATTTTATTTCCTTTTTAGTTAGTATATAAAATAAAAATATTTATTATGACACTTTCATATATATACATATATATCAAATTATACCTGTATTTATTTTTTCCACTTTCCCACATTACTTCTCTTCACTCATTCTTATAGTTCATCATTAACTTACAAGCAATACTACTTCTGCTTTCATGTTGCTTATGTATGTATGCATGCATGTATATACACATTTGTATCATGCATACATATAAGAAATCTAGATTCCTCGTTTGCTTGCTTTATTGGGATAACTGGTGCTAGTTAGCTGGAGCTGAGAAATGAGCAGTAATTAAGAAGAGACCATAATCACTAAGATGAAAACCATTCAAAGCATTCTTCTCAATTCTTCTTATTTCTTTGTTATTTGACCTAAGTTCTCTTAAACGTTTCCCTTTCCATAACTTCCTGCTTTACTTACTATCTCCTCTGACCAGAACCACACAATCTTAAGTCAAAATAGCATATGGCCCACCTAACTCCCTATGTCTGGATTTTATTGTTATTGTTATCTCTAATAACCAAGAAAGTATAGTTAGTGCTGATCATGTGTGAATGAGTGTGGGCTCATACAATGAAGCATGGACAGCTTACTAGTGGACATATCTCCAAAGGAAAGTGACTCTCTCTCTCTGAACTTTCATCAATTGCCACTATCTACTCAGGTAAGGGTAGGCTCAGGAAACTCTCACCCTATCCATGCTGGAATTTTGATCTTCTGTAGGTCTTGAGCAGGCAATCACAGTTGTTGTGAGTTTGTATGGGTGTCAAGTATTGACATGTCTAGAAGCTAGGACTTCACAAATGTCCAACACATTCTATGACTCTTAATTTCTTTCTTCCCACTCTTTTCTGATGTTTCTTAAGTGTTAGATGTGGATAGGTAAATGTATATGGTCCGTCTATAGCAGGGTACTCACACTCACTGATTCCCATCACCCTGGTAAGATAGGAGTCTTTGCTTTAACCACTACCCATTGGAAACAAGAAGCTCCTCTGACCAATCTTGAAAGTAGGAAAATTTTTGTGTGTATAAACACAAACACTGAGATAGTAGTTTGACAAGAGAATCTTGTGCCAAAGTAATACTCATAGGATCTCCACTAGGGTCTGTCCTCAGCCATGTACTTTTGACTAGGTTTACAATATTAATCAGAAAACTATCTCCCATGGCGTAGGCTTACAATCCAATTACAGATATTTTTTTACCCCCATTAACTTCAGGCCACTATTGCTCCAGTGGACACATCTTGCTAGGCACATCAAATACCTCTGTAGTAGGAGGTAAGATCCTTTGACATATGCCCATTAATACTGTAGCTGTGTAATACAGTAGTTTTATTTCTACTCTTTGGGGAAACTTCTAGACTGACTTACATATTGACTGCACTGGGTTATACTCAATCCAAGAATTATTAAGAGTTCTTCTTTCACCACAACCATATCAGCATTTGATGCCACTTGTGTTCCTGATGATGGACATTCTGACTGGGGTAAGATGAAATCTCAAAGTGGTTTAAATAAATGTACATTTCCCTGATAGCCAATTTTTCAAGCATTTAGTAGACATCTGTATTTGTTGTTTGAGAACTTACTGTAAAGGTCAATACCCCACTTTTAAATTGAGGTGTGTATTTTATTCATGTTGAGATTTTTGTATTAATTCTATATTCCAGACATTAGTTTTCTGTTGTATGTATAACTGGCAAAGAGTTTTCTTCCATTATGTAGGCTTATTCTTCACTACACTTACAGTTTCCTTTGCTGAACAGATATTTTTATAAATTCGTGAGATCCTACTTGTCAATTGTTGTTATTACTTTCTATACTACAGAGGTTTCTATTCAGAAATTCCTCACCCATTGAAAAGAAGTATGAATAAAATATAGTCTGCTATTCTCTAGCAGTTTTAGAGATTCAGGCCTTATGTTTATGTCCTTGATACACTGGAGATGAATTTTGTGCAGGGTGAGAGATAAGATTCTAGTTTTAGTCTTTAGAGATATCTCTGTAGTTAAAAGCACTGGATGCTCTTTCAGATGACATGGGTTCAATTCCAGCACCTACATGGATGCTCACAACTGTATATAGCTCCAGTTTCAAGGAATCCAAGACAGTAAGCAATGTTGCCTCCTGGTTTCTGATTTAGATTCTGCCTCTGAGTTCCTGCCGTAACTGCCCTCTGTGGTGGAGTGTAATCTGAGAGTTGTAATAAGAAACCCAGTGGAAAACAGTTGGCTCGTGACTACAAGACCTTTCTTAGTACTTAATATTTATTATGCTGAATGGGTGAGTCTTGCAAGAGTGGATTGTATGGTTATTATAAAGGCCAGATTGCAAAGTAAACAGCATAACTGTATTAAAATGTTTATAATGAAAATATTTTCTAAAATGAATAGAGGCTAAGAATAAAAATAACAACTGCTCACTTATTAAGACTATAGAAGTTCAATTTGAATATGACTTTAGAGCGAAAAATATTAGGACATAGCTGCTGTTGTAAGATTTGGGACAGGTGAAACAGATGCGTCACTGTATGATGTTCTGATAATTTTGGAAAAGGAGGCCAATGGTCAAAGATAAATTTAAATTGTAGGGAAAAACTCAAGAGGTTAGATGATAACGTTCAGAATAATTGCCAAAAAGATAAATATATTCATCTCAGACTTTAAAATAACAGATACACTATAATATGAAATCATTTTAGACTTCGAAATTTCTTACAATGTAAAATAGAATTAACAGTAATTCCTTATTTCATTTAGATCAAACCAAGTGTTATGTTGGAAAAGGCAAAGCAGTTAAACATCCATTACTCTTACCTAAGTTTTAATTAAGGAATAGAAAACGGAGCTCTGTGATATTCAGCAAAGCAAGTCACAGATGTCTGCAGGAAGTGCATGATAAATTTGAGTGGGTTAGTACAACGGAAGCAAAGGATAGAGGGGAAATAGAAAGTGCTCAAAGGTAAATGAATGTAAGCCCTGGGGTTATGCATGTCATCCAGAAATAATTACAGTTGAGAGGGTTGGGAGTGGTGTGTTTTAAAGGCCAGGATAGAGGAAAGGAGAGGTACAAAAAGTAATCAAGCATGCAAAAAAGAGCATATACAGGTTATAATCTATCACATTGAGGACCCATCTGCAATGATACATTAATGAAATTGAAGGCAGCTCGAGTGATTTCTATAAGCAACAAAGATATAAAAAAAAATTCACAACAGAAATTAAACAGATTTAAGAAATGAAAATTTTCAGGGCTTGAACCTACTCCTTCAAAAAGTGCAAGAAGATCAATTCATATGGGATGGTTAATTTAGGGAAAATAATGTAGGGAAAATAAAAATAGAATTTCTTCCTGTGTATAAAGAAACATGAAAAGAAGGTGGAGATAATAAAAGAAAATTCATTCCATTTTTTTTACTGAAAAAAAGCAGTATTGTAGATAATGTTCTGAAGAAGAACAGTAAAATTTGTATCAAAATTGAAATATTATAGAAATAACAGACAACATTTTACTGTTCCTACAGAGGAAATAAAACATTCTGTGTAATCGTTGTGCATATGAGTGACTCTCTGATTCCTTAAGATGAAGACTGATAAGGCTATATAACAAAAAATCTAAGACATAAGAATTAATCAATTTCCCATATCTCTTTTAACAGAATTTAGGTAAATAGAACCACATGTAAGGGATTCATACTTGGTAGTTTGTATATAGATTCCCCCAGTGAGATTGCTGAGATTATCACCAATTTGGTATTTTAATCTAAGATATACAAAGACAATAGTTAAGTCAAGACATGTTATTCATTACTTGTTTGCATTTACTATATATATGCTCTCTACTATGGAAAAGAAAACTAGTTTATCATCTTTTAGAGAAGTTGTTAAATTTCTACAAGCAGTTTCGCACAGCAATTACTCCATGCTCCTTTAGACAGAGGCATTTTATTGCGAAGGATTTTAATGTGACTCTGCCTATACATTACATATGATATGTGGCTTTTTTAAATTAAACTTTTCATAGGCTAAACAAAGGTCAAGATGAATAACCCTTCCATAACCGACTTTCCTCCAGCTTACTTAAATGACATCGTGAGATGTTTTCTACTTCTGTCTGTGTGTCTTGTTCTTCTCCATCACAGTCTCTTTCTGTGTAAACTTTCTAGGTAACTTTTCTTAATTATTTTCCTACTCATGTTAAATTAAGTCTTTGTTTCATTATTAGGAAATCCTTGTCCTCATTTGTTCTCATCATGAGTCACTCATATATAAATGCAGCAAACACGTTAGTAATCATCTCAATTCTCTTCTACATTTTTTGTGTAAACTTTTCTTAATTATTTTCTTATTCTTGTTCTATTAAGTTTTTGTTACATTAATAGGAAGTCCTCATCCTCATTTGTTCCCCTCATGAATAACTCATATAACTTTAGCAGATACACTTTGGTTATCATCTCACTTCTTCTCTTCTACCTTTGGACTTATGCACTAAGCAAACATCTGCTAAGTTTGTTTTTCAGATCTCATTCTATATTAGTTAGCAGCTATGCAATGGTGAAAAGGATATATTTGCATACTCATATGATTCAGTGAGATGAGTACAGTAATCAAGTCGATTAGTCTTCTAGGTGTAATATGTATTTTGATGGAAATAAATGAAGATGATATTACATAAAGTTATGGAGAATAGATTAATGAGATGGTAAAAGTAGGATTGTCTGACATGTTGACATTTTGGTTGCTTAGACATGAAGAGTCCATGACATCAATTCTCATTTAAAATAATGGATGTCTATTTTTGTACTTCAGCATACTGAATAAATGAAAATTAAGAAATCATTACTTGGGTTTTATACTATCTATATTTCCAACTATACATGAACTATCGATTCACCAATTGCTTACATGCAGACATTTCAGCACAAAACTCAAATAAGTTCACCTTCATATTGAGCAAAAGCTGGCAAAATCCTTATAAATCAGACAAAATATTATAATATTTTAATATATATGTATAATATTGTAATATAATTACAAAATTTAAGTCATGTGACAGACTCCCATTTATTTATTACCCTAATATTTAATGAGAAAATATTAATAGAAAGCAAGTATCTTTACCATCACAGAAACATTACATAATTTCTAAAGACCTGCACTCATTTTGGAGGAAATCAGTTTTTCCTCTAGCATTATAATTTAAGGAACACTGACAAATTAAATCATTACCTACAGAATTGTTGCATTTAGCCAACAAAACTTTTCTAATTTGGTAACTAATATATCTTATTTCAAGTTTTAAATACTACAATAAATCATTTATTACTTAGCTTCTGTGGAGAAAAGCTCTGTTTTCTCTGCCTTGGGAATGAATAACTATGAAAGTGATTCAATTTTTTTAAATAACTGTAACAACATTAGGCACAGTTTAAAAACTAGTGACATAATAACTGGTTATGGTTTTGAAATTTCTTCTTATATGTGAGAAAGAAAAGTCAAAGCTTTCAAAAATTTAATTTCATTTGAAATGTTTTAAACATCCTTTTTAAAATTTTATGTGTATCATCATTTTATCGGTATGTATGTACACCATGTACATGACTAGTGCCCACAGAGGTTAGAAGAAAATATCAGATCCCCTGCTACTGGAGTTATAGGTCACTGTGAGCCACCACGTGGGTGCTAGTAATTGAACCTCAGTCCATTTCAGGAGCAAAAAGTATTCTTAACAGTTGAGACATCTCCCTAGTCCAAAGTTTATTTTTAATAAATATCAGATATTTATGATCAGAGGTATATTTCAGAGGATATCAGAGGTAGTGATGAATAGGTTTGTTGTATAAATAAAATAGAACGAATAATTATTTTTCTATTTTAAGTGATAATCATGAGAACACTGTTACTTTAAAAAAGAACACTAATAGCTTGAACAGAAAACTACTTTCATGTTGGTATTATCTATTTAAATCCAGATATACTACGACTACTACTACAACTTCTACTACTACTACTACCAGAATTAACCTTCTAGTGTGTTAGTGAATATATAGAAGATGGCAAAGATAAAATGTTCTCACTCCTCTAATGTAGGTGATAAAGAGTCGCAGCTGCTCGAGTGTCTGATCTCAACCATAGGAGTCTTTTTCTCTGCTTCACTCCCACATATTCACTGAATGACAGTGAGCCAAATTGGAGTTAATCTCTGTCAAAGCCAGGTGTTCTAATCATGAGCATACATAGTGTAAGATTTTGAATATCTTCAACACAAGACTTGATAAAACAAACAAACAAACAAACAAAAAACCCAAAAAACAACACAAAAAACCACAAAAAAACAAAAACAAAAAAGCAAAAATAAACAACAACAACAACAAAAGGTTAGAAATAGGATCTATAATGGTATGGGGTACCATAGACGAACTTTGCATGACCATAAGAGAAGGGTTCAAACTTCATTAATTGAACTTAAGACATTCTTTTCCTGCTAAGCTTCAATTTCACTGCAGGAAAGACATATTTAAGGGCTGTGGCCTGGCCCATCTTTCTCACATTTCACTCCCACAATAGCAACCTCAAAGTTAAGTCTTGCCTTACTGGAATGAGCAACCACAGAGAATATTGGGTGTGTTGGAATTGCCATATATAGACAGAGCTGTTTATATGTAGTTTGTTTGTGTCAATTTCTTGCCCTTTGTCAAAATAATTGGGCATAGTGTTTTCACTACTCATAACATTATTCATTTTAGCAAAACAATTCCCTCCATTTTTGTTGTTGTTTTCTGTTAGTAAACATGAAAAACATAGAGAGAAAATTAAATGATGGATATGTCCCATGGAAGTGAGTAAAGAAAGCTGAGTAACTTGAGTCCTTGATTTTGTTTAAGGAGTTGCGGCAACTGTTGTAACCTAAGATTGCCCCTGCATTCCTGGCCAGTAGACAGAAAGGCCTAAGATTTCAAGCCATAGGCATGTGTTCAAAGTTACACTTACTGGAGAGTTCAACTGATGCTGGCCTGAGTGGTTCTTCTATGGTGCAGTGCTGAAAATATACCAGGAAAGGCAAAGGAAAACACATCAAAGGATCTGAAGATGCCTTTTGTCAGCTTTGGAGGATAGCAGAAACTTCAGCTACAGTGTCAGCTTCCACAAATCTCATTTGAGGATGAATGTTTATATAGAATGATCTTTAACACTCTAATTCAGAAGCTACCAAAACCTAGTGGCCACTGTCCTGCTTCACTAATATGGTTTATTGATTAAACTTGGCCATCTCTTCCTTGTACTGTAATATCTACCATCTTTTCTAGGTTTTGTTTTGCACTCATACAAGAAATTATTTCTTTTGTGGAAAAGCACAGGGTACAAGAATGCAAGAAAAGGCTTGTGTTTTGAGCTTTGCTATTCTCATAGGCTGTGCTGAAGAGAAATGTTTGGTCTTGCATTTTAGTCAGTGTGGGTCACATATAATCAACTTAATGCAAGGACTGAATAGACCGAGAGAATTCAAAGGAACTTTAGCCTCAGATCACAGGCTTCTACAATATTAGAGTGATGAATGACAACACAGGAGATATTTATTTCACTAAACTTCCTACATAGGTCTTTAACATTTGCTAAGTAAGGACACAGGAAAAGGGTCAATAAACAACTACCCTCACAATTCCATACTACACAAATTAAAAACAAAAATTACAAAAACCAACTTAAACTCGAGGTTAAATAACAGTCTTAAGATAATACAGAATTATTTTCTTAATCAGTTTTCTTATTTGCCTTTCACTTTCTTGTAAGACTATTGACAATGTAGTCACAGATCAACACTGATCCGTGAATATATTATCTCCATTTCTAGTTCTATCTCTGTTATTGTCTTTCTTCCTTCCCATAGTATTATTTACATTATAGTGTATTTGTAAATTAGAAGTATATCTAATAACTATGTATTCACATATATATAAACTCAGCAGTAAATTATTCATTAAATAGTAGCAATCATCTGAGCCTTCAATAACAACCTCTTTTTGCTGGTGAATGATCTTGCCTCAGTGTTGACAGCTGTTAATTGATTAAAGTGATAGTTTCTGGAGGTTGAGGTGGTTGCTGCAACTTTAAAAATATAAAATAACAACTGAATTTATTATATTGATTAACTTCCATGAAAAATATCTGCATACATTTTACTATACTTGACAGGATTTTACTTAAAGTAGTACTTAATTCAAAACCTGTGTCAGTCTTCTCAAACCTTGCCACTTACTCAACTAAGTTTATGTAACATTCCAAATAAGTCATAATACTTCAACAAGACATTCGCAGCATATTCATCAGTATACCATCTCAAGACAACACTTCCTCTGTTCACAGTTAAGAAGTAATCCCTTGAGTTAGGCTCCAATGGCTCATGACTGAAATGTCAGCACTAAACAGGAAGGGTGAGTCAGAAGGGCTGACATAAACTCAAGCCCATCCTAAGTTACTTAGTGAGTCTGAGGGTAGTATATAAATTGAGGCCATTTCAAAACAATGCAAAACAAAAGCAATATTCATTATCTAATGTACAAATTTTGTTTTTTCTCACAGTGGTAAAATATTCAAGCAAAAACAATTTAAAGGATGAATAATTTATTTAGCTCACAGTTTCAAGCTATACTCCAACATAGGAGGGAAATCACAGTGGCAGATGCTTGAAGAAACCAGTCATGTTTTATCTTTTCTCAGAAGAAATGTGCAATAAATACATGTATATATGCTAGTGCTCAGTTCACTTTCTACACTTATGTAGTCCAGAATCCACTTCTGAAGGACAGGAGCCACTCAGGGTGGGATAGTCTTTTCATTTTCATTAAAGCAATTAAGATAATCCCTCACAGGCATTCTTATAGGCCCTTCTCAAAGGTTTCTCTAGATTGTGTTAAACTGAAAAAAATTCACTGTCACATCCAGCATAACTCATTATTCAGCCACTTGGAGTTAAGCTTTGCTGTGTACTTCTATGCTATTTTTCTCAAACTGTCTGACATAGAATTGTACTTGATGTATTATAATGTGTTTTTGATTTTATGACAATAAACATGTAACCATTCAATCAATTATAGTCATTAACATTATGTTCATTGTCTTTGTTATTAAAATGTGTCATATTCTATAGATTTGTGTTTAATGCTTATATATTATTAATGTCTGAGGCTGGACTCTCAAAGTAAAATTATTCAACTGAAAAACAAATATGACAGAGCTCTGCTATAATTTACATTCCAATGCTGTTATAAACAATATGACTCAAAGCAATTATGGAAGAAAGGGTTTGTTTTACACTTCCATATCTCAGTCACTGAGAAAAGCCAGGGTATGAACTCTAGAAGGAATCTGAATACAGAAGCAGAACCTATGGAACTGCTTACTCATTTGCTTCCCTTAGCTTGGTTATCTAGCTTTCTAATAAAACCCAATGCAATGAACCCACAGTAGGCTGTGATCTCCAACATCAATTAGCAATTAAGAAAATGTTTCCCAAACATGACCAAAGGTTAATATGATGGAAGCAATTTCTTACCTAAGATTTTCTTTTCCCAAATATATCTAAGTTTCAGTCAAGTTGACCAAAGCTAACAAGTACCTTAGCAAACAGTGTCACCTTGTCTTATAATGGTTTTAGTTTATCATTGCTTTATGTATATACAGAGTACAGAAAAAGGTCCAGCATTTCAACATATTCTGGGCATTTCGCCCATTTTTTTTAATAGCATAACAGATAGATATCCCTTTGTTTGTGAAATAGACAATTTTATAAGACAAAACTTAGCAGTATCCTTCTTTATTAAGAAATTACCAAGACAGAGGTAATAAATTGTAGAGGAATATTTAATCTTCATTCCAGCAACAAGATGGCTTTGGGAAAGGACCATATTCAAGGCCTGTGTGATGCAGCTGGAATGTACCACATGCCTTTAAGTAACACAATTCAGAAAAAAGTGGTAGTACACACCTTTAATCTCAAGTCTGAGAGTGAATCAGAGTGAAGACTTGGCAGAGTGACATCTGAAATAAATCAGATTGAGAGCAGGCAAAGTGACGAATCAAAGGAAAAGTTAATAGAGTGAGTCACAGTGAGGACATGCCCAATTCTCATGCTATAAAAGCAAGCTATCAGCTCAAAAAGGCAGTCAGTCAGCTAGAGACTCAGTCAGGTAAGACACCGCAACAGTTTAACAGAAGGAGTCAGTGTCAGACAGGGAGAGTGAGTTTGGGAGAAAAAGTCAGCTAACAGCGAGAGTCAGTTTGAAACTTAGCAGAGAAGTTTAGTCAGAGAAGTTGCAGGAATCATCCAGAGTCAGAAGAGTTCAGTCAGAAACAGTCAGCTGGCCCAGAAGGTCAGTTTGAACCAGTCAGGTTGGAGAAGAGTTTGAGCCAGAACAGTGAGTGAGTTAAATCAGTCAACCAGAGGAGTCATTCGAGTTAAGTCCAGCTCTGAGTTCAGATGGAGCTAGTCAGAGTGAATCAGTCAGCAGTAAGTCTCAGAGACTGGATTGTTCTATGCTTAGGTTTGAAGATGAGATTGTATGAAGGCTGAAGCCTTCTAGGTCTAGGCTCATTAGAGTTTAAATCCCCTTAGGACTAGAAATTGAATTATCAAAGAGTAAACTGCCTTTTGCCCTGAATCTGTGTCTACAACCTTGGGTCACGATGTTTTCACAGTGAGGAAATGTAACTAACAATAATTGAGAAATCCTGAAAACAGAAACTCAGAAATTCAGACAATGTTCCAAGTGTAGACCTTGTGGATATCTATGAGCGAGAAGGGCTGCTGCTGTACTGTGCCCTGCACAACAATGGAATTTGTGTTTTAACACTACAGTGAAAGTACTTGTCTTTGTAGTTAAGAGTAAAATTCTCTTGATGAAAAAGAAAGATATGTCTTAGAATCACCACAGACAGTCCAGCATTAAATCTTGAAGGATACATACATATGATTGAGTTGAATCAAGAGTTAATAGAAAAATCAAAATAATTGATTTTTCCTTTCCAATTTTTATCCTTTTAATTTCTTTATGTGTTTTATTGCTCTTACAAGGGCTTCAAGTATTATATTAAAAATGAGTGAAGATAGTGGTAGCTTCTATTTCATTACTATCTACTTCCGTTTTATTTTTGCTTCCTCTCTAGTTGATTTGAGTTCTATTTTCCAATTTCACAAAAAAACATTAAAAATGAGTATAGCTGCTTTGTCTGCATGTATATGTGGATATCATATGCATCAAATGTCTATAAGGACCAAAAGAGAGCATAATATACCCTGGATCTGGAGATAAAAATGGCTGTGACCCACTATGTGGGTGATGCAAACTGGACCCAGGTCCTGTACAAGACCAGCAAGTACTTTTAACTGCTAAGCTATCTCTACAGCCCCTACAAACTCTTGAGCTGCATCATTAAATTATTTATTGGTATTCTTTCTGGTTTTTAAATGTAGGTATTTAGGTCCTTATTAGAACCACATTAATGTGTCTGATAAATTTTGGTGTTTTCTGATTTCATTTTTATTTTCGTACAGGAACTCAAAATTGCCTTCTTAATTTCTTCCTTGATCAGTGCATCATTCAGTAGTTTGTGGTTTAATCTCCATGATTTTTTAAAAATAGTTTCCAAAGATCCTTTTGCTGTTGATTTAAAGCTTTGTTGCATTGTGGTCATATAAGGTACATGGAATTGTTTCAATTTGTCTATGTTTGTTAAGATTTGTTTTGTATCCCAATACGTAGTCTTATTTTATAGAAATTTCGAGGGACTGCTGAATAGAATGTGTATTCTTTTATGTTAGGGTGAAAAAGTCTATAATGACCTGGTCAGCCTGTAAATGCAGATTCTTGTGCTTTTCCATTGTGATTTGACTATAAAGCCATATTTTATGAAAAGAAAGAACCTATGCCTAGTCTAGATAATGTAAGGTACCACGAGTAATCAACAAAGCAGATTGTTTTGGTGGATTGAGACACAATTAATACTGTATAGCAAAGAACATTTGAAATTATTTGGATACTATTCCACTGAAAGGTCATTGAGATATTGTAGAAATGTATATTTCAGTCATGTTTTTTATTTCAAAAACTGGGCATAAGTCTTCCAGAATAAATGATTTATGTTCTCTCTCCAGAATCTATTTTTAGATATTAGAGATGAGGAGAAACAGCTTACAAAATGAACAATTTGCTGCCTCTACATCTAGTAATTACTGCTGGCTTGAAAATGAAGTCAAAAGACATTATTACCCTCTAAAAGAGAGATTAATCAAAACAACTACAAGTAGAGGCTGAAGGGTGAACAATCACAGTGGTACAACAAAATCAATGTAGCTATTTCAACTAGCCATGAAATACATGTGGAAAACATGGGAAATGTACTTATATGGGAGACAATGGTAAAACTACATGTAACTTTGAAGTATCTGGGACTCTGCCCAAGCAGTTGGGCACCAGGTAGCAAGACAGAATTCAGCATTATACTCCACATGCCATATATATATTTCTCAAAGCGGCATGCCTTTTGTCTGTGTTTATGTCTCTCTTTGTCTCCTTGAAAGAAATAATTGTAGATGACAAAGGCAAAAGAAAGGAGGAGGTAAGGAAATGGGGGTAGGTGAGTGGGTTTTTTCTTTATACGTTCCAGTTTAAGTAACAGGAGTAGTATCTTTAGGGCAAGACCCTATCCAAAAAAAATCCTGTAACCTGTGAAATGAATAAACCCAAGAGATTTCCTCCACCTAAATAGAATCAACATGCCAAAGTTTATGCAAATCTAATTCAAGGAAGGGTCCAGATTCCATTCCAAGCAAGCAGAAGAACTTGCTACCTTTGACCATATGATTCTGGCTTAAAGTTAAAGATATAGTAGTAAAGGGGTTGTGGTATCTTCCTCCACATTTAAGGAAAGATACTGAGGCTAGACATGTGGCAGAGGAGTAGCTGCATGTAGGTCTGGAGAGGCCATCACATGAAACTGTAAAGGTGAAGTAAGGATAGAGGTGGAGATCCCAAGATGTTGGAGATGCCAGAGCCATGGGATAGTGTGAGACCAAAACAGAAGCTACATTGTTATACATTGTTATTAAGTTTCCATACCTTACAAGAATAAGTTTCTGTTTCCTCAGTTGAATGTATCCTGCACACTATGTTTTTCAACTTCTGTTGAACTTATAACCCCATGTTATACCCACCTGTTTGCCTTGCTAACCTCCTTAACCTGTGATATATGATTGTACTTATGCCTCATGAAATGTGTCTTCCCAGGTTCCTTGATGACTCCTCCTCCACATGATGTATTCTTGCACTTATTTTTATTGCCTCATTTCTAACAGCCAATTATTCCAACAGATATTTACTTATCTAGCCCACAGGCAGCCTGGAGCCCTATGTCCCCCATTCTTCTGTCCAGGTGCTAATAGCCAGTTATCTCAACAGCTGTTTTCTATCAACCCTAAACTTCCCCCCATAAAAGAAAACTCAAAACCCAGTGAGCTGCTGCTTTCTAAAATCCCAACTTAGGGTCAGGCAGCCTCTTGCTAGACTCTTTTGTACTTCTAAATAAAGCTTAAGTAGACAGTAGTGGAAATGTTTCTTTCTCAGGTCTAACAATACCTGCCAAGGACAGCTGCAGACAGGGTGTGGATTCAGCCCAAAGCAAAGAAATGTCTTGTAGTTGACAAAGGAGTGAGAGATGTAAAGAGCCATCTAAGTCAGGATTGGGAATTTGCCCTTCTCGGCTAGGTTCTGGTCTTACATTGGTCCAATATTTTCTCGATATGGCCCCTTTTATGTCCTTTGGAATGGTAATATATATTCTGTATTATGGTATGTTAGAAATAATTAATTTTGTGCTTATACAAGGGATTGCAGTTAAGAGATTACCTTACGTCTCAGAGAGACTTTATTTCTTTGTATATTAAATTTACTTTTTTTCCCTCTCTTGTATAATACATCTTGAACCCATCCTCCCCTTCCTGTGCTCCTTCCAGATCCTCACCCACTAACTGTGGAGCTTGATCTCCTGGTGTCCTCCACCCTGCTTGGTGAGCATAGATGCCTCTCAGAGAGACTTTAGACTTTGGGAATTTAAACAGTCTTGAGAGTGTGAAAGACAATGTAGATTTTTGAAGTTGAACAAATTGCATTTTGTATTATAATATGGCCACCATTAACCCAAAAGATGGAAGGAATAATGACCATAGATCCACATTGTCATGGCCAAACTAATTACAGCAAACAATTAATTAAAACAAATTTTTTATTCCTGTATACTGGCTATCTCTCTCTAAAAGCAGAGCTTAAGAGGGCACTTGGACTTGAGGAAGACAAGGTTTCTATAGCTCAGGGTTAGCGCCTTTATAAATGGGGGATTTTGCAGGAAGAATATGTGGTGTTATAGGAGCAGAACATAACGAGGTGATTAAAACAACAGGTAGTCATAACAAGATAATTATAACAACTCTTTTTTTAAAAGAAAGATAATGTTGCAAGATGGTTATAAACAACTTAACAAAAAAAAAAAAAGACACGGTAACCATTCCTGAATCAGGTAGTACAGAACCATTTGTAATAAAGGTTACAAGTAGGGAATAGCTCAGTCCTTGAAAAACAGAAGTTTAATCATATGCAAGAATGAACCTAGTTTGTCTTTACTTTTAGATGATTTTTAAGCCTAAGTTGGAGGCAGATTGGTTCTTCAGCTATAGCCTATGAGGTCCAGGAGATGAAATGTGATAGTTTGAATGAGAGTGGTCTCAAAGGTTCATAAATGTTAATGTTTAGTTCTCACTTTGTAGAGTTGTTTAGGAAGGATTAGAAGGTGTGACTAGAGGTAGACTTCTGGGTTTCAAAAGCCTATCCCTCCCCCTCTCTCTCTCATATTGTGGATATGTAAGCTGTAAGCATATATATGTAAGTTCTCAGCTATTGCCTAACTCCATGCCTGCCTGCCTTCATGCCCTGCTTTCTGCCATGATGATCATAGACTAATCCTCTGAATCTATAAGTAAGTCCTCAATTAAGTGCTATCTTCCATAAGTTGCCCTAGTCATGGTGTCTCTTCACAGAATGAAAGAGTAGCTAAGAGAGTGGGGTTTCTTGAAGTATTCTTTTAGTTTGATTTTACAAACTTTTGAGACTTCAATACTTCATAAAATAAGTACACAAATTCACATGTCTGTTGACTGTCTTAATGAATGAATATATTGCATTCACTAAGTTCTGGTATTGATGACATGATACAAATTTAAATGGAAATAGAATCTATGATCAATTAAAATATTGAAGAGCTGGATAATAAAACAGAAAAGTGGAACAGTAGGATGAGTGAAGAGAGTGCATAAAGCTATAGTACTAACAGAACTATGTAGAGTTTAGAGTCTTTGCTGATGTTTTTATTATGGTTTTCAGAGAAGGAATGAAGGCTATGGGAATATCAGATAAGTAGACAACAAAGAATTAATTTATCCTTTAAATGGGGTTCTTTTATAAGAACCCCGACTGTCTTAATTACTACTCCATCAATGTGAAGATACACCATGACCAAAGCAATTTATAGAAGATAACATTTAATAGAAATTAACAGCAAAATTGTGATGAATTTGAAAGTGGGCTAAGGAGGAATGAGAGAGGTTGGAGAGAGGAAAGGAAAGGGGGCAATTCATGTAATTTTTTTATTAAAAGTTCAAACATAAGAGAATATTATGTGTATGAAAAACGCAATGTTATAATACATATGTTGTAATATAAATTCACATGAACCTCAAAGGACATATATAGACAGACTATAATGGAATGGGACAGAGAGTATGAATACTCCCTTATGAATGGCTCTACACTTATTAGAAAAAAAGAGTCTCACAGTAGATAAATGTTGTACCTATGTAATTTATCAAGAGCACCTAATAATTATATGTGTCTCCAATATCAAAGCACCTAAAAGATATGATGAATATTAACAAAACCTAAATAACATTTACCAATATAATAAAAGTATGCAGTATCAATATATGATCCTCAATGAAAAATCACTATGTATCTCTTATTCACATATAAAAATATTTTTGAAAGATATTATAGACTATATGTACCTAAAACCAAGAAATAAAACATGACTTTTATCAGTGGCATTAAATATAATTTCCTCAAGTGTTTCCATTAATAATTGGTCAGTTACATCATAAATTGGGTAAAAATCACATTTTAAAAAAACTTAGTAATTGAAGTGAAATAATAACAATTATTTTTTGTCAAAATTATGTTAAAAGAAATAAATAATGAAGAGTATTGGGGCACTCACAAATATGTGGAAATTAAACATACTGATTATTAATGGATCAAAGACAATATTAAAAGGAATAATTATTAAAACAATTAAAATACACACAAAACATTCTATCACTTGTGAAAAAAGGAAAGCATTTCTAATAAAGAAATCTCTATAAATTAAATGATTTTAAGAAAAATGTTGTGGGGAGATTTTAGTTATGGATAATGTTCTAGTAAGCTGTCCTTGAAGCAAGTAAAGGATTCACTGCCTACCAGTAAACAAAGGAGTGACTATATGGCTCTCCACAAGAATGGGACATTCCTTAGCCTTAAGGCAGATGAAGGTTAGGCTCCATAGATTTGTATATCGGAAGGCTGGGTGGAGACAGAGAGAGGATTTGGAATAAAAAAGAACTAGGGCAAGGGCAGAGGGGAGGAGAGACAGACAGCAGAGAACAAGGGAGAAGAAGCTAGCGAGCAGGAGAAGAACGAAGAGAAGAGCATGGGATGAGGAAGCCATTGGAGTGAGCTCTCTGCCTAGCTGCTGGGGCATTAGAATTCCCTGAGATTTGACATGGTTTGTGATTAATAAAGAGCATTGGAAATTACAACGTCTGGACTCTCCGGTAAGCGCCATAATTTTATTTTAACAGAAAAAAATTTCAAATGAACTCCCTAACTGTAAATCTCAAGGTACCTAAAAAAAGTAGATAAAAAAAAGGCTCAACGCAGCTTAAGGAACATAAAATTAGACATTTACAGAGGCAATAAAAAACCAGTATTAGAATAACAATAATAAATAAAAAATGATTTTAAAGATAAAGACAACAAATCTTAGGTAGATAAACCATGAATCCCTCAAAAAGACAAATCAAAATAATGAATGAAAGAAGACACATTACAATTTTGTCAACCTGTAGACACCATATTATTTTATTTTTAATTTTTTTTTTAGTTTCTGAGATTATACTATAATGACATCATTTCCCCATTCCCTTTTCTCTCTCCAATCCTTCCCATGTACATTCCTCTCTCTCATTTAAATTCATGGCCTCTTTTTCTTTAATTTTTGTTACGTGTGTGTGTGTGTGTGTGTGTGTGTGTGTGTGTGTGTGTACATATAGGACAACAGAAACTGACATGCTAAAGTGGATGGGAGAAATCTCAGGAGGCTCCAACTTTACGCAAAATTGCTGAGAGCAGGAGAAATAATCTGCCCAGTGAAGAGCACACTAACCCATTTCCAATGCCAAATACTCAGCCCGGAAAACATACCTGAAAGTAGTATTTTAAGAACATTACAATTTATGTAACTTAAATAGACAATGCTTTAAGAGAACTACTTAGAAGGATTACACACTACCAAATAAACAACTTAGAGTAAATGGATCCATTCCTAGAAACAAACTCTCAGGACCACATCATGAAAAAGTACAAAATCTATGAAGATTAATAAATAAGACAAAGAATCAATAGCAAAATAGTCACATCATACCAAGAAAATAAAATTCCTAATTACTTGAATATTATTAAATTCTATCAGTAATTTAAAAATTCAGCTTGGGACCTTTTTAAGAAATGGTAAAAATATAGAGAACTCATCTAAATTTATTTCAGAATTACAAAATTGCCCTTTGAAAACTATACTAGGAGAAAAGAAAAATCTTTTTGGCACATAGAAATAAAAATCCTCAGCAAATCATTAGCAAACCGAATAGAATGACACATTAAAATGTTCATACATTGAGATCAAGTGGAATTTTCTTCTGAGATGCAAAGATGATTTGTTATATGTAAACAAATAGTTATATGCCAAATTAACAGATTGATTAATTAAAATGACATGATCACCTATAGATGAGAAAATCATTTATTAAAATTTAATAACTTTTGTGATAAAAGCTCTCATCAAGAATAGATTTCAAAAAGTATATTTTAATATTAGATATATGTGATGAATTCAAACTAATATCATCTTACAATGAAATTTTGATTTTTTTCGTTCAGATAATAAACAAGATAAGGGTGCTTTATTTGATAAGTCAATTTATTTGACTTTATATTGGAATCTGGCTAACAAAATTTAGCAAGAGTATATATAGTACATCTAACCTGAAAAGTTGGAACTTTACTTGTTTTGTTTGTTTGTTTTCAGATAGCATGATCTTCTATACAGAAAACCTCAAAAACTATACTTGAAAACTACTAGAATTAATAAAGAAATTAAAAAAATTGAGATCTACCAAACCAACTTCAAAAATCAGCTTCATTTTATATAATAGTCACAAGCTATTCTTAAAAACTATCTGGAACAGATGTCATTTGAATTTGATTACAAAGAATGACATGGTTATAAATAAATTTAATCAAGGAGTTAAAAGATCTTTAAACTGAAAATCACAAAATATTGGCTAAAGGCAAACATGCATAACCAGAAATCTATTTGATTTTAATGGATGGTAAATCATTACTGTTAAAATGTCGATAATTTACAAAGTAATTCATAGAGTCTATACAATCTCTATCAAAATTCCTGACATTTTAAAAGGTCTGGGGAAAAAAATCCAGAATTCATATATAAATACAAATGGCTCATAATAACCAACACAATCTTCAGGAACAGCAAAACTAGAAATACCCTATTTCTTATTTTTCTAACATATAACAAAGCCATAGTAATCAAAATATCTGGTAATGGAATAACACACAAATATGATGAAATAATTTTTGATAAGGACATCAAAGAGAAATGGCTATCTTTATTAAATAAACAGTTCTGGGCAAATTGGAAGTAAGCATGGAAAAATATGTGGTTTTATTGGATATCGTTTAGGAAAATGCCTATGCAATTGATTAAAACTTTAGATTATCAAAATCTGAAATCAAGAAAAATTTGAAGAAAGAATTAAAGTTCTTTGTTATTTGTCTTAGTAATGACTTTTTGGATATGACTATAAAAGTATAGGAAACAAAAGTAAATGTAGGGACTAGACTAGCTCAGCAATTAACAGCATTTGTTGCTCTTGCAGAGAACCCAAATTGGCACCCTCTTCCAACATGGAAGCTCACGACCATCCATAAATCCAATTCTGGGTACATCTGGTTTCCTCTTCTGACCTTTATTGGAACCAAGCATGCATGTGGTACACATACAGACACACAGACAAACATTCATTCTTGTATAATAAAATAAATAATTCTAAAAAGCTTTTGTTAGTAGAAGAAAATAAGCCAGAATAAACAAAATTAAAAAAAAAAACAACAGTTTCCGCAGAGCAGAAAAATAAATCAATTACCAAGGAGGAACAAAGGCATTCTGTGAAATGGATAATGTGTGAAATGGATGAGAATATTTGTAAACCAATTTTTTTCAGTAGCAAAATATATCCTTAATTTTAAAAGGAGACAAGAACCCAAACAAATATCATTTTCTAAAATATATACAGAAAACCTTACTGGATTGGTTATGGGTTCTCAACCTAAAACTTTTTGCTTGAAGTTGATAAACATTACTAATCATCAGGAAAATGAAAATGAAAACCACAATTATCTGGCATCTCAAACCTATTAGACTAGCTGTTGTTAAAAAGCAAGTAATAACTGTTGGAAGGGATATAAAGAAGGAAAGAGGGGTCTTAACACACAGTGGTAAAGGCATACAGTGGTATAACTTCTATGGTAAAATGTACTACTTATTAAATTACGAAAAAAAGAAGTATTATATGAGCCAGACATTATACTACTGAGAAAATACCCACAGACCATGAAACAAATCTGTCAAAGACATCTCTGCTTTCCATTATTCCTTTCAGCACTGTTCATAACAATATTATAATTTATCTATGTTTCATTGGTGAATAAATAAGTAAAGAATATGTGATGAACACACACAAAATGGAGTATTTTTACATGTAAAATGAAAGTCATATTGCTTTCACAGTGTGGATGAACCTGAAGCTCATTTTGATAAGTCAAAGAAGCCACATAGAGCAAAAAACTGTTATGACATTTTCACATGAAATGTTAAAGGTTTAAGGGAACAAATTCAGAGAGAAGAGTCTTTCCCAGATACATTAGTGACAGAAACAGGAATATTTTAGTGAAAATAAAGATTTTCAATAATAGGATGAATAAGATCTAGAGATCTGATGTATAGGATCTCTAGATATTATTCATTTTATTCATATAATCTTTTCATATTATTATTCATATATTATTCTAGATATTTTATGTAATATTGTATTAATATAGTGTGTTAATTTTACTAGTATAATCAATTCAAAATGTGTACATAACATCAAATTATCACACTGTATATCTTGAATATATTTTTATCACTTAGAATTCAGTGGAACTGAAACAATTATCATTTTAATTTAACTACATTTATGTTTCATGGACCTCTTGTTCTGAAATGAGTATCTATTATAGATAAATTACTATATTTAATTATGTAATATATATTATTTCTTTATAGCATAGTGTTTAATAATAGTTATCATATACCCCAACAGGATATTCTGCTCATCTAGCCTAATATAAGATTCATAAAACATTTTGGCAACTATGTATAAAATAAGCCTTCTAGACAGTGAGTATGTATTACTAAGCTCGTATAGTGAATACAAACCATGATATCTGGATCTGTAGAATCAGTATTGTACAAGAATTTATTCAAAATTTATATTATCACAGCCTCTCTCAAATCTACTTGGCATCCAAAGGTATCATGATGACGCCTATGCATTCACAAAACTGAGATTTACTGGACTAATAGAAGGTATACATTTTCCAGTCATTTTCTTCATTATGTTCCTTTATTATAGGATGAAACAGTTATTTCTGCTACAGTTTTAAAGAAGGATATGCAACCGGAGTAAATGTTTTATCATCAAATAAAAAGCCTCAAACACTAATTGATACCTGAGATTGTGAGCACATACTCATTGCTTAGGTAAATGTTTTCTGCTGTGCTCTGATGTAGCATGTTACATGTGTATTGTGTTAAATACAGCATTCACTACAATATGCCAGAGGATAGCATATAATTGCATACTCTTACACTGAACCATAGATGTAAATCTCTGGGACTCTTCATAGTTAGAATGAGCAAAGGGATGTCCCTCAGTGTTTTTCTTTCCTTCCTTCCTTCCTTCCTTCCTTCCTTCCTTCCTTCCTTCCTTCCTTCCTTTCTTTCTTTCCTTCCTTCCTTCTTTTTCTCTTAGCTTTCTCAGGCTTTTTGTGGCATGGAGAAAACAACTAAAATAAAGTATTTTTGTTTATTATGCATATTAAAAGCTAACAGTGTAACATAAAGATATGTATTTCACATATCTTTATGAAATTAATAACCTTTTCTACTTCAATTTTTTGTTAACTTTCACTGAAATGCTTTATTGGTTTGACATATGCTATGAGGAATTACATGTACTTCCTAATGAGAAGACATGTAGTTATACAGACATGAGATAATTAAGGAATATTCAATATTAATAATGTAGGAGAGCAGGAAATCCTAAAGGACTAAAGTGTGAGAAAGATGAAGTAACTTCTATTTTTTTTGTATTTTTATAAAGTATCTGACTTTTGACAATATTTCATTACATGGCCTGGATCTCTTCTTAGTACAGTACTTCAGCTTTGGCAAATGGGTATAATACAATGAAATACAATGATGTTTGATAAAATACTTTAAGGATAAAAGGAGATGAATAAAAGTGTGATTCCTATCCTTTATAGCTTTCACTAAAAAATAAAATTACTGATGTTTATTAAATATCCACTACCCTTAAAGTCTGATACTTCATAAATTATACCATAACTTTGAAGGATAATGGGTACAACTGATGCATAATATATCAAAAATAGACATACTCAGTTGTATGTTATGCAACAGTAAAATTAACAGGTATTGAAATGTAAGTAAAAATAATGATCAATTAGGTTGCTACTATGGAGTCATTCCTATCAAATTTATTTATTTATTTGTTTGTTTGTTTGTTTAGAGCTGAGGCTTATTAGGAAGTCATTAATGTTGAATGAGTTTTTGTGGTGAATTAGTGAACCTATAGGATTAGCGTGATTTTTTTTAAAGAAAATAAACATATCTCTCCCTATCCAAGTAAGAAGGAAAACATCTCCAAACCATAAAGATATCTTTTTCCAAAAATTCAATCCTGCCATAATTGAACATGGATAAACAAACAAACAAGAACTTTGACCATTTAAGCCATTTAGTGTATTGTATGGTTGGAAGAGCAGCACCCCACCCCTACCCCAACCAAGGAGTATTTTGTTGGCTTGGTCAATATCACCCCACCCTATGGATATGCAAATTGACCACATTTTTCCTCTTCCCTTCTCGTTCTAGTTATTGCTACCAATACTGTAGTCCTTCTCATTCTAATTATTGCTACCAATACTGTAGTTTAATTTGTTTGCCTGTTTGTGTTCTAAAGAGGAAAAGAAAGAACAAGCATGGAGTTGAGGAGGTAAGGAGGCTATATATATATATATATATATATATATATATATATATATATACGTATATATACGTATATATACGTATATATACGTATATATATATATATTTATAAATATATATATGTATTTAAATGCATGTCTCTATATATGGCAGGTAAAGAAGCACAAAATGTACAGAAGCCTCATCCAAAAATATTTGGTGTTCTATCTTTTCAGGTAGTAGTTTATTAGATGTTTACCCACATAATAAACTGCTTTCTGGTAAATGATGCCTTGAGGTCCTATTTCCTGGACTAGAAAGCCTGCAACAATGGGAATCTATTACTTTAGTCAAGAGGACCCATATTGCTACTGGCTCACATAATCATCAAATTCCATTATTTTAACGTTACAGATATGACAAAAACACAGAGGCTCAGTAATTTGAACAATCACAGATTGTGAATGTAACCAACATAAGCCTAAAAAGCTAAGTGCCAAGACATGGACTAAAGTAGCATTGAATATAAAGCAATATTTTTAGTTGAATACTAGACATAGGGATTAGCCAGAATACTCTGGAACAATCAGGACAAATATAAAAGGACCTAGAGCATAAAAGCACATTGAGAATGGTCATAGGGACTGTGCAGTTTATTTTCTGTTCAAGAGCAGAGACACTAAAAATGGAATATTGTATAATAGATTTAGCAGGACTCCTATGCAATTATGGCATCCAAATAAGCTAAGTAATACAAATAATAATAATGGTAAAGATCAAATTTACACACAATTAGCATACTTGAAAGAGAATAAATGAAATATTAGTATGAGGGAAGATTTATAAGACACCAGCAGACAATTTTCTAAGTCATGGTGAAGACATTAACATCCAGGCACAAGTGAATTTTAGAAAACTAATAGAGTAAAACAAAACCCAGCAACTCTGTTGCATGTGATATTCAGATTGCCATAAATACAGGGCAAATGTTATATATAGTGATAAATACATGTAATCACAACAATTTATGTAGACTCAGCAGAAATGAGTTTAAGAGAACCTGGGTTTCATATTAAAAATCATACTATAAAACAGTAAATAAATGGACAAAATATTTAAAAATATGTAAGATAAATGTTCTAATTCATGCTTAAACTTGAAGCAATAGACTCCCAGACAATTTCTTAGAAGAAAATATAAAGGACAAAAGGGCATGGAATGATGTATTTCAATCCTGGAGGGAGAACCATACCAGTCAGAATTATTAAGCTCAAATGGTCTCCTTAAGAATAATAAAATAAATATTTTTCATGGCAATGAAAAAAGAAAGAAACTTGTCATCAGCAGACCAACATTTCAAAGATGTTTAAGAGAGTCTACATCCAGAATAAAAATAGACATACTAGCAACATGAAATTTTGTGAAAAGGTAAATCATATTTGAAAAGCAGATATGTATAAACACAGGAAAATCATCAAAACTTGTGAATAAATTAGGCCATCAAAACACAAAGATTGATGGTGAAGGAAGAAATTAACAGTAGATATTAATGGTAGTAAGTTCTATAAAATGGCTGTACAAATTCATAACTTTCAATAAAGCTGGATGTAAATGGTCTGAAGTATTCAGTTAAATGTAATGGAGTAAACTGGATTCAGAAAGACAAAAATCACATGTTCCCTATCATATGCATAATATAGGTTTAAATATGTGTGTGTGTGTGTGTGTGTGTGTTCGGGTCACAAATCTGAAAATAAACTATGAGGGAGAAAGAAGTCTTAGGGAAAGTAGAGAAAGTAACATATTATATATGATATGAAGGTACAAAGGTAAGTACTAGGGATAAAGAATAGGCAGGGAGTCAGGAAGATAGGGAGAAGAGGGAATGAAGTATTGCAACAACAAATTATATATAAAAATATCATAATATAAACCATTATTTTATATGTTAGTTAAAGACTGTTTTTAAAAGGCACAGACTTGCTGAATGTATTTACAAACATGATACAGAATTACCCTGTATATAGGGAATTTACTTCATATGTAAAGACAAGTAAGAGACTGAAATCAGAAGGATAAAAATGTCATTTCACACAAATAGAACCTGACAACAAGCAGTAGCAGTTATCCTTCTACTCGAGAAAATAGACTTTAAGATGAAAACAGTAAGAAAAAAAGTTTAATATATAATGATCAAAGGATTAGTTCATCAAGAATATGAAATGATTATAAACATATTCATTGAAGGTTGGGCTTCGTAGTTATTATATTTATTAATGCACTTCTATCAAACATGATAATATACTACAGCATGGCACGTACATATATTTATATATAAGTTTTTGGAAATTCCATCCACCATCCCCACTACCTACTCATCAACCCCTCCCTTTCTATCCCTCAGCATTCTCTTATTCTTTCTTACTAGACCCTCTTTAATATTCATATTCTCCTTTAATTATTTTCACATATGAGGGAAAATATGATATTTTTCATTCTGTATTTGGTTTATTTACCTTAATATTATGACCATTTATTCAATCAAATTTTCCAAAATGACATTATTTTATTTTAGTGGCTGAATAACAATACATCATCTGCACATGCATTTTTTCTTTATCCATTCATCTGCTGGATGGATATGTAAATAGATTCCATAGTTTATCATTTGTGAATAGTGCTACAACAAATAGGAATGTGCAGATCATTTTGTTCACAATAAGCATATAGCTTTTGGTATATAGCCAGAAATCATATAGTTGGATCATATGCAAAGTATTTTTCTTGTTTTGAAAAACTCACATACTGTTTTTCAAATTGACTATACTAATTTATATTCCCAACAACAATAAATAAGAGCACCCTCATATTCCTGTGAACATTAATACTAATACACATATTAAATAGAATGAGATGGCTGTTCTATGTAGTTTTGACTGGACTCTCCCTGATGCTTAATGTGATAGGAAACTTTTATTGCTAACTTTACTTGATTTAGAATTGTTTAGGAACATACCTCTGAGAACTTATGTAAAGGTTTCTACAAAAATTTAACCAGGTAGAAAATTTCCATGAAAAGTATGCATGGCACCACTTCATACTTCAGCAATTAGCAGAAAGATAAAGTTACTGCTTCCTAACTCTTGATGCATATGACCAGCTGCTTCAGTCTTGAGTCCCTAATTATGCCAGCACAATGAAATGTACCCTAAAAGTCTGAGTCAAAACAACCCTTTCTTCCATTAAGTTTATTTTTTGTCATACATTTTGTTACAGTATTAAAAAAAGTAAAGTGACAAAGAAATTTGGAATCAAGGAGTATGGAAGCACATTGTCTACACTATGGCAGTTTCACAGTCATGAACATTGACAGATTTACAGGCTGATGAAATCCTTTACCAAAGCTTAAGAGAATTGATAAGGACAAGCAATGTGGGGCCAGTTAAGTTTCCTTGCAAGGCGACCCTAAATTTCCATTGCATGAAGTTGTAAAGGTCATACTTTGTGTGGCATCTTCTTCAGAACTACAATATTTTCTTCGAATTGAAATATTTGTTCCAGAAAGGACAGGAAGATCAGGAGCTTCATATCATAAACAAAATCTGGGAAGAAAAAAAGCATAGAAAAATATTGAGCTCACTTCTACCAACAGTTAAATGGGAGGAATCAGTTGCTGGGCATGGGAACTGACCAGCCAAACTGGAATGAAAGATGTTCAACTGTGGAGGTGTTTGCAAGCTGTAAAGATATTTCCAGGGTTGCTGCTTAGGGGAGTTATCACCCATGTTGAAGTGGTCTTACTGGTGACTTAGCTGATTTTGAATTATCCCTGCTCCTTGTATGTAACGCCCTGCTAAGACCCCTGTTAGTAACTTCAATCACAATGTGGTAATTGTATAATTTGAGATGCTTTAAAGATGCTAGGGACTCTTCCAGATGAAATTAAAGCTAATGCATTTTCATAGAAACAAAGTTGTTCTGAAAGATACATTGATGACTATGCTATGGAGAGGGAGCTAGTGTGATGTTGGAGGTGCTAATAGAATGGCAGATGGACATAATTGGTGAATAAGAAATGGCTGTAAGTCTTTAAGACCTGAAGGGAGCATTTTGTAATTTAAAGTGACATATCACTTTAAATATCATGTTGAAAAGATATCACATTGAAAAGGGGTATGTATGAGATAGTTTATTTTCATTGTCAACATCACTGGATTTAAAACCTTCTAGGAGTCACAGCTCTGGACATGTCTACAGAGGCATTTCCAAAGAGGTTTATATGAGAAAGAAAGATTCATCCTAAAAATTACTAGCAACATCTCATTAGCTTTGGTAGGGGGTTTAATAAAAAGGAAAAAGTAAGTTCAACACCAGCATTAATGTCAAAACTTCTTCAACAAATTGCACAGGACAAGTGGCTTGCATGTAGCTTGTTAGATGCAAAAACATACCACTCCTGTATAAAAAAAAAAAAAAAACCTACTACAAATGGATCAAAGATTCTATTTTAAGAACTGTAACTTTTATTTCCACATTGTTATATTTTTAACTAAAGAAAAAAAAAGAAAGGAATTTGTAGAAAAATGGATGGAATTGTATGATCTCATGTTGTAGTAAGAAGCAAGACACAGGAAGGCAAGTATTACATTTCTCTTCTATAGAATGAGCTACCTGTGACCTCAGGGAAATTTCACTTCTCAAGACTAAAATAACTGCTTCAGCAATCGTATGATACATCTATCAATATCAGAGACCAACACTGGCCACCAGTGAAAGCATTTCCCAAGAACACCAGTTGCCTAAGTAATGGCAAGTTAAATCATCAGGTCCCTTCTTTCTCGGATGAGGGAGTGGTTCATGCACACAAGAATCCTATAACTTAAAAGTTAAGGCTATGGAGATGTCACTGTTTATGCCACCAGTACTTTAACTAGTAATAGTTGAGAACATATGAAGTAAGAATAAAGAATAAAAAAAGAAAAAGAGGATGAAATTCATGCTCCTTAGACCAACTGCAAAGAGAATTTTATTTCATACTAAAGTCTTAGTTCCTTAAGTTTTGCCTCAGAATATCAGCCCATTATTGTGATAGAAATTTTGCTACTGTAAGAAATCCTTATGTAGGAAACAATGTAAATTTATTATTCAATACTGCTTCAGGTCAGTATTTCATATAAATTTTAATATTCAAAGCACCCACAAACTTGTCCCTTTTAGTGTAGTTCAAGGTATAATGAGTTTCTTTGTCTCTTTAGCTTTTTGCATGTGTTTCAATTGCTTGGTTAAAAGTCCACTCTTTTATTTTAGAAGCCAGCTATGTAGCAACTTATAGTCTCTAACTTATGACCCTTAATTGTCATACCACTTCACTGTTATTTTAGTAGTGCATTGCTTATTCTTACTCTGCTTTCAAAACCACATCTTAGACTCTGATCTTTCTCTCCCCCTATCATTTAAGCATTCAGGGTTAAACTTCCTACCACCACAGATTGTTTTGAATAATATCATTATCTCATGATTCTTAGTTTAGTGACATTTTTCAAGTCATTTTACCATGAAATGTATATTCACATTTCTCTTAAACATTCAGTTGTAAACATCATTTACCATGCATTGTGATTCTGGCTGCCAAATTGACCTTTGGCCAGCCAGTATCCATGCCCTTCCAACATACAAAAGAAACATCACCTTTATAGCCTTGATTCATTATATGACTACAATGGAGGAGTTGTTCAAAATCTATATAGGAAAATAGTTGTATGTGGCTTGTAGAATAACTCACAAGAGCTGTGAAAGTGTATTACTTGAATACTCTTAAACGGGAACCAAAGAATACTGACTGCTCAAATTCTTTATGTCTAGACTTAGTATTGCTTCTGTGATTTCCGAAGTATGCAAATATAGAAGTAAAAATCCAGAATCCTAATCCGAAATCAAATTTGAATAGCAGAAAAACAAATAAATAGCCTATAAAATATATATTAAATATATCTAAATTATTATTTATCTAAAATTCAAATATTTTATGGAACTGATGCTCAAACTCAGAGCTTTGCACATGTAACTTATTTATATTCCTGAGGCCCTAGGTAAAATAAGAGTCTCTAGTTCTTCGAATATTCACTTTTCCAATGTTTCTATCCTCATTTATACCTAGCATTAAAATGTTTCTATAACAACACATAGAAACACAAATATTCTAAGTATTATATCTCATTAGTAATTAATATTTTCAAGTCTAGCAGCTTGTACTTTATAGTCTTCCATTTCGTGAGTAAGCCTCTGAATGTTGAATGGAATAGAAATGTTGAGTTGTAATTAAATATGGCTATTTTTTTCTGGAGAGAAGATTTACTTTTTTCAGTGCATTCAACTTCAAAAGATTAAGAATTCAGAAGATGATAGCAAAAGAATATGAGAAGGTGATAGTTTGAACAAAGGTCATATTTTATGATTAGATTTCTACAATTTTCTCAGCCTTTCATAAACTGGATTGGATGTGTCCTCTTCGATTCAGCTACACTTTAAGTTGGCATTAAAAGATAATCCAGAAATGAAAATAAAATTGACTGACCTTAAAGGTTCACTATTTGTGTTTGATTAGCTTTTTGTGGTACTCTTTCTGTTTTCACTATTTAAAAAATGTATTTCATGTTCTATTTTGCCCTTGATTCTTTCTGTGTAAAACCACTTATATGTTTCTCTTCTCTCACTAAATTCTGACCCCAGACTTTTATGTTCTGTTTTTCAGTATCTCTCTCTGCTGGGCTTCATCATTCTAAGAAAAGAATGAGCCTCCTTTCTGCAATGTTCCTTGCAACAAGATACCCCCAATCTCATGTAAATTTCTGACTAGTGCTTACCACCACCCGCACCAGTCATAGACTGGGACAGAGTTCTATTTCAGCTATGGATTTTTATATCTCTCTCTTCTCTCTAGCAAGTCTGTATTTTCTCACACATTGTCAGATGCCTGGAATACAGGATATCATTATTGCAATGTGGATGACCTCTAAGTGCACAGTATAATTATATTCAATTAGAAATTCAAGCCCAGTGTTTGAGTTTTACTGAGTTCATCTTTACAAGGCTGTTGTAAATTGCTCAATCTTATTTTCTACCGTATTGGTCTTGAGTAAACAAGATTTGGAATAGTTTAAGAGTTGTCACTGGCTGAAAGACTCTAATTCATAGATCTCTTCTGGGCCACAAGGGCTATGGATACCAATTTAAGGGATACTTGGGAAATTTCAAATATTTCTGGATTTTCTTGAACACTAAGAAGATCCATAAAATTTAAGTATAATTCTTAGATGACAATAATCACCTAGGAGTGTGTTTAACTTCTTGAATTTCTTGACATAACACCAGCTTTATGTCATTCCATCACTTTAATTTTGCCACTTTCCTCATCTAAACCTTTGGTTCTCTACCACTGAATTATTCTAAATAATCTCTAAGAGTAATTATACTCACAAATAACTATCTTAATATAAGCTATTTCATTTCTCAGGGTTTTCTTAAAATATTTCATGAGGGCTCTACTCTGAGTATGCTCTCTCAGTGAAATGAGTTTTAGATTCTTTTTACCTGACTATAAACTTTTTACTATGGTTATTATGAATGTGTCCACCTACAGATAGAAGATCGTTTAAAGTTAGGAATGCCTGTAACAAAGATAATTATACTTCAACAATCAATGATAGACATATCTTCTTTATACCTATCCAGTATTTATTTCCAATTGGTAGAAATGTCTTAATCTGTTTATGAAACTACACCCCATGTGAAGTTTTTATGCATATGTTTTGGATGCTATTAATTCTATTCTCCAACACAAGATTTCCTATGACACAAACATGGTTGATCACCACATTCCATCTCTTTGACAGCATTGGGCATATAGCCAAAGAAGATTCATTAAGACCCAGTCTTTGGTCTTGTCCTGAATGTTCATTATCCCCTGGGATATTTGTGTAATAAGAAGTAAACTTGGGCCTTTCAAAAATCCTATTCTTTAGAAGGGCTTAATTTAGAATGAAGCACATACAGAACATAGAAGCATAAGAGAGGAGAGGAAAAAGTGGAGGGAGGTAGTGTTGACCTCAATTGATCTAAGTCTTCTTTTTTATTTAAGTCATTTGAGAGTTTTCTGTAATTTAGAGTTGATAGATATTTGACTCATGTACAATTTTCAGCACTTTCAGAATTTTTACATCACATATCATAATTCAGAATATTCCTTCATGCATTTTTTATCATATTATTTTTTTCACTAGCATGTGCATTCAAATTTCATATTTTAACAATCCTAATTTCTTCAACAAGCTACTGTTTCCCCCAAAGGTTTTAGAGAATTTATGTCAGAAAACTTTCCATATCTTTGGGTATTCAATGATTAATTTACTCTCATAGTGTCTAAGCCTCCAATAGTTTTTGTAAATTTAATTCAGAGTATAGATGCTTCTCTCTATGGTTCTCATTCTCCATGGATATCCTTGGTAATTCAGTCTCAGAAAATATACATAGATTACTATGTAGGCACTGAACAATCACCTTAAATTTGACTGGTAGAGTTAGTAAACATTTAGTACCCTATTATTCAACATGTATGTAGTCTTTTGGACTGATTTTTCTAATAGTATAAACTGCTTGCTCTGTATGTGTTCAACTTACTGTTTTTATGTTTATCTCCAGGCAATCCTTGTACATAGTTCATTGTTTTTTTCTATTCTAAATTTTCACAATAACATCCTTCTTTCCCAGATTGTGAATCTAACTTCTTTCTAGTTTTTCTAGTCCACAAAATGTTCTTTACATTAAAGTCTCCCAACATTTCTACAATCTCTACATATTGGAAATTTGTTATTTATTCTTTACTTAAAGAAAGACTTTAAGTAAACTTTATCTTGACTCCTGGTTTTGAAGTTTTCTATGACTTACTGTTAAGACTCACAAGCAATTCACTGTCCAGGCACTGTATTATTTTTAACTTGTTTTTGTCTCAGAATTTAAAACAACGATACTTACAATGTAATTTAGCTATAATCTATAACATAAAACTAATGTTTTTATCTTAAAATTTTATTTCTTGAGCATCAAAGAGCTTTTCCACACCTACTATATATACACTTTAATTTTGACATGGTTGAACAAATCATATTCATACATCTTGAATGTACATAAAATTTAATGTAAAACATAAAAATTCTAAAAATTAATTCTCAGGTCAAAATTTTGAAATATTATTTGGTCTCATATAACATGTGTTTATATTTTATATGATTCTTCCTAAAAACTGTCAATGCTCCAATTTTAGAATGCTTATTTTCTTTTAAGTTGTTGGCAATTTCTTGTGTGGGAGTAATTTCTACAAAATGTTATCAAATATCAACTAGAAGTTTAGTCTGAAGAGACTTCATGTGTCCACTCAGGTGATTACAAAGGAAACTTAAATCTCCGGAGGCACAGGAAGTAAGGACAGCACACTTTCCAACATATCAATTTAACTGTAACATGTTATTAAGGCATACAAAAAAGATCAGTTTTAATTTAATCAGTTTAATGTGTTATATTCTTTAATTTATATATTTTAGTTTCTGAGAATTTCACACTTGAGTACTGTACTAATATCATTTCTACCCCTACATTCAACTCCCCTCTGTGCCTCTACACTCTCAAATTCATGATTTCTTTCGTTATTATTTTTACACACACACACACACACACACACACACACACACACACACACACACACAAACAGTCTACTGAGTTCATTTGAAGTTGCCTGTATGCATTTGTGCTTCAGGCTGAACACTTAAGGTTGGATTAACTATCAGTAGGCTTATCCCTCTCACTCACAGCAGGCAATGATATCTTGTAGCTCTTCCCAAGGTATGGTCTTGGGAAATTTTCTTCCCAAGAAAAAATTTTTTCTTTCTATATTGGCATGTCATCTGATGTTGTCATTGTACAGTCTTAACTTAGGTAACAGCATTTTTAATATTTCATGGGTGCAGCTTCTCTGTCATAGGTAGAAAAGCCCATCTTCTAGCAGATTTCCTCATCCTTTGGACCTCAAAACTTTTCTGTCCCCTCTTCTGTGATATTCCCTGAGCCTTAGTCATCGAGGTTGCTTTATAGGTGCATGAGTTTGGGATAGGAGAGTTTAGGATAGAATCACTTATTCTCTTTTTTTTCTATAAGTTGTAGATCTCTGTAATGTCTTTATGAGCTGCAAAAAGAAGCTTCCTTAGTAAGAGATGAAAACTATACCAATTTGTGGCTACAAGAATAAGGACTTAGAATATAGTTAGAAATTATAGTGGTTTAAAAAATGGCAGGAATATGTACACTTCTATTAATTCTCCAACCATGAGACCAATGTTTATTTCCCTCTATTATCCTGTGTATTCTGTGAACAATGACAAATGCATGAAAATTCCCTATCTAGAGGTCACTATTATCAATCAAATAAGTTTTTAAATTATGATCACATGGTTGTTATCTTCATTAGGGGCTGATAACATTATTTGATAATTGACATTTTCTATGTACTTGGGAAGTTATAGAGGTAATAAGCTGTGCATGTATTTATTCTTTTTTTCAGAAATCTGATCTTTTATAAACCCCTTTGAACCTATTTACACGTTCTTGTTTTGTGTTTCATCCCATAACATGGTAAAATTTTAACAATGTGTCAATATTGCTCTCGTTTCCTAGTAGATGATTAATGATAATGAATAAGATTTTTGCCCTTTTGAAGAAAAACTAAGGCAGTTTTAATTTTGAGACAAATTTCATACACACTTTGCCTTTGATATGACAGGTTATTTAAGTCATTAGGCAGGATGTGAGAAAACTAATAAATATTATTGTGACTTCAGTTAATGATACACTGGAAAGGCTACTTTCTGTTGAAGCTCACTTATTAATGTACATGGTATATGAAACAAATTACTTTGCATCTAGAATTGCATAGATTTGAGATTATATTTATCTTCAGTAAAAACAACCTGGAAAATATTACTATATCAAGTTTTAAGTGTTTCTATTTTAGTCATAAAGCTGTTTGCTACAGAATAAGGTGCCTAGAGCTTATTCATTTCCATGATAATATCAGCTGTTTGTATTTTGGTTCCCTTGGATTATTAATTAATGTATACTTAAGTTATAGTTTCATGTTTCCAATCATAATCTTTATGTTATTGTTGAAGTTCTAAGGCACGGAATCAGAAATAAAGTAGCAAGAGTAGCAAGACAGGAATGCTTGCATCTCTTAGCTATGTTGGACAGGGCTTCTCTGGAACAGTTGTCCAGAAAATCTACTTATGTATCAATGGCCACCTGTCTTCACAATACTTAAAATGTCAGGACTATATTATCTTCCTCCAAATCAGAGTTTTATTGTTCATGAAAAAATGAGTTGGTAATTTTAGCCAATTGTCGGTATTTTCTGTAATGAGATAGTTGAGTAATATAGTTATACATTTACCTTTAAAATAATTATAATTTGCCTTCTTCCTTTCTGTGAAAAGTAGTATAATTTGGTTTTGGTCTCATTTGACCTATACTCTTCAACTACAAAATTGTTTTCATTCATTTTGATTGCTATTTAATCCTCAGTTTCTGAACACAAACTCCAGCATTGGAGACAAATTTGCTATAACTATAAAATATTTGGATACATGCTGAAGTTGTCATCATAGTTCAACGATAAGCTACTTGTCTACCAATCATATCCCCCTAGGATCAATCTCCAGTATTACAAAAAAATCACATTAAGCAAAATTGGAATTATATTCATGCTAATAGACAAGAAACGAGAGGTACAAAGTAGTTGTGTAATTGAATAAGATGCCATAGCTTATTTTCATCAACCTTACATTATAAGACCTTGCTTAACCCAGTAAATTCTGTGTACCTCCCATACCTTTGAGAATGAAGAAGTCCCTGACAAACTTATCTTACATTTTTTCCAAAGACTAAAATTCTCATACCATCTAATAGAGTACAACCACCAAACCAGGACATAGAATTTTCATGGAATCAGCACATGTGAAATTATTATGTTTGGTCAAATATCTCCTATTTATCAAAAATATGATTCTTGTTATCTTCATTGTATGGAGTTGTTGTTAGAAACAGTGTGAGTAAATAATTCTCTTCAAATAAAACCAAAAATTTGCCCTTTGAAACAGTTAACATGTGAGATTTAAAAGCTATGAAACCCATTAAAACAATGTATATCACAAAGGAATTAGGACACTCAGTAAAAAAAAATTACTTTAAATATATTCTTCCACACATTAATACATATATACAATATATGTCTATTGTATTCATCTCCCATTTCCATCTTTTAAGTCATTTCCACTAAACTCCTTCAAACAAGGGTTTCTCCTATTTTACCTGTTTTTGTTTGTGACTCATTGAGTTTTTTGGTTGTTTGCATGAGCATGGTGAGGATTGTTTACTGGAATATAGAAATATAATTTAATTCAATATAAAATCATAATACAATTGCATAAAGTGATGGTTCTTATCACTTTATTATCACAATTATTATCAGAATACATAGTTATCAAAGCTGCCTAGAGGAAATAAAAAATATAATGTTTATTACAAGTTCTAAGAAGAAGAGGATAAGTAAAAGTCTTTTCACAGTCATAGCTTTAAATTATCATCTTTCTTTTTGATTTCTAGTTATTCGTCATTCATCTATCACACATTAACGTTGAATGAAATAATGAGCAGCTCTCAACATTCTGTTCAGGCTAATGATTCCAATGTTATATGAGACTAAAACAAGAAAAGCATCAAAGTTTCTATAATATGGACTTTATTCTACATATTATGGCAATATAATCCAATTTTACATGCTCAGTTTAGGAGAAGTAAATAAATAACGGAATTACTAAAATTTTGTGAGAATTTTCTTAAACTCAATAATACTAGCTAGCTTCTAATCAATATCTATCTGTGTAAGAAACTCCTGATATTGAAGAATACTTGTAAACAATTACACTGAATGTAAAAGACATAAGAAAATTTTGTACTATGAAATAGGAAATGAAACTGAAACTTATGGAAGTAAAAATACTTGGTTACTTATATTTTCCTGGATTTTAAAAGCAGGGAAACCAAAGTAAAGCAAGAAATGTATGATTTTGATGTTTTCATTAAAATATCTGTTCTGAGAACATTTTCTATATGCCAGTAATACACAATAATGAGAAATGACAAGACACCTGAGTCATAGAATATCGAGAAATCTAGTTGGTAAGCAACTGGAAGCTTCATCCATACTGGCTAGCACTCATTGTACTAGAATGTGTTAGGAACCCTACCAGAGAAAAAATAATCATCACTCTTACCAAGCTATGAACCCTTTGGACTGGAATAAGGACCTGCCTGGTAGTACGTGCCTATTGATAAAATAGTGGAATGAATTTTAAGGGGATAACCAACCATTCTTTGATTAGAATTAAGTCCTGACCCTTGAGATAGAACCCATACTAGACACTGAAAGGAGGCCAAGAACCTGTGTTCAGATAGATCACGGGCCCGAGGGGAAAATCTACTTTTATTATTCTGCTAAATGAGTATAGAAATAAAATGATTCCTAATGACACAGTGCTATACCCATAGATCAATGCATCATCCTGACTTTATCAAAGAAGGTTCTTCTTATTGTAGATAGTAACTAGCACAGAGACCACAAATGGTAAACATGTAAAGATTAGTGAATCTCAGAATTCTTAGCTCTAAGCGGAATGTCTATGTCATACTGTTCTGTCATGGCTCAGAGATTTATGTTGAAAAGGTTTGTAAAGAATTCAAGAGCCAGAGGTGGTGGATGACTTCTAGGAAACTAGAGGTTTCCAGGCACAGCAGGATATAAGCACCTAAGAACTCACAGAGATTCAGACAACATGCACAAGACCTGTACAAGCCAAAGCCAGACAAAATTCCACCAGGCAAGTGGTAAGGTGGATATAACAATCCCACCCCTAGCTGAAGACATACTGGAATTTGATTGCTGTTGAAAAAAGATAAAATTTTTCCTCAATAGAGTGATTCCAGTTATATCAACTAGACTCTAGGGTAGGCCTCAATGCAAATTGAAGTAAATTTTGTGGCCAATGCACATGCAAAGTATTTTTTGAGAGGGGAAAGAAAGGTGGAGAGATAGGAAGAATATGAAGTTGAGTCAGTACAGAGGTTATGGGGATATAGGAAGAATTGTGGGAATATGATAAATACAGCCAAACTACTTTGTATGAAATTCTTAAAGAAAAAAAAATAAAAGCATCTAATTAAATACCTGAAAGAATGAAACATCAATGGTGATGTAAGCCCTGTTTTTAGCACTTTGTCATGTAGCATGAGATATCAGGACAGAGTCGCAATAATGAGAATGGGATGCTTTTATGATAATAATTTAAAAAGTGTTGCAGTAGTTTTAGGATAATGAAACAGACAAAAATAAAGGACTTTCAAATACTATTAGCCTGTTCAATCTTTTAATAGGCTTTAGGCAAAACAAAAAGTGACTTTTTCCAGCCATGTGGGGAAACTCCTTCCAAACTGTGGAGTTGGTTTTGTTGTTGTTGTTGTTGTTGTTTTTACTTTTTTGTTGTTTTGTTTTACTTTTCAAACTTTAAGCTTTGATTAATTTACCAGATATCATATTTCTTTATGGCTCTAATACACATAGTTTTGGTTGATCTGGTAAGGGTGGTGGATCTCAAAAGTGTTGGTGTAGGGGGTTGAAGATGATCAAAACACATTGTATGACACTTTCAAAAAACTAATAAAATGACACAAAAAGTAAATATAGTGGATAAGTGATTTAGGAAGACATCATGAAGTTCTTAAGTTCTCTATATATATATAGAGAGAGAGAGAAGGGGGGAAGAGGGTGAGGGAGAGGGTGTGTGTGTGGGTGTGGAGATTATTTGTATAATCCTATGTTATTTCCAGACAGATTACTCATAAATTGCCTGGACAAAACTATCTCATTATTTACCAGCATATATTGTGTAGAAATAACTTTGGTGTTTCCTTTTCTTTCTATGCCCACTTCTATCTACCTTCATTTACTCTGTCTCTGTATACATTCAGATTTTACATTAGAAGATCCATGACTTCATTAGCACTGAGTAGTTAGCTAGGTTTCCATGCCAGGTATATTTTCCCTCTGATTGAACGGGTCGTAAGTCCAACAGAGAGTTGCTGATTACTGCCAGGGTATGTGTGCAACTACTGCACACACACACTTACGATGATTATACCATGTGGGTCAGTGATTTGGTTCATAGCCATAATAGGTGGGTGGAACTGTTGGTTGCCTCTCTGCTTTGAAGCTTTCATGGCACCTTATGGTGCATGGTATCTTCAGCAATAGGGACTTACATACATTCTTACAAAAAAATTGAAAGAGAGTATAGAGGAAAAGGGACCACATTCATTCAGTCAATTGAATAAGCTTGGGAATGGATTTGTATCAGAGACTCTGGATAAGAGCCCAACCCATGTATCACCTTGATTTCATCCATAGAAATACCTGAACAGAGAATTTAATTGAGCTTCCAAAGAATTCTTATTTTAAAAGTTCTGAGCTAATAAATGGGTATTGATTAAGTTGCTAATTTACTGATTATTGGTTCTGTAGTAAAGAAACTGACTGCTTTAATACCTATTATTTAAATCAGTAAATACTCACAAGTAAAACAATAGTGGTTTGTAAGAAAAGAAAAAGTGAGAAAAGATCAAATTTAATCATATAACATTATGTCTGTGACTCAATTGTCTGTGTAATATTTTTATCATTATGTTTTTCAAGTTGCTCGTCAAGATCATTACCAGCAAGACTATTTAGAATATAAAACCAATTAATTCTCTTGTAGCAAGCTTTCTCAACAACAGTATTTTTCAGTTACCAAATTGTCCACTTTTGTGTGAGTATTTCCTTGTCTAGGCATTGAAAACCAAATTTTCTATACCGTGTTTTCCCCTGAAGTCTAATCTTCTTTGTGACTTTTAGCCTACTTTCAAAATCTCATGCCTTTTACTCAACAACTCTTCAGGTAATGTATGTAGTTTCTAGGCAGTTTTTTAATAATGTGGAATATTGACAGCCATAATGCCAATAATAGTTTCTGCAAACTAGAAACTGTCCAATTTCTAGAAGTTTTTTACTTAATAAGGTTCGAATGAAATATCTGAGATGAATGTAAACCAACTGTCTTCTGACTTCAGCCTGAAGCCTTATGGTAATGACATCCTTTGCTCCTATCTTATCAAGGAACGTTTCAGTGAGTAAAACGTCTGCAGTGTATTCTTTTCTTGTGCACTGTTGACTTTTGCAGACATTGTTTCAAGGATGCAATTATAAAAGTGCAGGTATTTAAGTTAAATGGTAGAGGATCCATAATTATCCTAATAAATATGACATATTTCTCAAAGCTAGAAATAAGTAGAAGTTGAAATGTGAATTTTTGTCTTAAATTACAGAATGTAGCAAGTACCATGATGCTTGACAGGCTGCTCCACAGAAGCTTTGTCAACATTTTCTGGGGAATACATTATCTTTTGCCAAAATCACAGACTGTTCCATAAAAAATAAATCTGATTAAAAAGTCTGTCATTGAATGACCCTTATGTAAGTATTTACACAATAAGAAACTTTGAAAGTTCAGTTCCTGAGAATAATTCCCTCCCCCTGTGAGCTTCCGTTTCTTTTATCAGGCTACTCTTTTTATTTATCTTTAACTGTGGCTGGCATTACTCTCAGAGCTAAAGTAATGGCTCAGAATCTCTGTTACTTTAACCATTTGGTACATTTATGTTCTCTTATTTTAGCTTTTAATAATTGTTAACATTAAGGCTTTATTACCTTCTCGTATTTTTAAGGCCATATGTTTTATAAAACCAGTGATAGATCATATAACATAGACAAGTCTTTCATTAATCATTTTGAAATGAGCCTTATCGATATATCAAGAAACTAGATAATGTTCAATAGAGAAACTATTTTTTCTAAGAAAGCTGGAAACCATTCTACTGTATTTTATTTAGGATATTTTAAAGACAAAAATTTAGAGATGTATTTTTTACCACCATATACAGGAATTCATTTCTTAAATTGTATTACTAATCTTGAATTCTGGAAAAGTTACAAAATTTCAAGTGCAGTTGAAATACTCAATTCTTTCTATCATTTCATATACTGGAATATATATATATATATATATATATATATATATATATATATATATCAATAAGGAAAACAGAGATCATGACATTTGTAGGAAAATAGATGAAACTGTAAATCATTATATTAACAGAAGTAAATTAGGCTAATACTGACAAATAACAAATATTTTATTTGTATGCAGATTTTAGATTTAATTGTATGTGTGTCTACATGCATCCTTGCATGTATGTACATATGCACAGGTATGTATGTGTGTATGTGTGTGTGTGTGTGTGTGTGTGTGTGTGATTGTGTGTAATATGGAACTTGAAAGGGGACCATGAGAAGGAATAAGAGATGTTAACAGGACAGGTGAGAAATAATAAAAACAGTATGGTATTTGCACAAAACAGACACATCGATTAATGGTATCAAATTGAAGACCCACACACAAATCCGCACACCTAGACACCTAATTTTTATAAAGAAGCCAGAAATACAAACTGGAAAAGAAAGCATCTTCAACAAATGGTGCTGGCCTAACTTGATGTCTGCATGTAAAAAAATGTAAAATTTATCACCATGTGCATAACTCAAGTCCAAGTCTATCAAAGACCTTAACATAAAACTATATATACTGAACTGGATAGAAGAGAAAGTAGGGAGTAGCCTTGAACTTGTTAGCACAAGAAAGAACATTCTGTACAGAAAATAAGTTAGTACAGGCACTATGATCAACAACTAATAAATTGAACCTTATAAAACTAAGAAGCTTCTTTATAGCAAAGGACACCATCATTTGGACAAAGCAGTAGGCTTCATAATGGGAAAAAAATGTATCAACTTTACATCTGATAGAGGGTTAATATCTAAAATATACAAAGAACTCAGAAAACTAGACATCAAGGAAACAAATAATCCAAATAAAAATGGGTTACAGATCTAACCAGAGAATTCTCAAAAGAAGAAACTCAAATGCCTGATAGACAAAGAAATGATCAACATCCTTAGTCACCAGGGAAATGCAAATCAAAACTAATTTGAGATTTCGTTTTACACCTAACATAATGACTAAGATCAATAAAACAAATGATAGCACATGGTATTGAAGATGTGGGGTAAGGGAAACACACATCCATTGCTAATGGGACTGAAAATGTGTACAGTCACTATGGAAATTAGTGTGGAAGTTCTTCAGGGCAATGGGAATCAATCTACTTCGAGATCCAGCTATACCCTTGTTGGGCATATACCCAAAGGATGCTGCTCTATTTTTCAGAGCCAGAAACTAGGAACAGACTAGATGTCCATCAACAGATGAATGTACAAAGAAAATGTGGTACATTTACAAAAAGGAATATTACTCAAGCATTAAAATATGAAATTATAAAATTAGCAGGTAAAAGGATGGAACTAGAAAAAAATCACCCTGATTAACGTAACAGACCTACAAAGACAAATATAGTATGTATTCACTAGAATGTGGATGTTATATGTTAAATCAACGTTAATAAACAAGACACAATCTGTAGAGCCATAGAATTTAGGAACATAATAATGGAGTATTGACATTAGATGGATATCTCTAGGAAAGGGAACTAGAACAGATTGTTATGGATGGATGAGGTGAGGGAACTAGAACAAGAGTATCAAGCTGGGAAAGGGATGGAATATGGAGAAGAGGGACGGAATACTGGTAGAGACAGTTAAAATCACGTGCCATTTGTGTGGTAGTATGGATATCTAATAAAGTAGAAGTTTCCTAAAATATATACATATATGAAGACAATCTATATGATGTCATCAAACAATGAGGCAAACAGAGACTCATATGTGTTAGGATTCTGCAACAAGCAAAGTCCACAGCAGGGCACTGTGCTGGAGAACTCTGCCCCCTATCTCTGACCACAGACATAGCCCACAGCCCAGGGCCCCCCCAAAGGGGTTCGCCCCCCCCCCCAGTCTTCAACGTGAGAGTCCCACTTCTGTGAGGAGCTCTGACATGCCTTTCTACATTCATCTATGATCAGCCTCTACAGCCCTATGAAGGAAGCTCTGCCTTAGCTCTGCCTTAGCTCCGCCCCTTTGCCAGGCCCAAACCCCCCAGCTGGCTAACTGTCAAACGGAAAGAGGACCTGATTGAGGACTGCACTCTCTCCTGGATGACCCTCCCATCCTGGATGGAGCCTAACAGCCATCAGCACTCCTGGCTGACACCCCCTCCCTCCAAGATGGACTCTCACAGCCATCTGTGTTTCTTCCAGGAAGCAAAGTTGACTTTACCAGCAAACCTAGCCCCTCTTACTGTCCAATTGCTGTTCAAGACTAACACTTGCCGCCCTTGCTACCCTGTTGGAGACTCTGGGAGCCCAGTCACCATTCCTTATGCCCACCAGGAACTCCAAATGATGCCAAAGACCACCGAGAAGCCAGTATATTTCCCTTTTGGGAGAGTCTAGCTCTGCAAGGCTGGGGAGCTCTGGGACTTGAAAGCCCTCATAAGAAAGCTCCCCCCTGGGACTATCAGGGATCCCACTCTCATCTGGCTGAGGGGTTTCCCAACCTGACAGAACAGCACAGAAGGGGTCCCAACTAACACAAATGACCCTGAGCTGGGGCCCCCCCAACCCTCTCTGGACTGAGAATTCCACCAATCACAGGCCAAAGAAACTCCACCAATCGCAGGCCATGTTGATAACTCCCTCCAGAACCCTTTAAAAAGAACTGAGCAACCCTCAGTTTTCGCTGTTTGGAGCAGAAGCAGTCACTGGCCTGCTGAGAACATTGGACAGAAGAAAGAAGAACAGCTCGCCTGGGATATTTCCTTACAGAGCTGCAGCCTTGGGGACACCTGGCCAGAAGCTCCTTGGTCCTGTTGGGATACTCTATCTTCAGAACTGCATCATCTCCAGGAGGCGAGGCGAGGCGAAGCATGAGGAGAAGCATGAGGCAAGGCAAGGTGAAGCAGCGCTGGACACCTCACCTCAGCTCTGCTGAGCTGAGCAACTCATCAGTTCTGTTGGGATGTTCTCCTTTCAGGACTGCACCACATCTACATGGAGGTTTCTCCCTTTGGTGTTGTGTGGTCCCTGGACCATCACAAAAGAGCTTCCCTTCTCCATTTTTCTTCTCTCTCTGTTCTATCTCTTTCCATCTATTCCAACAATAAAAAAACCTTCCCAACAATATGGAGATAACTTGTCACCAAATGAAGCTTCCAGTACTGGAAATGGATTGAATCTATGTGCTGACTAATTTTATGTCAATTTGACACAAGCTCAAGTCATATGAGAAAAGGGAGCCTGAAAAGAAAATGCCTCCATAAGATAAAGTTGCAAGCAAGCTTTAAAGGCATTGTCTTAATTAGTATTTGACATGGGAGTACCCAGTTCATTGTGGGTAGGACCACTCTTCACCTGGTGGTCCTGGGTTCACAGGGAGCAAATCAGTAAACAGCACTCCTTCATGGCCTCTGCATCATCTCTTGCCTCTTTGTTCCTACCCTGTTTGAGTCCCTGTCCTGACTTTCTCCAGTGATGAACACTGATATGGAAGCATTAGCAAAATATACTCATTCTTCCCCAAGTTGCTTTTGGTCATAATGTTTTATTACAGCAATAGTAATATAACTAAGACAATCCAATTGAGTTGTTGGCCAAAGGGGTTCCACTGGAATCCCCAAATAACCTATGTTGTTGCCAGGGCCTTAGGTTGCTGTTCACAAACTGATGGCAAGGCACTCTTGATAAAGACCTATGAAATGCATTGAACTCAGAGAATTTGAGCATAGGGTTACATAGATAGAGTCTTCAAACCTAAGGGACAATGTTCTTGGTATGAGAAGGTACTCCTCAAATTACAAATGGAGAAATATAAACATCAACCTAGCTACAAAACCTTTGATTTACAAGGGTGTCCTGCCTGCAAGACAGTGTGGTAGTGGTAGCACAAACTTGTGTGAGTAATCAACCAATATCCAGTTTGACTTAAGGACCACTCCAAGAGATGGAAGTCATACCCAGAAGTACTTGGACCTCCCAAACCTAGATAGCCCAGGGATCAAGGTGAAAATCAAATACTACTGTTTCACTAAAGGAACATACCAATACAATAACCCCTGTACTGGATAGTTTTATGTCAACTTGACACAAGCTAGAGCTATCTGAAATGAGGGCTCCTCAGTTAAGAAACTGCCTCCATAAGTTCTGACTGTAAGTCATTTTCTTAATTCATGACTGATGGGGGAGAGCCCAGCCCATTGTGGATGGTGCCATCCCTGGGCTGGTGGTCCTGGTTTTTATAAGAAAGACTGAGCAAGTCATCATGAATAAGCAGGTAAGCAGCATGGATTTTGTATAAGCTCTTCCCTCTGTTTTCTGTGTCTTCTTCAGTTTCTCTCTTCAAAGACTTGAAGGTTTTCCATATAAGTCTTTCATTTGCTTGGTTAAAATTACCTCCAAGCTATTTTACGTTATTTGAGGCAATTATGAAGAGTGATCTTTCTCTAATTTCTTTCTCAGTCTGTTTCTTATTTATATATAGGAAGGCTGCATATTTTTTTAAAAAATAATCTTTCTACCCAGCCTTTGCTAGAAGTTTTTATCAGCTGTAGGAATTTCTTAGAAGAATTTTGGAGGCCACTTATGTATACTATCATATCATCTGTAAACAATGTCACTTTGACTTCTTCCTTTCAAATTTGTGTACCCTTGAACTTCCTCAGTTGTCTTATTACTTTAGCAAAGTCTTAAAGTACTATATTAAATAAATATGGAAAGTGTGGACAGCATTGTCTTGTTCCTAATTTTAGTGGAATTTCTTTTAATTTATCCCCATTTAATTTTATGTTGGCTACACAGGTTTACTATAAATTGTTTTTATTATGATTAGGCATATCCTATGTGTCCCTAAACTCTCTAGAACTTTTATCATGAAGGGTTTTGGGGATTTTTTCAAAGGCTTTTTTGATATCTAATGAGAAAATCATGTATTTTTTTTCACTCAGTTTGTTTATATGGTGGATTACATTGACTGATTTTCTTATATTGCTCCATCTTTGCAACTGTGGAATGAAGCCTACATGATCTTGTATTCAGATTTGGTTTGCAAATATTTTATTGAGTATTTTTGCATCCTATGTTCAAAATGGAAATTGGTCTTTACTTCTCTTTCTTTGTTGAGTCTATGTGATTTAGATATCAGAGTAACTGTGGCCTCATAAAATGATTTAGACAATATTCCTTTTGTTTCTAGTTTCTGGAATAATTTGATAAGTATTAGCACTAAATCTTCTTTGAATATATGGTAGAATTTTGTACTAAAACTATCTGTCCCTGGGCTCCTTATTGTTGGAAGACTTTTGATGACTGCTTCTATTTCACTGGGGTTATGGGTTCATTTAAAGACTCTTTATCTTATCTTCATTTAACTTTAGTAAATGGTACCTATCAAGAAAATTATCCATTTCTTATAGATTTTCCTGTTTGGTGGAGACAAGGTTCTTAAAGTATGTCCTTATGATTCCTTAGATTTCCTTGGTGTCTGTGGTTATGCTTCCCTTTTAATTTTTGATTTTTTTAATTTGGAAATTGTTAGGAGGTGTGACATTGTTAGAATAGGCATGTCACTGGAGGCTGGCTTTGAGGTTTCAGAAGACTCCCACCATTCCTAGTCTCTCTGTCTCTCTCTGTCTCTCTCTGTCTCTGTCTCTGTCTCTCTCTCTCTCTCTCTGTTGTGTCTTAAGATGTGAGCTCTCAACTACTCCTTTAGTTCCATATCTGCCTGTCTGCTGCCATTCTCCCTATCATGATGGTCACAGCCCTTAAGCCTCTGAAACCATAAGCTCCAAATTAGATGTCTTATTAAATAAGCTGATTTTGTTATTCAAATTTATCAGAGCAATAGAAAGTTAATGGAGACACAGTATTTAAGCAAAATTAATAAGACCTGTATGTGGTAAGCAAGCTACAGGTGAGAAAATTTGAATGAACAGAATAATACGAATATACCAAGTTATCACTAAAAAAAGAAAACTACATTGTAATAAGAATGAAAGACTTATCTAAAATTATATTACTCAGAAATAATTTAGAGAAATAACATGGAAATTAGAAATTGGTTAGTTTTTGTAAACAGTTTGGAAAATAACTAATAAATAGGAAAAATTTATAATTGAAAATATACTCATTCTGTTAAGGTATGCATGGAAAAGATCTAGCATGTGTGTGCAAAGTGACACATAGAATACTTGCTATGAATATTTTTCAGAGTATGCGTTTGACAGAAGAACTAATATAAGAGTAAGAGTAAATATCAACATGAGAGAATATGCTAGAGCAAACTGATGATATATTACCACATTTATTAATATAAGTCAATCATAATAATTTTATTAAATAAGAAAAGGATATTTTCCAAGGATAGATTGATTATTAAAACATCATTTAATTAAAACATAATGACACTAAATATCACAGATATCTACAAGTTTAACAATTGAAATGATGTGGATAGATAGGATTTGCATCAAGAAAAAGACTTCAGGTTCCTCTGAGGGAAAAGCAAAGGAATATATGGAAAAACATATAATAGAATTTCAACCATATTTGCAATGTTTATTTCATTCAAATTCAGAGTGTACTTACATTGGTGTCATTTATGTAAATCACCATACTCTTCTACACATTTGAAATATTACATAGCTCTTTTTATTTTTTTATTTAATGAAAATATAATGATATTTCTTTCCTCCATGTCCTCCCTCTTATCCTTCCCATGTCTTCACCTTCCTCTCCCTCTTCCCCTCCAAATTCAGGGACTCATCTTTAACCATTGCTGCTATGTATACATATAAATGAATTAATATAGAAATACAACCTGCTGCATCCTATCAGTTTTGACTGGATGTAGACATTGCTAGGGCTGAGTACTTGGTACTAGCTTACCAATCAGATGGATCATCCTGGGTCATAATTAGACAACATAATCATCAAAGAATTCCTGTTCCTGTAGCTCTTACAGCCTTTCTGCCCTCTCTTCTGTTATGTTCCAAAGCACTAAGTTGTAGGAATAATATTGTAGATGTATCAGTTGGGGCCTGGTATCACATCATCAATCACTGTGGCTTTCTGTAATATTCTTTTTCTGCTACAAAAGAAGCTTCATTGATTAAGGGTGATATTTACACTTATCTGTGGGTAGAGTGATAAGTAGGGTGAAATTAAAAATTACAAAAACTTAGGAATCTGTCAGTAGTAATTTCTCGTCTAAGAGCCATGACATCACTACCTGCCTATGTTTACAGTACCAAGCATGATTTTCCTCCTGTTAAGTGAACTTTGAGTCTAAATAAACAAAATTTGGTTACCATATTGCTATAAAGGCCACTATTGCACCTTTAGGGATATCTATCCATGATTGTCACTGTTGTAGTTCAGAAATTTCACATTTGGGTAGGAATAATTAATCATTGTTTTCCTTCTTTTATCCACTTGCATGTTAACTTCTGGTAGTATGAAAGCTCAATCTCAAGGAGGAGGCTTTTGAGTCACATTCAATTTGAATCTTCTGGCTCATTTATTCAGTATGTAGTGTCTTATTATAAGGACTTACCTTTAACTTCTGGAAAGTAATCAAGGGCAATATCAATAGTTTATGTTATTTTAGAAGTCTCTTGAACCTCCATAGCCAATAACTCAAAAGAAGCTGTCATCATACCTGGTACTGGGTTGGGCTTTGTGTGTGTATGTGTGTGTGTGTGTGTGTGTGTGTGTGTGTGTATCTATAAACTCATTTTTATATGTAATTTATATGAATATAAAATAATGATTTCTAATGTTTTTGTCAATAATTGCATAAATAGAGGAAGCCTTTTAATATCATTGTCTTCTAAAATTATATATATGTATAATGTATTGACATCATTCTCCTTCCTCAAATTCCTCCCATGCCCCCTCATTCTCTCAAATTCATGGATTTTTCTTCAATTATTGTTATGTATGAGTAAATATACAAATATAATCTGTTGAGTCGATTTAATATTGCTCATATGTATGTATGTGTATATATATATACATACATATATATATATATATATATATATATATATATAATATATATATAGCTGATAACTGTGTTGAGTTCAGGACTTATTAATTGTGTGTCATAGTTAAGTTCATTGAACCTGTACTTCATTGTCTCTAAAATATGAGCAATAACATTAAGCCTATAATTTTTTGATAAGTGATATAAAAAATGTACCTATAGGAATGATAGAGTTTTTTAAAGGCTTTAGTAAATATAAGTTCTTTGTGTTTGTTTCCACATCTCCCATTACTCTAATTTGGTCATGTAGTATTGATACAAAAAAGTAATGTTTAACCTGATGAAGTTGCTGATATCAAATGACCATCTTCCTGTAAGGATTAATGGCTTACTTTCCAAGTGTTCATAAATTGTTTAATTATCTACTATACAGGCTTTTCAGACAATACTGGATATCAGGATTTATTACCACTCTCACCAGAATATTTTATTTTCTTTTAGAAACTGAAAACAAGGTTCTGGATGTACCTCAGATGTAGAACATTTGCTTAGTATATGTGAGTCCCTTAGTTTCATTTCCAGCATCATGAAATGAAAACAAAACAAATAAAAATTTCTTGAGCCATTTGTACAACATCATAGTCCTGGTAATGTTGCCTTCTCTCCTGTTCTTATTATTTTGAAACCTTTCTGAAAACCATACCTGCATTTCAATGCTGTAATTTTTAATGTTAAAAATGTTAAGACTGAGAAAGAAATTTTGAAAAGATTTCCAGAAGAATAATTTCAAAATTGCTTTGAGCAACAGCAACATCTCAGAAATAAATTTATCATTTCAGCAGAATTCTCCTCTGATGGTATCAAGTACTCATTTCAGTAAACAATTCTGTACATGCACTAAAATCAAACTACTTTATTTTATACAAGACTTTTATAAACCTTTTTAGACAGTAAGATATTTAACAGCCAAGATTATATAACTGACCACCTCATTCTGAAGTGGAATACAGTAGACTTTCTCATGAAGTTTATATGAAGAATAAATAACAAATGCCAAGGGTTTAATTTTTCATAGCATAGTACTTAATTTTCATTTTTCTTAGTGTAATTATTGTATTTCTACATTAATATTGGCATATTAGTTAGAAAAAGAGTTGCGTTGTGTTTTTATTTATAGGCTTTCTTTCAGGACAACTTGGAAGGATTTCATGAGATAGTGGTCTGCTGTATAGTGGTAAATTTAATTCTGAGTGAATTTAAATTTAGAGTTACCCTGTGACTTCTTTGGTTCTGATTGGTGGTATATGAAATACCTCTTATTGTAACAAAACTTAACTGACTTTATTGGTAGGTTTTATGGATTCCTCATGAAAATTAAATTAGGTTAGTTGAAAATGGTAGGGAGTATAAGACACAACCACTGAGGAATTTCCACCCTTATTTTGTCAGCATTATGTAGCATTAGAGTGTATAGATTGAAGCTTTGCTGAGAACTTTCATGAGGGTAGTGCCTAAAGAAATTGTATTTCTTTTCTTTCTTGTTATTTTAAGTATGGATGTGTTAGAGAAGGATTTCAAGTCCACTCCCATGTATGTTTTGAGTCACGTTGTTGATGATAAGCTTTTATTTCCCTTATTATTTAAGTTGAAGCATCTGCCAAGCTTTGAGTTGATGTAGGTTCATGGCTGGAGCAATGTATAATTTCTCTTAATTGGGCTGATTGTTTGTTCAGTGACAAAGTATCTACCAGAAATGTTCAAAATTTGATACTCAAGATCATTCAGGAAGATGTCAAATAACAAAAATCCTCACATGTACAAACATTCCAGCTATAGAAAAACAAATCACATAAAAGACACTACCACAAGCACTTATCATAAGACAAACGATATTAACTTGTGACAAAGATAATATAAAATACAGTAAAGGTGTTAATAAACAATAAAAGCAAAACAGAAATAAATAGAAAATTAAAAAGTATAAAATGGAAGATAATTGATATAAAGTCAAAAAGAAAAAAAACAGATTTTCATGAAGAAGAAAAAATATCAATGAATGGAAAAAATAAAAAGAATAGTAAGACATTGTCATAGAATCTCCCTTAAGAAGGAAAATAGATATAACAAAGCAAATGTGAAAGTTAGATGAAAATAAATATTGTTAAAATCTAGAACATAGGAACAAAATAGAAAAGAAAACAAATGCCAAACACATAGCCAAAAGGAAAGGATGAAAGAAGAAAGGTAGGAATGAAAGAAGGAAGGAATGGAGGAAGGCAGATTTTTTTCTCAAGATTATGAATGTTTTGAAGAAGGTAGATCCTGCAGTCAATCAGATATTTGTTAATTGTTTCTGGAGACACTTCAGATTCTTCTGAGCCATATTCCTTAGATGGCATCATTAGTAAGTAGTCATTAGCTCTAAGCCCAGAGAAGCTTCACTGTTGTTCTTATAACACTATGCCAGATAATGGGTAGTATTTCAACGTGCTGCATTATTATTTGATTCATAGTCAATTTATTTCAAATGGTCAAATCAGTTAGGACCATTTGCCACTTTCAAGCTTTGCTACAGTTCTGAAGTTGGTTGGCTGAGGGAGTGCTTAATAATTCCAGTTCAGTGATGTGTTTCCTCAGACTAAAACTTTCAGAAGGACCTATAGTTGTTGCAAATATCAGTCATAGTAGTGAGCCTGACACCCTTATGCAACTATAGAATGTTTGAATTGTTAGGCAAATGTTCACCCTCCTGGAAATCTTGGGTAGTACACATGTGTAGAAGGACTAGATCAGAGGAAATTTTTTCTCTAAACATTTTTTTGATTATCTGGGTTGCACAGTTTAGGGCTATCTTTGCCTTGAATGAGTCAAGAAGAAAACTTCAGGAATGAAAAAAAAATCTAAGTCACTATGACATATTCCTGAGGAACCTCACAAGATACTATAAAGATCAGGTTGAATTAACCTACATATAGGTACTTTAGAGAATTCTGAAATAATAGATAGTTTTGGATGTAAAGTTTTAGTATACAATTACTATGTTGGCTAGTTTATGTCAACTTGATACAAGCTATAGTCATCTAAGAGGAGGGAACCTCGAGTGAGAAAATGCCTATATAAGACAGATCTTTTACACAAGCCTATTGAGCATTTTCTTAATTAGTGATTGATACGACAGGGCCCAGCCCACTGTAGGTGGTACCACTCTGGGATGGTGGTCCTGGTTTTTATAAGAAAGCAGACTTAGCAAGCTATGAGGAACAAGCAAGTAAGCAGCACTCCTTAATGGCCTTTGCATCAGCTCCTATCTCTAGGTTCCTGCCCTTGTTTGCCTGCACTGACTTTCTTCAATGATAGTGATTTGGCAATGGTAAACCAAATAAATACTTTCTTTCCCCAAGTTGCTTTTGGTCAAGATGTTTCATCACAGCAATAGTAACTAAGATAGTTAACAACTCGAATTCTACCTTGTACAAATAGGGGCAATCGAATGAATAAGCTCCCAATAAACATGCTTTGAAGTATATAGAAGTTGTTGTCTCTAGAACTTTGTAAAATGGAGCAGTTAGAGCTATTTAAATTCCATTGCTTTCGTCAACCACTTCTACTTGTGACAGCCTAGTAAGAAACCAATAACAATACTTTAAGGCATCCAGAAACTAAACTTCCTTTTGAACCACTGAATATCATTTGGTATGACATTGCAAAGAGTGATACACTATTCTCTTTTCTAGTACCTAGCATACGTGTGAAAATACTGTGTTCCCATAGCAAGAATAGAAAATCTAAATATATGTTAGTATAAGCTATTCTTATAGATTCTCTAAGAATCTACATGTTTATAGGCTACTATGTAGACAAGTAAATTTTGTAGATAAAATATGATCTGCTAATACAGTTACATATCTTGATTTCTAGTTTATAAGCCTATTATATCTTACTTTGTATTATTCCATGAGCTGAAATTTCTAATACTATGTTCATTAGCATCCTGAAAATGGCTATCATATACATGTTCTCATGTGATAGAGAAACATTATATGTATATTGAAATTTATAGCCTTAAAAATGCACAATCTCTTTTATTTTGTAAAAAAAATAACGATATATTTAATCCATGATGTTTCCAATATGATTTTAAATAATGATCATATCAAATATAATATTTATAAGCATTTAGTCATTAAAATATATTGTTAGTGTTAGACTTTTGTATAAGGTCTATTATGTTGTCTTCTATTACTGAATAATTGGATTTTTAACTATAATAGTTAATAAATTTTACCAAATGCATTTACTGTCTCATTAATATGTTCATAGAACTTATTTTATTAATATTTGGTATCTAATATAGTCAGTTGCTGTGGTGGTGGTGGTAATGGTGGTAGTGGTGATAGTGATAGTGAATGAGAAATTTCCACCTTAGGTTGATATATTTAACACTTTCTCCAGGTGATAGTGCTGTTTCATGATGTTACAGAACCTTTAAGAGTTGAGGTCTTGCTATAGGAAGTATATCACTGGAGGATGATTTTGAGAATTTATAATCTTGTCACACTTCCTGTTTTTTCTCGTTCTCTAGGCTTCATATGTGTGGATGAAAATATAATCAGAAATCTTCCTGCTTTTGTCTACCATGTCTCCCGTGCCTGCCGCCATGCCATCCTCACCATGATGGACTCTATCCAGATAGATAAACAGGATTATTAAACTAAATCAAGTGTTCCTTTGCAGAAAAGGAAATACTCAATAGACTGTAGAGACGAAATAGAGAGTGAGAGAATATAATTTGAATGTATCTATTGGACAAAGAGTTGGTATCAAGATCACATTAGGATCTTCAAAAACTAAATAGTAAAATAAAAATCATTTAAAAGGAAACAGTAGGTCTAACTGTACATTTTTTCAAAAGAGAACATACAAGTGGCCAGCAGATGATTGAAAAACTAATCAGTTTCACTACTCATCACAGAAATGTTCATCAAAACAACAATGAGATAATGCCTTATCCAATAATAACTAAGAGAAAAAAATATTGTGGTGCTGGCCTGGATGTGGAGAAATGGGGTACTTGTGTATTGTTGGAGATAAAAGGAATTAATGCATCCAATATGGAAAACCATATGTAGGCACCTCAAAATATAATTAAAACTATCAGACGATATAGGAAGTGTACTTCTGAGTATATACCAGGAAGTTTAAATAAGAATTCAGCAAAGCCATTTTTGCATCCATTAGCAGTACAACACTCTTCACAGTATCCAAGGCAAGAAATCAGTCTAAATGTTCAACATCTGATGAACAGATAAATAAAATTATCTGGGAGTGGATCACGAGAACTCATAGCTACCAAAGAAGCTACTGACAGTTAACAGTGGCTAGAGGAGGGATAAGTATTTTCTTCAATGTTGCAGTCACTAGTAAGTAGTCCATGCTCCAGTGAATACATGTGACGAACTCTTATAAAAGTCAGTCAATAAAAAGACATGAAAGTGTACAGGGTCAACCTAAGAAGAAGAGGATAAGAAGGGAGACAAGAAAAGGTAATGGGAATTAATATGATCAAAATACATGTGTCTTAGTCAGTGTTCTATTGCTGTGAAAAGACACCATGACCACACAATTCTTCCAAGGGAAACCTTTAATTGGGGCTGGCTTTGAGGTTTAATGATTTAGTCCATTATCATCATGACAGGAAGCAAAGAAGCACACAGGCAGACATGATGCTAGAGAAGGAGCTGAGAGTTTTATATCTGTCTCTACAGGCAGCAGGCAGAGAGAATAGCTTTGGACCTTGGGCTTCTGAAACCTCATTTCCCAGTCTCAGTGACACACTTCTTCCAACAAGGCCATATCTACTCCAACAAGGCCGCATCTACTAAGAGTACCACTCTCTGTAAGCCTATGAGGGCCATTTTCATTCAAACAACCACACCGTGTATGATATTGTCACAAACAAATTACTTAAAAATAAATATGTGTATCATATTTGTAACAGAATACTACAAAACCATAAAAATGAATGGAAACTTAGTATTTGCAACAATATTGACCGAAGGTTATCATATTAAGTGAAACAATCCAACCCACAAAGATAAGTCCTATATGACTTAAATAATATCTTTTTAAAAATAATCTTTAAAATTAAAAGAAATAAATCGTAAAAAATGTTGACTTTATATCATTTGAGACTAAACTATTTTCTTGAGTCTAGAGAGAATAAGTATAAGGTAGAAATGTAGATTTTGTCAATGGTATTAAACTCCAGTTATATAGAACAAGAGATTCTAGTATCATATTGTATGTGGGTGTGAATAGATACAGGAATTGTAGATCTGGTGTAGTAGTTAAACTCAGTTGAGAACTTGGTGAAATTTGGTATCACCTAGTAGATGGGTCTCTGGGTATTGCTGTGAAGAATTACCTTAATTAGGTTAATTATTTTTAGATGACCACCAATTGTGGGTAGAATTACTACTTACATTAGAATTCTTAACTTCATAAACAGAAAAAAGTAAAGTGAGCACAAGTCCACTGTTCTTTGCTTTTTGACTGTGGAGACAATGTGAATAGTTTCCTCAAACTCTTGCCACAGTGATTTTCCCATCATAATCCTTAACTATGAGCCAGAATAAACCCTTTCTTAATTGACTTTTATCAGAGTATTTTTATCACAATAATAGGAAAATAAACTGAGGCATCCGGCATATTGTATGCATCATAAAGAAAAAAGAAAGTATTTTGAATGATTTTATTATGGTAAATTGCTGAATATTTGAAAAAATAGATGTATTTAGCCAGATTATACAGTGGATCCATGTATTGAGACATTACATGGTAACTCATTTCTATACATGTTATGTTTTACATATCAACTTTAAAATCAACTTTGGTTTTTAAAAACCTGAATAAATTATTCCCAAAGAAGATGCACAAGTGATAAAACGATTAAGACAAAATTTTCAAACTTATTATCAGAGAACAGTCAATGAAAACCAAAATGAGGTGCTACCTAATGTATTAGCAACATTTGTCAAAAAGATGAATAGAGCTGACAAGGTGGCCCAGCATGGAAAACTGGTTGCTGCACAAGCTTGAAACTATGAGTTCCCAATTCAGCAAATTGGAACTTGACCTACCTCAAGACCCAGATGTACAACTCCTTGACATATACCCAAAGGACCCTTAATTCTACCAAAGGATGACACTTGTTCAGTTGTGTTCATCACAGCTTTATTCATAAACGCAAGAAATTTGAAATAACCTACATGCCCCTTAATTGAAGAACAGATAAGGAAAGTGTCGTATATTTACACAATGGAATATTACTCACCTATTAAAAAAATTACTTCATGAAATTTTCAAACAACTGAATGTAACTAGAAAAAAAAAGCATTCTGAGTGAGGTAACCCAGTCCCTGAAAGACAAACATATGTACTTACTTATATGTGAACATTAAGGGTTAAGCAGATGACAAAGGTGCTGCAATCTACAGACCTAGAAAGACTATGCAATAAGGAGGGCCCCAGTGAGGACATGGCAATCTCTTTAGTGAAGGGGAAATAGAACAGATGTTGCTGATGGGCTGGGGAAGGATGGGAATGGGAACAGAAGGAATCAGCTGGGTAGAAAGGGATGGAAAGAGAGAATATATGGAGAGATGACCAGAACTGGAAGACATTAGGGGGTCTAGGTGGAGACTTAGTGCAGTGGAAATTCCCTGGAATCTCTGAGGGTGACCCTAGCAAGGACCCCAAAATAATGATGGATAGGGACCCTGAACAGGCCATCTCTGGTAACCAGGCAAGGCTTCCAAGGGCAAGACTGGGACATTATCCCAACCACAAAACCTTAAAACTGTAACCTGTCCTTCCTGCAGGATCTGCTGGGACAGTGGAAGGACAGAAACCCATGTCAAAGGAGGGAGCCCATGCATGATACTACAGGCCAGGCCAAGAACTATTGACTGGATAGTTGGAGATGATTTCTAATGATATTCTGCTCTGCTCATAGATTGGTGCCTAGCCCAGTCTTCATCAGGGAGACTTCCTCTAACAGTTAATGGGAGCGGTTAGAGAGGCCCAAGGCTATACATCACATAGAACTCAAGGAACCTGGCAGAAGAGGCAAAGGAGGGATTTCAGTGGCCAAAGGGTTTGAGGTCACCAGGAGAACAAACCCCAGTGAGTCAACTGTTCTCTTAGGGGCTCACAGACCCCGAGGCAGCAGATATGGAACCTGTAGGGTCCCCTAAATATATCTTATGGTTGTCTTACTTTATATTCTTGTAAAACTCTTACAGTGTGTATGTGTTTGTGTGTCGGGGGGGGGGTGTCGACCCATTACCCCCCCTTGGGACCATTTTCTTCCTGCTTGCTGTTTTGTCTAGCCTTGATGTAGGAGCTCATACCTGGCCTTGTTCCATTTTGTTATATCCTGTTTGAGCTGTAACCCTGGAAGTACTGCTCTTTTCTGAGAAGAAGCAGGAGGTGGGGCTAGATTTGAGGGAGAAAGGAGATTAGGGGAGCTAGGAAGAGTGGAGGGGATGGAGGGAAGGAGAGGGGTATATATATATATATATATATATATATATATATATATATAGAAAGAGAGAGAGAGAGAGAGAGAGAGAGAGAGAGAGAAATGTAAAAATAAAAAGTAGACTTAAAAAAAATCTCCAGTTCTGTCATAGGAACACACAGCAAGAGAGAACAATGTCTTGATAGTTGTCCTGTGACTTCTGTATACATATCATGGTATACATGTATCTGTACTCACATGCACACAGCTTACATGTACACATATATACACAATAACATAATAATAATAAAATCTAACTGCTTTAAAATCAATAATTAATAACAGGCCCTGGTGAAATTGTTCAGAAAAATGTAACACTTATGCTTACACTGACGGTGGAAATGGAAATTAAGACATGTATTATGAAAAACAGAATAGAAACCTTCACAAAAGTAAAATGAAAATCTACATGATGCTGTAATCTCACTTCTGCATATATAACTGGAATGAACTGAATAACTCTATTAAGTAGATATCTTTGTTGTTATATCTACTAAAGCAGTATTCATAATACTCAAGGTATCAAATCAACTTAAGTGTTAATCAAAAGATAAACTGATAAAGTTATATATGGTTGAGTTTGTACACACATAACAGAAGTAATATTCACCCTTTCATCATTGATATTCAGCCTTTAAAACTGGAAAAAATATCTTTCATTTACAAATATATGGATTAATCTAAGAGATATTATGCTAATTGAAACAAATCAAGGACAAATGGCAAATGTCACATGATAATACTTATAAGTGGAATTCATAAAGTTAAACATAAAAGTAGAATGTAGAAGAATGACCATCATTATCTAGGTGAGGTAGAATGATTAGTGAGATGATTTTAACCAAAAGGAATATGTTTAAGTTACACAGAATGAATATTTTTTTAATCTATTGTACAGTAAAGTAAACATTGCTAGCAATAATGTGCATCAAATTTGAGTAGTGCTGATGGAAGAAATTTTAAATATTCTCTCTCGAAAAATGTAAGATAGTAGGATAATAAATATGTTGTTTATCCTGATATAATCATTCCATGATTGATACATATGTCAAAACATTACATCCTATCCAATAAAAATACATGATTAATATTCACCAACTAAGAAAAATTTTGCATGAAAACAAGTTTATAAATATATTTGTACTGATAAAATGTCAAAATCTTAATGGAAATATCATGTATTAAATATAATGTTGTTTTTCACAAAATGAAAAGGATAATGTAATTTTAAAGATTTACATGTCTGTAGGTATTTAATATAAAGTCTTAGTATTTTGCTAAATTCACACACGTTAAAATTCAGAGTAGAGAATAAGTGATTATACTATAATGCTCACAAAACTTCACCTTTGCATCTTTGCCCTACAACTGCTTAATTGATGGCACAGATACCTGGTACATGTAAACAGTGATCTATTAATTTTATAACAAGAATTCAGTTAATTTTTTGTATTCATGTATACTGTGAAATATAAAACTACAAATACTGAAGATATAATCTACAAGAGTTAATGATCATCAAGATTTATGCACTATACAACATCTGCATGTTTTATTTTAATAGTATTGGCATAGTTCTAAAGTAACTACTTTATTTAGCCAGCAAAAGACTCACCACAAAGGACTAATGCCAACACCAGGCAGGTAACTGCATAAATCTGCCAACACTAGGCAGGTAACTGCATAAATCTGCCAACACTAGGCAGGTAACTGCATAAATCTATAGATTATAAGTGTGGAGGGTAAGTAAACATTTCTGATAACTTGTCAAGTTAAAATTAAATCAGCACAGTGGCCATAGGTAACGAAAGATGAGATGGAATATAAATTAATTGATGAATCCAGGAGAAATAAAAGCTGTGAAACCATAGTGCTGGCTAAGTAACCACACAGGACAATAATATCAAAATATGGGAAATATGTAGATATTATTGTACATCCTATACATAATTAATTTACTTAATTATCTGTAAAACATTTTGCACCCTTTTTTCCTGAAATTTTCCTTAACATATATATGTGAAACCAGAGGATCAGAAAACGTTATAGAATTAGCACTTGGTGAAAACTATCTGAAACCTGAGAAGACAAGTTCCTGTCTTTGTTCTGGTCTATGACAGGAGAGGTTGAGTAGAAAAGAAATTAGTACCCCTGTACTAAAAAATAAGTGGGGGAAAGGTACAGGAAGCCTGGGGCCTATGAAGTGGTTCAGATGGTAAAAGTGCTTGCTATCAAGCTTGACTATCTGAGCACTATCTCTGGAACATACAAAGGCAAAATACTGTGTGAAACAACTACCATCCAGATACAGTAGGTACAGTACAACATGGCATTTCTTATAAAGAACATGCCCTTTGCTCACTGGCTGAATTTAGTATTACTGGTTTCTGGTTTAGGAGGTGTCAGTAAAAGTATCAGAACTCTTTACCTATCATCAACATTTTAATTCTGCAGACATTTACAGTAACCTGCATAGTGCAAAGCTTAGTCATTTTTTAAAAACAAAACAAATAAAGAAATAAAATAAGTGACTAAATAAAGAACTCATCTAAGAGCCAGACATAAAATTTAGAACCCTGGCATTATCTTGTAAATGGGAGGCAAGTACCAGGAAGTGAAGCAGAAAGTTAGAAATAAACCGTATCTCCAATAAATGAGTGAGTTAACACCAGCACTGTCTACTCTATTTAGTTTTTTGCTTGTATTCTATCTTGTTAAATGAACATATCTCTCCCCATCCCTCTCTCAGAAAATGGCCTTTAAAAAACTACTTAAATTGAAATTAAAATAAAAGAACAAGCAACTCAACCTCATTAAGTGCACTTGCATTTATCAAGCATCTCCCTCCTTTTTATGAGTTGCCTCTACTTGGTGAATTCTATTCTTCACTTTCAACTTTCTTGTTTTGCTAGTTTTTTTAAACAAAAAGAAACACATTCACATTTATAAGTATATATGAAATATATGTACATATATGAGTGTATATATATGTATATATAAAATAAAATATAAATAAATATATATAGTACATATACATATATGTATACACACACACACACACACACACACACACACACACACACACATATATATATATATATTTGTCTGTTGTAGAATACTTAAAACTCTCATGCTCTCACCTTCAAGATACTCAAAGGTAAAATTTAGGTTTTCATTCAGCTATCTACAGTTACTTCACTATGCTTGCAAAACCTAGAGAATAAATTAACTCATTTTTATTTTGAATTTTAAAGAAATATTGTGTTTAGAGTAATTATTTTTTATGAAAACATCCAAAGTACATGGAAGAGTTAGTTCTTTTACTAGGTCTTATTTGTGTTTTATCTCACCAGAAAAAAATTTCACTTTAATGACATTTCATTCATTGCAGATGTCTTAAAAATTTGAAAAACATACAAAAATACTAAGATACCTATGGGCTGATGACAATTTTCACTCTATAGTCTCTCTCTTAGATTTACTTCCTAGTTTTGCTTCTCCACTGTCATCATGAACTTTCCTTGTATCCAATGTCCAAGATCCATAAAAGCCTTCACTTAGTGTCTACAAAGAACAACGCTACTCTTGAAGGGTTGATGAATAGACAATAGTTTTAGCTTACCAGGAAAAAAAGATTTCAGAGTATCCACCATCTCCTTATACAGATCTTCAACACACTTTCCGGTCTTAATTACATACTTTATCCTCACTTTAAAGCCAGTGTCTCTGATTTCCAAAAGGATACATGGAAAGAATGTGCTCATTCTAGAATAGAACTTCCATGAAAAGTGGTTTTAGACTCAAGGGAATTGCTCTCCTACTACACTTACAAATTCATTGAATTTATGAATAAGGATTTGAAAATGTAACATATAAGAAGATAAACAAAAAGGCCTATCTTCTTTTGTATTTTCATCTGTTAATCTATATTGATTATCTCCTAGAATCAAGAAATTCAGTCAACAGACTGGTGGTTTAAACTACAATAGAGATAAGTACATATAAAGCAGCAATTTATCATAATTCTTCCATAAGTACTTTAATAAAACTATATACTTTTATGGATGGTCAATTTCTCTAGATTACAAAATCAAGCATGGTAAAAAAAAAAGGCAGTATGAGGAGAAATTTAGTAAAGTTATCATTTGGATAACATAACATCCTTGCAATTGTCAGTAAAGTAATAATTGGAGTAAGGAACAAAAGAAAAAGTTTTGAAACTGTTACAAAAGATATGTTGCCAAAAAGTTATTTCCCTTTACCCTGTAAAGAAATGCTGTGACTTCATTCTCAGAAGAATGTGATTTAAATGAGAACCAATTTACTCCTTGAATACTAGAACAGTGATTAGGCACTCTAGATGACTGCCCTAAATTAAGGAATGCAGTAGAAACATTATAGGGACCAGGAGAGAATGATTAGATCAAAAGACTGGACATTGGTAAAATGCCAGTACCTAACTACTGTCACAAATACTAGCAATGGACTCTGTATAATTTTGCTTTAAGTGATCCTCTTTGCTAAGTATTTACTCCTTCACAAATTTTACTTTCCTTAATTTTCCCATTAGGCATTTTAGAATATCTTCCTTTCTGAATGTTCCTTTTGCTACATCGTTCACAAATCATGTGATAAAAATGAACCATAAGAATACATCAGTTGTTTATCTTGGGGAACCAATGAATTCATGAAGCTTACTTACTCTGCATTGGTGAAGGGTTACTTATAGGAATATAGGTACCCAAAAGCAGATACTCAGCAAAGGTTCCACTTAACATATATAAATGGTTTTCCTACAGTAACATAAGTGGAGCTACCCTCTCCTTAGTTGTTCCCACCCTATATATACTACCTCCTCCACCAAACTTTGAGGCCACATGTGTTTGCTGAGAACTGGTGTCAAGAGAGGCAAGATACTCAAAATGATAGCCCAATGACCATCCTTACACCTCTTTCTATGAAGGAACACCTGCAGTCAGAAAGCTCAGCTGTGGTCAATGTTTTAAGCAGGCAGAATTGACTTTATGAAGGTAGCAGTTGTTTGGCTTAGGACAGTGTTGTGTACCATTACCTAAATGAAAGAAAGTTGAAGAGAAACCACATATGTAAGACAATGAAATAAATTAATATCACCTGTGTACATAGTCTTAAACTGTGATGTTTTATAAGTTCCCAGGTAAATCTTACAGGAAACACAAGATTATATTTATACAGTACATAGAGTCACCACCATATCTGTGTTTTGGGTTTTGGACAAAGAAGTGGCTAGGTCTTAGTGTCTGTTTTTTCTACCTGGGACCTCCATGACTGTTTTTCTATAAGATACTCAAAGCTCCTTTACTCTATGTTTCCTGTCTACTCATCTCTGCACCATCATGTCCTGAGAAACCCTGCTTTTATTTCCACTTTCTAACTGCTATCATGTAAACAGATTAAAGGAAAGAGTGTTCTGATATTATCTCCTTCCAAGTTATTTTTTGCTTTAAATGTTTTGTATGTACCACAATCTCTAAATTATGGGTAGTTAATCCAAGAATTAATATATATATTCAAACAGGTTCATATCAGCCAGAAAAAATAGAGAGAGACATTCCATTCAAAATATAGAGAGAATTCATTCAGGTCACAGGGTATTAAAGAGTCACATCTGTAGACATGTATAATCCAAACAAACTCTGCCTTCTTCATGGTTGCTAATGAAGAAGTATGTGTGGCAGGGGATACAGGTATCCAAGACAGTATCAGTAAAAAAAATAAAACTAATCTGATAGGCATCTCCTTTTCTCTTTATGAAAGGAACAAGTGCTAAGAATTCTTCAGAGGACTCTCTGGAAAAGTAGGCAACATTTGAAAGACATTCCAATATATTATTTTGTCTTACAGATAAGTGGTTATCAATAAAGACTCCTCCTCATTGTACCATTACTCATTGAGATATCATCTATTCATTGTACCACCTTTTATCCTTCAACATTTCTTATCTTTGATCTGTGCAGAATAGTCTTAATCCCCATAGCAATTTCTTTGGGCAAGGCCTTGCTGTGTTGTCCAAGGACTTCCAAACCTCGGAATCTTTTGCTGACCTGCTGCATACCAGGGGACTAACACCCTACCCCAAAATAGAGTTTGTGGGATGCATCTCCCCTGAGAGGGAGTCTGAGGTAGTCCCTCAGGTAAACTATGTTCCCAGAATAAGCCTCAAAATTCTTAAAAACATGACTGAGGTCCTAAAGAAAGAGACCACCACTCTCATTGAAGCATATTCACAAGATAAAACTAACTCTTGATTATTAGTAGACACACCTTTTTATCCATTTTTGGTGAATACCAAAAGTCTAACTTGAAATCAAAGCTTGTTGAAGGCTATACTGAGAGGAAATAAAAGAATGTGCGCAAGAATTTTCTGTTGATCAAATTTGAATGAGATAATGATGTATTCTTGAGATCTCTTGTTCTTGAGATCTCATCCTAAAATATAATATCTCTAAACCTTAAGTAATTATGACTAATTCACCTATTTGGGAGGCAGCAGAGAAAATCCTTACTCTTATCTCAGATGGGTTTTTTGTATATTCAATAAACTCTCTGAACTTCTATAAATTGGGAATGTTATCACCAGTATAAAAGAGGAAGAAAGTCATTATCTTCTTTGATGTATTTGCTTAGAAAGGACCTAAATCAGTTGCAGCATTCTGATCTAGTGTGCATAATTGTTAAGAGGAGTCAGTCTACAGGCATATTGTTTAGCTTAATGTGAGACTGTCCTAGAGCTAAGAATGGGTTGAAGCATGCTTTGACCTCAGAATTCTCATCCTGTGAATAGAAGGTGTTTAGCTTCTCCCCTTTCTTGCTCTTACAAAGCTCACATAAATTCTAAATGCTGCCTTGCTTTACAGCATGCCTTTTCAAAGGAATGTGGCCTGGTTGGTTCTTGTCTGACTGCAGTGACTGGATGGTCTTGGGTTGGGCCCATTTAAGGTATCTTTCTTTTGCCTGTGTGAGACCACTCCCTGTGCAGGAAAGGCTTTTCTAGGACTTTGACCCTAGAATGACAATGAGCCTCCTACATGCAAATGGCATGGTGCTACTCCAGTATTCCTATCTTAACCAATGGTCAGTCCCTGGTTGCCAAAGAGCCTTCCCCTCTTTTTTCCTTGTAAATGTAACCACCCTTGCTTCAGTAAACTGAGCTGTTCCATTGACAACAATCTCCCAAGATTTCTGTTTCCTGCTCAGCTCTCAGACTCAGCCCAAAGACCTGCCTGTGCACATGGACCCACCCACCCTATGCTTTCTTCCCTGAAGCTGAGCCAGCAGCCAACAGCTTATCTACTTCCAGGGATGGAGAACAGACAAAGGAATCCACAGCTTAAGATGTTGATCAACATTCATTATGATTTAACTCCATGAGACATCTACAAACAACCAGCAAGCATTTCTTTCATCACCTATAAAATGTGTATGTGATATTTTCAAATAAGTAACTCATTATAAAAATCAAATGTTTGAGCTAGGCACCCCAGCACTCTAGATGTTTAAAAAAATCACAAGTTCAAAGCCAATGTGGACTACATAGTAAGATTCTGCTTCCAATAAATGAATTGATGTAAAGAAAGAAAGAGAATAGGAAAATCAAGTATCATATCAAAAATAAATTAAATTTCATGTCATCTGGTGATTTTTAGCCCTATATTATACCATATACTACTCATTCAGCTGTGATGATATGGCATCACAATGAAACGAGTCTTTTTTTTTCTAATCTGACAGGTTGACCAGTTCCTAAAATGGATATTTCCTGGAAACCTAAAAAAAAGTAACCTCACTGTTAACATGCTTTGTATATCCTCAGAAAAACTTAATCCAGTGACTCTAAATAAAATATTAATAAATTCATTAAACATTAGCTAAACCTGTCATGCAGCAATCATTTTGGCATGCCTTTGTAATATAGTAATTATTAAGATCAAGTTAGTAAACTCAAGATTTTCATGGTCTAATAAAAAAACAGAAAAATTAAATCACAACTATGAATTATCAATTAATTACCATGTATGTGGTTCAGAGGCCAAGAAGAATCTTAAAACTAATGCTATAGTATATAAGAAATGGTAACCTTATGGTTTGAATACTGTGTTCTTGATCCCTAGACACTATACAATTCAGAAGTGCTGCTAGATTGCCTTTATGTATGTGTGTGTGTGTGTGTGTGTGTGTGTGTGTATATATATATATATATATATATATATATATATATATAGTAAATTTTACTTGAGAAAGCAATTCTGTAAGAGTTAAGCCCCAAGAATTCACACTTGGATGTTACTTTCTGCAGGAACTTCCTCCATTTCCAATTTTGTATGGTTCATCCTTGTTCTTTATGGTTGATTTAAAGATAATTTCTCTTTTTCTATCTAGATAGATCTTCCTTCTTATTTTCCACTTCATTATGGTATTTTTAAAAAATAATTCTTGCAATGTTTTCTGATATGTGCTTATATTTTTATTCATTGAAGTTCTTGAAAGTTTCATGGGGTAACAGGCTTTATCTATTTTGTTCTCTTTATTTTTACAGTACCTCTACAAATGTCTGTGTCATAGTTGCTTGCTCAATACATACAAAATAAATGAAGGAATGAAAATACACAAAAGTAGGACATTAATATTTTAGTCTAAACCTATAGATATAGTTCTCATACTTAATTATACAGGAAGACAAAACTTCTAGGTTGTGTTTATTTGCTCCCCTGTAGTAATACTTTGTCATTTTGTTATATCTAATTCTACAAAAACAGCCCTCTTTAAAAAAAATTGTAATTTTTTAACAACCATAATAACATATTTCTAGTTGCTCACAGATGGACAATCTTTACTTGTAAGGAAAGTACAGAAGCATGATCTTTAAATATATTAAAATGACACTTGGACTCAATTATATTAATTTAAAACAGTGAAAAAGTTTTGTAGCAGAGTAACTGAAAGCTTCAGATCATAATTTTCTCTCTGTCACACACTATGGAAAATTTCTGAATGGATATTGTTTCCAGATTATCCATTTCCAAATTTAAATCCTGCCAATAAAAGAAAATTTTACTTATATAATTAATATTGTAGGGACCCTATATTTTTATTTCACATATTCTTCTTTTTATCTTAATATGTAACCCTTAAGTGTTCCTATGCTAAAAGACCAACAATGACTTTGCTATGAGATTAAAAATAATTAAGCTTTTTATTAATAACTGCTTCAAATAAATTAAAATAACTAGAAATGGACTTTACCATTGAGAAGGACATCCACAATGAATACTTTTAGAAAGTGAAGAAAAATTAAACAATGATGAAAAGACTTTCAATTCTCGTGGATAAGAAAGTAATAATAACAAAAATGATCTATATTATCAAAAATGGTCTATAAACTCATTGCAATTACTATGCAATTCCCAAAGACATTTTTCACAGAACAAGGAAAACATCTAAAATTCACATAGAAACAAAAAAGATCCTGGGTAGCCAAATTAATTCTTAGGAAAGAAACAATAACAAAGTTATGATAGCAACTGACTTCAAATTATACTACAAAGTGATGATGACAAGATAGCATGGACTGGCACAAAAGCACATATGGTCCAATGGAAGAGAAATGACAAAGAAATGTACTACAGCTATAGAAAGCTATTTTTTGACAAACATGTCAAAACATGCACTAGAAAAAAAGATAATCTATTCAACAAATGATGTTGATGAATCTCAATATCTACACACAAATCTCTACATATTAGATTCAAAATTTTTACCATGTGTAGAAATCGATTAAAAATGAATCAAAGACTTTATTATAAAATCTGAAATGCTGAATCTGGGAAAAGAAAACCCACAATAGTCACCTCCAGATATAGGTAATAATGTAAAAAAATAAAATAAAAAGCAGAGGAAATAACCACTAGAATTGACAAACAGAATACCATGAAAATTGAAAAAGGTCTACATACGGCAAAGGAAATATTATATTGATAAAAAGCCTACAAAATGGGAGGAAATCTTTGCTAGCTGTGTGTCAGTAAAAGGATCAATATCGAGACTACATAAGGAACTAGAAACTAAATATCGTACATTTCAACTCAACATTCCAACCAATAAACAAGGTATTAAGATAAGTAGCTCTTACAAGATGAATTCACTATAAATGGCCCACAAGCATATGAAAAATCTTCAGTAATACTAGCTACTTTGGTCACTGCTCTTTTGCTGTGAAGAGACACCATGATGGAAGCAACTCTTATAAAAGACAGTATTTAATTTGGACTTGCTTACACTTTCAGAAGTTTAGACCATTATTATAATGGCAGGAAGTCTGGTGGCACACAGGTAGACATGGTGTTGGAGAAGTAGCTGAGAGTTCTACATCCAGATTGACAGGCAGCTGGAAGAGAGAGCTACTTTGACTTTGACTTTGGAAACCTCAAAATCCACCTCCAATGACACATTTCCTCTAACAAGACTACATCTCCTAATCCTCCAGTAGTGCCACTTCTTAATGAGTAAGCATTCAAATATATGAGGCTACGGGGGCCATTTTTGTTCAAATTACCACATTGGCCATTAGATAAATGCAATGAAAACTGAATTATGATTCCCTCTAACACCATTCAGTGTCCTATTATGAAGGAAAATAACACTAAATCCTGATTCAGAAGCAAAGAAAAGAGAGCCCTTATATACAACTACTGGGAAGTAAACTGTTCAGTTTCTGTAGCAATGACTATGGAAGTTTCAAAAGTAGAATTACCATATACTATACCTCTCCTGATGGAATCTAAGTAAACATAAAAAAGAGTTAGTTGTATATCCATTGTTTTTGCTGCACTATTTGTAATACCCAAGTTATGAAGAAAGAAAATATGCTAAATATATGCACAGTAGAGTATGGTTTAACTGTAAAGAAGAATGAAATTTTGTCTTCTGATTGAGAATAGGAACAACTGAAGAACATCATATATCATATTTAGCCAGATTAAGAATGGCAAATATCACATTTTAAAAAATTTGTTTATACAAGATTAAATTCAAATATGTACATTAAATTTTATATGTGAAATAAAAGTAGAAATAAAACTGCCTTGGTAAATTAGGGAAATAGTGGTGGGGGAGGAAGAAGGTATTAAAGTATGAATGTTGAAAAACTATATTATATGATTGTAAGAAAATGTATTTATGTAACCCATCACACATTAAATGAATATTTTTAACTCAATTAATATAAAGTATTTCTAATAATAGAATATGGCACTTCCTAATTCATTTAAGAGAATACTACTATATCAATACTACTCTGAAATGGTTCTGGAAAAAAATAAAAAACTCAAAAGATGCCATCTGAAAATTTTGTTCAATATTTGAAATATTAAATGACCCAAAGAAGAAATCAAGAGGATGAATATGTTGATTATGACAATAGGTCTTTCATGTTACATGAAAAGCATAAACAATAAAATAAAAAGTAAATTTGTATTTAACCATTGTACATGGACGTTCATTATCAAGCAAGTGAAAATATACCATGATAGGAGAAAATATTTACAAGTTATATAATCAATAAGGATTAAAAATAGAGAACTCTTCAACAATAATTATAATTCAACAGCAAAAAGACAAACCAACTGAAAAATGGGTGAAAGGCTAGAACGGATATTTTTCCAAAGAAAACACATACATAAATGAGAAATACCTGAGATAAATTTCAGTTTTATATATTAGACAAATGCAAACCATAATCATAACTAAATGTGAGAGCACACTAATTAAATCAATATACTTTAAAATAAAAAATGAATGTTACTGAGAATGTTTAAATATTGGAATCTTTACATTTCAGAAACAACAGTGTAAAAGTGGCCAATTGACATGAAGAAGATTTGGATGTCCTGAAATGTTAATTGTACAATTAGAATGTAACTCAGCAATTTCCTTTCTAGATATAAATATTTTAGATAACAGGCACTCAAACAGATAGGTCTGTACCAGTGCAGAGTAATAACCCTGTGTGAAAGCTAGTGTCTATATTCCAAGGATCTACATTCAGAGGCCCATGTGGTCTGGATGAAATGTAGATGCACCTTTAATCCCAGTATTCAGAAGGCAATGATGGCCCATGTCTTTAGTCACTATGAAAAACAGAGTGTAGAAGCAGAGCTCAGACGTCAGTGTTAGATTGGAAGTGACATCTGAGATGAGTCAGAGTGAATGTCAGGCAAAGTGACTAATCAGAGAAAGACTTAGCAGAATGAGTCAGAGTGACAACATGCCCAACTCTCATGGGAGAAAAAGAAGGCTCTCAATTCAGAGCAGAGTTCAGTTACAGAAGCAGTATGAGGCAATATTAGGTGAATAGTCTGAGACAGGCAACAAGACACAGAGACAATGAATAAATAGGTCTGACTAAGAAGCAGAGAGGCTGACTGAGGCAGTATGGGGCAATGAAAGCTCCAGGAAAGACACAGGGACACAGAGGCAGCTTAGCAGAAGTCAGTATCAGATGGGAAGAGTGAGTCCATTTGAAGCTGAGTGGAGTAGTTCAGTTTGAGACGGGCATTATTTACTAGGGTCAGAAGAGTTGAGTCAGAGACAGTAGGCTGGCTTATAAGATCAATTTGAACTAGGCAACTTGTAAAAGAGTTTGAGCCTGAGCCAGAAGCGTTAGAGTTCGGAAGGAGCTAGTCAGAGTGGCTCAGTCAGTAGTAGGTCTCAAAGGTTGAGGCTGAAGCCTTCTAGGTCCAGGCTAGCCGTTTAAATGCTATAGATTGTATGTATGAAGGCTGAAGCCTTCCAGTTCTAGGCTTAAGTATAGATCATACAGAAGCTGAAATGCTCTAGGGCTCCAGGACTAGAACCAGTGATTGAAACAAAGAATGAAAAGCCTTCGCTCTGAACCAACATCTACATCTGGTGAATCCACATGTATATCAACATTTACATCTACATACCAGTGTTCACAGATGTAATATTTATGACAGTCAAAGGGTGACAATAGCTAAAAATTGTATTAAAAGATGAAGGCACAAGGAAAATATGGTATATGCATAAAATTGAATATAAAATATGATGAAACTCTAGTACGTGTTACAACCCAGATGAACACTGAAAAAATTAAGAGTGAATATTTATGATTCCTTTTTATGAGGTTCCTAACTGGCTTAATCATAGAAAGAGAAAATAAAATGCATATTTCCAAGAGGTGGTACAGAGAAAGATAAGATTCCTTCTTTAATGAGTACAGCGATTATGCTTGGAATGACAAAAAATGAAAATTTTATACATAGAGTGGCAATTTTTACATGATTTTGTGAATATATTTAAGTCTTAATTCACTCTCAAATACTTAAAATTTTTATTTTAACACTTTAACTGTTTCTAACTCAGAAAACATGACACATATTCACTATGTCATCCTTCCAAATTTTGTCTTCCATTATGTCAGTAAATTCAAATATATTTATGAAAGACAAAAAAAAGATTTTTTTGAGTGGATACAAAAATTATATAATTGGAGTTACAAATTTCTTACACTTTGAAAGTTCTTCATTGCCAATTAAATGGGCATGATTCAGAAATGTTTTGGAGCTGTTCTGCAGGTCTTTCTTGTTTAAATGTCTTTTACTATTTATGAACAGCTGAGTGGGCAAACAACAAAGGCAAATAATTTTTTAAGAAATTTTAGGACTTTATGTCCATATATAGAATCTCAGGAGGGACCAGAAGTAAGCTAGATAGAGAAAGAAAGTAAGATGTGGTATGAGAATATTTCTCCTGATTTGCACATGATTTTATACAAAGAGAGTAAGTATGGAATCTCTACTCCAAATCAGGAAAAGGAGTGTGCCAGAGAAAAAAAAGACTTACGTTTAAAATTTTCAAGAATCTATGGTTTTCAAGATTTCAATGTACATATTATACATGTAAGTCACTTCATCTATTTTAAGTTTCAGATTCCTTATCAAACATATTGTAATAGTAAATGCCTTCTGACTGCACTGAAGTTACTATTAGCAGACGTATGACATAACCAGTCCAATAAGTATTCTGTTCTTAGGTAGCATCAAAAAGTGGGATTTGTCCTTGCCAGTCAAGAAAAGAAGGATCAGAATTGGCTCCAAGTTACCTATTTGGTTTATCGCCTATGGGAGGAATAATCAAGGTTTTCTAATGTGTAGTATAAAAATGACAATGGTTGTATGGAAAATGCACTGGGGACATAGTTAAGACAGCCACTGTTAGATAACATAGTATTTAAAATATTAGACATGAATAAATTATGAGATTTATAACATACCAAAATGAATGATAGTATTTGATAATAATGAGCTATATATTTCAAAATAAAATGATAAATTTCATATGCCTCCATATTAAAAATTATAAAGTCACACACACATTATATATATATATATATATATATATATATATATATATATATATATATCAACTAACTTGATATAATCATTGTATGATGTATACATTGCATATTTTTATCAATTAAAATAACAGTGATATAAATAAAATTGAAAATATTTGAGTATATTGCTGATTTTAGTAACTTGAAGTACCAATTATTATTTTTAAAGCAACTTTTAGAAATTGAACCTTCTTTATTATTGAATGATGTTTTATAAATACGTGCTTATTTTCAAGATTTTCTTTCTTACATACACCTTTCAATTTTGCCAGTATTCTCTCATGGTAACACTAATAGAAAATGTTCTTTTGGCTTCTATTTCAGCTCTTGGCATAGATTTGGTGAGAGCAGACATTTCTATGTTTGTGTCTGTCTCCTTAAGTGAGAAGTAACTCTGGGGCAGTTCATGTGGCTTAGATAATACCTAAGATGATGATAATCTCTGCTACACATCAGGCCATTAGTAAATATTTGTCACCTGTCTCAGTTGTAGGATTATAAATGCAGCTCATTTGTAATATGAATTTCTATGTTTTTTTGTCTAAATTCTTCCATTCATGGGATTCCTGAACCGTCAGAGCAGCTCAAACAGCCAAATAATCACTAAACTTGCATCCTTCATAATCATCACGAAATTCTTTACAGTTATAAGACAAAGATTATTTTCAATCATTCTCTGGACGATCTGCTTTGTGAATTTACACTTCACATCTTGTTATATTCAAGCACCACAAAAGTCAAATTATTTCCTACTATGTTACAAGACCCTATGCCACCAGAATAAGATAAAATGTGAAAGATTATCACTGTGCTGTTTTTATACCCAGGCATAAGTTATGGATATAACAGAGAGGGGAATTTCTTTGTGTTTCTCATTGGTTTCAGCTCACTGCCTTAAACGGACTAAGTCAAGGCCATGTTTTCATGTCATAGACATGCTATTCAAATACCAGTGTGACCACATTTGAAAAGCCACTCTGTACCACTTCATTGCCACAGATGTCTTTTACATCTGGCAAGGGCCGCTTCTCCGCATGTCAACAGTAATTCAGTTTAACAGCTGTCTCTTTTGACAAGCTTAGTGTCAAACTCTAAAATGACAGGGTGACAGTTTTCCTTTTCTTGAACAGAACATACTGCAAATTAACTATTTGAATACAGGATCATTGAATAGATTTCGAGCACTTTTTTTTTCTGAGTAAGCTGAATAGGCTTTGGGATCTTATTTAGATGATTACATGGCCTACAGAGCCACTGAAGCTGATGATTTAGCGGACTTTTCAGGGTGCTTCAAGCTGTACCTGTTATCTCCTTACATATAACTAAAAATTAAATGAAGGTAAAACAATGAATTGACAAAGATCATGGAATTAGAGAAACTGGCAGGATAAACATTTGAATTGCATTGTCCAAACTTACCAGAGTTCTCTGTGGACTCAGGCTCTATAAGGTAAAAGGAAGTATTCGTTAATATCACAGCTGATAGTATCATGAGCTAAATTTTGTTTTAAATTTTGGACAACATGCACACTATGTTCTCTAAATAAAATGATGTACATTAGCTAGGCTATGGCAAAATCATGAATAAGATTACAGTGCTGGATGTTTGTGCTTTCTTTGCTTGCATCTAAACTTTTCCTCCTTCCAATGCACGCTTCTCTCTGAAAAGACTTGGAATTATTCTTGTCCTGTATTTTTCTTGAGTTTAAAAACATCTTAAGTAAGTAAATAAGTTTGTCAGGCTCTAAATTACATATCAAGTTTATTGTGGAAAATAAGGAAAGGTATAACCCATGAATTCATAAAGGTTTTTACCTTACTGGTCAACAATGGTTTACATATTAAAATATCACATCAATATTTTATAGCAGTACACATTTATTATGCCATAGTCTATAGATCAAAGAAGTTTGTAGAGAATGTGGCTCAACTATACCTCCAGCTTATGGTCTTACAATAGTTAAATATCAAGATAGTTACAGGATTGTACTCCCTTCAGGAAGCTCTAGTACATATTGTGTTTCCTTAGTCATTAACTTACTTTAAGTGTGAATGTTTTTGTGGTTGTCAATTGAGGGTATTTTCTAGATTCTAGGTGCTATTCTTCAGGTCATGATATCATTTATCTAGCTCCAACAACAGTGATGGAAGTAAATATCTCTCATGATTTGAGTTATCTTTCTTCAGCCAGGAAATGATATCTGCATGTAATGACTATTGATTAGATTGTTCCAACATAAATGATTCAGATACTTTTGACTTTCATTACCTTATAACATGCAGTACTTATAACAAATACTGCTAACGTACTTGTTTATATATTTTCAGATTCCAAGCAAACCACGAATACCTTTAATATGTGTTGTGTAAAAAATATGGAGAATGCTATCTGGAATATATGACAAGAAGGTTCTCAGAGGTTCAGGCAACTTCTTTTTATAGGGACAGTTTCTTACCTGAGAGTTAAATAGTGCCTTAAACAACTAAGAGAGTAGAAATATTTTGGAAGAAAGACATAAATATGCAAAAGCTTTATATTAGAAGGAGATGCAATACTTTCAGAGCTATAGAGAAGTCAATGATTGGGTTCAAACTTCAGTGAAAAAGCTCATGATATGCTATTATCTAACTCAGATGGTGACTTTAAAATAAATCAATGCTGATTTTCTATTCTAAATTCCATAGTACCTGTAATAATTGTACAAAAATCTTACAGTTTGCTCTATGAATGGAACTACAAAGTATTAATGATCTCACCTCTGCTTTTAAAATAGTTTATCAAATATTTATGTGTCAATACTAAGATCTACTGCTCAAAGGAGATTCATTTACAAATATTACTATTAGGCTACTACAATTGGTCATGAAGAGCTCTGTATGAATGATGAGATTGTTCATGTGCATGCTGATTTAGCATTTTTCAAAAGACTTATGATTAAAAGATAATTTCAACTTTTAAGTCATTTTTAATCAAAATACAATGTATTATTCAATACCTGGCACAGATATACACCACTCAGAATGATCTGGAAAAAATAAAGTTTTTCTGTAATTGAAGACATAATTCATGAGAGTTTATAATTCATAAAACATTAACTATTTTTACACAGATATTTCAAAGAAATTTTAGAGCTTTATCAACTTTTTTCAAGGCTTTTTGTGAATTAAGTAACCACAGATATGATTAATATGACACAAAAAATAGAATAAGAAGTTGGCTCTGAATATGTGGCTGAATTGCTGATGTCTCATGATAAAACTTAAATTGAAGAACTACTCCTTATGGATGAGCAAAGAGAATAGTATCTTAAGATGGGAACTAGTGTTGGAAAAATTCCTGTAGTGTGTAAATAACGAAAGAAGTTGAGTAGTACCTAGATTTTGTTGATCAACCAGTGGAGTGTTTTGAAAGAACTGACACTAAATCTGAAAGTTCTTCTGGGTTAATGTTATCAAACATTGCCACATATTACTGAAAATCTTTCACTGAAGGGAGAGTTAATCACTGCCATCCTATTTTATTAAATTTCTATACCTATCTCAAACTGCAACAACCAGGATTTTGAAAACAACCATCATTAAGGCAAAACTTTCCAATATTAAAAAATTACATTATTATTTAGCTAGTATTATTTAGTCAAATTGTACTTTTAAATTAAGATATACATATTTTATGGAAATGGTTTCACACATTTTATATACTGAAGTACAGTACAGACATAAGTTTTTATATCCACTACATTCACTTTATTTGATATTTGATATAATACTATGATTATCTTGGATGAAATCCTCAGTATCTCTGAGATATGTGTGTGCCATATGGAGGTTAGAGGACAATCACTGGGAGTTGGTTATCTCCTTTTACTACAGGATCAGAGAGAGTTATAGTCAAGTTATCAGTCTTAAGTGGCAAGTGTCTTAACCACTGAGTAATCCTGCTAGCCCTGCTTACAGTATTTTTTAATAGAGTCTCTGGAGATTTCTGTGTATAAGAACATGTCATCTATAAAAATTGACAGTATAGCTTTCTTTTCCAATTTTGATGTCCTTTATCTTGCTTGTGACCTCTAGCTAACACATACTAATATATTTAACAAAATATTACTAAAGCCTTTGTGAACTCTGAAGACAGTAGGAGAATGTCTTTGTGCTGTGTTGTATTTGTTTCAAAATTAATGTGTCAGTGTCTCTTGACAGTCCATATGAATTCTAGAATGGAATTCTCCTTTTCTTCATGAACACACCATTATTATTGTATTTAGTCTAAAGATCATTGTAGTAATATTGTTCTCTTAATAATATTTCCAACAAATTGAGCAATATATACTTTTTCCACTTTCTGGGTTTATAATTTTTTCAATAATATTTTGAACGTTCAAAATATACAGCTTGGTTTTCTTGACTTATGCATAATTATTTCACTATTTTGATATTATTATAAATAGAAAAATTTTCAAGATTCTCTGTATTGTTCATTGCCAGTACTTAACAAGGGTATCTGATTTATGAGTGATTATTTGTTGCATTTTTAGTATTTATTAAGTTCTGTCAGCTCTACGGAGAGATTAATCTGCGATTATGTGTTATACCTTTAACCTCTTCCAATTGAAATGTCATTTTTATTTCCTGTATTTATGAGATTGCTAGTTTCCCACTTTCATTGATTTTTACTTTCATTTTATTTTGTTCAAAGTAGGCTATTTTTTCTTTCAAACTTTTCAAATTTATTTAGTTTTCTTTTGTAGTCTATCTTTTTTTCCTGTCTTTTCTTGTTAATTTTAGTCCTGAAATTCTATTATTGAAGTACAAAGTTGACCTTTAGCTATGTATTCAAAGGAAATTAAATCAATATTTGAGGGGATATTAATACGCTTATATTTTTCAACTTCAACAATAACCAAAATATGGAAGTATCCTGAGTTTGCAGTGATGGACTAGAGAATAGTAAATTTGCAACATACATGGTAAAATATCATTCATTCAATATAATGCTAATGTCAATTAAACAAGAAGGAAAGCTTGTATTTGGAAAAATAAGGATATTCTTGGACAATTTTATTCTATGTGAAATGAGCCAGAAGGGAAAGATAAATACTTAGTAATATAAATTACATGTGGAATCTAAATATGACCATGTAAGACATTTAAAAGAAGGTACAGGTGATAGAATGGGAAAGTACTTGTCAATGACATAAAGTTTCAGTTATAAGACGAACATGAACATATTCTAAAGATCTAAAGTAAAGCATGAATGTTACAGTTACTAATTGTGCATTGGATTGAGAATAGGTATCAGACCAATCACTATACAAAATGAGGCAGCTATGTAAATTATAAGTCATTATTCATGTATACTTATATTAAAGCATCACATTATAAAAAGTATACTCATTAATTAATCTTTGCCAATCACACTTCAATAAAACAATAAAATAAGATGAACTTTTGACTATATTATGTTTACAAATTAAGCATTTTTGAATTAATATTCTTCAGGGATTTTTTTTATTTAGGATTTTTTAGGAACTGGTCATCAGATTCTACTATAAATGGTTGTGAGCCACGATGCAGTTGCTAGGCTTGAACTCAGTACCTCTGGAATAGCAGCCACTGCTCGTATCTGCTGAGTCATCTCACCAGCCCTTCATTAGGCATTTTGCCTGTGTTTTTGTTTGTTTGTTTGGTTGTTGTTGTGGTGGTGGTTGTTGTTGTTGTTGTTGTTGTGTCTTTAACAGATTTGGAAATTAAAGTAATACTGGACCGAGAAGTAGTTTGGGAGTGGTTCTTCTGTTTCCTTTACTTTTTGTACAATTTAAGAAGAATTGACTGTAGATCTTCTTTGTAGATTCTTTGTAGATCTCTTGTGGCATCTGGACCAGGGTTTTTTTTTTTTTTTAAGTTGGAAAGCTTTTTACTGCTGTTTCATCCTCCTTATATGTTAATGGTATGTTTAGATTGATGTTTTTGCCTTTTGATTTGGATGAATCTAAATATTAATTGACTTGATTTAAATATTCCAACTTAATAGAGTACAATTATTACAGTATCGTCATATAATGTTCTGAATTTATTTGGTGTCTGTTGTAATGTATAACTGTTCATCTTTCATTCTGTTAATTTGGGCCATCTCTTTTTTATCCTTTTGTTTAATTGTGCCAAAAGTCTATCTTGTTTCTTTTTTAACTAAGTAGAATGTTCATTGTTTCGTGCTTGGGCTAAACATTCTCTAAATATATGTTAGGTTCACATGATATATGATGTCAGTAAATGTTGATGTTTCTTTGTAACTTTGGTCCAAATGACTTGTCTTTTGAAGAAAGTGAGGTACTGAAGTCACTTCTACTGTTTGGTCAGTATCAATTTGAATCTTTAATTGAGCAGTAAATGTTATATGGAATTGGTGCACCAGAGTTTGGATATTGTTTATTCATATAATCTATCTCCTACATAGCCCAATCTTTAGATTGCTATAATTCAGCCTCTCGTATCGCACACAGTTTTGGCTATATTCGTTTGTTTTCATCTCTCATTTGCTTTCTACTTTTTAGACAGGCTAATTCTCATTGTTCCTATTCAATTCTCACAATTCTTTTTTCTGCTCATACATATTTTTTGACAACTCTAGTATATTTAAATTTTTAGATAGTGCACATTTCATTTGGATAATTTTTGTTTCATTCTCTTTTATAATTTATCTGTTTATAGTCCCATTTTGTTCTTATTGATACATATGAATTTAAGTTTTTAATCATATTTAAGTAGTTTTGATTTCCTCATCTAGTTATAATTATATCTCATCTTCCTCAATATACTTATTATTTATGCATACATCATTTTATGTGTGTGTGTGTGTGCATATCTGTGTGTAATCTTAAATGATCAGTTTCCTTGATTCTTTGTTTTTCTTATCTTTTTTCAGAACATTTGACATTAAGCACACATAATTTGATAAACTGCAAAATCAATTTCTTCACATTTTCAGAGTTATCTAGGATATTTTTATTTTATTGAAGCTTACTAAAGTCATTCATGGTTTAGATATTATATATCCTCCAGATGCCTATGAACTAAAGGTTTATTGTCAGCTAATGCGCCTTTTGGAAAAGAATGTATCATTAAAACACAAACCTTAGCAATGGATTCATTCCCTTTAAGTTTATAGCTGAATATACTCTTAGGAGGTATAGTCTAGTTGGAGGAAATAGGTCACTATGTGCATAAATCCAAAAGGTATATCTTGTTTGTAGACCCTTCCTGTTTCATGTGTGCACGCACGTGTGTGTGTGCACGTGCATGTGTGTGTGCGTGTGTGTGTGTGTGTGTGTATGTATGTGTGCGTGTGTGTGTTAGCCGCTATTAGTTGAATAGTATTCTCAGCTATGGTTTTCCACTTAGATGCTCTATTTCAATTGAGTACTGGAAGCAACAGAGCCGAACAAGCACAGCACAGGTAAAAATCTCTGAGTCTATGAGCCCAGATCAGTCTTATCTTCTTTTAAATTGTTCTCAAGTGTTTTGTCAAAACAATGAAAAGCTGACTGACACATGAGCTATAACAAATACATTTTTCAAAGACCATTCTTGGCTATGTTTTATCAGTGAAGTTTATCTTCATTTAATTTATGTTAAGTATGGTTTACAGATATTTCTTTGAATACTCTGGAATCTGAATTAAATAATATCAGTTCAATTCCTTCCTTTACAAGCATGGTAATTAGTAACTTGATTGTTGTCACTTTATGACCAAGACTCCCATTCACTATGGAGAGAGTAATCAAGATTAAATAAATATAAGACAAACTTTTCTAACATTTTGAAAAAAGCTTCATTTAGAATGTAGTTAGGAATTATGTTTTTTAGTAGAGTGGTATTTGTTGGTTCTCCTCTAAGATCTATGTTCACTAGCCCTGAGTAGTTGGCTAGGTTTTTCAATACCAGGCATGATTTGTCTTTTTATCAGCAAATCTTAAGTCCAACTAGAGAGCTATTCATTACCATCAAAGTATCCATGCCAACTACACTTATAAACTCTCACCAGCCCAGCAGTCTAAAGATGAGCTAAACAACACCAATAAACATGTTACCATGGAATGGGGAAAGCCTACAAGACCTCAACTCTACAGGCCACTAAAAAATGCTGACTTATAGAGAAATAGTCATCCCAAGAGAAGAACATACACATTGCTTATGCAATAACAAACACTCAGCTCTGAAAACCTATGTACAAGTAACATTACATATACTGAGAAGATTATATTTATGCATTTAGAAATACATACATATGTTACATAAGTGTAGGTAACAACAATGAATAAAAAGATAATATTTTATCTTAGCTTAAATATTATTTTGTTTTTAATACTCTGGCTTTTCTTGAGCTCTGATAAAGTTGCTTTCATATTTTCATTTCTTTTATTTAAAAAGAGAGTTGGCAATCTGCAGTTTGCAATTTTACTGACGTTATGCTTAATGGCAACATTGTCTAAACAAGGATTTAATTAATCACATGTGTTTCCACACAAATGTGTAATTGTATTCATTATCAGTCACTCATAAAGAGTAAATCTTAGTTTCATTTTCCCTGTTTTGAATATTAGGTAAATGTCAGATATAATTCCATGTAAAAGTTAAGATGAAACATAAGTGAAATATTTTTTAAAACAATTAATGTAATGTCATGTATCTGTTAGAGATAAAATGTAATATAGAATCTTTGCTAGATATATTTTTGGCTTCAGGCTTTATTCATGTGCAACTTTAGCAGGAAACATAAATAAGAATATCAATTGTCATTTACTGAGTTCTTACTATGTAGAACAAGCTTGCCAAATGCTGCTATATGCTTATCTCATTATTCAATCTTCCTAAAATTTTATTTAAAATAAGATTATAAATAAAAAATTAAAGTTTCACTGTTAAGAACAATTTAATGTATTGGGAAAACATTATAACCTGAAAATATTGGAGAACAGCAGTATAAGACCTCTGGTCGTGAAGCATTTGTAGCCAAAAGAGGAAGTCCCAGAGATAACTTAATTTGTTACAGTTTGGTATTTGTCTTATTTGAACACTTTCTTGTTATTTGGCTGCCTTTTACTTAAAGAACTTCAGTTATTGTGGTTAGCTTTGACTCAACAGTCAGAACTACCTAACTGGAGACCCAAATGACAGACAATATCAAATACTATATCTGAGTGTATTTATAGTTGTATACCTATCATGAAGCTTACCAGTTTGATTTATTAATTAAGAATTATAAGAAATCAACAACACTAATAAAATAGAACAATTTTAACAACAAATGGTGATAGAAATATAAGAGGTGATTTATTACCTAAAATATCTCACTGCAATGAGATATTTTATGAACCTCAGGAAATACTTCTTTCATTACAAATTAGATGGAGTACATCAATTTATTAATTTATAAGACTTACTGTAAACATTCTTTTTGGTATATAAAATTTTATGTATTAATTGAATTAAGGGCTATTTGAAAAGAAACACTGTAATACTGTCAACAGTCAATTTGGCTACAGAGATTACTATGCTAATGAGTGAGAAGTGTACAGGACAGAGGATTCATTCACTTCTCAGTGCAAATAGACAGTGTGAGTCTCTTTTTGAAATATCAACACATTAATCAAAATAATATACAATTTAGAACTTAGTGTATACTCACGTAATTTTTCACTACACATTTTTAGGTCACAATAAACCATAGGTCACTGAAACCATGACAAGCAAGATTATTCAATCAAGTACAGTTCAGATTACTGTACTTTTTAGAAAACTATACACTTAAATTAGAATTTCTATTGGTTAATAAATTAGTTTGCATCCAGATAGACAACGATAAAATAGGCCGAAGTATCAAGCTACTTTAACAAATAAGTTAATTGTTGCTTAGAGTAGTTAAATGACTTGTTAAAGGTCCATCAATTCTGTGGTTTGAATGATAATTTTTCCTCTAGTATTCATGTCTCAGAAACTTTGTTTCTAGTATGGTGATGCTAGGAGGTGATAGATACTTTTTAAAATGAGACCTAAATTGATGGGTGGTACACATCTTTAATCCCAGCATATGAGAGACAGAGGCAGGTAGACTGTCGTGTGTTCAAATTTAGCCTAATATTCATAGCAAGTTTTAGGACACTTGGGGCTAGATAGAGAGACCTTGTCTCAAAATAAAACCAAACCAAAAGAAAATGATAAATGAAAAGAAAAAATGTGGGCCTGGTGAGATATCTTGAGGTCACTGGAGGCACTGCTTTTGAAAGAGATTAAAATAGTTCTATGGAATCTATGAGATATTTATTATAATAAAGTTGTTATAGAATGAACAGCCATGGCCCTATCCAACTCTCCAGTTTACTGTCTAGTGATATAAACGTTCAACCACACACACACTTCATCATGATGCCATCCACCACTAGATATTCTCTAAGCATTGAACCATGAAGGTTATCCAATGCTTGACTTTTAGCTTTCAAATCATTAAAGTAAATAAAACTATTTTCTTTATAAACTTCCCATACCTTGATTATTTTGTTCTAGTAACAGACAGCAGTTTAATAGAGTTAGCAGATAATAGAATTTGTATTTATTCTACAAGAAAGAAAGAAAGAATAACTAATCTATTGCAACAATGGAAACAATCAAACACAATACTCATAAGAAAAAAATGTGGCTATAGCTTTGATTAGCCCTAACATGCTGAGATTCTAATCATGATCTCTTTATATTCAAAAGGAAACATTTTCTGTATTAAATTGTCATGTCTATTTTAGTTCTATTTCAAAGGAACTATTTATTTCATCTTCCTTTAAATCAGTCTCAGGAAACTATTAAAATCACTCACAAAACAATATCTTTTATTTTTATGAGAAATTGGGACTTTGGAAATATGAATAAAGACATGTACCTGTGTGTTTTACTTAAGTTCATATTTTTAACTTTACTGTTCAATATCATAGAAGTACATTTACATTCATCATTATTGTACTTACTAGGAAGCTGAGTACCAAATACTTTTTATACTATAAGTGTTATTATAGGCACTTAGTCACCAATGATTTGAAGATTGCCATGATGCATATACTCAGCTGTCCCATCATATATTCTTTTCCTAGTATCTGCTGTTCCTTCCAGTGCTAGCAATCTTCTGAGATGAAGTGTATTAAAATCTCTATTTAAAACTATCCTAGAGAAGATATACAGAAATGTAAATTCTAAACATAATTTTTCCATATTAATGATTTAGACTAGATAAAAGTCTAAGAAACAGTGACTTGAGGGATTACTCAGTGGTTACTGTGGCTTACTATCCTTCCAGGGTACCAAAGTTCAGTTCCTAGAACACATAGTAGGAATCTCATAATTCAAAAATATACCAGACTGTTTGTCAATGAGAATTGCCTAGATGAACCTCCACTCACAAAGTTTAAAATAACTGCCACAAACTTTGTCAAAGAATTCAAGGAGTCTAAAAAGCACACAATGAAATACCTCAGTGAAGTTAAGGAGGAAAAGCTTAAGGGGAAAAACTCCTGAATGGTACCCAAGAATATGCAAATATAAACCAGATGGAAATGATAAATACAATCCAGGAGTTGAGGACATGATTCAATAAGGAGATAGAAACATTAAAAAGGACTCAAGCAGAGATGAAGATGAAGTTGAAAAATTCAGTAGCTCAAATATAAAACTCAAAAGACAGACTTACAAGTAGTATGAATGAAACAGAAGATAGACTACTCAGCCTTGAAAATAAAGAGAAGACCTAGACCAAATAAGCAAGGAATATAACAATTTTCAAGACACACAAGAAAGGAACTGCAGAAAATGTAAGACACCATGAAAAAACAAAACCTTAGAATTGTAGTCATAGATGAGGGAGAAGTCAATGGCATAGACCAGGTCTTCAACAAGATCATATAAAAAAATCCCCAATCCAAAGAAAAGCATACCCATGCTATAATACATATGAAGTACACAGAATACTAAATCAACAATACAGGAAAAGAAAACCACAGCATGTGATAATTAAAATAATACATATATATAAGCAAATAAAGTGTATTTAAAGCTGCAAATGAAAAAAACCCAAATCAAATATAAAGAAAAAATCATCAAAATAACAGGTGAGTTCTCAATGGAAATTTTGAAAGCCAGAAGAGCCTGGAGGAAAGCATCCAAATTCTTAAAAGGCTATGAATGCCAGCATAAACTAATAAAGTCAGAGAAAATATCTACCATAACTAAAGGAGAAAATTTTCCATACTATAAACTGCCTAAAAGGATTTATATGCAGCAAAGGAAAGTTAAAGAAAATACAGAAAGCAATATTTCAAATTGAAGAGAGGAATGAGCATAGAAGAGACACTGTGGAAAGAAATGCAAGGCCATAATGAATATTATATAAAGTACACTGAGAACACAAACAACATCAAAAAAGAAAAAAAATACAATCTCTGAAATTGAGCCACACACTTCAATACTAACTTTAAATATCAATGGATTCAATTCTCCAGCCAAAAGATACAGGCTGACCAAATAGCTTAACTAAACAAAATCTATCAAATGTCTACAAGATACATATTTTCATTTAAAGATAGGCACAACCTTATAGTAAAATTAAGGATAAAAGTAGTTCAACAAAATGGTATCAGGAAGAAAGCAGGCATCATTACCCTAATAGCTGAAAAATTAGAGTTCAAACTAAAACTATTCAGAAGAGACAATGAGGGACACTTCATTATAATCAAGGAACAAGTTAATAGAGAAGACATTAGTATCCTAAACATATGTGAACCAAATCCTAGTGCACCTAATTTCATTTTTTAAAAAAGTACTGTAGGATTTGAAGACATGGTAACATCAAACTATTAATCATAGGTGATTTGAGTTCCCCAATTTCTACAATTAATGGATCATCTGAATGAAAAATAAACAAGGAAACATCAAAGTTAACTGGAATCACACATCAAATATATATAACAGATATCTATAGAATACTCCACCTAAACACCAAATAATGCATAGTACATATTTTTTTGAAAGAGATCATATTCTGGGATGAAAACCAAATCTTTACAAATTCAAACAACTTGAAATAACTTAATATATCCTCTCTGATCACAATGCAATAAAACTTAAAAGTAATAGCATAGAAATCACTAGTAAACATACAAACTCATAGATTTTAAGCACCTCATTACTGAAATATGTTTGGGTCATTCATGTGAATTTACAGGAATGGAGGATACATGACTTTGAGCAATGTTCTTTTGCTCAAAGAGGAGCTATTGCCTGGAAATATATGGCAAGGATAGAGTTCCTTCAAGGAGGTCCTGGGAGGCTACTGTGTGACACTGTGATGATGAGCTTAAATTGCAATGGAGGACATTGAAATATTACAGATGCCAGAACCATGGAACATCTGCCAAGACAAGCTGCAGGCTTAGAGTACACCCAGACTAAGACAGAACTTGCACTGTAGTCAGCAGTGCTTGAAGTAACTGAGACACCTAACCCTTATAGAGACTAGCTGATTTCATCATGAGCCTCAGATGTTGTCCATGGAGGTGTATGATATGACATTTTCTCACTGAGGTTGCTTTTACCAGGGTATATTATAACAATAACAGAAATCATAACTAACATGCCATATGAGGTGAAATATAGATTGAATACATTACTATAAAAAGAAGACTTTAAAATAATGATTAAAAACCCAGGGAAAATTGAATACATTTTATTGAAAATCTAAGATTAAAACAAATATACAACTGAGAAGTAAAGAATGTAGAAAACAGACACCAAATACACCTGAAAATGGGAGAAAATAGATGTACAGTAATTGTGATAAAACTTGGATAGGACAAAAGTGGGAGGCAAAGGACATTATCAAAAGTAGAAAAATCAAAGGAATATGGTTGATTCAATAGCATGTGTGTGGGGAATTTCACAGCTCTTTCCCCCTAAATTTTTTTCAAACAAATTAGATAAGAAAATATCTACCAAAAAAATCAAGGTTAGAAACTGTAATAGAAAAATCTTTAGACAGAAATTATATTATTGGTTGCCAAGAGTTGAAAAGAGGAGAGAGTGGGAACTTATTATGGATGGGTACAGAATTTCTTTTTTGGTGATAAAAAATATTTCTGAAAAGACAGTGGCATAAACTCTTTAACATAAAAAGGGAATAGGACATTTTTGAACTTTACATTTTCTGATATGTGAATCATATCCAAATAGATGTTATTAAAATAATGGCAGTGGAAAAAAAGGAGCATCATTGTAACAAATCCAGAATTTCCCAAAGCCACTCCTGCCACCACCATTGCTGCAACTATCACAGTTGCCTCTTGATACCTATGAAATTAGTGACTTATACAATGGAAATCAGAGTTGTTTCACTATAATTATTTTATAATATTTACATGTCCATAATTATCTCTGTCAAAGCATATGATGACAGGGAAGGGACTAAATGTCCCTTCTTTTTCTTTTTTTCTCTTTTGTAGAAGTGTATTTTATTGGCAGAACTTGAGTTTCAGGACTAAATGAAAAGAAATTTTAAATACATAATACTTTGTTTTGTGCAATTTGTTTTGTCTTAATTCTCCAGAGTCTTCAATATGTGAAACTGAAGGTAAAGTGATTGTTGTTTGAGGATTACAATATTCAGTACCTATCACGGAAATCTTTTCTTGGAATGAACAGTCTGCAATATCAACACTGAGAAAAGGTCATTCATCAATGTAAATATCTATGGGAAAATGATGCCAGGCAGTGGGAAGGTGATGAATGAGAACCTTGAAGTAACTTCTCTTGGTTTAAATTCAGAAAGAAAACATTTGTATTTTTAATATGCATTGATATTTTCTTTCATTATCTTTCTGTACTTCTTTCAGAAAATTTATTGCGGCCTATCTTCAAATTGACTGAGTGTGTCTTCAGTAGTGTCAGTGTTCTTAGTAATCCAAAAATATTTTTTAAAGTATGCTTTCATTTATGCCAGTTTTATTTGGTATGTATTCAAATATCTAGGTCATTTTTAATAGTGTCTTGTTCCTTGATGGAGTTTTATTTCATTCAGCAAAAATTAGCATGTTTATTTTATAACCTGTATGATAAATTAAATGTTTGATGGTAGATGAATGTTTTAATTGTCTTCTATTTCATTATTTCTGATCCATGCTGTCTTATTCCTGTTTGTATTTATTTTGAATGGGTATTATGTGTTCTTCTTACAAACTAGTTTATAAAAAATTGAAATTTACTATAAAATGCCTTCTCTCCAGAGAAAATCTATTGTTAATTTACTGTTACTGTTATTGTTAATTGTTTATGTTACTGTTAATTGTTATTGTTAATTATGCTTAAAGATACTTCTACTTTAGAGTCACTGTAATTACAGCCTGATATTCTTTGGACTAACTTATGCCATATGAATATAGGTTATTAATCCATGGGAGAGATCAATTTGTACTTAGTACAACCTTTTTTTGGCACAACCTTCAGAAGTATATCAACCTACTCATGTGGTACACAGTTTTTTTTAAATCATGTTGGGAAGCAGAGAATGGAATTTTCTGCCAAGAACTTTAACTTTCAGGAATATAGTAAATTTTTAAAAATATTTTACTGCTCGATTTCATTGGAAGAAGTTATCCTGTTATATTTGATAACAAACAAGGTTCTGGACTTTGGTATCAGGTTTATTAAAAATGCAAATCCCTAAGAGAGGAAAATAGGTTCAGTATGGTAATTTTCTAGATTACCACTATACATAAGACTTTGGGCTCTTCTCCTACTATGTCTATTTTTTGTTATTAATAATTTGAGATGTTTCAAAATATACCTTATTATACCCATTTATATATTCTTACTGTCCTGAATAATCTATTGCCATTCATTAAAATTAACTTAGTGTAACTCTATATCTGAATCTATATTAAGCTGATGAGCCAACAATTTAAAATAATTATTTCTTGGATGAGTATTGTGATGGTACATATAATTCCAGAATTCAGGAGACAGAAGTAGAGTAATAGGGTATTTGAGGCCAGCTAGGCTATACAAGGAGATAATGAAAAATAATAGTGTGTGTGTGTGTGTGTGTGTGTGTGTTGTTGTGTGGTGATAATTTCAGCTTTATTCATTTGGAGGTTTTCCCAAAGGACTTTTTAGAATGATCTTTGCCTATTTTAAAATGTCTCTGGAATCTATCTTACGAGATAGATCCTACGAGAATATTTGCAGGTATCATTCAAAATGTATTTTTAATCATTCCACTACCTTACTTTTACTGATTCAGAATTAACCTACTGTTTATTGGGTAGTATTCAAATTAATGATTGGTTATGGCCTTCCAAGATGTTGATGATCAGGCCAATTTTCCAAATCTCATTTTCTGCCTCTCCCTTTTACTGTGCCTCATGAGCATTATAACTTTCTTCATGGAAATCCCTTTTAATTCAAGGGTCTTGGGCAATACTATATCTATTGCCTACAATAACCTTTCTGCCCACTCAATCATGCTCACTTTAGCTACTAGGCTTAAGATCACAATGTTGACTCTTTTTGGAAGTCTTTCTTTCTTAAATACCTCAATCTAAAGTTTACATAATTATATGTTTTCATGCTCAATTTCAAAAGTAATTGAATATTTATTGAGATACTTTTCCATGCCTAAATCCTTTTATAAATTGTATGGATCCTAGTGATAAAGGCACTATTCTGATCATTAATAGATTTAAAACCGCTTCATTTTACCCTTTACCCATTTTACCCATTTACCCTTTTACCCATACCCATTTTATCCTTCATTTTATCCTTTAAAGTGACTCACTTTAAATTTTAGCTCCATTCTATTAGAATTGTCTTAGCTCCTTTTCACTCAAGCAGGAAACTATAGTGACATCACCTTGGTGATTAGAGTCTTTCTACTCACAAGAAAAATAATTTCTATCTTTACTTTGCAGATATGAAAGCATATGCAGAAAATGGGTCACTTTATCAAAGGTTTAGCTTAATGTGGAAATCTGAATCTTATATAAACTGTTTCAGCAAGATTTGTCTACATTTTAAAATCGTCTTACCTTACATCAACTAAAACATTTTAAGTAATATTTCTCAAGAAAAATCGTAGCTATCTTTATGAAAATAGCGGTATGTTTCTATACGAACGAGATTTCCACCTATTTAGGTATCAGATGATCAAATGACTTAGTATGATCTCTCACAAAATGTCTCTGATGCCTTTTAAAATAGTTCATCAGTCAAAGAAGTATCGTTTGTAAAATACAATACAATTTAATGTAGTATGTAGAAAAATTAGTTACACACAATTTACACTGACTAACCACATCTAGATACGATAAAATTATGAGGGTTCTATACATCTCTAAACTTTTGTTCTTAATATTCATTTCTATTTTTCCATGAGCCAATAATTTCATTGACTTTTTTATCAACTAAATATCACTAACAGGAAGAATTTAATCATCAAAATTGTACTTTTCACATGAATCATCAGAGACTCTTCTTAACACATGGGTTTCAATAATTCTTAAGTTCAGTGGGAGGTTTGGTATTTCTCACAAGTTACCAGCCTATAATGTGATATTCTGTAGACAATTTTTAAAAAATAAGTAGCTATTAGGAGAAGGAAGATAGAAAAAGTTGCATGAGGAGAGAATGATGGTAATAGAGCAAAAGGGTAAAACAGAGGAGAGGACAGGCTAGAGTACAGTCTGTAGGGAGGATAAGTAACATTTAGGAGCTTTGAAAAACTCATGTGGAAACCTACTATTGTAGAAGACTCTTAGAGTATATACAAATGCATGAATTTAAAAATAATTTAAACTTAGTTACTTTACAAATAGCGACAATGACAAGATAAGACATCATTGGTTATCAAACAAAATTTCAAGTGCCAGTAATGGATTACTTCTTTTAGGGTTGTTGTTTCGTGAAAATTCTATGAAACATTGCCATTGTTCTTGGTTATCCTCCAGATTTTGATATTAAGACACATTACTAAAGATGCAATATACTTGTATAGTTGTACACATACAATGACATCTCACCAAAGAAGACAGGGAGATATTTTCATAGCTGCAAACTCTGCCAGACCTCAGCAGAGGGAACCACTATCCTGGCCAGCTCCATACTGTTCAGGGAAGATATTCTCACTGCTCTAATGGTAGCATTAATGTTATGGGATTTACAAACCACCTTCTTATTGGACTTAAGACCAAGATGATACTTGGCATCATTAAGAAGTCAAGTACCTGAGACGAGGTAAGTCATAGCCCTAGTGTTGAACCTACTACTATTATGCTGTTAAGTTGACATTCTATTAAACTAACTCCTGAATATGTATTGTTATATACACAAATTTGTATATCTCTCATTCACTTTAAAAGAAGGTTCTAGTTGCACTAGATGATGATTAACAGAAGGACCAACAATTGGTCATTATGTAGAGAATGATATATTGTGGTGTGCTCAGCCCTAAACAGAATATTTATATCACATCCACTCTACCTAAGGCTTAAGGATCATTGGAATGATTGTAAGATCCAGAGGTAATAAATGACTACAGAGCAACAGTGTTTTCCAGACACAACAGTACTGTAGCACATATGAACTAATAATAAGTGTGACAACATGTAAGATTTGCATAAGGTCAATCCATACACATTCCTAGCAGGGAGTGAGATGGTGGTCGGGATATACCACCCCTAGTCAAGGAACTATATTAGTAATTTATGGTTACTGGAAGAGAGATAGTCATTTTTCTTTAAGGATAAGGCCACTGAGAAACATCCAGTGCTTCAGTAGATGATAGTCAAATACTCATGCACAAACCAGCAGCATGAAGTAGACTCTAAGTAGACTAAGTTTAAGAAAAAGAGAAAATATTTGGATGATGGTTGAGATATAAAGGAGGAATTGGAAGATAGGGAATGGGTGTAGACTTGCAAAACTTGCAAAGCATTATATTCACCTATAATATTCTCAAATAATAAAAATATCTGTGTAAATAAAACAGAATTATTAAAATAAAAATCTCCTCTGTGAAAGAATTGTGTACATTTATTTGTGTTCTTCCATATCCTTCAAAGTGTTAAGCACATATTTCAAGAACATAAAATATTTGGTGTGTAAAAATGTTCCTGAGAACAAATCTATAATTATTTTGATTTGAAAAAAAATTCTATATTTTTGATGGTGTGTATTGGCACTGGTAAATACCCTATTAATATCAAATCTGTCATAAATGGGTGTTTCTCCAAAGTACTTAAAAATCTATTGCTACAGAAAACTTCAAAGGTTCACAAAAAACTACTCTCTTGCATGACATGTCCAGGAGAGAAATTAAAAAATAAAAAACAAGTATTCATCCACACAGAACTTGTACGAAAGACGAAAAAACTGTTTCCAATAAAATATAGTGTGGTGAACCAACACATTTATTGGAGTATGTATAGAAACATGGACTACTGAAAAACAGCTTCATCACCGTAAGGTCCAATCCAGAAGTAATTTTGACTTATGGTGAAGAATACAGTGTTGGAGTTGCAGTTTATATAGCCTTAGGAAGAGAGGTGGTTCTTGAGTTTTCTAAGTTTCTTCTTGAGCTTTAGTAGCCTCTTAATATTCCTGAAATTCCTGAAATTAGTAAGTAATTCTTCCATCCACTAGAGAGTACGGAGGAATAGGATAAAATAGCTACCCAATGAAGTCTGTTTTTGTATATTGTAAAACTCTGAAATTTCATGAGTTACTATTTTATCATTTACTCTACATATACAAAACAATGATTTTAGCAGTAAATTTCTTGGATATATATGATACACTGATCGTCTGATGTTGAATAGAAATTGATTCATCAACAAGTAAGTAAATAAATAATTATTTTAACATAATATCAATGCAACTGCCATATTTGAACAGATGTTAAATTTTTAGATTTGCTTTCTCCTTCACTAAGCTGATTTTAATGACTACAATGACTGTGAAACTGAGTATACAAGCAAAACAGCATGAGTTTGAAGAAGTGTGAGGAGCTATTAGACAACTTACATGAAAGTTATTCTGAGTGTTCTCTTAATAATTGTAGTAAGACATTATCTCTAGGTGTGACATGTTATAGAGTTTGTGACTCATGTCACTGTCACCAAGAGTTTCTCTTTTATATTTATGTTTTCTTGGTAAATTGTTACACAGTGAGTTTTGTCAAAGTAGCTATCAAAAAAGTTGTAAAAGAACTCATAAGCCTTCTCTAGCTTCATCCAAGTCAGTCAAAATTTGATGTGAGTATGCCACATAAATGAATCCATTTTAAACAAATGCCTTTCATTATGAAGTGGGAAAGAATGGAACAAAACACTTTGCATTAAATAGTGCTGTGAGGACCTTTAAATGGTTTAAATGTCAATATATTATGCCTGCATACGTTTTGCAGGTGTTCCATAAGAGCTCTTTTCAGCTTTGATACCAGGGAACTTCTACAGATTTTCTTTATAGTAAAGTTTTAAATCTCTTTTTATGAAGTAATATCACAGAATCTGAAAACAACACTCTAGAATCTTTACCATCAACAAAACCAAGATATAGATCACCACAGAGGACAATCATGACATTTATTGTGAGTGAATCAAAAACAATCACACTTTTGGTACTTGCGATATTTATGGTAGCATTTTATGCCCTGTGTTTAAAAGATCAATACGCAGAGCTTTTGGCTCCTTCACAGAAATAAGAATGAAGCACCTACTGTGGATGCACAGTAAAGATGTTAATTAAAGGAAACTCTTCAGTTTAAGTCATCTTCAGCTCAAGTAGAAGGATGATGGAGACAGTACCAATTGCAAGAGGAGTCAGGTTACTTCCTAACCAAAACAAAGGGCAAGTTTCCATTGGGTTTTTACATTTATTAGTTATTGTTCTGTTAGTTTTTAGTTCAACCTCATGTAAATTATCAGGACATGAAAAGAAAGGAACTTGATTCTTTGCCAAAATATCACATGAATGGCCTCTAGTCAGGTTGTTAATAGAAAATTAGTTTTCCTCTAAAACAGTGGTTCTCTACCTTCTTAATGCTGTGATCCTTTAATATAGTTCATCATGTTGTGCTGATCCCCAACCATAAAATTATTTTCATTGCTACTTCATTACTGTAATTTTATTACTGTTTGAATTGTAATGTAATGTAAATGTATGGTATGCTGATAGCCTTAGGAGACCCCAGAGAAAGGGTCATTCAACCCCACAAAGGAGCTCTGACCCACAGATTGAAGGCTACTACTCTAAAATCTTACAAGTTAGGACTTTACTATCAACATTATTCCAAGTACTACTGTCTTTCAGGCCCAGCCTAGAATTATTTGTTAAGTAAGCTCTACTTGTAGCTTTTAAACAATTTTCTGGTCCCAATTTCCAAAGTCTTTCACATTCCCCAGAAAAAAATCTTGGAAGGTTTTTTACAGCATCAACTGCACTGTCTGACACTACCTTCAATGTTGCTAATTTTTGTAGTTGTGACAAAATATCATAATAAAAAGTAACTTGTGGACAAAATAGCCAATTTTGGGCTTCTAGTTCCAGAGGGTTAGAGTCTATAATGGAATGAGAAGCATAGCAGCAGGCAGCCAGAAGAGGAATCTGAAAGATCGTATTTTCAACCTCAAACACAAAGCAGAGAGAGCAAACTGGAAGTGAAGTGAGACTCTGAACTCTAAAAGCCTATCACACCTAGTATTTTATTTGCCAGTTGTCCCATGGTAATAGCATCTCCAGTATCCCAGGTTCTCCATGTCAACTGAGTGCACACCTTCACCAATGGCCTCAACTCTTCTCTCTTCTGGGAGACTATACTCTCACAACACAGTTCCAAGTTTAAACCACTCTCCAGGATTCCTTTTCCTTCAAATCTAGGACCATTCAGGAGAATCTTAAACATTACAAATTGCTTCTATATGTAGCCTTGCCACATTGCAGAGGAATATTTAATCCTTTAATCCAGCAGCATTGCTGCCCTAGGGTAGAAAGCTTGTTGGTTTAATCTCAGTATTCAGAAGGCAGTGGTAGTGCACACCTTTAATCCCAGCACTTGGGAGACAGGAAGCAGAACTCAGAAGGAGTCAGTGTCAGACAGAAAGTGACATCTAAGATGAGTCAGATTGAAGGACAGGCAAAGTGATGAATTAGAAAAAGAATTAGCAGAGTGAATCAGAGTGAGGACATGTACAATTCTCCTGATATAAAAGCAGGCTCTCAGCTCAGAGAGTTCAGATTTTAGAAAGGCAGAGAGAAGACAAGACAGAGACAATGAAACTGTCTGACTAAGGATAAGGCAGAGAAACACAGAGGATTACTGGGACAGTATGGAGCAGTGAGATTCCAGAGAGGGACAAGACACCGAAGCAGAGACATGGGAGCAGTCTGAAGAGTCTGAGGCAGAGACACAGAGGCAGTTCTAAAGAAGTCAGTATCAGGAGAGAAGAGGGAGTCAGTTGAAGAAGAGCAAAGCAGTTCAGTCAGAGAAGATGTGGAATTCAGCCAGAGTCTGCCAAAGTCAGAAGAGTTTAGTCAAAAACAGTAAGCTGGCTCAAAAGGCCAGTTTGAACCAGAATCTTGGAGAAGAGTTTGAGCTAGACCAGAAGAGAGTTGATCAGGGTAGCTCTGAGTTCAGAAGGAGCTAGTCAAAGTAGCTCAGCAGAAAATCTCAGATGTTGATTAGATTGTACAGAGGCTTCAATGTTCTAGATTTTATGGAGGCTGAGGCTGAAGTCTTCCATTTCTAGGCTTAAGACTAGATTGTATGGTGGCTGAAAACTTCAGGTCTCCAGGACTAAGAGTGGAGATTGAATTAGCCAAAGAATAAAAAGCTTTTGAACCCAAATCAATGTCCAAGACTATACCACACCACCTCTCCAAGACCATAGCTTCTACGTGTTAACCCCAAAGAATATTTACATCAATGACCATGATCTCTTATTTATTATAACTGATTTCTCACCCCAAGATCACTAGTATCACTTGACCCAGTAAAGCAGAGGTTTCACATCAGTGATGATAGCCTCTTGCTAATCACAGGTATTACTTCAGCCTCAGCTGACTACAAACCACAGATTTGCAGTTCAAGTAAGTGACACAAACAGCCTTGATAGCCTTTTCTTTCTTTTGAAACTTTACAAGCCAAGCCTTCATCACGTATATTTCTTTCTATACATTTATCTTCCAAGTTCCAGCACAATATCCCATTAAACATTGAGCCCTCAATGACTTTTCCAAACCAATGTTCCAAGCACTTCTATAATTCTCCCAAACACAACATATTGAGGTCTCTCAGAGCAATATCTCATAAACCGGGAACCAATTCCTATTCTAGTTAGGCTTTTCAATTGTTTTTATAAAATACAAACTGAATTAACTTGAAGCAGAAAGGATTTAACTCATCTTATAGCTTAGAGTCCAGCAAGAAGAGAAGTCAGAGCAGTAGCTCAAAGTAGGAACCTGGAGTTAGGGTCTGAAGCAGAGACTAAGGGAAATGCTGTTTACTTGTTTGCCTCCCTTGCTTGCTCAGTTTTTTTTTTCCTTATAAAACACAGGACCACTTTATGGTTCCCCTTCCTAGCTGACCCTAGTTAGTCAAAAATCTAAGCAGCACAGATGGAAACACAGATGTAAGGAAAAATCCATCAAGGGAACATTGTAATTCTAAGCATATACATATAGCAAACAAAACCGTAAAATAGATGGTATTAGAATTCGATCTATAAATCACAATTAGTCAAAACATTATGAGAGTTAGTGACTTCATTGTTGTATTCTCACCAATAGACATAATACTTATAGAAAATTTCAACAGAGAAACATTGACATATAATGACATCAAAACTTAAATAGAACTAACTGACATTGACCAAACCATGAACCTTGAGGGGAGGGGACTGATGGAGACATTCCATCTGAGTGTTCCAAAATCTCTCACTTTCTACATGTTGTCCAGTTTTGGATCCTTGTGTTAATTACCATGTGCTGCACAAAGAAGCTTCTTTGATGAGGGATGAGGGAGGAACTGATCTATAGGTATAACAATATGTCATTAGCAGTCATTTTATTGGTATGTTCCTTTAGCAGAATAACAGTAGTAGGTTGTTTAAAAAGCACTAATAAATATATTTTTCATCAGTGCCAATAAAAAAGTAATTATTGTATTTTTGAAACAATGCAAATTCTTCTCATCAACACATAAATCTTTCTCTTAAATGATCACATTATATCATAAAAGCAAGTCCAAAAAAAAGTAGGAAAACAGAAATGACATCATTCTATTGGCCCACAAAGGAATCATCTGAATAGCAATAGCAATAGAACCAATGAATAATATACAAACTTGCAAATTTGGGGAGAACAAACATGCCATTGAGTGACAATTGGGTCAAAGAAGAAATCAAGAGGGAAATTTAAAATTTTCTGTAATTGGATAAAAAGACAAATACAATGTAACAAAATCTATATAACACAATGAAGGCAGTCATAAAAGGAATGATTACAGTGCTAACTGCCAAAGTAAAAAGACTAGAGAGCTCTCAAATTAACAACTTAATGACTCAGTGATATACCTAAAAATCTTTTAAAACTAGAATAAACAACACCACAAAAGAGTAGAAAGGATGAGATAATCAAATCAAAGCAAAAATTAAATGAAGAGTTGGTTCTCTAAAAATAATAACAAGATTGACAAAACTTTAGACAAATGAACATAAGGGAGGAGAAGAATAACCAAATTAATAACATTAGAGATAAGAAGGGAGATTTACAATAGATAATCGACACTGAGGAAATTTAGGGAATCATAAGGACACTCAAAAATGTTGTACACCACTGAACTGGAAAAATCCAATAGAAATGGATAAATGTTGTGATGCATATGATCTACCAAATTTACATCAAACCATAATCAAACCAGACTCATAATTACCAAAGAGTTAAAAACAGTATTTAAAATGTTCCCATCTATCAAATGCCCTCTATAACATTGATAAATTTAACAAGAAATCAATCAGGCAAAAATCAAATTCACAGTAGCCTTAAAAATATTTTGAAACAAGTCCAACTAAGGAAATGAAATATTTGTATAATGAAAACTTTAAGGTACTAAAAAATCTGGGTATAGTGATGCATGCCTTTAATCCCAACGCTTGGGAGACAGAAGCAGGTGAATTGCTGTCAGTTAGAGGCCAGATTAGTCTATATAATGAGTTCTGGAACAGTCACTACAAATGAAAAACCCACCACCAACAGCAGCAACAACAAAAGGATTCTGAAGAAAGAAGATGAAGCAGATACCAGAAGATAGATTTCCCATGCTCATGGATTGGTAGGTATATTATAGATGAAATGGCCATATTATTAAAAGCAAATTTATAATTTCAATATGATTTCCATAAAACTTCCAATGAAATTCTTTAGAGAATTTTGAAGAATAAAATTAAAATTCATAAGAAAACGCAAAAGATCCAAGATAGCCATAACTATCCTGAGCAATAAAAACACTGCTGGAAGGGATCAGCTGTTAAAGGGTAATGTTTACAACCAGAAGTATGCTGGAAGTATCATTATAACTGATTTCAAGCTATCTTTTAGAGCTATAGTAATAAAAACTTCATGATAATGACATAAAACATTGGTTAATAGAATAGAACTGAAAACCCAAATATAAGTACAAACTCCTTGATCACCTAATTTTGTCAGAGAAGTGTCTAAAATACACATGGGAGAAAGAGAGAATCTTCAAGAAAAATGCTGCATGTCAAACTTAATAGTTATATGTAGAAGAATGAAACTAGATTCTTACGTATCATCCTGTATAAAACTCAACTCCAAATGAATCAAGGACATCAACCTAACACCTGGTGACCTGAGTCAGTTAGAATATAAAGTAGGAAATGCACATCAAGTCATAAACACAGAAAATGACTTTCTGAATAGTACACAAGTAGTACAGATATTACAGTAATCAATTGACAAATAGGATATCATGAAACTACAAAAATTTCTGTATATAAAAAGACACCATCATTCAAGTGATGAGGTAGCCTATACAATGGAAAAAGAATCTTTTCCAGCTGTATATGTATCCATATGTGTATCTGACAGATGACTCGTGTAGAGAATATGCAAAAACCTCAAAACTCTAAACAGCAAGAAAACAAATGACTCAATCAAAACCTGGTACATAGAACTAAACAGAGTTCTCAAAAAATACAAATGGCTAAGTTTTTTTTTTTTTAATTTTAAAATTCTTGGCCACCACAGAAATGTATGTTAAAACTACTTTGAGATTTCATCTTATTCTAATCATTATAGCTAAGATTAAAATAAAAAAGACAACAAATACTAGCATTAGTCTGAGGAAAGGGAACACTCGGTCATTGTTACTGGAAGTACAAACTGGTACAGCCACTATGGACATCAGTGTATAGGTTCCTCTGAAATCTTGAAATAGATCTATGATATAATCCAGAGATATGACTCCTCCTGAGCATATTCCCTAAGGATTCTATACTCCACTACAGAGTTTATTGCTTATACAAGTTAATTTCTGCATTATTCACAATAGCCAGAAAATGGAAATAACCTAGATGTTGCTTATGAACTGATGAATGATCATTAAAGTGTAGATCATTATACATATAGTATTATTCAGCTACAAAAAAGTGAAATTGTAAGGTTTTCAGGTAAATGGATGGAGTTGGAAATAATTACTATGAGTGAGGTATCCCAAATTTAGAAAGGCAAATGTTACAAGGTTCTCCCCAAACAATACAAGCTATCTATAATGCTCTATGTTACCCACCACAATTTAATAATAAGACCCTATTGCTGAAGGAACTACATGGTGAGTCACAGAACTGGTACTGACCTGGAAGCATCATCTGTACTGGCTAGAAATTAATAGTGCTATAAGATTCTTTTCACAATATCAGGGGAGGAAATTTATCAAAAGTCTTACTCAGCTATGAACCATGCAAGGTATAATAATGACTGGTCGGCAAGATATCTCTACTTATACAATAAAGGTATAATTGTTATGAGAGTATCCAACCACTTTCTGACTAGATTTAAGGTCTATGTCACAAAACAGAACTTATATCTAGTACCTTTAACTCAGCCAAAATCCTTGATTTCTAGGTCGTAAGTCCTAGTGAAGAACCTATTGCTGTTATTCTGCTAAATGGACAATAGTAACAAACAGCTTCATAAGTTCATTCCTATTTTTATTCTATGTGTATGTGTGTTTAGCGTGAACTATACCACAAATGTAACCAGGTGTTTGTGGAAGGCAGAAGATGGCAATAGTTATCTTGGAAATAGACTTAAAAATGTTTGTGATCCACCATGTGGGTGCAGAAAATCAAACCCTGGTCCGTTAAGAAAACATCCAGTTATATTAATCACAGCCACCTCACTAGTCCCCCCTTCAAGTCCTTTTCTTTATACTCATATATTAATATGTGTCTCAACCCTCATCAGGGAAGACTGTATTTTCAGGTATCAGATGGTGATTAACATAGAGACCATCAACTAGTAAAGATGCAGAGAAAAGACTGTAGAATGCTGGCTTTATATGGGACATCTATTTCACATACCCCTCTTCCCAAAACTAAGGGAAAATTGCGTATTAAATGATGAAAAGATTGTTAGAGCCAGAGGTATTGGGCATCTGCAGTAAAATAGAATTTACTGGACATGATAGGGCAGTTGCACATAGGAACTCTCAGTGGCTGTGACTGTGTGAAAGAAGGAGGAGGGGGGAGAAAGAATGACAAAGAAAAAAGGAAAAGAAAAGAAGAAAAACCTGTTCTAGATTAAGCCAGATAAAATTCCAGCATGGATGGTGAAGGCATTTATAAATTCCTAACCCTATATAAGGAGCTATTGGCTGTTAATGGCTGCTTCGGTGGGGGGGGGGGGGGTTAGTTGGTTTTCTATAGGGATGTGTCTCCAGAGAAGCTGCCCATGCTTCAGTAAATGATTTACATCCATGTACATACAGGTATCACTAAGTGGACTCAGTCTACTAAGTGGACATAGAGTGCTAGGTTCCGTGACCAGACAGTAACTCTCACACAATGAATACATTTTAAAGCAAGATTTATTATGTGACAGAAAAGGAAAGAAAAGAGATGCATACTGGTGTACCAGGAGCCTGGTATACACCAGGAGCAATCACACACCCATAAGAAGATGGCGTGAGAGCTGCGGAGTGTGAATCTCACACAGCTTATAAAGGGAAAATCCGCAAAAAAACGTAGTTTTCCAGATTAGTCAAGCTTGGCGGGCAGATCGATGAAGCAGCAACTGTCCTTTATTATTATTATTGGCTAGTGAGGGCCCAGGAATAAGTTATGTTCCTTGTTACCTTGGCAGGTGACAGGTAAAGAACAGGTTATGTTGTGCCTTCCTTGTCTCCTTGGTAGTAGACCCTGTTGCTTTGGTAGGGGAAACCTAATCTTAAGATAGGAAATGGAAACTTAAACTTAAGCCAACTAAGATGGAGTCTGAATCTAAAGCTCTTGTCAAAAGGCCTCTACAAGAGCACATGGAGTTGAGAGGTAGGAGTGGTAGTGGGACATAGGAGGGATTGTAGGAGAGGGAATGGGGGTGGATTTGATCAGATAACATCACATTTGATATATGAATCAAATAAAAAGGATAAAAGATCTCATAATTTCATTTATTTGTAGTAAAAAGTAACATTTCCATGATTAAATAATCCAGGCATTCATTTTTTTTCTCCCAAACTGCTTAATATACCAGAAAGTAATAATTAGTATTACACTTGTTGATAGTCATTTACTATAGAAATCAGAGTACTCTAACCTGCTCTGTTATTTCCTGTTTTCTAACACAGTGCTGTGTAGCAGTTTTCTCCTGATTAAGGAAGGGGAGAGGTTCATTGACCTCAGAAGGTAAATAAATGGTCAAATAAACAGGAACTTGGAAGATTCTCCAAGACCCCTACCCAGCATTTAGAAAGAAAGGAAAGGAAGGGAATGAAAGGGATGGGAAGAAAATAAGAAAAGAAAAATAAAAATAAGAAGTAAACAGTTGCTGAGAGAGAAGACTCTGACCAGCCTAAATAAATGGGGGAATGGAGTGGGGCAAAGAAAGGTAAAAGAAAAAAAAAAAAGATGTACATGTCCATTCACTAAATGTAGAAGATGATCCAGGGCAAACGCTGTTTTTCTTTGCCTAATTCAATCATAGGTACTAGCCTGGGGCCCTGGAGCATTTCTGCTTCCACACATCTACTCTTATTTTTGTTTTGTTTTGTTTTGGTTTGGTTTTTTCGAGACAGAGTTACTCTTTTGTAACTCTGGTTGTCCTGGAACTCGCTCTATAGACCAGGCTGGCCTTGAACTTATAGAGATCTGCCTGTCACTGCCTCCCAAGTGCTGGGATTAAAGGCATGCACCACCACCACCAGACATGGACACTCTATTCCTAAGCCTAGAACTCGAGGGAAGGCTTCGGGCTCTGTACAATCTAAAACTTTTAAGACTCCACTGCTGACTGTTTCAAACTGACCTTCTGAGCAAGCTAATTGTTTTGGACTGAACATTTCTGACTCTGGCTTACTATGTCTGATTCTCCAACTGCCTTGGACTGAATTGCTCTGCTAAGCTTTAAAATGACTCACTCTTCCTGTCTGATTACTGACTTCTGCCAAGCTGCCTCTCTCTGCCTCTGTGTCTCTTCCTGAGCTTTCATTGCTCCATACTGCCTCAGTCATCATTTCTGCTCCTCAGTCAGACCCCTTCATTGTCTCTGTGTTTTGTCCCCTGTCTGCCTGCTTAAGACTGCTTGCCTCATATTGCCTTCTGTAACTGACTAACTGTAACTCCCTGCTCTGAGCTGAGAGCCCACCTTTCTATCATGAGAGTTAGAGTTAGGCATGTCCTAACTTTGACTCATTCTACTAGCTCATTCTCTGATTGGAAGTAGGACATTGCCTGTCCTACACTCTGACTCATCTCAGATGTCACTTCCAATGTGAAACTGACTTACTTCTGAGCTTTGCTTCCTATCTGCCTTCATACTGTTTCTGCCTTGGGGATTAAAGGTGTGGACCACCATTGCCTTCTGAATATTAGGACTAAAGGTGTTTGCTACCACTGCTTTCTGAGTACTGGGATTAGGGACTAAAGGTATGTACCAACATTCCTAACATTCTTTCTACCTAGAGTAGGCATGCTTCCAGATTAAAAGATTGAATGTTCCTCTACAGAATGAAAAAGAAGAAAAAGAAAGGAATAAGCAGTTGCTGGGAGAGAAGACTCTGACAGCAAAAATGAAAAGAGAGAGAGAAAGAAAGAGGGACAGAGAGAGAAGATGGGGGAGAAAAAGAAAGAAAGAAAAAAAGAGAGAGAAAAAAGAGAAAGAAAGAAAGAAGAATTTTCTGACTATAGAATTTTCTGCAAACTATATAGAGGAATCCAGGGTTGAATATAAGCTGCTCCAGGGTTGCAGGGTTTTCTGGAGTCATCGCCCAGGTTTGTATAGGCATTCAGGTGATAGAGCTGCTTTTTATTGTGATAGTCCTGCTCCTTGTAAGTAACCACTCACCAACACTACTTTTAGTAACTCCAGTAAATAAATAAAACAAACAACAGCAACAAAACTCATGAATACAGCTAATTGAGCTTTGGTACAATTCTTACTTTGATATATCATAAGCTAACTTCATGGTGCAAGTAGATTCCTGATGTGTCTTCCCAGGAAATGTCTCACACAAGAAATAGTGGATTTTCTTTCAGGGTTTGCTTTGTCCTAGGCAACTCAATTTTACAAGGAGCTTTTAACCCTGTTTGAGAAAGAAGGATATCTGCAATTCTTTAATGAAACTACACCTTCTCTTAGGTACCACCCATCCAGTACAGATGGATAAATTAGTTACTTCTGAAAGTAGAAAAGGAGCTACCCTATAGGTTTATGAGACTGAATTGAGACATCAGGGACACATGGATATACAAAAATCATAGACAGAATCCTGCTCCAAGAACTTATATGAGATACTAGACCAAGGAAATTGTGTAACTTCCTTACCTGAACTCCATACAGAGGTGGAAAATCAACATAGTGAAATGTTTATGTGAAAAACCCTCACAAATTTAAGTCTGATGTTTGCTTTTTTGCATCAGGAACTAAGGATTCTTTCCATAGCTTTTGCTTAACTGGGTTTCCTGTTTTTGATACAGCCTACTCTACTGTCTGTCTACCTGTCTGCTGTCAGAACATTGAAGAACCTTGACCTGACCTGTCATTTCTTGCTCCAGACAAGTGTGGCCTTTCACCTCACAGCTGAACTCTGGAGTTTTTGTCTTGAATTCCACCTTCAGCTCCCAACTGGCATTTGTGTATTTCATAATCATATTAACATAGACTTTTAGCATATTTTGTAACTTCTTGACACCTTCTTAGCATCTATAACATATATTTGTTCTATTACTCATAGGTATATATATATATATATATATATATATATATATATATATATATATATATATATATAGTGGTGCATGATATAAAAGTTAATATTATGTAATTAAGATTAGAATAAAAGAAATTGCACTGGCCTTGGCTGCTAGTATAGATGAATTATATGAAAAATTGTTGTCACTCAAAACACTAAAGGTTTTGAATATTTTGTTATTCAATAAATTCTGATAATGTAAAAAGGCACAAAAATGTTCATCTATGTATTGAGTATTGTACATTCATGTTGTCTACACATTAATTTAGATTTTAATTTTGAAGCAAAATGAAATGTAGACCCCATAGTTCAGAAGGATAATCGCAATTGTTTGGCTCCGCCTTTAGCAATTCTACATAGAGTAATAATATTGATTTTTTAAAAAATGAATAACTTTTTAAATGAAAGAATACTCACATTTAAATGGTACCACACACAAGAAGCAGAAAACTCAAAATTTTTATTGACTATTTTATATGTTTAAGGACCACATATAATACATATTATAAGAAAGATAGCATTTATTGTTTACTTTGTACATATTATATGCATCTGCCTTTAACTCTTTAAACTTTTCCATAAGATAAGACATAATTAAGGTATGCATATCTAGGCATGTAAGCAGAGACATGTAGTCAAAGATATACAAGACAACAAACATAATTTAATCATCGAAAATTTTTGTTTATAAAAGTTTTTTTTTTTTAAAGCCAGCACTGCTTTTTATTTAAACAAAATCATAAAGTCCTGTGAGAAAGGTTTCAAAACAAGCAGATTAAAAACAAACAAACAAACATCTTGTCTCTATTTAAAGGGATTTGGTTCCTTAACTAATCAAAAGCTTAACTAGGTTTTCCAAAATCATTAAAAGATAAAATATTTTTTATTAAGTCTGGAACTTCTAAAAATTACTAAAATCAGATAAAAATTTAAGAAGACTTTGCTGCTCTAAACATTTGCATTTTCCTTTTTTGGTTTAAAACATTAAATTTCAACCTTAGGAAACACTTTAAATAACCTATTCTGTTATAATTAATTTATTTGTATAAGCCTTGCTAGGACTTTTCTTCCAAGTCCTGAGATTCACTCAGACATTCTACAACTTCATACCCTTGCTTTTGGGCCCATCTTTATTTTTCCTACTTAAAAAGCTGAGTCATTTTCCTTAAGGAAAAAGACCTTACTTTATATATAAAATCCCTTTTCTTCAAAAGATAATTGTTTTTCCTTTTAGCATAGCTTACTAAAAATGTATTTTTCTACTGTAGTTTTCTTATATCTTTGTTTAGTATTTACTATTCAGTTTAACATGCTTAAATTTACATATTGAAATAACTTTAAAATTTTTTCTGAATATTCACTTTTTTATTTTTAAACTCTACAAGCAGTATTCTTTATTTTTATTATTTTATTATTATTTATTATATTATTATTTCTCAGTTGGACAACTTCTATTATTAATCTGAAAATGGAAAAGTTATTGTAGGAGAGGTAAAACTCTACAAGAAACTAGGAGTTGAATACTATGGTCAAGCTTAATCATCATTTTCAACTTGATAGGACCTACAATCACCTAGGAGATTGATGAGGCTCACTGGTGGGCCTGATTGGAAAGCCCACTAGACTGATGACTGAGATGGAGAAATTACCCTGATTGCACGTGACACTGGTTCATGGGCTGAGGCTCCAGACAGAATAAAAGGGACAAAGAGAAAGACAGTCCAGTGCCAGTATTCTATTCTCTGCTTCTTACCAACATAATGTGAACCTTGTCACTCACCTATGCCATCTCTGTGGTGACAGACTGAACCCTCCAAAATCATGAGCCAATACACATTGTCCTTTAACTTATTTTTGTCAGTTATTTTGGCTACAGTGACATGAAACAAAACCAAGCAATTGCTATGCCACCAGCCCTTTGAGGTAGAACATTTTGAGAGGGAGCAAAGGATGTTGTTCATTTTCCATGAAAAACAGTGGCAGAAAGATTGATGCCCTCCAGATAATAATATTAATATAGTAATATAATAAATATTCTTTAATTAACTCAATAATTTATTTGTATTTCTTTGTCTACTCTCAGTTATGGTTTGGATGTGAAGTGCAAATTTCCCTTGTAGGCTCATGTGTTGAACTCTGATCTTTAGCTGTTGGCCCTGTTTGGGAAGGTTGTGGAGGTGGAGCCTCAATGGGGAAAGTGGATCACTGTAGTGCATCCTTGAGGTATTATCTATCCCTACCATTCTTGAAGGCAGAAAAATGTGACCAATTTGTTTCCTGTTCCTGCCATCATTCCTTTCTGGTCAAGATCGATCCCCTGGAACTATAAGACAGACTTTTTTCTGAATTTAGTCAAAATATTCCTCTTTAATTAAAAAAAAAACAAAAACACTTTTACATTTTGTAGCATTTTCTCACCAAAATATGGCTTATTTTTATTCATACATAGAATTATGTAAGTTATTTAGAATTGTAAACTTTAGTAAAATTATATTTTAATGACAACACACAAAGAAAGCAATTTTACAAATTTCCAAAATTTACATATTTATTTATACATCACTTTAGCATTCTTTATTTAATAAATATATGTACATCAGTCTATGATGATAAATTTTACATACATCAATTCCTTAACCTTTTTAAATATTAAAGCTATAATCTCAATAAAGTTATTTTGAAATGAAGAAAGTGACTATTAATAAATTAGATACATTTAATGAGACCATGCAATTGATTATTAAATAGTTACTCAATATTTAGAAATTGTGTATTATAGAGCTGCAGAGCAATATGCAGTGGTTGTCATAGATGATATGATGCTTTGAGGAAGATCCTTATTGCTGTGAAATGAAAATTTAAAAGTGATAAGTAGTGTCTCTCAGGCCTCAATCCATCTTCAAACAAATATGTCTGTTTATCTCTTTTATTTATCATGGAGTTGCTCAAAACATTTGAACAAGGGACACAAAGGTTTTTAAAACCAATATAGTAGAGAATATGACAAGGAGTCAGCTTTTGGGTTTCAGTTTCAATTTTGTATTCTCCTACTTACTAACTATAATTTTGGCTCTTATCTTCCTCAGAAGATTACTAGGAGAATCAAATGAGATAATGAGTATAAAAAATATCTTTTGATATGCCTCAGGCTGACAATATGTAAGCAGAATAGGTACCCTTTACATATTAAGTTGATGAACTCAGGGGTTGGGAAGATTACTTATTGGTTATAGCAAGTCTCTTCAAAACCCGTGTAAAATGTGAGAAGAGCAAGGTATTGAGCAGGACTAGACATAGCGCCAAGATCTGGGTTTGAGATACCCTGCCTTAATGAATAAGGTGGAAGAGAGATATAGAATGATTCTTGGCACCATCCTCGGCTCTACACATGTATACTCACACATGTGCCTGTGAACAAAGATGTGAACACCACACAGGCACACACACACACACACACAACACACATACACCACACAGGCATACCACATGCAGATGCACATACACCACACAAACACCACACACACACACACACACACACACATGCATACACACCACACATACACACACACCACACACACACCACACATACACACACCACACATACACACACACCACACATACACACACACCACACATATACACACACACCACACACACACCGCACATACACACACACCACACATGTTGGGATCCAGGTTACCCAGACTATGGACGCTTCAGCTTGACAAGGTTCCTGGGCATCCACTGTCGGGAACTGGAATTTCTTAACTGCCTTGCCCCTTTCTTATCTTTACTGTACAGAGCTTTATGATGCACTTGCAATAAACCTGGGTTGCTCTCACGTTCCAGGACTTGGAAGTCCGGATGTGATTACAATTTACTTCTGAATAGCATGGCTGTGTTTCATTCCAGCCCACAGTGGCCAGCTCAGGGATTAATTTTGATATTACTATTAGGCTATGCAGATCTTATTATTGATGAGAAAACGTATGTCACCGTACAGTAAAGATAAGAAAGGGGCAAGGCAGTTAAGGAATTCCAGTTCCGACAGCGGATGCCCAGGAATCTTGTCAAGCTGAAGCGTCCATAGTCTGGGTAACCTGGATCCCAACACACACACACACCACACATATACACATACACACCACAAACACATACACACACACCACACACACACTCATACACACACACACATACACACCACATATACACACACATAAACACACTGCACATACACACACCACACACACATATACACACCAAGCATACACACACACATATACACACCACACACACACCCATATACACACCAAACACACACACACATATACACACCACACATACACACACACCACACATACACACACACCACACACACACACCGCACATACACACATGCACACACCACACACACACACACATACATACCACACATACACATACACAGCACACACACACACACATAAACACACACACATCAGAAACAGAAAAAAGTAGTCAAAGAACTGCTATTAGCCTCTCCTAGTACAAACTAAAACATTTTTTCCTGTTAGCCTGCTACCTATAATTCCTGTGCCAATGCTTTTCACAATTACTTACTCCTTTGGACAAATGGAATGCGTAAAATGCCCTGGAAAAGAGGTCCCAAGAGGTAAATTAAACCAGTATTACCAATTCATGTAATTATATCAAACCATTTATCAGATTAACAAATTGTGATCCAACAGAAGGAAATAGTGTTCATGTTGGTGAATACAAGAAAAGAAAATATTTAGGGGAGTAGAATAATCATTTCTTTTGTCACTTTTATACTTAGTTAGTTTCCAAACAAGGTGCTTTCATTTTTGATGCATTTAATCTTTACAAATATATGGAAATGTTCACGCCAAAGAGTATGGTTTTCCTACCCTTGCTAGATAAGTCAAATGTAATCCTGATTTTATGTTCAATTGATTGACCTGCTATTTAATTTTAGAAAGTTCTTATGTAAGAGAACCTCTGTTACATATTATTGGTTTCCTTGTACTGAAAACAGAGTCCTTCACTTATATAATAGTTGCCAACATATTTCTGAAATACATAAATGCTTTATTAGTTCAAATACAGCAGTGAAGATGACTAAGCAGAAGTGGGACACTGTCAAAACTTGGCCACCATTCAAATGGGAGTAAGTGATCCTTTCATAAAACTACCTCAAAATCATTAATGTAGTCAAATATAAAGTCATTTTGCTTTTCTACAATGACCCTCTTATGTTCTTTCTAAAGAAATGTAATTTCCTAATAACCACCTACAATTTGTACTTGCTCAAACTAAATCTAAAGACATTTATGTGGTACCTTAGGTTAAGTGCTTAAAGCATTTCACTTTTGTGATTTTCACCCAATGTACTTTTCATACAGAGACTGATGTTTGTTTCAAATTTTACAAGTGTATGGCATAAGTGCAAATATTTTCATTAATTTTATCATTTGAGAAACAATGGAGGGAATGAAATATAATTTGAGGGACTGGAGAGATATCAAAGTAGTTATTTTGACTGCTCTTCCAGACGATCTGGATTTGATTACCATATTCATATGGTGCCTTACATCTGTGATTCCAGTTCCAGATCTGATGTCCTCTTCTGTCGTCTGTGGGTACCACAAATACACATATAGATATGCAGGCAAAATACTCATACACATAAAAATAAAAAGCACATGAGAAATACACACATACACACACACACACACACACACACACACACACACACACACACACACACACACACATTATGATCTGAGAAGAAGTAGAACAACAAATATTATCTCCATAAATGCAACCTTTCTCATCCCAAAGTCTAGCCATTGCAAAGTTGAAGTGGAAGAGGACCATACAATCCAAAGATAAAATGTGTAGATGAGATTAGTTTTCTCCCAGGTCACTGGAAACTGGAAAAGCTCGTCTTATCTAGGGATAGAATCTGATGCCTGCCCACATGTTAAATTAGCTATTCTTTGGAATACAGGTCATCTAAAGACAAATAAAGCTAGCTGGCTACATAATCTAACCTTTAAAATTCCTCTCCTAGTGGTAAGTAATGCTATGAAGGAGTTCTGTGAAAAAGGATAAACATTCTTGCTTTAACCACCTACTATCATACTTTCTGAGGAGTGCTATAGAAAGGATAAGCATTGTTTGAGCTTTGGGCAAATGTATACTACAGAAAATAAGTGCAGTTAATCAAACTGGACTCTATTGGCCCTTTAACTCTCCAAACAGAATTATTGTTGTGTTCATATGTCCTCCTCATGCTCTCCTCTTTTTCCTGAGTTTATGTCTCTCTCTTCTTGATAGGTTCCCTCTAAGTGTGAATAAATTTAAATCTCATACATTCCTTCTGGTGTTTCTCCACAACTTACCCCACTGCTCTAGTGCAGTTTGCCTGTGGACACTAAATCTGTATAAAAACATTATTATTTTTAATTTTTTAAGTTTAATATAAAGATAATTTTATAAACTTATATTGCACAATTTGGTGATATTATATGTGTTAACAATATGAAGTAACAAAATCAAGCTAATCAGCAAATCTCTCTTTACTTGCTCTTCTGTTTTAGGGTTAATATATTTCAAATATAAACTTAGAAATTTAAAAATATATGATACATCTTACTTATATTTCCATTTCTGTATGATTGGTCACCAATTTTTGTCTCCTGTCTAACAGAAACGTTGAAGTCTTAGGGAAGCCTTTCCTTATCCAGCCCTCTTTTAATGTCTCTAGAAACCATTATTATACTCTCCTTTGCTACAACTTCTAAGTTTATAGATTCCACCAAAAAAAAAAAAAAAAAAAAAAATCTCATTCGGTGTTCCTTGTCTGTGCCTCCTTTATTTTTCTTTGGATCATTTCTTCCAATTCATTTGTCTTGTCAGAAATGAAAAGAACTCTACCTTTTGAAAAAAAAATTGTATTCCAATGTGTATGTATCCCACAGTATGATATCAGTTCATATCTTCCAAAATGGTTTTTATCATATGTCAAGAATTAGCAAATGAATGAAGAAATAGAGGCTCTTGTGATGAATATGTAAATTATGAACAGTCATCATAGAATGGGTGTAAGGAGTCTAATGGGAACCAAAAATAGAATTCCTGGCAATTGAATTCTACAGTATACATTCCATCATTGAAATTAGTATGCCAAAGAAGTAATAGTACACCCATATTTCTCACAGCACTGTTCACAACATCCAAAATATAGAGGTAACCATCATTAAAAGAATAAGGAAAGATATATTTTAAGCTACATTTTTATCAATGCTTTCATTATCAGATTATGACAGGATAAAGGTTTTTATTTTTCAATTTGGTTAGACACTAGGATAAAGTTGTGCTTAATAAAAAAAGTTAAAAGCTAATATTTTTAATCTCCAGATTACTAGAGGTTTGATATTAATCTTTATTTTACACTAATGAATTTTCTTGAGAGTTCCTATTCTGTATACATACCATTCCTAGTGAGAAGTGAATATTAATCTGGCAGAAACAGGTCTTATGCCTAACAACAGAAGATCCTGGATTCTGTCCCCAGTGTGGTGATTGATGGAGGGAAGAAAGAAAGAAGAAATAAAAAGTAAATTTGGAGTAATTTGGAAAAAAAATTGGTCAAGCAATAATGATAAGGAGATAAATAATTATTAATCTGTAGAGTGTTGTTATTCAATTACTAGAAATTAAAATACCACACGTAAGTATTTCTGGTAATGTTTAAAAAACAAATAATTTTGCATATTTAGCAGATCAATAAATATTTTAAATTAAACTATGAGAAATCAATGTCAATACATACATTTCTGAATTGCAATTTGAATAATTGTTTTTAGGTATTCAGATAATATTAAATTGAAAACACAGTTGCATTATTTACATGAGCATCCAGTTGCATTTTATAATATTCAATGTATAATATTTAATGTGGCTTGTATCCCTAAGATAGAAGGAGAAAGAAAATGAAAAGATTGCTGTTTAATAAATAATTATGAAGCAATTCATTGGTAGTGAAGAAAAAGCAAGAAAGGTTAAATAAACAAAAATTTCTGTGCATACATTCTTTCTCACATTAACTTCCTGTACCTAGAGAACACAATTTCTGGGTGTTAGATTTGATTTTCTGATCTGGGCATTAAATATTTACTTCTAATTATAGCCTCATGTGAGACACAAACAAAAACTAATTTACATTATTAATGATGCAAGAAATGTGCTGTTTTGTCTCTTAAGATTGGTAATAAAGGGAAAAACATGTCAAAGATTTACTTTATCCCCCTTTTCCTTTTGAAATCAAGTTAAAATGATAAAACTTATTTAATTAACTACTTAGGAATTACATGTTTTTGCCAAGTAGAAAATAAAGAGGAGATATTGTCTGAGATAGATCTGGGACTACAAAGATTCCATTTTCAGTCTCAACGTCTCAAGGGGGAAATCAAAGGGTTCTTTTCTTTCAACAGTTTGGGTGAGATGATATTTTGAGATGTTGACAGCTGCCAAACTGCAAAAACAGTAAAGGAGTTCCCTCCCCCCAATGAAATTTCTGGTTTTTATCTGCAGGAATGTTTCTGCTTCTTTGGTCCTTTTTTTCTTTTCATGATTTTTTTTTCTTAAAAGAGATGGATTTCTAAGAATGTGTGTCATTTTTTTCTATCCATAAAAGAACAAACCAGTATTTCCAATAATGGTCACCAAGCATGTTCCTTCAATGTCTCCTTTACATGCGGTTTTAGCTGAATGACTATAGGTAGCTCAATATTAACCAACTTAGAAGCCTGATTTTCATTCAAATAAAAGAAAGTTCACAGAATAAATAACTCAACACGTTAAGCTAATAGGATGAGTTTTGTTGTAACTAATTCTATTATTTTGCTTAATGATATATTACACTATCCCAAATATTTACACCCTGGTTTTAGACTCTAGAAGAGTCCATGACATGACACAAAGTTAAAAAATATTCAGTATTTAAATATTGTTTCTTAGTGATGTAAAAAATTTGAAAGTTTCAAGTATATGTTTTATGTAATAGGAAGTTGAAATATAAAAATGTTTTGCTGGGTTTTTTTGTGATTATTTATCTGCTGAGAATCAACTTAGTTTGGGATTGTGGAAACTCAGGAACAATAAATATAGTCAGGATTTGTTGCACACATTCAGCAAGGCTTTGCTCGATTTATAATCACTCAATCTTGGGTATCTTTCCTGTAAAATACTAATAACAATATTATTTGCCTCATATGACTCCACAATTTAAACTCAACATTTGTCAAATACATATTGTATTCATCACAACATTGTACCTGATGAATAATGATTATTTTCATTTATTTGCCTTGGTTATATACTTCAGTAGACAGACATAGAGCCCCTTTTAATTGGTTGTCTAATACTAAGTTATTGGCTCTAAACACATATACATAAAAGCAACACTAAATAAACTCAGTAGGTTATTTTTTATATAGCTTTGTATTTACATATATGTAACAATGATATCTTTTAAAGAGGCCCTGAAATTCAGAAGGAAAGGGCCAAAAATGGAGGTAGGGGATTGGAAAGAGTAGATGGAGAAAAGAATGTAATATATATATATATATATATATATATATATATATATATATATATATATATATATATATATATAAAGTTTAATTTTTTTAAAAACATCACAGGTACATAAAACTTGATCCTGATTTTTTATTTTTATTAGAGAAATAAGAAGGTTTTATTTTTAAAATATTGATCAAAGGAATTTTCCATTGAAAAGATTTCAAGTTGATTAATCTTACTTTGTCATCTTTAGTATGTCTTTTAGCTGTTTGTGACCTGGAAATGACAAAAAACAAAACAAACAAACAAACAAACAAAAAAACCAGAGTTGAGGTTATAAAAATGCAGTATGATTTCTGTGGTAATGACTCATAAACCTGATCTGTGAATGCTGATATATAATTTGATGTATTTCCTGACTAATAAGCACAGGAAAATATATCTAGCTAAAGTTGGCAATGTGAATTCTATGTTTTCCCTTGATGAAAGGGATTTACATGGTGAAGAGGTAGGAGTGATAGGTTAGTACACGTTAGAATCCTATAAGGAAAGATATTGGAAGAATCATGTTCTAAAGTTGTCATGACTTCTCAAGTCTCTGTAAAACAACATCATAGTGATCCCAATTATTTTAAAATGTGTAATCAAACAGACATATTTTGTTGTTTTTGCCACATTAGAATAATAAAAGTCAATATGTGAACATTTATAGAGTACACTAATCTACAGAATTGATTTAAGTTGCTAACTACCCCCTAAATTTTCTATATGTATTCTAGTATCAAATCTTATACTACAAATTCCATTGGTTGTTATATCTCTTTACTCTCCTTAAATCTGGGCTAATCTCCCAGCATTTCTTTTCTTTCATGACCTTGACAAATTTAAGGAATAGATGCTCGTTATTTTCATTTTGGCCAATGGTTCCTAGTGATGCAATTCAGTTTGTCCATTTATTTTGAAATCCCAGAAATAATGTATATTCAACTTTTAATGCATCTGAGATTGTTATGTTTAGTTGTTGGTTTAGGTAGTCTTTAACATTTGACTGAAGTAGTACCTGTCACATTTGTGCAGAAAATTTCTATTTCCTGTCTTGATTATGCAACTATTCCTAAGGGAAATTATTTCCTTGCAATTTTCTGGTGTTCTGGCTATTATACTCCTCTGACTCTCTTTTATAATATTTCCTGAGCCTTAGATTCAGGAGCTGCAACACAGATGCATCTATTGAGGTGTATATCCCTATGATCTATTGATTTCTGCATTGTGTCCAGTTGTGCTTTTCAGTAATGGTCTCCATTTGATGTAAAGAAAAGCTTCTATAATGAGGAGTGGTAGTTAAACTTACCTGTGGGAATAAGGATAAGATTTAAATATGGCAAGAAATTATGCTGGTCTAGCAAATTGGAAGTAGTAAATTCTTTTCTAAGGTCCATGACCTCACTAGTCTGGAGAATTTGGCTAACTTTCTAGTACCAGTCAAATTTTCTGTCCTGTTGAGTGAACCCTAGAGTTGGCTGTATAAATAAGGCAAGGAAAATGGTATTATCAATGGACATGTTAATATGAAAGGTGTGAAATTTCATGGGACCATACCCCTAGATAAAGAACTGCAGGAAATTAATGAGAGCTGAGAGAACAAGGTTTAGCCTCTTTCTAGGGATAAGCACCCTTATTGAAATCATATACACACAAACATCAAAAAAAGTTTCAGCAGGTTGTATTTATATATAAATGTACATACACTCATACACACAAATGTAACAACAATAATCAAAGAAAGTGGGGTTATGAAATTAAGAGTGAGGGGAACATGGGAGGGGTTTAAAAGAGGACAGCGGGAGGGGCATGAGGAAGAAAAGAGGGATAGAGGAAAATGATATGATTCAATTTCAATTAAAACACATTTTTAAAAAGAAAAGTTACAAATGTTTCTATTTTCCTGCTGCTGGGATTATCCATTAAAGCCACTAAAATTATCTATTTTGTATAAAAGAAATATTAGTAATTTTATCATACATTAATGATATTTGTCTAAGAATTGTGTTATTTACCAGTGATTATTTTTCTTTGCATCATTCATAACACACTCCTTCTAATTCTATAGAAGATACATTTCTCATTCTCAATTGATTTACCTATTAAATTGTTCATTGAGGGAACATATACACATTATATTACTGTATGGATTATAATCTGCATTATCAACACTTTTTCCAAAGTTTTCCTTTTTGTGATTGAAAACCATTTCCAATTGGATAGCCAAGACAGATCTCAGTATGAATTACCAGTATTTTTAAAAAGTTGTATTAAATAACATTAAAATATAGGCAACTTTATTTGTGTTCTTTTCAGGAACCACAGAGGAGAAGGTGGAATGTTTTTTATTATGACCCACAGAACCAGGAATCTCTTTGTAGCTGCCAGTAAGCTGTTCTTATTTCTTTATCTCAACAGATTTATATAAGTACAATGAGGGCATATTGTGAATTCCTGTCTCAAAAAAGATATGTGATATGATATAAATACAAATTTTTAATTTATTTTATATAGCAATTAAATAAATTTAAAAGAATATATTTAAGACATGTTTGATATCGTATGCATAAATATTATGTTACTTACAGAATTATGTTTCTTTTCCAATAAAAATGTCATGGTTTTAATTCATAATTTGTGAACTTATAAGAAAGGCAACATTTTATTAAATCATACTTTCTTCACTACTAAATTAAGAATAATTATGGCCAAATTATGGTCAAAAAAGAAAATTCATGTTTTACTATTAATAAAGTCCTTTGTACTAGACAAATTAATTCTTTATTGATTATGAGAAAGCAGACACTCAATTTATAGATTATTTTTATGTATTTAAGTGACAATTTGTATGTCAATATCAATTGTTTTAATTAAACAGCATTCTTCAATCTTCCTCCAAATTACTGTGAATGTACTCTATTAGACAGTGACCCATTAGTTTCTACTGTCATTTAATTTCCTGAAGATTTTTATGAAAGCTAAAATGTTTAATTAAATGATAGGTATTTTTTGCAATCATAGCTTTGCTATAACATAGGGTGACAGCCTCATTAATCAGCTTCTTTCATGATGTAAGATTAATTTTCTATTGAAAAATGTGTTGTTCATGTGCAATCAAATCTTCATTTATACTTTAAGGGAAATTTGAAATCATTCTCATGTCTAAGACTGAGCTCTCATGAAATTGATTGATTGGCCATATAAAGTTTGGAGCTATTTAGAAGGCTATGTACCCAACCCTGAATTTCAAATGGAACTTAAATTTTTACAATTCTCAAAACTCTCAAGAAGTTTAACTTAGCATAACAAACACTGTTTCCACTAACTTGTTTCATTTTCACATGCTGAGTGCCAGACTTACAGGAGCAAAGCATGTATATTTGCCAGGGTTCAGTCCAGTGGCAGATATGATTTTAATTTGTTCTTCCTCTAAATTGATAATGATCCATGGCTGCTATGCCTAAGCAGAAATATTTTTACCTCCAAGGGTTCACAGTATAGAAAAAACTGATAAACCATGCAAAAAGTCTTAAATTTTTGATGTCTTTATACAAATGCAGATGTTGTCAAATTGTATGAAGCACACCACATATTTTCTGCATCTGGAGACCAAGAAAGAAAAGAAGGAAGAAGTGATTTGCATTTTGCTCAGGCAATTCAATATGAATGACTGGAAAATGCAAGATCACTGGTAAGATGCATATTGTCAGCAATGAGGAAACAAGGAATGAGCAGGTGTAGTCCATTTTACATACTTTCTACTATCCTGTTCCCTTGTGAACCAACACTCCTGTGGATTAAGGAAGCTTCCCATTTTACAATCATGATGAATGACACATAGCTATATTTCAAATATTTCCTAAGATATTTCTATACTATACTATAGTTCTGTATTTTATAGACAGATATTCTGAGGAAAATTCTTTAGAAGGTGAGGAAGAGCAATAGGGAGACTGACATGTCAGAATACCTGAAAGCAGTTAAGCAGGTGTAATAAGAAAGTCTGGATCATGAGATCTGTGACTAGCCAGCCTTCATCCTTTGACCTTATTCTGCTTCCTGGAAACTCTGAAAGCTTCTTAGTACAAAAATAGGGAGGCAAGAGTAGAACAGGTCAAAAGTATTTGAAAGCACTCATAATCCTATTTATGTTTTGAAACAAATTCCAATCCTGGTTTTTGTTTGTTTGCTTGTTTTATTTTGCTTTGTTTTGTTTTATTTTCCAGGATTTTCCCAGGCTATTCTGACCCAACTGCATATGCTCTAATTGGAAATTATCTGGAACTTATTTCTTTTACCCAACCCCCACCCCTGGCTCTTGTGATACAGTCAATTACATTATCTTAAAGCAAATTGATTTTTTTTCTAGATTTCTATACTTTTATACTATTTAAGTTGATACATGTTTCATTTTTCTGTCTATATAGTAAGCCCTTTGAAATAAAAATATTCTCATACATGAGAAGCTCTCTTAAAAGTTACTGAATATAGAAACTCTTTAATAAATTAATAAATGATAATTAAGCAATATGGAAATTCCAAAAAGGAGAGACTTTTGGCTATTGCAATGGCACTGAATAAGTCAAATACACACTAAAGTGTATAACATAAAGGTATAGCCTTTAGGGTTACTACTTGATTACTTTATTAAATATGTTTTCATTTTTAGTTACCAGTGTTAATTATTACCACATTCAATTTTAATTTAAAAGTTAGTTTCCTCTGGCAGTGACCCTGAAGCAAGTCAAGCAATCCACTAATTGATTCTAAATACTATTTTAATTATCCTCATGTTCTTCTTTTCTTCAAATCACAGCAACATTTTAAATATTCTGCCATATAAATGAGCTATTCTTGACATACATTGTTTCAGGTATATTAAAATTGGTCAAGGTACCTTTCATTTGTTACATAAAATCCTCAAATAAAAAGTCATTTTTCAATCCTCTATCCACAGTTAGCTTCACTTGTAAGGCAAAGAATATTAAAGACAATATAAAATTCAATTGTAGAGGGATATTTAATCATTTAATCCATCAACATGGCTGCTTTGAGAAAGGATCACACTGAAAGGCTTGTGTGATAGCTAGGAAGGTAACAAATCCAAAGAGATCACATCCAGGAGTCTATATGAAGGGATCACATTCAGAGCCTGTGTGGCCTGGATGGAATGTAGAAATACTGTTAATACATTCCTGTAATCCCAGCACTTGGGAGATAGGAAGAGAGCTCAGAAAGAGTCAGTATCAGACAGGAAGTGACATCTGAGATGTGTCAGAGTCAAGGGCAGGAAAAGCAATGAATCAGAGGAAGAGTCAGTAGAGTAAGTCAGAGTGCCCAACTCTTACAATAGAAAAGCAGACACTCTGCTCAGCAAGTCAAGTGATCTGAAGCAGGCAGTGGGAGGATAAAACACAGAAACAGTTTGAGGTAGTATGAGGCAGTCTGACTGAGGCAGAGACATAGAAGCAATCTGACGAGTCTGAGGTAGAGACACAGAGGCAGCTTGACAGAAGTCAGGATCAGATGGGAAGAGTGAGTCAACTTGAAGCCAAACAGAGCAGTTGAGTCTGAGGCAGAGAATCAGCCAAAGTCACAAAGGTCAAGAGTTCGGTCAGTAAGTCAGCTGGCTCAGAAGGTCAGTTTGAAGACGCAGTTTGGGAAGCGTTTGAGTTCAGTACAGCTTTGAGTTCAGAAGGAACTAGTCAGAGTGGATCACCTGGCAGTAAGTCTCAAAGGTTTAAATGTTTGTATGGATTGTATGGAGGCTGAGCCTGAAGCCTGTCAGTTTTAGGTGTAAGTTTAGATTGTACAGAAGCTGAAATGCTCCAGGGCCCAGAATTAGGACCGGGGATTGATTTAGCCAAAGAATAAACAGCATCTTGCCCTGAATCTATGTCGACATCTGATAATCTATGTCTACATTCAATAAAGTTTAATATTTACCACTAAAAAGAAGCAATAGTTATTAATATTGTATACCATCTTAAAATGTATTTATGATTATCTTCACTACTTTATACATAATTTTTTTATTTTCACATTTGTCATATGAATTTGTACCTCTCAGTCCAATTTTAGTATGAAAATCGGAGCACAGGACTAGAAAGCTATACAGTCATATACTTAGGAATTCAAATCTGCCTTCTTAACGAAATATTCTAAAACCTTAATTACTTCATCATCCTAAAATGGATCACACATTGGTGATTGTCATTTGGCCTCACTAATGAATAATTTGGGTATGACAAAAGCAAAGATATGTTGGTTCAGCAAGACAAAGACAGGAAGCTAGACAAAACAACAATGGCTTGAATATTGTTTGAAAGACTGACAGAAAATGTGGACTCTGCTATAGGAGCTAAGACAATCTAAGCTAAAATCCAGAAAATTGGTAATACAATGCAATAGAAGTTGAGGAAAATGAAATTACTTACCCTGGGTCTGAATTGGTATACATTAATTTAATATTTTGAAAATTCATACACTTGAGCTTGGCACATAGATAGCACTCAAATTTACCCATTATTAGTCATTATTATTAATTAAATGAAGGTAATAATGCTTACATGACAAAGATATGGAGTCCAATTTGCTCAAAGAGAGAATTCTGTCAGCAGATAGTAGGATCTGTGACTCATGGAGTTCAAAGCCTCAAACAATGCACTTTCAAAGGAGAAAATCGGGACCTTATATAAAATCAACAAATAGAAGATTCATACACAGAAAATGAAAATAGTATCCAGTTATCAAAATTTGGCAACAATTGGTACCACATAAATAAAAATTGGGTTGATCCATGACAATTCTTTATAGGACTCTTCTATATTGATCTAAGATTGCTCCTAGGGACTACAGACAGGAGATGATTTTGTGAGCTGATTAAATCCTGATTTCAAAAGTACAGAGATATCAAGCCTAGGAATTCACTGAACAGTCATATTGTGCATTTTCAAGTACATTCAATCTTTGTCTTCTACCATAGTCCAAACTGATAAACTAAATCTGAGTTGAAAGATACAGTCATTGGTGAAAACTACAGAACAAACATCTTGACAACTCAAATAAAATTCTGGGTAAAAAGTCTTTGTTTCTTGGTTTGAAAAAGTACAGTCTGTCATGAGAAAGAAATCGTAGGAGCACAAGTGATTCATGACTAGGCAGTAGGAGAATGAGGCAACTGATTGGTATATGGCATTGACCAGGAAGCAATGAACCTGGGACCCAGGCCTAACCATTTCCCCAGGGACCTATTTCCTTCAGCAGGATCCCATCTCCTGAATGTTCCACAATATTCCCTAATAGCATTACCTGTTGGGGACCAAGATTTCAAACATGTGAATCTGTAGGGGCTTTTCACAGTCAAAGCAAAATAGTAATAATAACCATAGTCAGTATTCTGTGTAATAAATCACTGAAACAAATTCCTGGTAACTGAAACCTTGTACTTTATGAGTAGCATTCCCTCTTCCCGTACTTATCAACATTCAAAGCCTTTCCCACCAATCAATACCCACAGCCACCAATGCCTTTTTGTACTCTACTATTATAAGTTTGCTTTTTTTTAGATCCTACTTATCACTGAGATCACACAGAAGTTGTCTTTTCTACCTAGCTTATTTTATTCAACGTAAAATTCTCTCAACTTATCCATGTTGTTACAACATGATCTTAATCCATTTCAGAGTTTCTGATGGATTTTTACTGGATAATACCAATCAAGGTGCAATAAACAAACAGGAGAATAAACATATTCAAACACGTTCTTACTTAGAGAAGAATTATTTTGCCAGAATATTTTAACATCAATTTCCCTCCTTTATTCTAATATGATATACATATGAAGTAAAAAGGGATTTAGTACTTGTCACCCTAGTTTGTGTTGTTCTGTCCTGAGATGTCTCACTAAGTTGATTCCACTTCCTATACAGTGGCTTTCCAGACCTGGGCTGGCATGCCCAGCCAATTTGTCATAGCTTCTATCTCAAGTGTTGTTTCACCTGATTTCTATGTATCACAAGGGAGAAGTAAATGTTTTAAATAGTCTCATATAGCACTCTTATATGAGTTTTAAGACTTACAGATGCCAGTATACATTTTAGTAAGCATTATTGATCAGAAGGCAAAATGGTTGCTGCAGCAGAATGCATGATGTCCCAGAAAGCACATGAGCTTGTATCTAGTTCTACCTGCATTCTAGAAACTTTTTAACTTATTATAAGACTTAGTCTTCTTATTTGTAAAGTGAAAGTGTTAAACTTAATTATCTCTCAGATTTCTTTCAGTTCAGAGTTTTTTTTCATTTTACTCACAATAAATGTGAGATATGTTTAATCTCCAGGTGAAAATTATGAATTCAAGAACGTTCTAAATGAACTTGGGTGAATTCAACCAAAATTTTAAGCTGGACTTGCTATCTAATTGAGGAATTGGATGAGGATATTGTGAGTAAAATGATGCAAACATGATTACCAGGGGCATATTTATCCCCGTTAGAAGAACAAACTGTTTTCAAGCACTTTTGAAGCATTCATTTACATACAAATCCATTTACATACAAATTCCTGATGACAAATAATTCTCAATTCATTACACTAGCTCCCAGAGGCCCTCTACTTGGCAACACTTTGTTAGTCTGGTTTGGGTTGCTGTAGCTCCTTGACTGTAATAAAATTGCTTTTCAAATATTCTATCATTTTTTTAATTAAAAATTTTTTAATTAAAAAAATTATTCAGGCCCCCAATTAGACTGAATTAGCAAGGTTTTGAGTTACCACATTTTTGTTTATTAAGCTCTGCCAAGGCTCTTGCCACTGAATACCAATCTCCAGCTGTGTCCTGGCCTCTTCTCTAACTCACTGAGTGTGAGAAGCACTGTCGCTCCCTGGATACCCACTGTGCCAGGGACAAGCACATGGATGCAATCAGAAAGGGCCTGTTCTTGCCCTCCTCAAATCTTTTCTTCCCTTGGTATCTATTAGTCCTTCCTATGTATCCTGGCTGACTTTCATGGGAATGTTTCCCAGACTTTTCTTCTCATGGGTGTGACAGTTGGTTAGGGAGGAACTTGGACAGACACAGAAAAACAGTCCAGAAAACCACCATATTCCCAAAAGGTAATTAGAGAGCTTCTAGTCCATGATATCTCCAAATTTGGTCTCTAAATCACATGCATCAGAACTGACTAAAATAGTTATTTCAAATTCATATTCTTAGAAACACTAACAATTGAATCAGAATGTTTGTGTGGTGACCAAAGTTATACTTTTTATATATTCCTCAGGTGATTCTGACATACATATTGAACAATTAGAATCACTTTGAATTTCTATCATCAGAAACAGAATGGTCTATTACGATATAGGGATGAAAGAACAACAACAAACTACCATGATAACCAATCCTAGTATTCCTGTGGAGTGGAGTCCTCTCAAGATTCAGACAAGCTACAACAATCATGTATCTGAGCATCAATTGCTTATAACAAATAATTACAGAGTAGCTACCAGGTTATGGACGTTTTAAATGCACCATCATTGTCATTCTGACTGGTAACATGTGCCATTTGGATAACTCATTTTAACTTTTTCCAGTTTTATCCCACTAAATTTTCTTAAATAAATTTTCTTAAATAATCTTTAAAAGAACACCATATTTCCATTTCAGATGAAAAATTTAATCATAGGGAAAGATAATAAGTAGATTTCCTAATGTTTAATACCTAGCAATGAACCAAATCTTAGAAGTAGGGTGTCTCCTTACAACAAAAGGAGTTCCAGAAAATGAAGGACAAAATTTTAACTCTGATCCCCATTACTCCATCCTTAATTTGCACAGAACAGGGACTTAGAGATGTTTGAGCTGACATAATGCTCAGGTTGTCTTGCAAAGCAAAGTCTTGGAGTAGGTCATCTGGGACATGGACCGTAGAAATAACAAAAGCTCTTAGGCTTAGTTGCCACCTTAACCTACCTCAAAATTTCATACTCAAGCACTGTGGCTTTCAAAACTTCTGTCTCATTCTCATTCCCTTTTGTTTTATGACCCTCTTCCAAATCAAAGTTTCCCATATATTAACATTCTACATACTAAGAAGTTTTGATGTCTATGATAGAAATGTCTAGCTGACTCAACTAAGGAGTTTTCTCCATTAACCTATTGTGCTAGTTAGGTTTTGTCAACTGGACACAAAGTAGTCACCTAAGAAGAAGTTACCTCTATGGAGGAATTGCTTTAATAAGATTTTTAAGTAGACAAATCTGTGAGGACATTTTCTTGATTAATGATTGATAGGAGAGGACCTGGCTCATAGGTAGTCCTGGATTGTATATGAAAGCAGGATGACCAAGCCATGGATGGGGAATAAGCCAGTTGTACAGTATTCCTTCCTTCATAGACTCTGCTTTAGTTACTACCTCCAGATTCTTGCCTTGAGTTCCTGTTCTGATGTCCCTTTATGCTGGACTGAAAATTGTTAAACTGAAACAAACCCTTTTCTCCTTAAGCTGCTTTTGGTCAATGTTTTACCACAGCAACACAAATCAAACTAGAACAACTATATCCTTTTTCATTGTTTTATAGCACTAAAGAACTAATATGATACACTAATATGACTGAAGATAATATAAGTAATAAAGACAAAACATATTAACTTTTACTGAGTATATGGAAAAAGCAATTAATGGTGGGAATTTTGAATGTCATTTCAGATATTAACATAATTTTATTCCAAGATTGAGGTACAAGGCAATATATAGAGGTAAAAGCTAAACTATGAAAGTAGCATCACACAACAAGGTGAAAGATTTTTCCATGTGTGAAAAGTGATGTTACAGTGCTTCAGAAAACTTAGAATCTTCTTGGGTTCCTCTGAATTTGATGACATGACAATGTCGTCTAAAAAAGTTTGCTCATTTATTCATGTTCATTAAAGGAGCCCCAAGATTTCAGTAACTTACAAGTATTACATTTCACTCTTTAAATAATTTAATAATGTACCCACATGAGAAATGAACAAAAGGAGCAGAGTGCAGTTTGTCTCAGAAATTAAAAATAAAATCATATCAAATTGATTATAGATCAGTTAGATATAAATGAGTTCACCAATAAGACAATAGAAAGTACAGAAGGAACAGAAACAAATAGGCAATTCTGCCTTGACTGTGTGCTGATGGAATTGGGGCCCTACTGTGTTCTGACTATAGCATCTGAGAGCTGTATAGCTTATATACACATACTTACATGAGTGAGAGGAAAAGAGAGAGCTTAGGGATTGTTTATCATGCTATCTTATGCTTACCTTTTTGTCCTGATATGAAGCACCCTGGCAAGCAATCCCACATATTAGGAGGTTAAAACATGCTAATTAATATCTAAATTACGTGGCTTCCTAAATATATAAAAATTCTTCATATGATTCACAATTAAAATGGCATTTTTCCTTCCTTTATCACTATTGCCTAAAACAACTTCAATCTTCCTTAAGTATTATATTATTTTATTTTAGTATAACTTCTTTGTTATCAGAAGTCAAAATGATAATAAGTCATGAGTAACTGGAATGTTTATTCCTCTCGATCATAAAAGTTTCAGTACATTTTTTCAAGAATAAAGATCAACATTTTTTATCAAGTTAAAAATATTTGCCTTTTGTTCCATTTGTGTGAATATTTTATCATTTATTGGTCGTTCCATTTTATCAACTTTATTCAATTTCTTAATTTATTGATATACTTGTGGTTTATATACTTTCTTTAATTAATATGGTGAATTGCCATTAATTAATTTTTGAACTGGCAAAACAATATTACATTTCAGGGGCAAATATCCATTCATTGTACATAATACTTCTTATATGTCTTGAATTTGTTTAAATAATAATTTTCACAATGTTTTACATCTTCAGCTAAGTCAGGTATTCTATAGAGTTCCTTTTGGTTGTCTTTCATGATAATGTGATACTTGATTTTTAAATTGGGTACCAGAGTGTTCCATCTCCTTCAAATTTGGAGTATTTAGATGAGAGCTATACAGCTCTCAGATGCTGTAGTCAGGACACAGTAAGGCCCCAGTTCCATCAGCACATAGTCAAGGCAGAACTGCCTATTTGTTTCTGTTCCTTCTATACTTTCTATTGTCTTATTGGTATTCTTTACTCTTTAAATGATTGATAAAATCAACTAGTGAAAACATCTGACAAAATGCCTATCTTTGTGGGAACATTCTTAATTATAAATTGTAGAGCAATATTAAAACATTTAATCTAGCAACATGACTACTCCAGAAAGGTATCACATCCAGGGGTCTATATGAAGGGATGAAATCTAAGGGTCTATATGAAGGTATCACATTTAGAGTTCTGTGTGGTCTGGACAGAATATAGAAAGAATGATATTACACACTTTTAATCCAGTATGCAGAAGGCAGTCGTAGTACACACATTTAATCCCAGCACTTGGGAGACAGGAAGCAGAGCTCACAAGGAGTCAGTGTAGACTGGAAGTGACATCTGAGATGAGTCAGAGTGAAGGGCAGGCAAAGTGATGAATCAGAGGACGAGTTGGCAGACTGAGTCAGAGTGAGGACATGCCCAATTCTTACAATACAAAAGCAAGCTCTCAGATTGGAGAGTAAGGCATTCAGTTACAGAAGCAGGCAGTAGGGGATAAAAGAGGATAGTAAGAGGATAAGTCAGAGAAGCAGAGAGGCTGATTGAAGCAGATTGGGGCAGTGAGAGATCAGATACAGAGAAGCAGTCTGAGGATTATGAGGAAGATACAAAGAGGCGGTTTGGTAGAAGTCAGTATCAGACAGGAAGAGTGAGTGAGTTTGAATCCAAGCAGAGCAGTTTATTCTAAGGCAGTCAGAGGATCATCTAGAGTCTGCCAGAGTCAGAGATTTCAGTCAGAAACAGTCAGCTGGCTCAGAAGATCAGTTTAAACAAGGCAGTTTGGAGAATAGTTTGAGCCAGAACAGCTTGTGAGTTGAACCAGAAGAGTCAGTTGAGTTTAATGCAGCTCTAAGTTCAGAAGGAGCTAGTCAGAGTAGCTTAATCAGTAGTAAGTCTCAGAGGATGATTATATTGTACAGAGATTTAAACATTCTAGATTCCATGGAGGGTGAAGCCTTCCAGCTCTAGGCTTAAGAGTAGATTTTACAGAGGCCAAAAACACTTCCTGGGATCAGGGATTTAATTAGCCAAGTAATAAACCACCTTTTCTATGACTCAATATCTACAACTAATCTTTTATTCAGAACTAAAAAGATTTCTTAGTTAAGAGAACTTGTCGCTTTCCAGAGAACCTGTGATTTTCTCTCAGCACCCATACTGGACAGCTTGTAGCTGCCCATAACTCCATTTTCAGGGAAATTGATGCCCTCTTTGCTCCTTTCTGGCACTCATGAGCATTTACCCACTTGCTATATCATCACACACACAAATGAATATATATATATATATATATATATATATATATATATATATATATATATATATACCTTTTATCCAGATCCTTTTGTTTCTAATCTTGTATAATACATCTTGATCTCCTCCTTCCCTCTCTATAGTCCTCCCCAATCCCTTATCTCCTGTCTCCCCAAGATGTACTGAACCCCCCACTCTCCTCTATTTCTCCTCAGAAAAGCACATTCTTCCCACAGTTACTGTTCAAACAGGGCATAAAAAGATGGAGCAAGGCTAAGCACTGATCCCTATTTCAAGGGTGCCTAGATTTGGCTGCTCTAGACTTGTCTGCTCTTGGATTGGAATTCACAGAGATCAAGCTTCTTGTGCTTCTCATGTGCTAGAATTAAAGATATGTATCACCACATCTATCCAAAACTCACTTGTAAATTTCATCTTTTTATACTTTTTTTAAGTTAAATTTTTGTGATAATTTGTAATTTATTATGAATTTTTATATTTCACAAAAGATGAAAATTTACTAAATATTTTCATAGTACTCATAAATATTTTAAGTCCTAAAAAGATATAAAGTGTTATGTCCTTGTCCTGAACTTCTAATTCCTGTTCATATAACTAGTTTGTATACAGGCTCATCAATTTTATTGATCTTTTCATATATGCACTTTGTATTTATCTCTTCAGAAGTTTTCTATTTCACTAATGTATATTTTAATTTTCATTTTCTTTGCTTATTATCAATTTATCTTGCTCTTCTTTTATATAGATTTTAGGAATGGCACCTTAGAATACTAATTTGAGTTTTCTTCATTTACAATTTAGGCATTTATAGCCACAATTTTATCTTTCAAAGATATCAATGGAACCTCCATTTTGTTTTCATCCAGCTTAAAATTTAATGCTCCTTAAGATTTATTATTTTTGTTAGATCCCATATAAATGTCATTGATTATTACCTTATTCACCTTAGACTTTTTCCTTAGTGTTTTGATATTCTGATCAAGTGATTGATTAGTCATGAGCTGAAAATGTGATTTACATTTACATCAAAATAAAAGCTCCTGATATATTTGTCGAATTGTCTTTTATTCTCAAGATTGGATTTAGGAACTTGTTCATACTCTTGTACTAAACTATAGGCATAAAACAAACTAAAAAAAATCTCTAAGATAAATAAGGTAAATGAAAGAGGAAAAGATTGAAAGCACAAACTACAGAATTGAAGAAACCATTTGTGACCTATATATCTGATAAGAGGTTAATATCTAAAATATTTCAAGAACTTAAGTAACTCAAAAGCAGGAAAACAAATATGTTGAGTACGAAACTTGCTGACCAGCAGAAGTTATGAATAAATGTTGTTCAAATAATATCCATACATGAGAAAGAGGCATTTGAAAAGGGTTTCAACATTGCTGTTTGTCATGGTTTGGTATAGAATGTTCTTTCAGGCTTACATGTTTGGATGCTTGGTCTTCTCTTAGTGAATGAGGTATCACATCACACTTACTAGAATAAGGGAATGATTATTGGAAAGCCAGTAAGCAAAAAGAAAGAAAGAAAGAGAAGGGGGGAGAGAAAGGGAACATTATTTCTTTGTATTCATCTACAGTTTGGGCGTTTATAATTTTTATTCCCCCTCTTCTTCAATGAGCCTTAAGAAAAGGGGATATAATATTGATGTCCCATATAGGGCTGAACATTCCATAGTCTCTAGTCATTAGCTACTGCACAACGAAGTTCCTCTGATGAAGGTTGAAAGATTCACTAATCTGGATTTAATGACAAATCATTAGGAGTCAGTTTACACTATGACCATTTATCAGAATAATAGTATAAGTTCTTTCTTAAGGCCTATGACCTCTCTACATACAGATTCTTGGGCTTGACAATGGTGTTAAGTGTGTTTTTTAACTTGTTTAGTGGACTTTAAATTCAATTTGAAAATGTTTGTATACTCTCATGATAATTGTGCCACTATTGCATCAGTGGACATGAATTACCAGGTTGGTACTTACTGTAGATTTCAGGATTCACAGCTGGCTATAACCTATCCTACCAGCAAGATCTGCAAGGGCAATGGAAGGGCAGAACCCCATGACAAGGAGCAGGGGAGTCCATGACTGTCACTGTAAGGCTAGCTAGGAACCAGAGACTAGAAAACCCTATACAACTCCTAATAATATTCTGTTATGCTCATAGATCAGCAACTAACCCAATCATCTTCAGAGAGCCTTCCTCTGGCAGCATCTGCAGAGGCCCAGGACCACACATCCTGTGAAGCTTGGGGAAGACTTTGGAAGAGAGTGAGGAGGGATCACAGGGACCTGAAGGGTCAAGGACACCAGGAGAACAATCCCCACAGAGTCAGCTAACAAGCACTCTAGGAGGCTCACAGAGACTTAAACTACTTCAAGATTAGATAAAGAATGTAAATAGACCTATAACACCAAATGAAATGAAAGTAGTTGAAATTATCCCCACCAATAAAATTCCAGGGCCAGATGCTTTTATTACAGAATTATACTAGATTTTCAAAGAAGTAACTCCAATTTTCCTTAAATTATTACACAAAATAGAAGAATTAACATTTCTCAATTTATTTTATAAGGCCACAGTTACCCTATTACACTGATACCCAAACCACATGAAATACCAACAAAGAAAGAGAATTACAAACCAATTTCCCTCATGAACATAGGTGCAAAATTATTCAATAAAATACTGGCAAATTGAATCCAAGAACACATCAAAAAGATCATCTACCAGTGCAGTGGTGGATCATGCTTTTAATCCCAGCACTTGGGAGACAAAGGCAGGTGGATCTCTTTGAGTTCAAGGCCAACCTGTTCTACAGAGTGAGTTCCAGGACAGCCAGAGTTACAACAGAGAGAATCTTTCTCAAGAAAACAAAACAAAACAGCAAAGAACAAAAACAAACAAATAAACAAAACAGATCATCTGCCATGATCATCAAGTAGGCTTCATCCCAGAGAAAAGGGATGGTTCAGTATACAAAAAATAGTCTATGTAATTCACTATGTAAACAAACTGAAAGGGAAAAAATCCTACATGATTACTTGATTAGATGCAAAAATGGCCTTTGAAAAAAATCCAACAACTATTTATGATAAAAAGTTCTGGAAAGAACATACATAAACATAATAAAGGCAATTTGTAGCAAGCCTATAGCCAACATTAAATTAAATGGCGAGAAACTCAAAGCAATTCCACTAAAATCAGGAACAAGATAAGGTTGTTCAGTCTCTTCATAGCTATTCAATAAAGTACTTGAATTTTTAGAGTAATAAGGCAATTGAAGGAGATCATGGGGATACAAATATGAAAGGCAAAAGTCAAAGTATCATTATTTGCAGATAATATGATAGTACACATAAGTAATCCTAAAAATTTCACCAGGGAACTCCTATAGCTGATAAACATGTTCAGCAAAGTGGTTATATGCAAGATTAACTAAAAAAAATCAGTAACTGTTCTATATATAAATAAGAAAAAGTCTGAGAAAAAAATTAAAGAAAACTATACCTTTTATAATAGCCTCAAATAATATAAAATATCTTGGGGTAACTCTAAGCAAGTGAAAGATTTGTATGATAGAAACTTTAAGTCTTTGAAGGAAGAAATTGAGGAAGATATCATAAAATGGAAAGATCTCCCATGCTTATAGACCAGTAGGATTAGCATAGTAAAAATGGCCATCCTACCAAAAGGAATCACAGATTCAAGGCAATACCCATCAAAATTCCAACCCAATTTTTTACAGACCGTGAAAGGACAATTCTCATCTTCCTATAGAAAATCAGAAAGCCAGGATAAATAAAAAAACAATCTTGAGCAATAAAAGAACTGCTAGAGGGATAATCATCTCTGATTTGAACTTGTACTACAGAACTATAGTAAAAAAAAAACCTGCATAGTATTGTCATAAAAACAGACACGTTAATAAAAGAAACAGAATTAAAGACCTAGACATAAACCCAAACATGGTTGAACACCTGAATTTCTATAAAGAAGCCAGAAATACACAGTGAAAAAAAGGACAAAATCTTCAACAAGTGGTGCTTGTCAAACTGGATATCTTCATGAAAAAGAATGCAAATATCCATATTTATCACCCTGTACAAAACTAGAATCCTAGCAGATCAAAGACCTCAACATAAAAACAGATACATTGAACCTGGTAGAAGAGAAAGTAGGGAATAGCCTTGAATGCATTAGCACAGGAAACAACTTCCTGAACAGAACACTGATAGTTCAGGCACAAAGATCAACAATTAACGAATGGAACCTCATGAAATTGAAAAGCTTCTGTAAGGCAAAGGACACTATCAGGAAGACAAAATGGCAGCCTACAGAATGGGGAAAAATTTTTCCAGCTGCACTTCTGATAGAGGACTAATAATTCAAAATATATAAAGAACTCAAGAAACTAGACATAAAAAAAACTAAATAATTCAATTAAAAATGAGGTACAATTCTAAACAGAGAATTCTCAATAGAGAATCTCAAATGGCCAAGAAACACTTTTTAAAAATGTTCAACATCCTTAGCCATCAGGGAAATGCAAATCAAAACTACTTTGAGATTTCATCTTACACATGCCAGAATGGCTAAAATCAATAGAACAAGTGACAGCTCATGCTGGCAAGTATATGAAACAATGGGAACATTCCTCCATTGCTAGTGGAAGTTAAAACTTGTACAGCCACTGTGGAAATCAATATGACAACTTCCTCAGAAAATTTGGATCTATGTACCTCAAGAGCCAACTATACCATTCTTGAGGACATAGCCAAAGGACACTCCATCTTACCACAAGGACACTTGCTCAACCATGTTCAATGAGGTTTTATTCATAATAGCCAGAAACTGGAAACGATCTAGATGTAACTCAACAGAAGAATGGATCAAGAAAGAAAATGTGGTACATTTTCACCATGGGGTACTACTTAGCTATTAAAAATATAACATTATGATAGTCACAGGAAAATGGATATTAATAGAAAAATTTATCCTGAGTAAGGTAAACTAGACCAGAAAGCATCTACTCACTTATAAATAAATATTAGCTGTTTGGTAAATTATAATCAAGCTATAATTCATAGACCAAGTGGATTATGTAAATAAGAGGGGTTCTATAGGGTACATATGGATGTCCCTTGAAAGGGGAATAAGATTTTACAGGTGAACTGGGGGTAGATGGGAATGAGAATGGGAGAAATCAGGTTAGGGGGTGTGAAGGAAGAGAGTGCAGGGAGAGAGGGCAGGAATTGGAGGGCATTTGGGGGTTAGTGTGGAAATGAAGTGCCCTGGAAACTTCCTGGAACCTATGATGGCGATCCTAATGAAGAGTCTCCTAATAACTGGGGATATAGAATCTCAACTGGCTATCTCTTCTAGTCAGGCTAGGCTTCCAGTGTTGGGTCTGGGTTGCATTCAATTGAGTTTATAGCCAAGGAAGAATTGTTGAAATCCCCAAACACCTTGAGCTGATGTTAAGACAAAATGCTGCTCTCTCTCAGACTGACATCAGTGTCCCATTGACAAGAACAACACCCACACAACTCATTGAACACAGATAAGTTGAGCTGGTACCTACATGGACCTTTTACCCTTGCTTTTTAGTCTCTTTATTGTAGAGAGATACTGTTCAGGCTACTGAAAGAGAAATGTGAACACAAACCCTGCCCCAAAACCTTTGAAATACAATCTGTCCTGATTGAAAAATTTTTTAAGGCAATGATGGCATAGAACTTGTGGAAGTAGCCAACCAATGTCTTATTTGACTGAAACTCTACTCCTCAGGAAAGAACCTATGGTGTGAAACTGCTTGGGCAAGAAAAAAATGAGTGACTTGGTAGCCCAAAGACCTAAGGTAAAACCGAACAGGACTGCTGAAAATAATAAAATAAATAAATAAATAAATAAATAAATAAATAAATAAATAAATAAATAAATAAATAAATAGAAAATATTGTAATATCCCCAATGTAACACTGGAAAATTTAAGTAATGTCATTTGTAGTCATATAAACAAATTTGTAAATATATTATATATTTTGTTTACTTGAGCCTCCATAGAATTATTGCTAAATGCATTGAAACTAGGTAAAAAAAAAATTGTAAAAGAATATATATGCCATTTAACCTTTCATTCTCTTGCCTATTTTTGAAAACTGAATAAATATGTAGACTATATTGTAATTCTTCCCCACTCTTGCTAACTATTTGCAACTTGTCCTACTCCAATTTCTCTCTGTCTCTGTCTTTCTGTTTCTTTCTCTATTTCTTCCTCTCTATTTCTGTCTCTGTTGCTCTCTCTCTCTTTCTCTGTGTTCATGTGCACACATGTGTATAAGTTTAGTGCAGGAAGCCATAGTTGTTGTATGTTCAGGACTGTAAAGATCTTACCATTTCCAGAAAACAGCATTTAATAGTTTCTTCTCCATCCTCTGACTACTACAATATATACACCCCTCTGTAATTTATCCCTGGACCTTGGAGAAGGTGACATAGATGTAACATTCAGGGCTGCGTGCTTCATAGTCACTTATTCCCTGTGACCAGTTATATGTCTCTGTAGTAACCATTTTTCATTGCAAGGAGAAGCTTTTACGACTCAATCTCAGAGTAGAACAAACATGTAGGCCTCAACCTAAGTTTAAGGAGGCAGTTTAGCTGCATGTCCATTTAGCAAAGTATTGTAGTATTATTCTCCCTTAGGTTCCATGACCTCCCTCCCTAGAGATAAGCTTTTGACCATGTTTCCAGTGATCACTCTTATGGAGCAAGTTTCAGGTGGTTAGTTATTCACATAATGGTCAGGTCCTGTAGAGGAACATTTAATCCTTTAATCCAAAAGCATGATTGTTCTAGGAAAGGATCACTTTGAAAGGCTTGTGTGAAAGCTAGGAAAGAATCACAACCAAGAGCCTGTATGAAGAGATCACTTTCAGAGGTTATGTGATCCAGAGGGAATGCAGTAATAATGCTAATTAGGCTAATCCTGTCCTCTGTTTATGTTAATTCTAGGTGAAGGTGATTTCTGTCACTACTAAGGCAATGTAGTGCATGCCTTTAATCCCAACTCAGAAGGAGTAGTGGCATATCCCTTTAATCCTAACTTTTAAGATATAAAAGGAGCGGTAAGTAGAGGGAGAAGAGAGAGCTCAGAGAGAGTAGAAGCAGAGAGGAAGCAGAGACCAAAGCTCAGAGAAGAGAAGCAGAGGTCAGAGAGAAAAACAAGGTAGAAGCAAGGTGGAAGCAGACAGGAAGCAGACAAGAGGCAGAGCCCAGAGAGAGAAAGCAGAGAGTAGGAAGCAGGTGGTTAATAATTTACAGTTCGGAGTTCACAGTACAGCTCAGTATGAAAGGAGGTAGTTCAGAAGACAGCTGGTCAGAGTGAACTCAGTCAGCAATAAGTCTCAGAGGATGAAACATTCCAGGTTTGCAGATTATATTGTACAGAGACTGAAGCCTTCTAGGTCTAGGTTAAGATTAGATTGTACAGAGGCTGAAATCCTCTAGATCCACGGATTGAATTAGAAAAGAATAAACTGTCTTCTGCCTTGAACCCATGAAAGTAGTTAAATAAAATCAATGCATGTTCCTATGCCTACAAAGTCCATGCCTTTCCTAGAAGGTCAGAGCTGTAGTATTCTACATTCAAAAGTGAGTAAACCATTAGTTTTTGGGTTTTTTGTTTGTTTGTTTGTTTGTTTTATTCCCCAGGAGCCTACGAAGCATTTTTCAAAACAATGAAAGCTATCTAGCAATAAGAAACTTTCTAGGTCAGTTGGAGATTGATTTCTCTGTTCAGCAACCAAAGTATATGGTTTCCTCAGAAATATGGTTTAAAATCTAGTTATAGTGGATAACTAACTATAAGAAATTAACAGCCTATAATGTTTTAGAAGCCACTGGGGGCTCTCCAGTCAACAATTCAAATAAAGTTATCACACACCTGAGACTAGGACTTTCATTTAGAAATGTAGGGGTCCTGGAGCAGTATTATAAACTCATGCAGATTACTTCCACTGCAATTCTTTACTTTTCAAATTATGTGTTTACTTACTTTATAGAGTATCAGATTTCCATGTTGGTTTTCCACACAAACTTAGTTTCGGCTCTCCTTCCCAATAACACCTCTCCCCTAGCCGTTTGCCCCATTCTCATTTGAATCTTTCTGCTTCTAGTATGCCTCCCTCTACTTTCATATCATGTTTGTTTTGTTCTTCCAACTCTCTAAAGTCCTTTATTCCCCTCACATATCTCTTATGAATCATTTCTTCCCCCTACAAATTCTCATTTGAACTTCAATAGATAAAACTAAAAATTTCCATGTTAGGATCCACATATGAGAGAGAAGATAAGGCACCTGTTTTCCTGGGCCTGGGATATCTCACATTTAATATAATGCAATTGGTTAATACATTTCTTTATGATTCATGTTGATTTGCATAAAATATTGCCAGTGCTTATTAACCTTTTGGAATAACAAAACATGTTATAAAATAGAGTCATGACATAATGTAGATCTTTTTCTAAATAAATTATGAGATTTGTACAGCCATTTGATAGTTACCTACTAGTTGTATTGATGCTGCCTACCTGTGAGTCAAGCAAGAAATAAAAGCTTCAAATGTGTGAGACTTTCTTGCAATATTCTATTCTGTTGAAGATGACAAGCAGACTGGATAGTGATCTTTCAATTTTTTGCATGAAGAAGTGAAAATCTACTGTTATTGGGGATTTAATATAACTTTGTGTTAAACTTTGCATTTTTTGAAGCATTGAATGACGATGGTTCTCACATTCTGATATTATTACTTACCCAGATCATACGAGTCATAGTTAATTACACAGTTAAATTTTATAAAGATACTTATTAATTTACTTATGAGTCCTATCATTTCCCCCTGGTAGTTTCTTGTTTCATGTCTATACAATCAAGATCCATAAGTTATCTTTTTAAAATAAAAATTAGCATATTTTTCTGTATCTCTATTGCTTAGTAAAATGTATAGTAAATAGTTAATATTCAATGACTACTTCTTCAAAGTAACCAGAATATTCATTCATGAATAAAACAAACAAAGGCTGACCATCAAGATATTCAGTAAGAGAGACAGACTTATTGACTGTTAAATAGAAGGCACTGCTCTAAGCACTTTATAAGAACAATTCATTTAATTTATTTGGAAAACAAACAAAAAATAAATTGAGAGATGTCCTATATTTGAACATAGTGGAGCATGAAGAATGTAAATATCTTACCTCAAATCCCTAGTGCATATGTTAGAATGAAAGAGTAAATCTCAGGAAATGACAGTAAATTCAGGAATGCTTCATTAATTTAGAAAAATACAATTCCATGGTAAGCCTCTTTAGCGTTTGAGACCTAGGTCAATCATTCATTAATAACCCTTTCTTTCTGTAGCCTTAGGTACCTTTCAAAGTTAAGTAGCAGAAGCCAAAACGAAGTATAACTAACAAACATTTTCCTGGGTCAGGTAATGGTAGCTTAGAAAATGTTTAATACTGAAATTGAAACATGTGATTCTAGAAAAAGCATATTAACAGGCTGCACAAATCATTTGAATAATGCTTCCCCTGCCTTCTAGGAAGGAGTTTATGAAACTAGGTTATTATTTTTCCTGAATAGTTGGATAATTCCCATTCTTTTGAATTAGATGTGGGTAACTTTTAAGTGGAATACAAATCATATAATCATAACAGTATAAGACAAAGTGAAGGGAAATAAATACAATAACTGAGTAATGACTCACTGTTACCCCTTATAATCCATTCTCTCCACATAGCCTCTATTTGTTTTACTCTCTTACCTCCTATCACTCCTTCCCTTGCTCATGGTACCCTTTCTGATATCCTCGTTGATCCTTGAGCAGGCTAGGTTCCATTATCATTCCTTCAGAATGAGAGTTAACTTTTCCTATTGTGAATAGTAGAATCATTAGCAGGAGACCATGTGTACATAGCTACAGTTTAGCTTTTCTCCAATATTATATAGGAATACTACAAAACAATAAGAAGTGGCTCTATTATTTCATAAAAGTACCACCTTTTCTGGGGTTGTACTCTGGATATACAGTCAGCTAGCTAGACATATAATGCTTGCAAATTTTTTTGATTTTATTGTATCCTACTGACCTTATTAGTGTCATGGTAATAAAAGTTTTTGTCTCATAATGCTGTTATTATTAACAAAGAGAGTAAATAAAAAGTGTTTGGATAGTTCTGAGTTTACAGAGATACATCATTACTATTAGTCTCTTATTTACTTATTTATAGTGGTATTGGGAATTACATCCAGTTTCTTATTCAGGCTAGGCAAGTGCTCTACTACTGAGATACATACTCAGCCACTTTTATTACTTAAAAACATTAAATAACTCATTTTACACAGTATATATTTTGTTATCTGAATGAAACTGCATTATTTCATTTTATTATATTTTAATTGGAAAAAGTTGTAAATTTAATTGTGACATTTTTAGCATTCATTTAGAACTTCTTCATATTTACCTTGTCTACTACCTTCTCTTATGCCCTTAGTTAATCATTAAAACAACTCTATCATTTAGTAACTCATGTCATCAGTTTTAGCTGAGGAAAAGTTGCAGAGATGTTGATTGTACAAAGAAGGTAGATCTTAAAGTGAACAAAAGTACATCAGGTAAAATATTACTACAGTAATAATAATAATAATAATAATAATAATAATAATAATAATAATAATAATAAAAATAAAAATAGTGGCAGATTAAGCACATGTGTTCTAAATTCAATTTTTTTATTCTAATCTTAATTTCATCATTTACAATCACTATAATCTTAATTTCTCTGAGCCTCAATTTTCTTGTCTCTGAAACATGGAGATTTAAGCTTCTACTCTATGGGGTTAATAGTATAATTATATAGTTATAATGCCTACTAGAATACCAAACTGATAGAATATGTTCTGGAAAAGTTAGCTATTACATATTATTAATGAGAAAAATATATAGCCCATGTGCTATGGTTTTCATAAGCAATTTTTTTTTGCACATATTTTCTAAGTTAAAAATTTTAACATGCTGACATTACATATAAAGCTGACACACTTGGCCCACCCACCCAAAGTAAAACATCTGCTTTTAATGGCTTTCCTTCAACTGTAGCAATAGATTTAAAGGGAATTTTCCTCATGGATTCATCTAGTCCTCTTAATAACATCTCCTTTAGACAGAAGGCAAGTCAGTATCAATATCAACTTACTTTATCTTTCAAACACTCGACTCCTTGAAGAAAATATTTCTGGATATTCCTAGCAAGCTATGGTTATAAATATAAAAAGAAAACAGCCAGTGCAAATGATTTGAGTTTTCTGTTTCCAGAACCATTCTTTAAAATTAAAAATCATATGAAATTTTACTTTTTGTTGATGATAGTTTTTCAATACCTGTGTTACAAAGAGAAAGGAAAAATCTGCAGTCAACCAGAAATCCTTCTTATGACTAAAACAAGCTTTCTTCAAAATATTAAATAGCATATATAAAAATTCTTGAACAATTTGTAGAGAAAAATTGATTCATAAAATCATAAGTACATTAATGGCTTATGTTTTACTCAACAACCACAAAAATCAATAGTCAATAAATTATCCAGTTAAGCAACTACTATTGACTGAGTTACTTTTTAATTTATTAAAAGTGGTCCCACAGAGGAAAACTAAACCTTACTGTCAGTATTACCACTAAATAAGGAACAGATTTCTAATTTATTTTCAATTTATTTTACTAAGCATCATATATGCTTGAAATAATTTTAATTAAAATGTAAGTAGAAGAGAGTTGAAATCTTCCTTAAACTTTCCATGATCTTTATAATCTCTGCTCATTAATATAGTGAATTCTTTCAAATTTTAGACCTTTATATTAAGTCTGGCTCAATGTAATTTCTTATGACTTTTACTAGCTATATAAAATTATAAATAAAAAGGTAGAGAAATAAAAGTGGCAGAGGTTTGTATTGCATTGTTCAAAATTTGTAGGGACAAAATAAGTAATTGCCCATAGGCAACTCACAGAAAATGGCTATACATTCTGCTGTGAACTCTAATCATAGATATGTGCCTTAATTTATTTATTATCATGTTGGTTCATTGATGTAGTTATGCTTCTCTGGTGGCTCAGTAACAAGATAGCAAAGCACTTTCGTAGTTACAAACTCTGTTTCTGTGCACTGACCTAGAGGGAACACTTCACAGATTTTAAGATAGACTTTGGTTTGCTGGAAAAATAACTAGTCCTTGTCTGCAGGAAGGGTCCCCTTGTGCAGTAGAGTTCTCATCACTGTCACCAGTATCTGGACCGATTAATCTCTATCCTCCAGTAACTTCCTTGAGTGTACTTTATAGTACTCTGTGAAGGTCTGGAATTTCTTCTCTTCTTCCTTGTCTCCATGTTGGATTAGCTGGTGTGATGCCATGCTGCATGTTGGAGGTGCCATTTGTAGTAGGTTACAAACTGTGGTGGCTCAACAAGGATGACAAAGAGGAATTTCATAGAAGTAAACTCTTCGAGACCTCAATAGAGGGAATGACCATAATGGGAAGGGCTATCCTGGACAGTTGAAGTCCAAGCATCTGAGCTCAGGTGTTTTTACTGATCCAGAAATCTTCAGGTGTTCTACTGATAGCACATGCAGATAATTAGCAATCAACATCCCCCATATAAATCTAAACCTGAAGACAATACAAAACCCCAAGACCTTGGCAGCCCCTCACCCAATGGTACACCAAATAATATTTTAAACACAATGATTAATAAACTTCTACAACAGTTCATGGCAGAGGACACTTTATTCTGTGGTATTTCAACACCCAGTCCTAGAGGGTTTCAGCCTCCAAAAGATCTAATCTTTAGCCTCTATACTATCTAATCTTCAAGATGGAAGCCTGGACCTTGAAGTCTTCAGCCTTCATACAATATAATTTGCTAACCTAGACCTAGAATGTTTTGGCCTCCAAGACTTACTGCTGACTGACTCACTCTATCTCCTTCTGAACTCAGAGTTGTACTGAATTCAACTGACTCTTTTGATTGGCTGATTCAACTCACTTTCTGTTCTGGCTCAAACTCTTCTCCATGCTGATTGGTTCAAACTGAACTTCTGAGTCAGCAGACTATTTCTGACTGAACTCTCCTAACTCTGCCTGACTTTGGCTGACTCCCACACCTTCTCTGCCTGAACTGCTCTATTAGGCCTCAAACTGAGTCTCACTGTTAATTGATTCTTTATCCCAAATATATTCTTCCTGTCTGACACTGACTTTTTCTCCTGAACTGCCTCTGTGTCTTATCTGATTTACTGATTGTCTGATTCTCTGAGCTGAGAGATTGCTTTTATGTGGTGAGAGTTGGGCATGTCTTCACTCAGATTCACTCTACTAATTCTTCCTCTGATTTGTCACTTTGCCTGCTCTTTACTCTGCTTCATTGCAAAAGTCATTCTGCCAAGTCTTCACTCTGATTCACTCTCAGACTTGGACTTAAAGGCATGTACTCACTCTGTACTTCACTCTGCCTCTGACTTTTGGATTCTCGGTTGACTATCATGCTCTGACTTAATCTCCTTCCATTCTCTCAATCTCTACTGCTTTTCTCTTAACTCTGAACTGACTGTGAACTCTGAACTGAGAACCATGAACTAAGAACCATGACCTACTTCTGAAAGGACTGCTTCCTTTTACATCATGAGAGCTGGGATTAAAGGCATGTGCCACCACTCCCTTCTGAATTGGATTACATAAAGGCCTGTGCTGTATTCAAGCCAGATCATACAGGCCTTGAAGGTGATCCTTTCCCAGAGCAGCCATTTTGCTGGATTAAAACATTAAATATTCCTCTATAGTGAACAATCTATGACTGATGAATGTGTTTGAAAATAAATTTAGTTAATTTGACATATTAGTTCATGGAACTAATAAAATTAAATTAATTATATTTAAACATTTTAATGGTTCCTTTTACATATTTAAAATCTTTATGATTATTATTGTTATCATGTATTTTCTCTTGATAACTACAATACCACTTTTCTAGTGTTTCACCAGGCTTATCTTCCTGTTTGAAAATGGAGACATTATCACTTCTGGGCATTGTTTCATGGACACCTTACATCTGTATTTTCATGGCTATGTGGCTCTTAAGCCACTTCTCAACTACTATGTTTACTATGTAATCCAGGCTGGCCTCAAACTCATGGTAATCCATTTGCTTCAGCCTCACAATTGTTTTTGTTACTAGACTAAGCCTTCATATCTACCTCAAAATATCCTTACATCTCCAAGATACTCTGAAAAGTATTTTATTAAAATTATTTATTCATATAATGATAATTACATATACTTATGGGACTCAATAATATATTTTGACATATGCATATTTTATTTTTAACAAGATTCAGTGAAGCTTATTGATATATTGCTTTATCATCTTATCTTTTTCTGAGGGAGATTTTTAAAAAGTCTATTGCTGTAGAAATTTAAAATAGAAAACAATCTTTAATGCCAATGAATTTATTTTCTTTTAGTTAGAATTTACAGATTTTAGAAGAGGATTGTCTGACTGAGGTACAGCTATTTTCTGATAAAATGATTTGTGGAAAATTTCCTAGCCTAAGAATTAAATTTTTTGTTTGAATTGAAGTTTGAATGTTTTGCCTTCTTGATGAAGAATACAAATCAAACCACACAGAGATTTGTAGTATTATAGCTTAACTAGAATACTTGGATAATCTAGTTTGGATTCATTTCTAATATATTTAAAAAAAATGAATCCTTGGAAATGGCACAAACTAATCTTTGTGTGTGTTTGTTATCTTAGTTAGGGTTTCTATTGCTGTGATGAAACTCAATGACCAAAATGCAAGTTGGGGAGAAAACAGTTTATTTGGCTTACAAGTCTATATTACTCTTCATCATCAAAGGAAGTTAGGACAGGTACTCAAGAAGGGCATGAACCTGGAAGCAGGAGCTGGTGCAGAGGCTATGGAGGTGTGCTGCTTACTGGCCTGACCCTCATGGCTTGTTTAGCCTGCTTTCTCATAGAACTTACGACAAATATCCCAGGGATAGAACAAACCACATTGGGCTGAACCCTTCCTCATCAATCACCAATTAAGAAAATTCCATACAGCATTATCTTATAGAAGCATTTTCTCAATTGAAGTTCCTTCCTTTCAGATGAACCTAGCTTGTGTTAAATTGATGTAAAACTAGCCAGCATATTTATTATATATATATTTTTTTAAACTAGCTAGAGTTATGCCTGCCAGTATTTGATCAAAAGATCATGGTATAGTTTAGATAAAGTCCTGTACTTTACAAAAATAGAGCAACAGCTAAAGTCTTTCTTTAAAAAAAAAGTTTTCAATACTTTTAATCCAGCTGCATCCCTTCATCCCGTTGACAATACTAGCCTAATAAATGGAGAGTCTTGCCTCCTTTGTGCCCAAAGAAAATGATTCTGAAGTGGCTGCTTGCCTCCAATCTTGATCTCTACTTAGTCTGAATCCCTCGAGACACATGAAACCTCAGACCTCTTATTTTTCTATATAACTTAGCCTGCTTGTGTAGCACAGAAAGGCAGGTAACCAAACTGTGCTACATAAAACTGTTCCCTCCCATCTCTGGTTGCCCCACTGCTGCTTGTGTCAGATCCATCCTGCAGCCCCAGCTCAGCCTGTATCTCCTGCACTCCAGCCAAGTCCGAGGAGTTAGCTTCACTGTACTCTACTGTAGATGAATATTTAATCCTTTAATCTGGCAACATGGCTTCTCTAGGGTAGACAAATGTTAGTATACACTTTTAATACCAATATTTGGGAGGCAGTGGTGGTGCATGCGTTTAATCCCAGCACTTGGGAGACAGGAAGCAGAGCTCAGAGGGAGTCAGTGTTAGACAGAAAGTGACATCTGAGATTAATCAGAATGAAAAGGAGACAAAATGGCAAATCGGAGGAAGAGTTAACAGAGTGAGTCAGAGTGAGAATATGCCCAACTCTCACAATATAAATGCAGGCTCTCAGCTCAAGAAATCTCAGCTCAGGAAATCTAAGGCAGTCTGAAGCAGTCAGAGAGATAAATAAGTGAGATATGACACAGAAGCAGTTTAACAGATGGAGAGTGAGTCTGTTTGAATCTGAGCTGAGCAGTTCAGTCAGAGAAGTTGGCTAAGGCAGCGAGAGTCATCCAGAGAAGATTCAGTCTTCTAACAGAAGATTCAATCAGAAACAGTAAGCAGCTCAGAAGGCCAGTTTGAACCAACACTTTGCAGAAGAATTTAGGCCATAATAGTGAGTGTGTTGAATCAGCCAACCAGAAGAGTCAGTAAAGTTCAGTACAGCTTTGAGTTCAGAAATAGCTAGTTAGAGTAAACTAATCAGTAGTAAGTCTCAGCAGCTGAAATGTTCTAGGTCCCAGCTTCTATCTTGAAGATTAGATTGTATGGAGGTTAAAACCTTCTAAGGACCAGGGATTGAATAAGCCAAAGGATAAATTGCCTTTTGCCCTGAATCTATATCAACATCCTGCCATCATCCTTCTCAATTCCAAGACCTGTGGTGACTTCCACAATAAGAGCTTGGGCCCAGACAGGTAAACCTAGCCTGTGCCTTTACCAACTTTCAGATTCAGGCCAAGAGGCACATCCTGTGCACCAGCCCAACCTGCAGTTTTTACATCGGACACACAAACAACAAAATGTCCACATACACAGATTTTGTAACAAAATACATTATGTTAATGTGAAGGCAGTATGTTCATCTCAGAAAATCCACCGTTCTTAAAGAATGTTATCCAATGAGAGTTACTCAGATGAACCCCAAAGCACAGAACTTAAAAGAATAATCAAAAATTTCATCAAAGAATCCATGGAACTTAAAGAAGACACAGATAAATAGGCCAATTAATTTAAAAAGAATTAATTCAAAGAGAACCTGAGTGATGTCCAAGAGTACAAACAGAAGGCTGAATGACATGATAAGGACAATTGTAGCATTGGAAAAAACAAATTCCATAAAGAGAAATATTGATGAGAATTCAAGCTGAAATGAAGATGAAGTTGGAAAAACCAAAAAAAAAAAAAAAAACCCAATTAGAAAACTCAGGGGAAATTCTTACAAGCAAAAAGGATCAAGGAGAAGATAGAACATCAAAATAATGTAGAGGAATTAGACCATGCAGGCAGAGAATATGAGAAACTTCAAAAAACAATAAAAGATTATTTAAGAACTGTACCATGCCAGGAAAGACCAAATCTTCAAATTATAAGCATAGAGAAAGGAGAAGAATCCGAGATGAATGGCAAAGATCAGATAACCATATAGATATAAGAAGCACAGCATACCAACTAAACAGTAAATTAAGGAGGAGGCAATATTGTCTCATAGCTTTATTGTAGAGGCATATAAAGTTATCAGATTGTTGATGTGGACCAAGATGTGGGCTATGACAGAAAGGGATATATCAATGATAAATCTAATAGACAAAATCCAATAGACAAAAGTAGAAATTCTCATATATAATCCCATGATATATACTTTTCAGAGATAATGAAATTTAACATGAGAAGGAATAGTAAAGAGTATAATGCAGAGAAAAGTTCAAGTTTATATATCAAAGAAACATCCAGCCATGCTTATTTTGACACTTTATTGGCTTAAGTTATCTTCAGTCCATCATAAAGAACCAGAACTTGGTACAAAGGTAAAAAAGAGTTTAAACAACTGCTCCTCCAAATGAATAAAATACCCATGGTGTTCCCTTAAAGACTTGTCTAAATATTCAATGATAGGAACTAGGACGCAGCTGTGTTGACTTCAATCCTGTTTTAGTCAATGATTTCAGAATGGGAAATATACAGACTCTCTCAGTGTTGCTTCAGCTCACTCTAAGTATAATGCAGTAAGAGTACAAAGGTTCTCCAGGAAAATAACACCAAGACAGATAATGTGAATGTTAGGACAAGAACCTGTAGCCTGGGTGAAGCATAGGCTTTGAATTTCTGAATGTAATGTCTTTATCATTGAAGGAACAGAAAAGCTTATATATTGTTATTAATGTTGTTATGTTGCTTTCAAATGATGGCAAGGTGGGGAGCAGAAAGGTGACATAAATATTACTTATATCAGAGCATTTTAACTCTAATAATATTCAAAATCATTTCACAGAGAGAATTAATTTCCTAACCAACAATTTTAATATTTTCCTCTCAACCAAGGATTTAATGATCAATGAAGCCACTTAATTCCTAAACATTCATTTTTAATATAGAAGTGTTGACTTTCAGAAGTTTTGGGATGATCCAGATTATATTATCAAATAGAATCAAATTATTTCATTCTGAAAAAAATAATAAGACAATCAATGTTTCATTGTTGATAGTCTTACCATCTTCTTTTCCTGTGCTCATATTCATCAATGATATTACTGTTTTTTGAAAGATAATCCCTGAGTAGGAGAAATTGAGATAAAGCTGCCTGGGGATATTTATTGTTAGATTTTTGGATGCTTTCTTCTGACTATAGTTCTCACAGAAGGCAATCAAGACTGACTTGTGGGTGAATTTTTGCTGGGACCTTGCTATATTGTGTATTATTTGTTTTGTAGCTCATTCTGACTAACGATCTTGGTTTTCTGGAACTTGCTGGTTGATAATAACGGAAAATGTATGAGTGGTCTGTGTCAAGAGTTCAATATAACTGCTCTTATATCCTGTCATTCTCAGTCTTGTAGTATTTCTAACATTGGTAGACTATAACTTATGCTATAGGTAGGTTGTTTATTTTTTATTTTCATTTGTGGGAGCTAGCAGCTTTTAAGGCAAACCTACCATACTGCCAACATTTTCAAGTCCCGATACTCACACTCATAGAGGTGGTGATAGATCTTTCTCCTCTTCTAACACACCCATAGTGCCTAAGTGCTTAACTACCTACTGCAATGTCAATTATGGACTCCTAACTTTCCCATTCATTGATTTTGCTATCATCCCTCTTCTGTAGGTTCTAAAATAATTCATGGGAAATTATATCTGAAATTTAGCTTATTTCCTATTCATCTTTCATGAAAAAGACTCTATTTCTTCCTGTAGTCTTCACTTCAGGAACTATTTTCCTAGCTTCAAAAGTTTGGAACTTAACTTTCTAAATAGTTCTTTAATTTTGGTGGTTTTTTCCTACATCCAGCACATTGCTGAAAGTCTTATCTATTACTGCAACTTGCCTTTCTGTTTCCTTTCTGCAACTTTTTGTCAAATTTTTACAAATTAGCCAAAACAATTATTTTCAAAATATGCATTTCATAATGTCAATTCATCCATTCTTGCTTAGAACCCCAAGCTCACCCTTTGTATCCATGTAAACTGATCTCTACCTATATCTTTTATCTTGTTTTCCAGGTCATTCTTCCAGTATTTGCACTGCTGTCATTCTAGATTGTCAATTTCTCAACTGTACCATGATTCATTATGGCACAGACTGAATTTGCAACATTCATAAAAGCTCTTCTGCTGACAGGACCTATTGAGGCAATGGAAGAGCAGAAACTCATTACAAGAAAGGGAGTTCACTCCTGCAGAGCTAGCCAGGAACTGGAGACTGGAGAGCCCTGAGACAATTCCTAGTGATATTCTACTATGCTCATAGATTGGTCCCTAGCCAAATTGTCATCAGAGAGGTTTCCTCAGAGAGGCAGTAGATAGGAGCTGATGCAGAGGCCCAAGGCCAAATATCAGGAAGAGCTCGGGGGATTCCCACTGGATATAGGGAGGAGGGACTGTGGGGACCAGAGAGGCCGAGGACACCAGGAGAACATACCCCATGGATTCAACTGTCTAGGATTCTTAGGGGCTCACAGAGACTGAAGATTTAGACATGAAGCCTACATGGTTCTGTGCTAGGTCCCCTACATATTTCTTATGGTTATCTGACTTCTTGTTCTTGTCGAACTCCTAAAAGTTGGAGTTGGGGGAGTTTCCGACCCTTTTACTTGCCCTAGGAACCATTTTCTTTTTGCTGGGTTCCCTCGTGCACCCTTAATGTAGGGATTAGTGCCCTGCCTTGTTCCATCTTGTTATGCCCTGTTTGAGTGGTAACCCTTGAAGGACTGCTCTTTTCTGAGGGAAAGCTGGGTGGGGTGGATCCGGGGAGAAAGCAGGGAGCGGAGATTAATGGAGGGAGGGAGGATGGGGTTTGGAATGTATTATATGAGAAAAGAACAAATAAATTATATTTTTTTAAAAAAAGGAAAAAAGAAGCTCTTATTCTTCAAGTCCTCAGTACCTAGTTGTCACTCAAATCTCATTTCAAGGTGATTTACTTTATTTTTCAGATTCCCCCAAACTCACTTTTAATGTTTCACAAATCTATTGACCTCTTTATAATTCATTATTTGACAGCTATTTCATAATCCTCATTATCTGGATAAGGCTTTTAATAAAAATTTCCAGCTAGAACAGCATATTTTCATGTTTTCTCATGGTAACTGGACTCACTACAACTGGAAGGAAGTATCTGAGGTTCATTTCCATTAACATCTATGCATATTCTCTTCAGTAGAAGATGTTAAAGCAAAATACACATGTATGTGAATTCATATTTGGTTTCAGCTGAAATACAGTACCTGCCAAACAGCCTGGCCTATAGATGAGCACTCTATCATATACAGTGGGAAAATATTTAATTTCTATCGTGATTTTTGTACAGGTCTAGAAAGAAGCCTTCTATTTAGTATGCAAAAGTGGATCAAAATCAATATTGCTTAATTTGTTTTTTATATCTCAACCTGATAATACAGAATGTGCAATACATTAAATAGGTGACAGGCATTAGAAAAAAAATAGAGACAATCAATGTTTAATTAAGATCAGTGATACTGATAAAAGAAACCAAAGCACAATATTTATATTTAATGTACATTAAAGATACACATTGTAGAGGAATAGGCCTGTATGAAAACTAGGAAGGGTTTATGTTCCAGGCATCTATATAAAGGAATCATAATCAGAGGCCTGTGTGGTTTGAATGGAATGTATAAAGAATGTTAATAATGGTGGTACACATCTTTAATTCCAGTAAAGCAGAGGTAGCAAACATCTTTAATGCCAGTACTCAGAAGACAAGTAATGGTACACACCTTTAATTCCTAAAACAGAAACAGCATGTAAGAAGACACAGGAAGCAAAACTCAGAAGGAGTAATAGAGGAAGTGTCAGAGAGGAAATGACATCTGAGATGAGTCAATGAAGGACAGGCAAAGTGACTAAACAGAGGAAGAGTTAGCAGAGTGAGTCAGAGTGAGGATACACCCAATTCTTGGAAGAGAAAAGAAGGCTTTCAGCTCAGAAACAGCAGGGAGTTACAGCAGGGTCAGTTACAGAGACAGTATGAAAGAGTCAGTTACAGAAGAGTCAATTACAGCAGGCAAACTGAGGCAAGCAGGCTGAACCAAGGCAGAATGGGAGAGAGGCAGACACAGAGACACAGGAAGCAAGGCTTGGCAAAAGAAGTCAGTATCATATGGGAAGAGTGAATCAGTTTGAAGCCAAGCATAGCTATTCGGTCTGAGGCACTCAATGAATCAGTCAGAGTCAGAAGAGTTCAGTTAGAAATAGTCAGCCAGCTCAGAAGGTCATTTTGAACCAGTTAGTTTGGAGAAGAGTTTGAGCCTGAACCAGAACAGTCAGAGTTCAGAAGGAGCTAGACAGAGAGAACCTAGTCATCAGTAAGTCTCAGAGATAGTTCTAGGCTTAATATTCTAGATTTTACAGAGGCTGAAACACTCTAGGGCTCCAGGACTAAGAACCAGTAGAATTATACAAAAAAATGAAAAGCCTTTGACCCCAGAATCAACATCTACATCTAGAACCAATGCTACTAAATCAATTGTATTAAAAACAAAAAATCCAATATATAAAGGTTTTAATTAATTGGGGCAGCTTTTAGCAGGTCAAGTGTGACTATTTGATAAAATATCAAAATTAAATAAGCTGTGCAATTCATTTTCTTCCCTTATCCAATGGGTCCATGATGAGTTAATTGGATAATAAAAATTATCTATGTCCCTGGATTATATTTATATTCATATTTATATTTATATTATATTTTCCTATTCTTTCATGTTCAATTAAAATGAACTACTTTATATTTTTCACTAAACCAAACAATGTGCTATGGTCACAAATCTCGGTATGCAAAAAATGTATCCCATTTATGCAATAGCTACCAAACATAATCTCTAATCAGAAGCAATAAGGGGCAGGAGGAATATTTGGTTATCAGATGGAAAAAAGAGTGAAATGTTTGAAATAATCATAGCCATGTAATAGCAATTGTTAATAATTGGTAGTAAGATTAGCTGGTTCACTTCAGAGGAAAAAAAAATGCAAGAATTTCATTTATAATATACAAAATCATTGAGAAACCAAGTTTCCTTGTGCTTTCTGGGGCTTTGTAGATTTTAAAGAATGTACATTCATTTTTCTGTAGGAGTTACACTGGGGTCTGGAATGTTGGATTGGCTAATATCTAAAACTCCTATAACTCCCAAACTTATATTAAGATTTTGTTCTTTAAAAGATGCTGAAAACCTTGATAAAACTTTTGAGCCTTGTTCATTATATCACTACTTTTAAGAGTGTGGCCATGGAAAGTCATGCACTAGAGTTATACAGAAGCATATTAAATCTCAACTTAATGAACATGTATAGGAAAATATTGAATAACTCTTCCTGGATGAAGAGAATAATGTTCTCTTTCAGATTTTGGCTTTGATATGAGGAAGAAATTGGAATGACAAAAAACTGTAAAAACATTGCTATATTAAGATGCTTCAATGAAACAATTGAAAGATAATGGAAACTTGACCACTGCAAAATTTTGTAGCACAATTAGACTGTGGTTCTCATTTTTCTATTAACAAACTTCATGGTTATGTGATTACTTAAATATGTGTGCTAATATCGCTATACAATAAATTGGAAAAAATTATAACTATATGCCTTATTTGATCTTGTATCACATAAGTATAATAAAAACTGCAATTAATATATAGTAATAGATTCAACTCAAAGTACTTGAGGTATATTATTTAAAAGTTAATTTTTATTTTATATATATTAATGTTTACTTGCATATATGTCTATGCACCACATGTTTGCCTGGTTCCCATGTAGACCAGAAGAGTGGTTCAAATCCCCTGGAATTAGAATCAAAGGTGGTTGTGAGTTGTCACATGGGTGGTGGGAATCAAATCTGGCTTCACTACAAGAGTATAAAGAAATCTTATCTACTCAACCATCTTTCTAGCCCCAAGATAGGAAATTTTACAGGAGATTACCTTATAATATACTACATTTATTATCTGGTTGAGTCAATGGATGGCCAATAAGAGAGAAGACATGAATAAAATTATTATTTCAGAGCTTATCACCATAACTTATCATTATTTTATATATTATGATAGATATTTTAAAATCACTGTGGTTACCATCTATTCTTAAATACCTTTGAAAATGATAAGATTGCTCTGTCAACTTTGAATATAAGCTTCCAAACTAGACTACCTTCTTAATGGCTAATTATTTTTTAAAGTCAAGATGAATAGACTTCTTTAGAAAAAGGGGTCATAAATTACTGCAACTTCATATGTCTCTTTAATAGCACCATTGTTTTGTGTTTTAAACATAGTGTGAAAAGAGACAGAAAGTTAAAAGAGGATAGATAACTTACAACAAAATAACTATAATACTAGACATCAGCTGATATCCAAATTTTCATTAATGTATGTTTTATATTGACTTTCAGTTAATTTTTGTGTTCAAAATGTAAAGTATTCCTGATAACCAATTTATGTTAGAGATGAATTTTGTCAGTTGCCCTTAAGAATCTAGAATACCCTCCATAAACATAAAATAGTCCTTGCTCTAACTTCTCAAACCTCCTGATTACCTTTGCTGCTATAAAATTCCTGCCTGCATATTAGTCTCTTAAATGTCACCTGTCCCCAAATTTCCCACTGCTGTGGGGAATGTCAAGTTAAAATTATGACTCCATGTTTGAATACCTTGTTATCAATTGCTATATTAGACTGTTCCTTAAATAAACTGTCATGAGATTGAAAATTCCCCAAAGAGTTCTACATGGAAATTTCAAATTTAAGAGACTAATAACAATAAAAATAATGACAGTTTTGGTTTATTTCTGTAAAATAGACTTGCATTTTTAACTCATAAACAACTATATAATACAGATATATGTATTTTTACATTATAGATGTAAAGTATAGTGTTTAGCCCATGTGAGGTGACAGGGCTAGGAATATGTGATTTCAGCTTCTGTTTCCCTCTAGTCAGCTCCAATACATTGCAGCAAATAGAATATTGCCATTAAATCTAAAATAAACTGTTAATGTCAACAAATATTCCTCATCTGACCCACATACACACCCTATGAGTCCTTCAGTTCAATGGATCAACCAGACCACAAACAAGTATTAATTTCAGTATGAAAATATGACTTAATTTTATCCTGTACCTTTTATTTGATGAATGCAACCCAATGTATAGCCCATTATTAAAAAATATAAAAGAAAGTTAAACAATACAACTGTCTTAAAAGATCAGTCCAAATCACCCCAAAAGAGATTTAACTGTATAATTGCAATAAATTAGACAATGCCTAAAATGATTTCACCCATTTCCATGGGAAGAGCTTGATATCCACTTTAAAACTTTGTACATATACTATAAATGCTTAATTGTAAATATTTATATGAGTTCAAAGGAAAAAAGGGTGGGAGATGGAATTTATGTATACTTATAAAAAGAGGGTCCTAGTATTTTTAAGGTGAAATCAATGTAAAGGCCCTCCCTCAAAACTTAAAAATTCACATTTCAGATTTTCCCTTCAAGTCTTGAATTCTTCCACAATTGTGGTGCTTGGTCCTAGGTATAATTTAACATTACTTTTCTTTTTAAAGGGGAAAGTTCCAATTGCTGTCACTTCTAAATAATATGTATTAATATGCCTAGAGCCTACCTAGTATATGAGACTTGTAGACCAAGACTTTCAACAATGTCACCTTTGATATATTATACTCCATTATTATTTGTAATGGAAAATTGTCACATTCAGAGTAGAATATTTAACATTTCTGGCCAATGTGCTAGTAGATTCAAACTAAGTCCCTGCCATACAAATTGTAAAAACAAATATATCTCAAGATACTGTCAAATGTCACTCAAAGGACAAAAATTGTTTCTACCTTTATACCACTACCTTGGGGGAAAAAAAATCACGTTACCTACATTTCACAAATTACTTCTCCAACAAATTGATTCTAATTTCCAATAGAATAATTGATCATATATAATACAATGCTGACTAATGTTTGAAATTTTTGGCATACAATTAAATAATGGAAGCTTTTCCACTCTGTGGAGCAGACCCTTGCTATTAACTTTGATATTAAATGCATCCATAAATATAGATTTGAGCATTTATTCAATGTTTCCATACATGGAAACACACGTAATGAATCAATAAATATACAAGTTATGTTTCTGTCTGCAGAAGCACATTTCCATTCATGACTGCCTATGCATGATCCACAAACAATCATTTAATTTATTAAAACATGTAGAATACTTTTATTTCGTTGATTTCATTTTCCCCTTACCCTTTTCTAGAGAAAACTTGCATAAGATTCAATTGTGACAGGGATAGAGCAGGGAGTCCTTCTTGGAAAACTCATTCAGCTGCTTAGTCCAACAGCATAAATTTGATCTTGTAATTAGTATTCAACTCAGCATCTTGGACAGAAACCAGTGTTACAGCCAAGAGGTGGTTTAAATCACATAAATCATAGATCAATGACAGAACTTGAAGCACTGGATAGATTACAAAAGTAAAGCTTTAGTTAAAAATAGATTAACTGTTTCCCTGCAGGAATTACTTAATCCTCCCAAATATATAAAACAAATAAAATTAGATCTGATCAATTCGTAGCATAAGCACATAATGCTGAAATGTACTTTCCCTCTGCAGCTACAGTGTTGTTTAGAAAATACAGAAATGTATGTGCACAGCTCCTCATGAAAATAATCCATGTTTCTAAGTCTTTATTCTTGGATGACTTTTTAAAGCCACAAAATGTATTGTTATAAGTAGCAAATGTGCATTGGTGATTTGAAAGCAGTTTTAACTTACATTATGAATATCAGGTTTTTAATTTAAAACATGAATTGAAAAATATGATTTTGTCTCTCAAACAACTATGTATATTTTTCCGTTGAAATTCTGTAACTGTCCAATTTCATGTAGATTGTGGGGTTATAATAATTAAAAAACTACTGAAAATTGAATTGTTTTTAATTTTATAAAAATTTACCTAATTATCAGATAAATTTCACTAGCCCTTTTTTTCTATGTATTCTTCTTTTACAGTTCAGAACTACTTACTCCAAATTAAAATTTTCAATTCGATGTCATAAATGCATACATCTTTAAATATGAGTTTAGTATAATCATACCCTCAGTAAAATCTATAACTCAATTTTAAGTATCATTAAAGATTATGTTTTGGAAAACCATGCCCTTCTACTTTACACCAGAATCAACTTCTAATCCAAAAACTCCAAAAATGTATCTACGATAAAATATAAAGTATTTTCAAATATAATGCCAGACGGCTGTAAAATATCAAATTGTTAAAATTCAGAGAGAGTTCATACACATAATGCTACGAGTAAAGATGTACTTTCTTGAACTACTTTATTGACTTTTAGGTTATAATTATTCAAACTATAATATACTGAAAGTATACCACAGATTTTACAAATATTACTTGAAAGAAAATTATTTTACAGTATATACAACTTTAAAATTAATACCCATATATTTAAAATGTTTATGTTAAAATAATGAAATAAAACCATGAAGTAAAAGTTGTGCTTTTTAACTCAGAGTTTAGATTTATAAAATATCTTTGTTACTCCTTTTAATGAACAAAATGAAATTTCAAATCATGATTACAATATTTAAGCAGAATGCTCAATCATTGTCTTCATCATGTAACTTTTTCTATGTGTATTTTTAAAATAGTGGCACTCAAGGAAAAAGTCAGTTTTAGAGTATAGCGATCAGTAGGTATATAGAAATAAAATGTGTAAAAAGAAAAATTGTTTATGATAGTTTGTATTGTTGCATACCTCATCCAGTGAAATTGCATTATGTTTGACTCCTGTTAGCTTATCAAATTTTTTTTGTGAAATTCAGAAGCGATCTCTGGCCTTGTGGTCAAACTATATGTCTACAGTTAAAAAATAAGAATCAAGTACATATTTTAATGTGAAATTATACATGTGTCATTTGAGTACAAAATCTCTGAACATATATTTAGTTCTCTTTATCTAAACTCTCATTTTCCTCTTGATATCTACCGTACCTAAAAATAGATTCATTATGTTAGATAACTTAGGTCACATCACTATCTATACAGTTAAGGAATGTGTAATACACAGAGAACACTTGTATGCGGTCTACCACTCAGTTACACTTCACAAAAACTTCATTTTGATAGCTGTTTTAGATGCCAATATCTCATTATACTGGGAATTTTAATAGTTTAAAGGACAATGTAGCAAACAAGTTTGAATGAAAAAAAAATTCTACTATAAAACTTATACTAAAATATTTTACAATTCTAGAATAGAATAGAATAGGATAGAATAGAATGATTTTAGGATATCAACAGGCATTCAATATGTCTATTGAAATATTTCTTTTTAACTATTCAGGAAAGATATTCTAAACTGAGCTTAGTTTGCAGCAGTTAGGTCTTCTGTGCAGCTTATATGAGTGAAAAGGATGCCGCACTGCACTGCCTCAGTATTCACCTGATGAAATGTGAGACATTAAGTGAGTGTAATAAATGCAGCCATAAACACACATAATTTTATTTAGTGACAATGTTATGTAAAGTTCTAAGTCAAATTTTGTGTAGCAACATGAAAATAGATGATTTATCACTGATGAAGTTTGTCAGAGTGTTTCAGACTACAAATTTGTATACATTTGAAGAAGCCTGAATAACAAATGTTTTATTTATAAGGGAAAAATGAGAAAGAATTTGGGAAACTCTACCAGATCTGTTGCAAGCTAATGGAATTTTTAAATACCACCAAATGCAAAGCACTCTCTATAGCTAGTCATAAGATTAAAAGCTTTTCAAGTTGCTATCTTGGGAAATTTCTTTCAAGGAAATTGCTACAAAGCCTTGTTTTAGTATGTTCCCCCTACTGTGCTTCCCACTGTGTTTTTTTAATAAGGAAAGCTATCCATCCATAGAGGTGTATCCTGTTCTCCATGCTTCACTGTTTAGCAGCAGGCAAATACAGTAGACACTCGGGTGTTTGACTCTTTAATTTTCACTCCATAATGTTGATGCCTGCTTTTGCTGACTGATGCATGTAGCCTTGTGGTTGTTTAATTATAAGTGGGCACAGATTCCCTCCACCCCATAACCTCCCATAATTTCAATCACCATCAACCAAAACAATACACAATTTGAAGTACCTTCTGTGTAAATAAGGTAATAGATGTGTAGTGTAATCACAATGAATAAAGTTAACAAATCTGATTCAAATTGATGAAAAACAGAAGTCAAATTCTACTGTATGGCAGTAAAATATTTTATTTCAATATATCAAAATGAGACATCATAAATTACTTTTAAGATAATTATCAAATAAAAGTTCATTCTATAGCTTATCAAAAGTTGCTCTTGTGACATAAAAATTCAGACTATAAGACTGAAATTATTGGGAGAAAAAGATTGGTTTTATGACATAGATATCTCCTTAATTATTAAAGACAAAATGTCACATTTCTTGTTTTGTGAAAAAGAAATAAAGAATATATTCTATATTTTACTCATAATAGGAACAAATAAATTTACACTTACAAAGAATTGAAGAACTTTTGAACACTGTACTTGCTAGATGACATCTATGGTTTTTTCTACTCACCAACTCAGTTATTATTTCCTTAGAAAACACTGTTTTATACTAATTAATTTTTGTTTTATTTTTACTCCTATGGGTTGAACATAGGACTTCACACATGCTAGACAAGTTCTCTATAACTGAACAACACTATGTCAATAACCCTATGCACATTAAATTCTTAATAAACCCTGAAATCTTTGCCTCCTACAAACTTTTGTGTTACTTTTCAAGGTCCAGACAGAAATATGAGATCTAAGGCAAGCATCCTTGTAAACAATTTTCCCAGAAAGCAATGTGTAATGTTCTATATTTTTCAGAACTGAAGTATAGAATCATGTTATGATAACTATTAAAATTCATTAGAAGTTAAAAAATTACATTGTTTCTCTTATTTACAGAATAATTATTGACAGAATATTGCTACTTCCTGATGTAGCATATACACAAGGGAATATACATTGACCCACTAATTCAATAAAGAAAAACTCCTCACTATAATAAGCATTATTTTATGATTTGTGTTTCTGGTTTTCATGGTTAATAGTGGCAGATATTTTAAAAGCACATTTAAATGATTCCTACATTCCATAATAGCCAATGTATTATAATAGTTTAATGTTTAAAATTATAATCTATATAATACATAGATTATATAATATATATATATATAATATAAACTAAATATCAAGGTTTTATTACAATGATTGAATTTCAAATGCAATGAAATTAAAATTGGTAGATAAAAATGAGACTATATAAAAAGTAGTGGTATAGTGTCATAGTATTGGATTGTGCTGCATCCATGACAACAGAATGGAAGGTTGCTCTTAATACTATTATCTTACATTCCCACAGCTGAATGTTAATGCAGCTATATTGAGCAAAATCAAGTTCATATCAGAAGTCACTAGACATATATATATATATATATATATATGCATATATATATATATATATATGCATATATATATATATATATATATACACACACACACACACACAGTATGCAGAGAGGTGAAAATTCAGAAAAGAAAATAAAGACTAATATTAGAACATGGAAATCTCTCAAAAGGTCATGGCTTCAAAATGTACATAGAAAAGCAGGAAAATGTTTAAAAAATTAGGAAATATACATATAGATACAAAAAGCACTTTTAATTAAAAGAAATATAATTCTGCAAGATTTTTATGAGAAATTGTCAAAGAAACAATTCATTCTCCTACACAGTGAATCTGAATATTGACCATTTTTTTCAAATGAACATTGACTCAATATTTTCTGAGGAAAAAGAAAATCAAAACAAAATGCAACTATGAAACTCATATTTATTGATAAAATCAAGCATAAATGTTTCTTTGACACAGTATGAGGAATATATCACCCAGATTTCAGATTGTTCTCTTCTTTTATTTTAAAAATAAAAAAGTATTACTAAATTATAAATAGGTGAAGAGAGAGAGAGAGACAGAGAGACAAAGAGACAGAAAGAGAGAGAAGAGAATTAAATCAATGAATGAATGAGTGACTGTGAATTCCTTATTCGAGGCAATCTCAAATGGAATCCAGAGTAGAATCTGTGAATACCTTATAATAAAGACTGTAACTGCATTCCAGTTATGCTTTCTGCCTTCTCACAAAGTATAGAGATACTCCTGGAAATTCTGTTTCCAATGTATTAACTTCTTTTCATTTTACTTATTTAGTTTTTTTTTCACTTAGGAAGATTCCTGTGTCTTCACACAGATAGTATGAAGTGAATAGAGCTAACTTAATCCATAATGAAACCTAAAATAAATATTAAAATAAGCCAGCATAATGTAATAATGTCCATGGAAAATCCAATAGAGCAATATAGGTGAATAACTAATCAGAAACATTCTCATACACAGATACACTAACACACACACACACACACACACACACACACACACACACACAGACAGAGAGAGACAGAGAGAAAGAGAAAGAGAGAGAGAGAGAGAAAGGTAAAGCTTGGCTTTTACAATATCCAATTGTCTTCCAAACAATGTATTAGTCCAGGGCATCAAATATTTGGTTCCTATATGGTTCTCTAATACATATCATTTGACCAGGATTGAATTATATCTTATTCCCTTTTTCTTTACTCCCAATATTCCACTGTCTTCAATGACACATTCAGAATGAATTGGTATACAGAATAGAATGAAATGTTAGATATTTTTGTTGAGTTAGATATTGAATTAATCTGAAATTATTCCTTTCTTCTTTAAATATTTTTCTAGAAAAAATCTTCATATATGGTATAGAAAATTATGAGAGTAACTCAGAAAGACAAGATATAGAGTCAAAATTGCATCATTTGATCTGTGTAAGATATTAACACCAATTAAGTGTACTGGATAATTAGCCAAATTTCTTCTTTACAACTATATCGACATACAGACTGTCCTACAAATGTAGCCCATATCCATATCACCCAATCATTAAGTTTTATTTATTTAATAAATGCTACTGTGTAGACATTTTTGGAAATGTTGATTAAGGGCAAAACGTTGTTAACTCTTTCGAATTCAATCCGTGGTCCGAGTACTCGAGCCCTGGACCATTTTGGCCTCCGTATAATCTATTCTTAAGACTAGAACTGGAAGGCTTCAGCCTTAGCCTCATCCAATTGATAACATTTAAAGCTCTGAGACTTACTACTGACTGAGCCACTCTGACTAGCTCCTTCTGACCTCTGACTTTTCTGGTTCAACTCACTTGCTGGTCTGGCTCAAACTCTTCTCCAAGCTGACTGGTTTAAATTGATCTTCTAAGCCAGCTGACTGTTTCTGACTGAACTCTTCTGACTCTGACAGACTCTGGCTGATTCTCTGACTAAATTAGACTGAATTGCTCTGATTGGCTCAAATTGACTCACTCTTCCTATCTGATACTGACTTATTTTGCCAAGCTGCTTCTGGATCTTAGCCTCAGAATCCTCAGACTGCTCCTGTGTCTCTGTGAGGTCTCACTGATTCATACTTCCTCAGTCAGCTTCTCTGGTTCTCTGCCTTATCCACAGTCAGACTGCTTCATTGTCTCTGTGTCTTGTCCTGACTCTGAGCTGAGGGCCTGCTTTTCTCTTGTAAGACATGGGCATGTGTTCACTCTGATTCTGTCAACTAAGTCTTCCTTTTATTAGTCACTTTGCCAGCCCTTTACTCTGACTGATCTCAGATGTCATTTCCTGTGTAACACTGACTCCTTCTGAGTTCTGCTTCCTGTCTCCCAAGTGCTGGGATTAAAGTCATACACTACCACTGCCTTCTGAATACTGGGATTAAAGGTGTATACTACATTCTTTCTACATTCCATCTGGACTACAAAGGCCTCTGAATGTGATCCCTTCATATATACCCCTGGATGTAATCCCTTCATATAGACCCTTAGATTTGCTCCCTTCCTAGCTATCTTATAAGGCTATTCCTCTACAGTACTAAGCAGTTTATTATGTGTTTCAAATTTTTAAAAAGTGAGAAGATTTTCTATACAAAGTAGTACAGTAAAATATAATGGAATCTATTTTCAAACTTCTTGGGTTTAAAATACAGCTATAGCCATCCAGCTATTTAGTCTTTTGTGACTTGGCGTGTACATATTACTTGTTCTCTCTGTGCCTCTGTTTTCACAGAAAATCAAGATGATAATAATCTTATCTCTATAATATGCCATGAGGATTAAATAATTTAACTGTTTTAAGTTACCTTGGTTTAGGAATTGCCAAGTAATAAATGATAATAATTGTTTGCTACTATAATTGTTTCATGTATAACCAAGTCAAATATTACATTTATTAAATCTTTTCATACAGAAAAAATGAAACATGAAAATTAAAAGAAATAAATTCTATCGAGTAGAATGGGAAGTATTCATATAAGAATACCAAGTTACAATAAGATAAGAAAGCCCACCACCATTTCAATGTTTGAATCAAAATAGTGTAACTGCATATGGCTTCAAAAGACTAACTGAAAAGCAATAATAAGTAGCTAAAGTTGGAAAAGTTTATCAGCAGTATTTCAATGTGTGTGAAATTTTTTGTTTATTATAAGATCTATGGTTTCAATTTTCACAGAATAATTAAGTTTTACTTTCTATGTGTATCTCCCCCATTTTCATATCTATTCATCTAATTTATATTTATATTTTCATTTTCTTAATTAATTATTCAATAACTACTTTTCCCCAGGGACTTTTCTCTTATCATATATACAGATGTACCTATTTGTTTCTACTGTCTCTTTCATTCACTTTTCATCCCGCTCCAAACTGGATTCCATCAACCTTAATGAAAAGGAAGTGATATTCAAAAGGTCACTAAAAATTTGCCACTAAAGCCAGAGAATTTGTAACTACTATCAAGGTACTTAATCTCTTTGAAGAATTTCAACATAGTGGACAACTGTATTCTTTTTAAGTCACCCTCTTCTCTTGTTTTCCTTATACTGTGCTCAACTGCTTTCCTCTTATCATTTGGAGTGCATCTTTCTTAGCTTTTTATTTTAATTGACACATAAAAATATATGTATTAATGAGGTGCTATGAAATAATTTGATAGTAATTGAAAATCCCCTAAAACAAACCCAAAGTTTCAGAAAATCTGCCAACCCTAGCAGTCCCAGAAAACAGCTAATCTCTATTCCACATTCTGAAGGTTCCCCAAAAAGCAACAAATCTATCCCTACAATACTGTTCTGAAAAACAGCTTATCTAGAAAAGTTGCCTACTTCCTTATCCTGCCCTTGTTAAGAACATACCTTCCACCCTTCTCTACTATTAGCTACAAAAAAAGTACTAAAATCATGTAGTTTTCATTTTTTACCACCTCTCAGAATCTCAGACAACCAAAATTCTGTTATTCTGTGGAGGTTAAGTTTATTTCCTTCTGACCGTTTAATTCTTACATTTCTTTTTTCTTACAGACACATGTGTATGCATAGTGTAATAGTCAGGTCATGGTAAACTTATCTATTTTTAGCATTTATTGCATCTTTGTGGTCAAAATATTCAAAATTCCTCCTAGGTTTGTAAATATGCAATATATTAACAATATACATGATATTGATAATACTGGGAAGCAGAGCACAAGGCTTCGTTGATTAATTTCTTCTAACTGTAACATTAACCTTACTGACCAAACTGCTCTTTCCTGCTCTTCTTACTCTCTGACAATCACTATTCCATTCTTAACTTCTATAAGATCAACTTTATTGGCCATAATGTATTGAATTTTCTGTAATGGCCTGTTTTGCTTTAACTAGTATCTTTCAGTTCCATACATATTGGAAAAATTATTTCATCATTTTACACTTAAATATTATTCCATCATCCTCTCACAAATTTGATCATTCACTAACTGTAATTTTGCCTCAATGTGTTATGCAATTCTTATATTTAATTGCATAAAAATATTTTTGTGGTTATAATTATTCTATTAGCTAATATTCACAGAGTATTACTATGTTGTAGTTAGTTAATGGTTAAGCAAATTATAATTATGTTATTTTTATAACAACTTGTGGGGTAGATATTTGTTATTAATGACATCCTCACATTATAAAATGAAAGGTACTGCTTCTTACATGTAAAGAATCAATTCAATAAGTAATAGTTTTTGTGTACCTCAATATAATTTTGTGGAGCCTGAAAAGACATTTGATATCTAAAATATAAATCTTTATTACAATTTGCTTATAGCGAATCCAAAAACTTTGATGTTACCAAATAACTTTTCAATATCTTTAAATGAGTTCTCAAACCATGGATTAGATTAAGCCATAAAAAGAAGGAGCAACATATCACAGATATGGAATCAGAATAACTCCATCCAAGTGTTTTGAAATTTATTTTTATTTTTAATTGTGATTATGTGAGTGAATGTGTGTGTGTGTATATTGTGGGAGCATGTACACAGAAGTAAAGATGAGATGAGAAGTATGAGGCATTAGATCCAATTACAGGCAATTGTGAACTGTGGGACATGAGTGCTGGAGACTGAACTACGGTTCTCTGCTGTTAAGCACTGTGCCATCTCTTCAGCCTGGATGGTTTTATCAATAGTCAACAGATACAAATTTTTAAGTCGAAATTAGGGCAAATGTTCCTGTTGTTGTGACTGTAGTTTTAAGAACAATAAGAACAATAATATTTGACATTAGAATGATCCTGGAAAATTGAGGGTAATATGGTCACTATACCTATCTATGTAACAAAAGCACAAGTAAGACAGAATTGAGCAGATGTTTTAGCACTGTGCAGACACGTACTTATTTGGAAAAATTTTATGCATGCTTGAGGAAGACACAGTATAGCTGTGTTTTCAAATTGTTCTGTTCTGTCTGTTCAAAAGTGTTTAAAATATTCAGACCAACAGAAGTCCAGAGCCCATTGTGAGAAGAAGTAGAGTTCTGAGAGGAAGCCAAACTGAAAAATGTAAATTTTTGTTAAAGTGATCCCTTATGATGTTAATGGACCATGAATAAAATGAAATGCTCCCTGGTGTTGATGGAAAGGAAAAGTCCTAAAGTAGTTGGTTCTCCCAAATTTAATGAGAAAACTTGCTGTATTTTTTGAATGGAGGACAGAATACTGAGTCTCTAAATTCCCAGACACTAAGCCTGCCAATTTGATTCTTTGAAGAGAAAAGTCCACATAAAGATTTACACTGCTAACTCAAGTCGAAAGACTCATAAAAATTTAACATGGGTCTTTTAATAAACAACTTTAAAATTAAGTAAACATCCATTATAAAGGGTCCATACACTAATAATCATTCCATTTCTTTTCATAAATTAGAAATAGTTTCACCTTCCCTTAATCCAGAAATATTCCATAAGCATTTCTTTTTAAACATAGGTTGCATTTAGTGACTTATATTATACTCATTCTCGTATAAGTCTTTGAGTGTTTTAACTGAAATAGTAACCCCTTGTCTAGGAGCTAGAAGCTCAGCAAATTGCTGGTGAATTAATGAGTGGGGTCCTATAACCACAACACAACTGTAGTTTGGCAAAACACTTCATGTTTTTCATATTATTCTCCTGAATGAGAGGGAAAAGTTAAGTTATACATTTAAATTCAATTGAACACTGATAAATAATTACATGAAAGGATTTGAGTTAATGAACCCATATCAACCTAAAAAGAATACTATGCTGAATTAATCACATGTAATAAAACTTATATAAATACACTAGTGAATGATATGTTCAATAGAAAGTAGGAATTTATAAATCCAACTACATCTATACTGCTTGATTATATACCCAAAGGCATCTAAGTCAGCATGTAATAAAGACACAAGCACAATTATGTTTACTGGTATTTACCATAGCAGTTATGAAATCTACCTAGGTCCTATCAATATCCAAAAGGATCAAGAAAATGTATTGTGTGTGTGTGTGTGTGTGTGTGTGTGTGTGTGTTTTTTATGTGCTTTTTAAAGCAATAAACAGAGTTAGAGACATATCATTTTTGCAGAAAAGTATATGGAGCTGGAAATAATATTAAGCAAAATAAACCAGACCCAGAAAGACAAATACCACATATTTTCTCATATATGGAGAATAATATATTAAAATTAAAATGACTTGAAGATAGAAAAGAGATCACTCAGGAAGAATACCAGTGGAAATGGGAATAGAGAAAAGAAAATATACATTACATTCATATGTGAAAATCACACACTAAAACCAATCATTTTACAGAATTAATATATGCCAATAGAAATTTTAAAAGTAAAAGCAAAAACTTTAAGTGTTACAGTAAAATTATCAAATTTACACAAGGCAAGAAAAAAAATTAAGTTCCTTACTAATGATCAAGGAAAAGTGAATTGCACAATTATAAACTAAATTTAATCATAATGTATTTTAAATAGATTAATTTTAAAATAATGCAAATATAGAAAAGTAAGAAGATAGACAAATAAGTTATTCATCTAATACAGAAGAGGGCATACCTACATTTTGTAGAAGAGGGCATACCTACATTTTGTAGTTAAGCACACAAGAGCTCAAATATGCGTTTATTAGTATCTTATGTCTTTACAATATCAAGATATCAAGTTATTATATTGAAGTAGTATAAACACCTACTTAGAAGATAGTTCTGTTCAACATTTGTCTAGCCAATTCATGTTCATTGCATATGATACATTGTAAAATACATCATAAAACACATAAAAGCAAGTGAGAATATATCTGTGTATAAAATGTTTTTCTATGCATTCTGAAATGTGTAGAATAAATCTATAATGCTGCCATTTGAGTTTCATTTTAAAGCGAATGTTGGCTCATTGGATACTATGTATCAAGAGTATGTGTGATAATAAATATTTGAACCAAGGAAGACTGGAAGGCAGAAAGGGAATGATTACATTTTTTCAAATGTAGCAATACTGACATTTGAATTGGGAAACAAATGTACTCTATGTAGGCCCATGTGTAAAATAATTATAGCTATAAAGTACAGAATAGAAAATATCATTTAACTTTAAAATATTTCTATCAAGGGTACTGATTAAGGAAACAGGCATGTGCTCGAAAGATTGCTTATCAGTTAAAAACACTTGGGAAAATAGGGAGAACCTGAAAGGAGTTGGGGAAGGGGAAAGTGTGATCAGACTATATTGTATGAAAAAATAAAAGAAAACAGAGCACTTTCTGTGCTGCCATGTTTGGATCCCAGCATCCACATAACAAGCTAGTAATCCCACAAATGCTTGTAACTCCATTTTCAATGGATCTGGTGCCCTCTTCTACCCTTCACATATATAAACATTCATATACATATATATATACTCAGACACAAAGTCACACAGACACAGAAGTGCACACACAAATAAATAAATGAATATTAAAAAAACACAATCTTTCTTGTTTAAAATCAAATGATAGCCTGCATATGGTGTCCACTTTGAAGCTAAGAAACAGTTTGATCAGTGTTCTGAAACTATGTAGATTCCTATAGCAGCATGATGGTGTAATTACCAACTCAAAACTCAAATATTTTGTGATTTTATGGAACAGAGACTGCATTCATTAGAGGTAAATATGCTATAATTTTTAATTACAGATTTAAAAATTCCTTTTTTTTTGAATGGTTCATGCAATACACTGACAAATAAGGCATCAAGGTGACAGGTAGCTGAAGATATGGCAGAGTTAATCTGTATACCTCTCCATAATGTAGGGAAAAGAGCCACAAACCAGAGCAATTTGTCATGATAACTTCTGTATGAATTGTCCTTTTTTATTGGATCTGCTTTCTATCCATCAAACAAGTAGATAAAACAAAGTCTCCAAGTCCTTTTCATTTGGGCATCATCCTTCTATATCTTGCATTACCATATATCTTTATATATGTAGCCAACCAAAATTATAAAAGATGTTCAAAATTGCTACTCTTTTTACACCATCATAGCCATATGAAATTACCTGTTGATTAAATAGTTTGACCACACTATATCCTTCATCAGTGCTGGATTCATTAATTTCTCATTAACAATATGGTAATGTGTAATCTTGAAAACTCCCAGTCGTATACATTTGTCAAAATTTCATTTGCATTATTGATACATCTCGCACTGTTAGTATATGGGGAACAGTGTTTTCTTATCCATAATATCTTTGTAGTAGTTCAGAAAGAAAAAAAATGAAAAGCATAAGGGTTCTCAGCATTTATAATATTATTCAACAATGATATATAATAAAACCTATTATTTTACTTTGAAAAAATAAATCTTAAACCGCAGCACACAGACCATTTAATAATTTACAAATATTTTTCTTTCCAGCTCTCTTTTGCTCTCTCTCACTTTTGAGTTCTTTTAAAGCATAAATTTAATTGCAATCAATCTACAACCTAGAAGCCCCAGTTGCGTCTTTTTAATTTGAGAAAAAAAATATGACAGTGTTTCTTGTCCTTCGCCTACCCTAGTGGCAAATTTATCAGCCACTGGTAGTCAAGATACATTTTCATCATCCATTTTAAGGATCTTCAACTTATGGAATTAACACTTTGGAATTTTGCCAAGGAGAAACCAATCGCCAAGAAAATAATAGACAAGAAGTTGGAGAAAAGGCTTTAGTTTTTGCTAAATGTCCCAAGGTGGCACAACATCTGACCTTCTGATGACCCCACTGAGGACAGACTATTGTAAGTGAAGGCATATACTAGTCACACATTCTTGCTGCACTCATATTTCTAATTGAGTACCGTGAAGAAATCCTATTTTTGTTAATGTTCTTTTTCCAGATCTACATTTCAGATAATACTCATCCTTCCTCCTGATCAATTCTACAAAGAGAAACTTGAAGCAGGAAGCTGGTGAGCTCATTTTCCAGTTCAGAAATTCTTAAAAGAAATTAGCCCTTAGTTAGGTAGGTATTTTACTGTAAATTAATTTTAGATACTGTAAGAAATGACCTCAGAGACCACCTTGTCTGTTTCTTTTGACAGCAGTGTTGCTCTTTGAAGTTTTTGTTCAAATTCAGAAGTTTAGTGAGAAGAGTTTTCTGCCAGAGTTATCAAAAGGATCAGCATACCAACAAATATTGTCATTAGCTCTTGAAGAAGCCTAAAAATTCCTTCAGCAGAGTAAAATTTTGGACAAGCATATGCATTAAAACACTGCCAACTTTTCAAACTATATATTTTATTGTCTTAAGATATTTTCTCAAAATTTTATTAAGTCTTAGTCAGATTCTTAATGTCATTACATAATGTATCTGTCCCAGAAACTTAAAAATATTTAATTCATAGTTATATTTTATTTACTATTGTAGTTAAAATGCAATTGTGGGAAGGACAAGTGTATGGGGAAATCATTTAATCTGATGATAGTAACATGGTCATTTAATCTGTATCCAGATGTTACTAAAAGTAAGTTTTATTTCAAAATGAACAAATTAACTAACATTACTTTTCTTCGATAATACAATTTGCAACTATTACTCTTATCAGCCAAAATATCTAATTTTGCCACAGGAGAAACTAGATGAACACAACACAACCAGGGGACTGCAAAACCAACAGCCACTGTCAGAAATCTTACAGGGGCAAGATCTCATAGTAATGTCTCTTTCACGTATAAACCCAAGCATAAAGAAGGGGAAAACCAATATTTATATAACATCTTTTCATCTGCAAATAATATTCACAAATACTACACTAAGTTTTCCTCACTACAAATGTATGACAAGGGGGATGGTTATTGCCTTACAGAGAAAGAGATATTCACTATACTTTTAGCAGGCTACAGTAAGTCCTAGAAGAACTATGAGCTCTCTGTTCTAAAACAGAACAAATGCTTTGCATATTTTTAAACGTTTATATGAGAGTAAAAGTTTGGTTTTGATGGAATTCACTTGAAAAAGAAAGATGAAGGTGAAGCTCGCTCAAGTCACAAACATTTATTTTAAAACCAACAAATAAGTGATAATAAAGTTCTTCTCTGATTTTTGTGGATAATTTCTTCAACTCATGACCTTGATTTATACATGATAAAGGATTCCCGAATAAATAGGATTTAAAAATTCTTTCTTTCTCACCTATCATGCACAATAACACTATGAAAGACATATTATTTGCTCAAGTATGTAGGTTAAAGTGCAAACTTAGAGATTCTATGATTGTATTTAGGCACATTTGCATTTAAGATCTAAACTAGCGAAGATCTACAAATTGTGAAAATACCTATTAGAGCATATTAGATTATTGCTTATCAGATAAGATCTGACAGTTGTTAATTCCATTTTGAGTCACCCATAGCTCCTTAGAACTGACCTATATTAAAAGTACTTACCATAAAACAAGCAGAAAAAATCTCTTGTTATTAATCATCTTCTGAACTAAAATTCCCTTCTGTAAAAGCTATAGTTCTAACATCTTATACTCTAATTGATATATTTCCTTTAAGAGTAATAAAGGTGTTTTTCTTTTTTAACAATTTCATCTTCATATAAACAAAAAATAGAGAGCTGTGTTAGGTACAATTTTTAAAGCTGGGAAATTTTACGTTCAATTTTTTTTGTTTTATTTTACTAAATTGACAAGTTACTTAATTGTGTTAGCAAATGCTAATTTCTTCTGGTGAATGTGGGTACATGTTCATGTCTGTTTACAAACATCACACTTTTTGACAATACTTCCCAGCTGACATAGGAAAGATTTTTACATAGAGGAAAGGCAATTTTAGAAACACCATCTCAGTTCAACGCATCACACTACCTTCATTTTGTACCACAGGGGGAGAAAAATTTAAAAGGAAGTACCTTTTTGCAAATAAAGAAACTACAAAATTATAGAAAACCCTATAATTTTTCTTTTCATAATTTTGTATATTGATTCAACACAGAGAAAAAAATTTACGTTTTTTTTCACAGGAAAGACTGTTTAATCTAAGTTCCCTGTACAATCCATTCTGATTAAGTTTATAAAGGTATTCCAGTGTGTCCTCAGGTAAATTGCATTACAGTTATCTGTTTAAGATTTCATTAGGAAATTAATATAAGTGCTAGTGATCTCACACTTTAAGAGAAAGTAAAAGTAGTTAATTTTTCTAAGTTCCTGTACAAGTAATTATCTATAAACTATAAGTTTAATCTCTTTTCCTCTTCTTTAGGGAAAAATATATTTGTAGAAACAAGAAAAAAAGAAAAAATCTCCCCTCAACCCGAAAAATCTCTAGCATTTGTTATACACAGTGAAAATGGAACTAATGTTATTTTATTCCTAAGTAATTGTATCAGGCATTAATAAAGTTACTAAAACTCAGCCCCACCTTATCACACTAGATAATCAAAATGATTCTAGCAAAAAGTCAGAGAAATAATAGAATTAAAAATATACCTTTTATGTGCATTTATTTATGTAATTTTCCCTTTCGTCCAGAAAAGGTGTAAAAAATTGTAAAGTTTGGGTATATTAATATTTAATATGTCCTTTAACTACTAACATCTTACCTGAGTGCATGCCTCACAACTTGCTAGAAGTCGTTTCTCTTTGAAATAACTGTTCTTTGTCAGTAATAAAACATTTTTGTTTACACTAAGCAACCTCCTCATGTTAAAGGAGATTTCTACTCACAGAAAACAGCCAATAGCTGTTCCCAGAATGTTTTTATGCACCAGTGTGTAGAGTTTCCCTAATTACTGTCCCCTACAAATTATAAATACATAAAATATTATCTCAGTTCTCTACTACAACAAATCTTCTTTCCAAGAGAAAACTATAATTTTGGTATTGTTATAATCCATAGCTATTTTAATGTTCACACTTTCCATTTAAAAATTCTAATCTGGAGTTCAAATACGTACAGAAAGCCATATCACAAGGAAACAAGATAGCCATCTAATTTTATAAAATTGTATTTACAAAGCCTCAGTTTCATTGACAGGATGTTCTGTGTGTGAGCATATATAATGATTAAAAATTTACCAAAAGCCATGAATGCCATTTCACTGTCACTTCCTTTGATTAACCTTCACCTGACCTCATTCCCTAAGGCAATTTCAGATTCCTTTGTTTCTATATTCACATCTTCAGTCAAGCAGGGGAATTTATTAAAAATCAGTCATTAAAATGATTTCCTCAGAAGCATTTAAAAAATTTCACAGATGTTTGATATAAAAATGAAATTATTTATCATTATGTATAATAACTATGGTGACTATTCAGTTGAGAGGACAACTCAATTCACTCAGGACAAAGCTGAACTAGGCAGTCCTGTAGTTATAGTAGATTTCACTGAGTAAGTAAAATGTAAAGACAGACAAGGCACAGTGACCATCACATAAAGTGCAGCTGAGATGGAGAAATACACAAAAATGTATTTTACAATATAAAAGAGAAAATGTTATGATACTTAAAAAATTCAACAGTTTTCCAAGAATAATTTCTGCCCAGCATTAAAATCTTGAAACTGCTGATTGCTATTAAAATATTTGCTCCAAATAATAACTATTTAGCTGATTTTCTAAAGCTTTCTTAAAGTAAAATATTTGCAGTTTTATTATGAATGCATTTCTTAAAACATGACACCAGCTACTTGCCAATAATTCACATGAAAAGGGTATAAGTGAGACTAGAAGGAGGGAAAAAACAGCCTTCAACAGTAAAACAAAAAAAAAAATCCTTTGAAAATAATTTAAAAAGACAATAAATCACATTTGAGGGTTCATTTCATAAGCCTTTTATCTTTATTCACTCATTCCTCAAAAACTGCATGACCAAAAGTTTGATTCTACTTGCTAATTACAAGAGAAATTACATCTTTACGGTAGACAAAACAAGTTCTCACCATTCTAACCAACAGCCACTCACCATCGTAATGAATAATGGGCAACTAGACAATATGTTTCTTTTGATAAAATGCAGCTTGATGCGTTAAGCAAGCACCTAAGAAATGTATTTGCCAAAAATCTTATGCAGCCTTCTGACCTAACTTTCAGTTTAGGGACTTGAAGAATGAATTAAATACCACAAGAAAGGAAGTAATTAAATCCAGAAGATCAAACATTCTGTAGAAGCACACAGTTCTCATCCTTTTAACAGCTCTAGTTTGTAAAGTTAAGAAAGAAAAAAAAAAACTCTTGAAAGGTTTGTTAGATTTGGAATGAAACTGCACATGATATTGGATAGGATCTTGATTTGAATAAGCTATTACAAATATTTGGGACAATAAGATGTCCTAATTGAAATAGAAGATAATCTACAAAAAATTGTCCACTAGAAAATATGATAGTAATATAATTATATAGAAAAACAGTAGCCTCTATAAAAAAAGAAATTAGGAGTAAAATTACAGGTAAAATATCATATTGTCTAAAATCTTAAGTAATTCAGATAAAAGTAGATGAAACAAACATACACAACATTAATTTATTAAATCTAAGCACTGAATATATAATGAATTTGAGTGTGTCTCCATGTATCTTTGTGTGGAGATAGGTATATGTGTCTTTATTTCATTGTAATTCTTTCAACTTTCTGTATATTTGAAAAGTTTTACAATAGAGAATTTTTTAAAGTACACACCCAGAAGCCTAAAAGATACCACTACACTGAAGTTTTAAAATAGCACAAGTTTCCTGTTTTCTCTTATCCCCACTTGAAACTTAAATGGCTTTCAATCTCTCTCCCACTCAAATTCAGTGTCTAGAGGAAAAAGTTCCCTACTGTTTTCCTATCTCCTTGATGGCTTCCAACTTTTGGTGGATGGAGGGGTCTTGGACAAGTGATATTCTGAGAGCAGTTAGGCCTTAGATTTGAAGCACTGTTCTAACTCGAAGATACAAAATATATCTAATTATACACTAAATGTAATTTTAATTGAAATGTTTGAAGACTTAATAATGTAAATTTAAGACAAATGTGTTGTGATTTAAACCTCCTTATATTGACATATACTTGCTAAGAATTAATTTGAGTTTACTACTGGATGCTTATATTATGCTAAGGATTGAAATGTGTATAAACTAAAAAAATTAAAATTATCATTATCTACCCATGTTTTAAAAACCAGTTTCCCTTATGTCCTCAGTACATTAATAGATCTTTGAAAAACCTGAATCTATAGTCTATCATCTGATCACTAGAATGGGAAACCACCAAAAAAAAAAAAAAAAAGAAAAATAAAACACTAATCATGAGTATGTCCTTGCCCCTATCCAACTAAACCCTTTTACATATTTTGTACAGGCAACCATCTAAGTGTACAGTGTACAAAATGAAAAACTGTGTAATTAAACTGGAGATACGTTGCATCAAAATTTGCTGGAACTATTTTTTTAGATAGTTAAACCAAAGTCTTTGACTAGGCTAATGAGGGTTAAGCATCTCAGGCTTTTAGCAAAATGGAATGTAAATACAAGAGAAGCTGGAAGGTACTCCACAGCTATTTGTTGATTTCTTGCGTTCCCAGTTTTCCTCAGAACTTTAGTAATTTCCACCATTCTGCCTCCTTATGGACAGTCACTGATTCTTCCTTAACTTTTTCCTTCCAAAGGTAGAATGGCTGAGGCCAGCTAGTAGGAAGGGCCCAACCTTACAGCACATTAGTGGATGGACCACTAATTTCTAGTCTTTCCTAATTTCTAGTCCTATATCTTAGTCCTGAAATTGATCCTAATGCCTAGGAGAGCATTATGTTGTTAATGAACTTAGGCTGAATAATGTTGAGAGAACTATCTCTTTCAGACCGTTTCAAAGTTTTCAAAGCCTTATAGCCAAGCCTTACTTTATAAATAAAGAGCCTCTTAGCTCTTGCTATGCTGTGTCACATTCTAGCGGTCTTCAGTATTCGATAGCTTTTGCTTGTCTTTATTCTGCAAAACAGCTTCATATTTTTAAAGTGTATTTTATTTTAGAATTCCTGTGAAAGAGCCATAATCACTAAGAGTAAGGAAGAAGAATATCGTGGTTTAGCAGTGGAGTCTGAAGGTCTGGATTTCTTTTTCGTTTAGCCACTAAAATACAAAACACACTCTGTGAGATGGGTAATCATCTTCAGGCAGTTATGTAACAAGTGTATGACTCAGTTTCTTTCTATGGAAAACCATTATCCCAGTGTTAGAATCACTTACAAATGATACTCTGGCCCATAACAATTATTTTTGAAGGCATGAGTGTTCAGGTAAAAGGTTATAAAGCAGCAGTTACTACAGTCTAATATAATATTTTCTCTTGAAAAACAATACCTCTCCTACTTAATATGTCATTTGACCTCATAATCTAAAATTATTCTGGGGATTTTTCTTTTTTCGTCTACTTTCAACCATATCTGTCAATCATGTAAGGGAAAACTGGGCATAGTCTATTAAAATTTACATAGATTCGATAAACAAATCTACAAACTAAGCTTCTCCTTTTTTCTTTTTTTTCCCTTGTAATGAAAAGAGTCTTCTATTAAGAATTACAATAATAAAATATGGCAGTAAATCTTAAAGTGTGCCCTTCCTCACACTGCAGTTATGCAAAAGGTTATATAGTACAACAGTTATTAATCCTTCTTCACTTTGACAATTGATTTGAATTCAGTGTCTGTTGTAGACTCTTTATAATACAAGATCACGAAAGTTCAAAACTAATTTAGTACTCTTTGTTCCACCCCACAAAAAGTGCACCTTATCAAAACTGTTACTGTCAGATCGATATTGTGCTGAAACAAAAATGCAGATTAGCTGTTAAAGGCTTCTCTTTTTAGCTGCATTCATGAACTACTTTGCAAAACCCAAGCACTGTGGTGAAGGGGAAACAACTTGAGAAGAGAATTTTTAAATGGAGAGGAGAGGCAAGTAGGAAAAGAAGTTCCATAAAGGCTCCATTTCTAAAACCCACTGGTGTAAATTTAAGAAATTTACATATTTAAATAAAACACTGATTGTCCTTGGTGTGTGCAGATATTGAACTTGAAACTGGAGATTGGTAGTGGAGAAGACATCCGTTCCCATTTGGGCAGGTTTCCCTTTTCAGTCCTATAATAACCTACATGTATGGAACACACATCCCAGAAAAATTCTGCATAGATGCCAAAAATCAGAAGTATTTGAACAGACTGAAATGGTTTGACTCACATTAGAGATGCAAATATATTGAATCGAGATGCTAATAAATTCCCAGTTAAAGTACAAAGCACTCATTGATTTTAAAAGGAAAAAAAATCCACTCAGCTTACAGAATGTTTACAACAAAGGACAAAATACAACTAGCTTTGTTTTTCACTTAGGTTTATTTGGGAAATCCATCAATCTTTCTACTCTTCCCTGTCTTGTCCTGCTCCATTATCACTTAACCTCTCGGGGTCAGAAGAGTGCACAACCCTACACCAGGTTAGATGAAAGAGAGAGGAGGGGAGGGGAGCATTTGTCTGACCATCAGTGTTGGTAAAAACCGTACAAATACTGAAAATAGATGCTGAAATAGACACGGAGTTTATATGTTACCCTCAGGCATTGATACCTTCAACTTGTATGCATATTTACATTTCTGTATTCCACTATTAGATGGGAAACAGTTACCAGAGCAACATTTAAATCACCTGACAACTTTACTGTTTCAATAAAGCCATGAAATTCCTTCTCACAGGAAAAAAAACTTAAGTGTATGTAGTAACAAAAACATGGTATTGTGTATAATGCCTTCCCAATGGAGGGCATTTGTCTACATTTATTTTTGTTCTTCCTATCCAGCTAGTTAGTAGTAGAACTTAGGGATTTATTCCAGGTTTATTCTTCCCTGTCTCAATTTCTTCTTTTCCCACCCCTTCTATTCCCACTGGACTTTATAAAAATCTTACTAAGTTCATAGTGGTTGAAAATTTCCAGTTTCTCACTACACATTTGCATATGTGTTTTATTTTTCATTTTTAATTTACCATTATAAAAATTTACGTTTTAGGTTTCAGTCAACAATTAAGCGTTAAGTTCATATAGATAGATCAAAAAATTGGAAGTTAGGGGAAAAAACTATCAGTAATTATTTTGTGGAGTTTAACTCATTTATTATGGTGTAGAATTCAAATAGTGTGAAATACAGAAGGCTTTCAAACTTAAAATACATCAATAGCAAACTTACATATGGAGGGTATAATAATATAATCCTAAAAGCAAGCAAAACTTTCTTTTATAATTTACTAAGAGTTTCATTTTCAGTTCCTGTAAAAATACTTTTAATTTTTTGGTTGTGAAAAAATATTTTTGTTGTTTTTAAGTTTTTGTTTTGTTTTCGTTATACAAATCCTTCATGGCATGACAATCTTCACACTTTTAGTTGAAGTACTAAAAGTATATCTCTGCTATCTTCATTAGGACAAGCAATTTGCAATGCATGGCACCACAATTAACTGAGAGATTCAAATGATCAGGGAGGCAATTTTAATATCCTGCTTATTTTTTGAAAAGTAGTTTTAAATCTTCTCCCTAAGTAGTTTTCTAATATAGTGGAAATATGCACAGGAAAAAATGTATTTTATGAGACACATTTTCAATTCTCTACAATGAAAACTGGAGGATCAAGTGCTAAGCTGTTAGTAACTATGGAAACAAGTAACAAATACATGGGATCTTTTTGCTACTATTCTCCCTCTACTTTTATATATATTTGGCCATGAAAATAAAACTCTAAAATATGCTAGTTAGAGGATTTGTGTTAAAGGGAATTTATTAACTATAATATTCTTTGATGTTACAAAATAAAATTATATTGCAATATGTCTGGCACTTTACATATATTATTTTGTGTAACTTTCATAAAAAACAATACATAGAAATATTATCCAAATTTTAAGAATTTAAAATTGGAGACAAAGAACTCACTGCTCAGAATAGTTCATTCAAATCTGACCTACTACACAACCAGTGGGACCTACATACTTCCATTTAATGCCTCTGACCACTTAAGTATAGAAATATTACTAAATATGTAATGGTACATTCCATTGAACTCAACAATGAGTTAAGTGCTTGGGTTCATAAGTCAGGTATGTTTTCAGAGATCTGGAATTTACTTTATTTTGCTTATTTTATGTTTTTTAGTTATTTTTCACCTTCGGCCGTCATTCTTTACAAGACAGTGTATAAGGTTCAATTTCAAGAAATAGGATCATGAGATAAAATGAAAGACAGTATCAAAGTCATACACATTCATTAAAATTTTACTTTATTGAAAGTTTTGTATATTTATTTTCTATATTCTAGTGATCCTATTATAAGCATTCTAGTTCTTTGAGGGATAAGTGAAGTTTTAATACACATTAACATGGACATGTTAAATCTTTTCCATTGCTGTATTATAGAAATGCACATCATTGCAACCATGGGTTTACAATATTAAGTACAGTATGTTTCTAGATTTCTGTAAAAAAATAGACACTTTATAATAATAAAAGTCATTGTGATTTTAAAATCAATGGGTTGCTACTTTAATGTAGTTAAATGAATATATCTGCATAAATTAAAGCATTTTATGGTTTTATATATGGTTTCATATACTTTTTTGTCATCATGGAACAGCTACAGTTTGCTTTGAGAGCCCAAACTGAATTAATTGCATTATCTTTGTTCAAGAAACTGTTTAATTTGGTTAATGTATAGTTTCTTAAAACCCACTCAGTTATGGTTTATTAAAACATTCTATGTCTCAACAATGTTGGAGATATACACATATTGCAGTCAGAGACAAACATACTCTCTCAGGAACACTTACAAAGACCTTTTTCTTCCTTTTAATAAAAGCAGAGATCATTCCAAACACACAAAACTCCTGAGAATTTAAACCAAATAAATGAAGTAAACTCAAAATATTAAATAGAACCTTAAATTGTTTGAAGCTATTTTATTGCTATGAATGTTTGGGTTGGTTTCTTGCCAAAAAAAAAAGAAAGGAAAGGGGACAAGTGACAATCACTTATGAACCAAATAAACAATTCCTTGAGATCACTGAACCTGTCAACTTAGTAGGGAGAGGTTAGGTGACTGAGTAATAATATAAAGCATCTTGTTTTCCATATAATTTACTTGCAAGTAGTGTTTTCTTCTTAAGATTATAGTGAAAACACAATCAAAGAATAACTTCTTCATTCAAAAATTTGTCAAAGCCCTTATTTCAATCAAACATGACTAGTATATTCTAGTGCTTTCTAATGGCATTGAACATTTTGTTTTGTCCCAAAATCAGTATTCATTTTCATTGTCGTGTTTATAGCCTTCAATATATTAGTCTTGTTAAGAGAAAGCACTGATTCTCTTTCACTGTACTGCATAATATTGAAGCCATCAACACAAAGAAACTCTCCCAAGTGATGAAGAAAGTACATCAGCAATTGTCTCAATAAAATTTCTTCATAAACATGGCTCACAGTATTGAGATCATCTGAAGAAAATTAATAAGAGCATAATTCTCCAAGTAAACTACTAAAGTAGTGCTTCTAAAGATGTATGGCTGGTACAATACCTGCCTATATTGGTACTTCCTATTTAACCAAATCATATTTATATTTTTACTTAATTTCTAAGAACATCGAAAATGCAAATGAATAGGTTGATAACTAAAGAAGGGCACACATTTTACTTAACAATTTCTAGTGACTATAAAATTTTTGTTCTCATTCAGAATTTCTCACCTTCTTAATGCCTCTCATCTTCACCTTTCTGGCTTCCGTAACTATACTCCATTCCATTCAAGTAGTTTATATCCAATTTCTTTTTCACTTTTAAATATCAAATACTGTGCTAACTTTCTAACAAACTATAACAGCTTGACATATTTTGATGTTCCACTTGATATGTCTTTTTACCACATACTGTCCATTCAAATTTTAAACTTTATGACTCAAGCTTGGTATACTTGCTCTATGAAGTCTTTCCTCAGCTACAATAACTTACACACATTTCTTTATTTTCTAACTCTTCAAATGTGATTCTCCAGTAGTGGCATGAGGACTCTTGCTTTCCAAAGATTATTTCAAAGAATCTGGGACTTAAAAGTATCCATCTGAAAATACTAAGGAAGAATATGGTTTCTTTACTATGTGGACCTAATATAAAAATAATTATGATTAAAATGCCTGTATCTTAGCAAAAATTAAAACAGTAAAATTTATTCACTGTCATCTATATGCACAAGCCAGTGACAGTTAGAGTCTTAGTGGAGAAGAAAACTGTCAATTTTGTTAGTTGAAATCCTATAACGTATAACTATGTAACACATTCTTTGATGAAATGAAAAGTATTTTTATCTGAATAGTCAATAATAAACTCATCTTCAGGTAAATAAGTTGTATGTTTGTTTAGAGCACAGACTGCTAACCATTTAAAAGATGCATGAGTTTAGCTAATTATGGTGGCACATGCCTTCAACCCTAGCACTCAGGAAGCAGAAATATGCTGATCTCTGTAAATTCCAGCCATAGTGAGACCAGGTCTCAAACAAAATAAAAATAAATAAATAAACACATCATTATTTTTTTTTACTTGAAAGGCTGACAGTATTTTTGTTAATCAGATACTTAGAAAATATTTTATCAAAAAGTCAAAACAATATTGTTGTTTCACTGGAAAAAAAAGTGATAGCATTTGATGCTAATAATAAAAATGTTGCTTTTCAATAAATACTATTCTTAATGAAAACATACCTGTGTTTAGTAGTCTACCAGTACTGAATATTCATCTTATGACCTATGTGGTGATATGAAGGCATTTGGGTGTTGAATGTTATGGAGCACACTATCTAAATATATATAAGAAGTAAGTGAACATTTTCCAAATGTCTCATTCATTAATCTGATAACACATTCTACATAACAACTACCTTATCTTTTGTAAGTATCATTTTCCAAGTTTGGGTATACCTTTAAAACAGAATGTACTTATCTGCTTTTAAAATTAAAATAGCCATTCTTTTTTCAACTGTGTATTTGTGTGAGATTGTATTTCTTTATATATTTCAACAAAACAGCAGAGTGAACAAGATTGAAATTGGAAGCAAATATACAAATCCGCTATCATAAGATAGATGCAATAAAACATTTACTGATTTTTTAAAAATATTGAGCCTGGTGATGTCACAGTGCTCCAAAAAGCTTTGTAAAATTGATTATGTATATACTGAAACTTTCAACAGACATTAAAAAGGGCTTCCAATCAGTTCTAAAGGTAGTTTCAGAGAGCAATGAAGGGTGAAGACCTTGAACTTTGTTTGGTTGTAGTAGTGGGACTGTAAGAGGATTTTTGCTTAGAAATTCATTAGTGGTACCAAGTAAAAATGAGTGTCCATGTCTGATTATGAGCTTTCAGAGATGAGGGAGGAAGATCAAATGTTTGGAACTTTAATGCCATACATAGTTGTATATCAAAAATAGAAACACATTTTTGATTACAAGTTATTTTAACAGATGAAATGATTTCTAACAGTATAAACCATAAAATTCTTCTTGTTGTTTAGAACATTTTCTTTAAAATCACATTATTTATTCACTGTATAATATATCCATCATTATTCAAGTAATAACTATTGAAATAATGTTAATAAAACTAAATTTTAAAAACTTTCTACATGAAAGTCTGAAAGTGCGACACAAAAATTTAAAAAGTTATACTGAATGTTACTGTCTATTATGAAGCTAAACTACAAGTTAGTATTTATGCTGAATATAAGTAAACAACCATCAACAAAATAATAACAAATCAAATTTTACAGACTATTAAAAAGATGGCTCATGATCAAAATCTATTTATCTGAGATAGATAGCAGCTTATTATCCATACACAAATTTATAAATATAATAAATTTAATTGATGGAATGAAAAACAATAAGTATATGATCATCTCAGATACATTAAGGTGCTTGATGCTTTTCAGCACAATTTCATTTAAAATATTCTCCAAACGAATTGGTTATAGAAGGCATGAATATCATCCCAGTAAGTCCACATTTGAAAAGTCTACAATGAACATCATACTTCATGAAGAAAATTTGAAAGATTTTCTTTTAAGATCTAGACCAATGCTGGGCAGTGGTGGAGCCTGCCTTTTAATCTAAGAACTCAGGAAGCAGAGGAAGTCGGATCTCTGTGAGTTCAAGGCCAGCCTGGTCTACAGAGTAAGTTCCAGGACAGCAAGAGTTACAACAGAGAAATCCTGTCTCAAAAACAAGGCAAGCAAACAAAAAAGATCTGGAAGAGAACAAAGATGCCCAATATCACCATTTACAATAGAATAGAAGAAATCCTAATTGAGGTTTTTGGACCAGACTAAGAAATAATCATATGCAGATTAGAAAAAAATGTTAAATTATCTTTGTTTACAAATTTCATGAAGCTATAAATGGAAAATCCCAGTCAGATATATCAAAAACTCTTAAGAAAAATTTAATAAAATTACAGATATAAAATCTACATGCAAAAATCAATGTTAATTCTTTACACTAAGAGTGAACTGTCTATTAAAGAAATCAAGAAAGCAATCCAGTTTACTGTGAGCTTTAAGAAAATACTAAAATTTTAGTAAAAAATGCTAAACCAAGAGGCCAAAATCTTTACACTGAAAACTATAAAATACTAAAGAAGAAAACCATACATGTTCACAGATAGAACAACTAATATTCCTAAAAAATTATACCATATTTACATATTCAGTGAAATAACTATCAAAATACTGATCTTATCATCTATATAAGTAAATAAATCCTAAATATTTTCCATGAACCAAGTGACTTAAAACACCCAAAGAAATCTATATAGAGAAAAAAGTCAATGGCATCATACCACATAACTTCAAAATACACTACAAAAATATTATGCATGGATAAACACAAATACATGGATCAGTAACACAAAATAGTGAACCCAGATATAAATACATAATATTACATAAATGATTTTCAACAAAGTACCAAGAGTTCACAATGAAGAAAAGGGGTCTCTTTGATAAACCCTTGTGAAACCATGCAGAAGAAAGAAAATTTCTCTTTGACCACTTTTAAAATCAATTCGAAATAAAATTACCAGAAAAAAATTTATTGGAAATACTTCAGATTATGGAAATGGACAAAAGATATTGTTTTATTTTAACAAATGTAAAGACAGGCACTAAATACAAACTGGACAAATAGACATTACATTGAACTGCAAAGCTCTGTAACAACAAAGAAAATAACATAGAAAGGCCAACTTACAGAACTTAGAAATCATTTGAAAATCTTACATGTGAAGAAGTATTAATACACAAAATAAAGAAACAATAAAAATTAGCTCAGTATCAAGAAGGCAAATAACCTGATCTTTTTTTCTTTTTATTGAGAACAGATTTTTTTTCTCAGATAATAGAGTCTGATTACATTTTTCTCTTTCTCTACACCTCCCAGCTCCTTCCTACCACTACTTGCATCCAGATGCACCTCTTCCTGTCTCTCTTTAGAAAACAAACAGGGTTCTAAGGGATAATAAAAAAATAAAATACAATAAGATAAAACAAAAATTAACACATTGGAATTGGACAAAACAAACAAACAGAAGGAAAAGAGCCCAAGAAAAGGCTCAAGAAGCAGACCCACTCATTTGCACACTTGTGAATTTCTTTAAAAAAAAGAGTAAATGGCATGCCATAATATATATGCCAATGACCTGTAGGATAAAAGAACAGAAAAAAAAAACATAAATAAAAAATTAAATTTAAAAGGTAATTAATTTTAAGTAAAGGAAAAGCCCTGACACAACATTGTGGGACAGATAACCTCCAAAGATGCAATTAAGCTTGTATGTATTCTGTTAGCAATCTACTGCTGGGCATGGAGCCTACCCTTAAGAGTAGTGTGTTTTCCCAGTGCGATTTCCTTGAAGGAAACCAAATTTTCATTTGAAAGTGGTTATTAATTAGAGAGAGCTTTTGGGTTAGGGATGGATACATGTGTCCATTTCTTTCTTCAACTTTAAAACCCTGATTGGTCAAGACCTACATTTTTAAAAGCAAAAAACACTAGAAAATTCTCAAATGAAACTTTAAAATGGGCATTAGTACATGATATTTTGCCAAATTTTACTCTTACACAAGTTACATTGGGTAATTTTAAAAAGCCAAAATAAGTATTACTAAGAATATAAAAGATGACTTTCTAACACTCTTGGTGGGAGTATAAATTAGTACTACAATTAGAGATTACTGAATAGATGTTTCTTGAAGAAAATGAAAATAAAACTACAATATGATCCTACAATCTCACTATTGAACATACACTGAAAAGGAGATGAAGTCACTATGTTAAAGAAATTTCTATATAAATGTTCAGTTAGAAAAAAAGAACAAGCTTATGGCATCTTTTGTACAATATGTTGACTACAGTTACGATGATACATTGGAGTCCAGAAAAATGTTAAGAAGTAGGTTTTAAACATCCCTACCACAAAATGACAATTATGTAAGATACTGCTCACATTGACTAATTTAATTTGACAACTTCAGTATATCTGAATCTGTATCTATATCTATCTACGTAGTACATATTTGTTTCAAAACTTCACATTATATATAAATATGCAATTTTATTCCTCAGTTACAATTTAAAAAAAATATAATTAAACATTTTAAAACTCTGAATTTTACCTTTAACATGGTAGATGTCAGTCAATAAAAAGGAGTCATAAGACAAATATTCCTGTCACTTACCCAACAAATCTGACGACCTGAACTCCAATTCTGTATCCATGTAAATATAAAAAGATGAAATTAACAACACAAAGTTGTTCCCTAATCTCCATATGTGTGTCCCAGAAATATTCAACATTTATTAATTAAGTGAAGAATCTACCTTAAAAATAAATTGTTTGAAAGTCACATTTCATTTATGGCATAAATTTCAATCCAATTATGTTTTTATTATAAAATTTAAAGGGAACACTGTCAGCCAAAATGAGAATAGTTCATTAAAACTGTATATGTGCCAGACGGTGGTGTTGCCTGCTTTTTAATCCTAGCACTAAGGAAGCAGAGGGAAGCAGATCTCTATGAGGTCAAAGCCAGCCACTCACTACAGAGTGAGTTCCAGGACAGTCAGGACAACAGAGAAACCCTGGCTTGAGAAAAAAAAAATAAAAACTATATATGTATATTTATACACAAAATTAAATGTTTTTAGTTTTATATAAATAGTAATATGATTTTTGAGGCTTTTTCAGATGTCATCATTGCTATTTTGCCCTCCTTCTGTATTCACCTTCACACACCCTCCCTAAAGAGGGCGTATTTCCTATTTCCCCTTTCAGATCACTTGTATCCTGTTATTTCCTTTGTTGTTTCTTTTTGTTTTTTGTTTTATTTCTTTTGTTTTGAATGTGTGTGTGTGTAGTAGCATATATGTATATATGTATATACATGCATACACACACACACACACACAAACACACACACACACACACACACACACACACATCTGACACAACCAGAAAAATAAGTATACTAGTGGGACAGGAATGAGGATCAATGTAGTCAAAGTACATAATTCCATTTTTAGATACTACAAATATATTTTGTCATGGCTAATCCTGGTTTAAACTTGACTACATTTGGAATCAAATAAAATCCAAAAACCTGGGTACTCCTGTGAAAGATTTCTTAATTAGATTATTTGCAACAAGAAGACCCACCATAAATCTAGGTCATATCTTCTCATGGCAACCCATATAAAGAACAAGGAAGAAGGAAGTCTTTGCTTTCACCTGCTTTTACCTACTCTCACAGGCAAGTTCATCTGTTCAGCTGATGAGGGATTGCTTTACTGGCATTAGAACCTACTTCTTCAGGATTCCAGCATAGACTGAATGTCTGTGGAGACTTCCAGCCTTGTGGACTGAACAACGACAAGCTTTTTGGCTTTTAAGTCATGAGGTAAGCCATTGATCAAACCTACCCAAATCACAGTCTGTCAATATATATATATATATATATGTAATTACTATACACACACAGAGACACACACACATATGCTACTATACACACATATATTTGTGTATGTGTGTGTATATATATACACACACACATACAAATATATATGTACATCTATGGGTTGATTATAAAATTTTGCATTTTAACAGAACCAGAATTATTCTGCTATCTTTGGAATAATTGTGGAAATTTACCATAGGCAATATAACAAAAATGATCTTACTCATAGCATCAAACACATTTCCTTTCACTTCAGAACTGTATTATTTTATAACCAGGAAAGATAAGCATTAATGGCATGATGAAGCTGTTCAAAGATGGTTTATTCTTTGCCTAATTCAATCACTGGTTCTAGCCTGGAGCCCTTGAGCATTTTAGCCTCTGTACAATCTATTAAGTCTAGGACTGTGGAGGAATAGCCTTGTGTGAAAACTAGGCTCTATGTCCTAGGGGCTACATTCAGAGGCCTGTATTGTGGGCATGGAATATAGACACACCATTAATCCCAGTATTCAGAAAGCAATGGTGGTCCATGTCTTTAATCCCTGGAAGTGGGAGCAGACACAGGAAGGATTCAGAAAGATTAAGGGTCACACAGGAAGTGACATCTGAGATGAGTCAGAGTGAATGGCAGACAAAGTGACTAATCAGAGAAAGAGTTAGCAGAGTAAGGAAAAGCTCAACTCTCACAAGAGTTAAAAAAGAGTTACATAGTAGTAAGAGTCAGTAAGTTAACAGAAGCGGACAGAGGAGTCAAATCAGTTGAGAAGCAGGATGAAGAGTCGGTTGAGGAACAGTTAACAGAGCAAGTTGACGAGTCAGTAACAGAAGAGTTACAGAAGCTGAGGCTGCAGTGAGTTACAGAGCAGTTTGTTGCAGCTGTGAGTTGAAGAGGCAATGAGAGCTCAGGGAGAGACACGGAGACACAGCAGAGCTCCACAGAAGCCCAGAAGAGAGAGTGAGTTGAACCAGAAGAGTCAGAGTGCAGAAGGAGCTAGTCAGAGTGGCTCAGTCAACAGTAGGTCTCAGAAGGCTAAGGCTAAAGCCTTCTAGGTCCGGGATAGCAGATTAACTCTTCTAGATAGTGTGAAGGCTGAATCCTTCCAGTTTAAGGATTAAGAGCATGTTGTAAAGAGGCTGAAAACTCTAGGGCTTCAGGGCTTTGGACAAGAACCACTGATTTAATTTGACACAAGAATAAATTATCCTCTGCCCCGAATCAACAGCTACATCTGATGAATCTACATATTCATTGACATATACAGGACTGGAAGGCTTTGGCCTCAGCCTCTATACACATCTAGAACATTTATTTAGACCTCCACACAATCTATAACTTTTAAACCTCTGTACTATCTAGTCAACTTTTGAGACTTACTGCTGGCTGAGCCATTTTGACTAGCTCCTTCTGAACTCTGACTCTTGTGGATCAACTACACTCACTTGCTGTTCTGGCTCAAACTCTTCTCCAAGATGCTGGCTCAAACTGACCTTTTAAGCCAGCTGATTGTTTTTAACTGAACTTTTCTGACTCTTGGCAGACTCTGGATGAGTATCTGACTGCCTCAGACTGAACTTCTCTGCTAGGTTTGAAACTGACTCACTCTTCCCATCTGATACTGACTTCTTTTGTTGAGCTGCCTCTGTGTCTCTGTGTCTCTCTCCCAGCCTGTCTGCTTCTGTAACACATTGCTCCATACTTTCTTAGTCAGCATCTCTGTTTGTCGGTCTTATCTTCAGTCATTGTCTCTGTGTCTTGTCCTCTATCTGCCTGCTTCAGACTGCTTGCCTTATACTGACTGTTGTAACTGACCACTGTAACTGACTCTGTCCTTAGCTGAGAGCCTGTCTTTCTATCCTGAGAGTTCTCTGTGTCCTCACACTGACTCATTCTGCTAACTCTTCCTCTAATTTGTCATTTTGCCTGCCTTTCACTCTGACCCATTTCAGAGGTCACTTCTTGTGTGACACTGACTCTTTTTGAGCTCTACTTCCTGTGTCTGCTCCCACATATTTCTATCTTAGGGGTTAAAGGCATGTGCTAACACTGTTTTCTGAATACTAGGATTAAAGGTGTGTACCAACAGTCTTTCTACCCTAGAACAGCCATGCTGTCAGGTTTAAGGATTAAACATTCCTCTACAGCATGGAGTAGATATTTGCAACAGAAACTAAACATTATATATGTTATCACAAAAATATTTAACTAATATTGAATTTAATCCAGTAATTCATTAGAGTTATGTCAAACCTGATAGATGTATTCTGCACTTAGTTTCACTCACCAATAGAAGAAAATAAACAAATGAACCAGTGATGTATTTTTTTAATTATTGAAGGAACAGCTGAAATCAAAATTGGAAATGCACAAAGTACTTTGAGATGTAAACTTTATGTCTCTACTAATTCTAACATGTCAATATTCTTTTTAAAATTCTCCAATGGCTCTCCTGACTAATGTCCATATTATTATATTTAAATTCATTTTATGATGGGGGGGTCACCACAAAATGAGGAACTACATGTATTAAAAGGTCACAGCATTTAGAAAGCTGAGAATCACCATAGCAGAGGCTTCATCTACAAAACTCCTAAGCTTTTTTCCAAAAATCAGTATATATCTTCCCTCTGCTTCATTTTATGAACTAACTATTCCACTAGCAGTAGTTTAATAAAACAAGAGGCCATGAATTTGAAAGCAAGCAGGGAGTATTTAGAAGGAGAAAAGCAAAGGGAGAAATGCTACCATTGCGCTATAATCTCAAAAAATGTAATAAAGAAATTGTAGCTCTACTAACTGCTTTTCAAGGCAAGCAAGTAGTGTTAATGTGATGATGAGTTTTAACACAATTTTATTAGTAGTACTTCCACAACCAGCTCAAAACCTCAAGCAATGTGCTATATCTCAGAATCTCATAACTATGTGTTGTCAAATTCTAGAAAAAATCAATTAAATATTCTTATTTATAAGATACTGACTTTAAAGCCTATATTTCTGTTATAGTTAATCATGAAATTAGCTAGCAAATGAGTGGAGTGTGAAACATACTGAGGTAACTCAGACCTAGAAAGACAAACAGCACATGTTCTCTCTTATGTGTGCATTTGAGTTCCAAATGTTCAGATGTGAGTATAAAATCTATAGTAATCCCAAAAACTAAGACAATTAGAAATGGACCATATGGGCAGGGAGCAGGAAATGGAGTTCAAGAGAGGGGGATAATAGAGTATAGGTACTATGAAGTGGAAATGGAAAAACAGAAAACTGGGGAGGGGAACTTAAGTAGGGAAGGGGAAGGGGAAGTAGTAATACAGACTAAGAGGGAGGAATAAGAGATAAACAACACTAAAGATGTTTGTGAAAGCCACTGAAATTATTATTTTATAAGCTTACTTAAAAATATATGTATAATCTCTCCCTCCCTGTGACTATTTATCTCCCCTCCACATGTGGGTATGTTTGTGCACACATGTTGGTCAAGGCAACCCAAGAAACTCTCAAAAACAATGTAGACAATTGTCATTGCCCTTGGTTGTATCCCAGAACATGAAGACCTTACGTTATTTCTGACACAAGACTTGGATGAATTGGGTTAGAAATGACCTGGAAGCTTCCTCCCTTAGGACTAGTTCTCATAAGATCTGAAGGTACTATTCAAGCTTCCAAGGGAGAAAGGCAATCAATAGTCCTACCATCTATAAAGTGTATGAACCACAATGACCACCCCTGCAAAATGATCTCAGTGGCACACTAATGGCACTACTATCTTTGAGGTAACCAACAGCCATTTAACTGAAGTTAAGGCCCACTCAATAGGAAGAAATCATGTGTGGTATTGTAAATCTAGCTAAAATGTCCTGGTAGAGATATCATAGACCCTAGAGAAAATCTACTACTGTTATTTTTCTAAACCAGTAAAATATCTAACTGTATTCCAAATATGTATCCTTGTGCCCACAGAAAAGCATAGCTCTAATACCTCATCAAAGGAGCTCCTTTTTACAACAGATTGAGCTACTACAGAAATCCACAACTGGTCAAAACAGAAAATAAATGAACATTGGGTGCCCAGTACTAATTTAAATGTGTACAATGAAACACTACATCCAAAGTTTGAGGAAATTCATAGAAGTGGTAGAGATATTGTGAGTGCCAGAGGAACAGGACTACCTCTGCTCAGAAATAGTATCTTCTGTTCATGACAGAGAAAGTGCTATTATCTCTCAACACTATCATTGCCTAAACAAGACCTGAAGAGTGAAAGCTCCAGCTGACATGCTAATGTGGTTGGGGAAGATTTCACAAGATATCACATAGAGAGGAAGAGCCAAAGGCAATGAATGGGTATTAGGTGAGACAGACTGAGTATTCTCCAGCTATCCCAAGTATAAGCTATCTGATAGGTTATCAAATCCCAAGTGAACAATATGTATAAGTAACACTACATGCAAACACTAGGTTATATGTGTATATGCACATATATGTAACTATATTTAAAAAGAAGTTATAAAATTGTGAAAGAATATAGTGGTATGACCAAAGTTGGAAGGGGAGGCAAGGGGTGGAAATAATGTAAATACAGTTCTCATCTATGAACGTTTTAGAAAAATAAAATATTTTAAATAAAAATGACAACTTTGCTAAGTAAAAATGTAAAATATTACTAGGAGACAATAAGTGACTAAGTGAATAAATAACACTAGATTTGTAAATAAAAAGGTTATATTGTAAATATATAAATTCTTCCAAAACGTGTTGATAAACTGATTTGATCTCAATAAAAATTTTTATTTTTCTTCTCTCATATAATATATCCTCCCCTCCTCCTCCTTCTACCAGCTCCCCCCCCTCCGTCTACCCTCTTCCCCAAATCTCCCCCAACCCCCATACCTCTACCTCAGCCGCTCCCTGGAAAACAATAGTCCTCCCAGGGTTAATGATCAAACAATGCACAAGATGGAACAGGGTTAGACACTAATCCCTACATCAAGGGTAGTCTAGGCAACCCAACAGGAGGAAAAGAGTTCCAAGGGCAGGCAAAAGGTTCAGAGACACCCCTCCCCTACTCTAGCCTGTAGGAGTTCTACAAGAATACAGAGCCCTGTGTGTGTGTGTGTGTGTGTGTGTGTGTGTGTGTGTGTGTGTGTGTTCATTCTATCATTTCTATTTCTCTAGAGAACCCTTACACATTATTCTTGGGCACATGCTCAAAAGATGTTATAACTTACTTCAGAGTTACTCGCTCATCCATATTAATTGGTTCTCTCTATTCACAATAAGCAGGAAATGGAAATAGCCAAGATGTCCAGCAACTGCAAATTGAATAAAGACAATGTGGTATATTTGCATACTGAAATAAAAATCATATTTTTGAAGTAGCATGATAATGTGAAATGTACAAGAAAAACTTTCTCACTCATATTTTATATGTAATTATGAGCTTTATGGAATAAATTTGATGATTTATTTTTTTAAAGCATTCACAACTTTGACTTGAAATTTCTCCTCTGATACCCTGAAGAAATGTTTAAATACATTAATCAATAATATTTATTATGGCATGATTTGTAATACAGTAAATTGAAATTTTCTACACATCAATATAGAAGTGATCAGTCATTATGAAAGTATATGCATTCACGATTATATAAATTTATTATTAATATGAAAGTTTATACTTATATTACATTAAAACAAGCAGTAATAATTAATATAGTATTAATATAGTATCCTGGGTGGTTATGGTGCATGCCTTTAATCCCAGCACTTGGGAGGCAGAGACAGGCAAATCTTTGTGAGTTCTAGCCCATCCTGGTCTACAGAGTGAGTTCTAGAACAGCCAGAGTTACAAAAGAGAAACCCTGTCTCAACCCCCCCCCAGAATTAAAATATAAAAAAACAAGCATTAACAATTACTATGGTATGTGATTTTGTGTAATATACATTTTATATATTATGTATATTAATTTTATATGTTAGCATATATATATAATTATAAATTTCTATATTATATATCCTATTTGAATATAATTTTCTGTGTATATATACATGTGTGTGTGTGTGTGTGTATATATATTTATTTATTTATTTATTTATTTATAATTATATAGCAATTATAACAGCCTGAACATCAAAACAGTATTGGTGGCTTTGTCCTTGGTTTTTGTTTATTTGATTCTTGGTTTCTTGAGACAGGGTTTCTTTGTGTAGCACTGGCTGTCCTGGAACTGGCTGTGTGGACCAGGCTGACCTCTGAACTCAAAGATCCTCCTTCTTCTGCCTCTCAAGTGCTGGGATTAAAGTTGTGTGCCACCAGAATCCAGAAAGTGGCTTTATCTTTGAATATAATTTTTATAGATAAATTAATGTATTTTATATAAATTATAAGAAGTTAAGGTTTTTTAGTTTAGAAAACAAATTACTAATTTTTTATATTTTTGATTATTTTTATTTTATAATATTTTTACATCGAAATAAATATTATTTTGAATAAAGTATTTTTGTACATTGAAGTGTGGTTCTTATGAAGTATTTGTATTTGTGAATTGAATAACAATGACATTCTATATTTATTTACAAAAAGACAAATGGCATGTTGCATTTGTTCAGTTTATCCAAGCTAGAAATGAATAACAAACTGTTTCTACTACTTTTTTTGGTACAAATATATACTCAAACCTACAGAACCAAGTGTGATCCTTCTAAAATAAATGGGATATTTATATTTCTTCCATTCCTTTCTTTAGATTAACATATAGGCTTTAGTAATATATATAGAATTACATGATAGATAGATAGATAGATAGATAGATAGATAGATAGATAGATAGAGAGAGAGGTGGGGGAGTTGATCATTATAAAAGGAAGCTTAGAGTACAAAATATTTTCTAACAAAAATGTGTTCTCAAAATTATAAAGAAAAACAGTTTCAGAGACAAAGAAGCAAAACACTGGTATAACAGATAAAGAAGAATATATAACATAATTTTTCACTCTTTCCTGAGATTTCTCAGAGAATTTTCTAATGGAAACTTCATTCAATGAAATATATACCACAGAAATGAGAGAGAAACACAATTGTTTTTATGAAGAATATTTTCCACAGTAATTTCTACATTCATATAAACCAATAGTTCATCTGTTAACTATTATTTATAAACCCACTTTATTGTGGATACCTGTAGAAGTCTAGATCACCTAGTATTCATACATTAACTACCATGTACTCCCTCTGCTGGAACACTTATACAAGAATGAAGGTAGGATATGGGTAAAAGATTTCCCTAATTATGATCAATGTTGCGTAGAATTAAAAAAATGCTTTATTTGAATGAATATAAGTAACTGTTACAGCTGTATGGCAGTCATTTTATGACTTAGCCTGTCTTCTGTTAACTCAAGGATCATGAAGTGAATATTTAGTAATCCATACTGAGGACTGAATTGAAAATTAGTAATTATAGTCATTTTATTACAGTTTCAAATACTGTTTTTCTTCAAGTTTGATGGCTTATATTTATTTTTACTTCTAGTTAAAATTTCTGGAAGAGAGCTACTTTATAATTGAACAATGATTTTTATATTCTGTTTCTCTAGCCATGAAAGAAGTACAGGTTATAGTTATTGTCTTTGTTGGAGGACAAAGAAAAATAATGATAATTAATACCTGCTTGATTCCCAACTTCATATATTTTTTCTTAGATAAATTATAAAGTAGTGAATTTCATCTGTCATATTTACCATCCCTTCTCTTTTTGTGGACAAAATGGTGAGCATTCTGAGGAATTTGATGGTTATTCTAAAAGGTTAAGGCTATTTACTGCTAATTAAATCTGTTAATTTAACAAGGAAAATGATCATGGAAGAAAAGATACAGATGTACATTTTGCCTGCTCACAAATTCTCATATCTTTCATTGAACAACAGCTATTCCAGCAGACTCTGTTCTTTGATGCTGTTCTCTGTCCCCTGTGTGCAGTTGAAAAGACTGATTTATTCTTGATTATTTTTCTTGATTATGATGCCTATAGAAACAAATGTGTACTAATGAATAAATAAAAATCATGCCCATGAATAAAATAAAAATTACTGCATTAAAAATAAAATGCATTCATCCCTCTGAAGTCTTTCATTCTGATAGAGTATGTCAGTTAACAAAAGAAATTTAAGAGAAATGTATGAAAGAAATTGTTAAAATTCATTTGAACTTTAGTGCTTATAAAGAAAACATTATACATTCAATTTGTTCTAGAACGCTTAAGTAACATTAGCAGAAGGATTATTTAATGAATTCAGATAACAGTAATAATTATGTATACTTGTAGATATAAAACTGAAACGCCAAAGCCCTATATATACTACTGAGGAACCATCAAAAAATAATACCTAAGGACCCAGTCCTCACTAGAGAGGCCCCCTCCAGCAGCTGAGAGGGCCCTAAGAGGCCCAGGGCCAAACATCCTGTAGAAATCAGGGACTCCCATAGTAGAGGGAGAGGAGAGATGGCAGCAACCAGAGGGATTGAGGACACCAGGAGAACAAGCTCCACAGTGTCAACTGACCAGAACTCTTAGGGGTTCACAGAGACCTTAGACACGGAACCTATAGGATCCCCTAAATATATCTCATGGCTCTCTGAATTGGTGTCTTTGAAAATCCCATATAGGCTGGAGTAGGGCTGTCTTTCACCATTTTACCTACCTTTGAGACCCTTTTGCTCCTGCCAGGCTGCCAGGCCCACCTTTAATGTAGGGGTTGGTGTCTGGTCTCATTCCATCCTGCTATGCCATGCCTTGATTGTGCTGTAACTCTTGGGGGATTCTTTTCTAGGGAGAAGGGGAGATGTCTTGGGGTGGTGATGGGGGTAAATCTGGGGAAGATGGGGAGAGTTGGGAGGGGCAAGGAGGGGAGGAAGTGGGGTCGGGATATATTCTATAAGTTGTATGTGAGAAGAAAAATTTTTTGAAAATAAAAAAATAAAAAATGTTTTAAAGATATAAAAAGACATGATGTAGAATGAGGTATGAAGACACATTTATTGACTGTGAAAAAATTGAGAATATCTGGGTCAGTGAGGTGGTTCCAGTGGTATAGGTGGAGCAGTTAAGCAATACAAACCTGAGTGTGATCCCCAGGTCCTGAATAGGTAGAAAGAAAGAAACAACTCCAGTATGTTGTCATTGTCCTCTGACCTCCAGAGATGTGTTTTGGTATAAACTCCTCCCCAACAATATAAACAAATAAATGTCATTTAAAAATTAGAATGACAATCTAAGAAACATGTAGTTGTTGATTTAGGACAAAGGGTGGTTTATTTGTTGTCTAATCAAATCATCAGTTAAATGTCCTCCAGTCATAGAGCTTTTCAGCCTCTTTACACTATAGTCTTAAGCCTCTGTGACCTACTGACTAAGCCAATCTGACTGACTCCCTTATGAACTACCTCTTTTCTCTCTTAGCTGTACAGAACTCATACTCTCCTCCATGCTGATTGGTTCAAACTGATCTTCTGAGCTTACTGCTTAGGACTTATTTCTGACCTAACTCTTCTGACTCTGGCTTACTCTTGCTGAATCTCTGACTGCCTCGGATTGAATTACCCTGCTCAGCTTCAAACTGACTCACTCTTCCTGTCTAATACTGACTTTCTCTGCAGAGCTGCTTCAATGTCCCTAAGTCTCTCCCTGAGCTCTCATTGCTCCATATGGTCTCAATCAGCCTCTCTGCTCCTTAGTTAAGACTTCTTCATTTTCTCTATGTCTTGTCCCCCATCTACCTGCTTTATACTTCTGTCCTCATACTGCCTACTTGACTGATACTTCTTTAACTCCTCCTTCTGGAACTGACTCTGCTCTGAACTGAGAGCATGCCTTTTCTATCATGAGAGTTGGGCATGTCCTCACTCTACTATCTCGTCCTTTGATTCGTTACTTTGCCTGTGCTTCACTGTAACTCATCTCAGAAGTCACTTCCTGTGTGACACTGACTCCTTCTGAACTCTGCCTCCTATGTCTGCTTCCACTCTCTGTTTCTGTCTTAGGAATTAAAGGCATGGACCACCACTACCTTCTGAACACTGAGATTAAAGGTATTTCTTCATTCTGTCCAGACCATACAAGTTTCTGGAATATACACCCTTCCTAGCTTTCACACAGGCCTATTCCTCTACAGAAACAATTTGCCAAGATCCTACTTACTCATTGACAGTGATCAATTACATACTTTAAATTAACTATTTAATACTAAATAAAATCCAAGAAGCTCACTTTATAAAAATATACATTAAAAAGCTATTTTGATTGTAGAAAGTGTAGGTTAAATGATGCTTGACTAGCATGCACAAGGCTCTGGATTCAATCCCCAGTACCACTAAACAGAAAGAAGAATAAAATGAAAAAAAAGTTAGTTATTAGGATGTATATCCTATATTTGCCATACATCTACTCAGAAATTGAAATATGTTCTCTTTTATGTGAATATTTGACTAAAACAATCTTATTTTTTGTTTATAATACTTTCTTACAATCTAAGTTTGACAACAGAAATATTTTGTCCCTCTGATAAGCTTGAGGAAGGAAAGATTTCTAAATGATTTATCATGAGGACTCAGTGGCAGAACAAAATAAAACATAATACATTGAAAATATAGATAATGGATAAGAACACTAAAGGAAATGTTTTAAGTGTGGAGGGATATTTAATCTTTTAATCCAGCAGCATGGCTGCTCTAGGGCATAAAGAATATTAGTAGATGTTTTTAATTCCAATGTAGCACACACCTTTAATCCTAATTCAGAAGGCAGTGGTGGTGCACACCTTGAATCCCAGCAGAGCTCAGAGGGAGAAGCCGAAAGTAGAGGCAAAGTTCAGAGTTCTGACAAGGAAGTAAGGTGGAAGCAGACAAGAAGCAGAGTGGAGAGCTAGTTCAGTCAGGCAGTTTGAATTCAATCAGTTCACCAACAGTTCAGTTCAGAAGGAGGAGTCTAGAAGAGTAGAGCCAGTCCAGAATAAGCTAAGAGAGAAAGCAGAGAATCAGAAGCAGAGGGTTTGTAATTTACAATTCAGAGTACAGAAGACAGCTAATCGGAGTGATCTCACTCAGCAGTAAGTCTTGCAGTCTAAAACATTCTAAATTTAGATTTAAAGATTAGATTGTATGGAAGCTGAAGTCTTCTAGGTCTGGGCTTGCATCTTGAAGACTGTACAGAGACTGAAGCCCTCTAAGACCAGGCATTGAATTAGCCAAAAATAAACTGCCCTCTACCAAGAACCCACAAGAAACATTAACAAATCGATATGTCTACACCTACAGATAAGTTCTAGAAATTAGTGTGTTTTGACCTGGGGAGATAGCTGGGAGAATAAAGCTGCTTGAAGAACAAGTTTAGCTATATCTGTTTGAACTTCGGAATCCATGTAATGGTGAATGTAGAGAAAAGACTACATACAAAGTTGTCATTAGACCTACACAAGCATGTCATGTCATGCTTGCTCCCTCTCACAAACAGCATGTTCACATGTGCACACAAACACAATAACAATAAAGATTTTATTTTCCAGGAAAGAACTTAGTGTAGGGGCTGGAGAAATAGCAAAATGTTTAAGAAAACATATTCTTCAATCCATAAGTTAGCAAAGAGGGAAGGGAAATTGGAGGGTGAAGAGTAAGGTTGGAAGTAAAGTAAATAGAGTAGAGAAATAAAGGAGTCTTGCTATTCTTGCAGTAGATGTGAGTTTAATTCTGAGCATCCACATGGGGCAACTTACAACTGTGTATAATTCTCTCATTAAGAGATCTAACAAGCTCTTCTGGCTTCCACATCCACCCCTACATACATGTGCATATATAAACATGCAAACATACATATACTTATTAAAAGTAATTCTTTTAAAAGAAGTTAATGTGTTCTTAATTAAGACTCTATTAATATGTTTTAAATACTTTTCATAAATAGTCTTTTCAAATGGATTTCAGTCTCTCTTCAAGTAGATCTCATGCCTGGTGCTATAGTCAAGATTAGTAACCCCAGGCCTCTGGGGGATAAGACAACAGAATTGCATGTTTGACACCAGATGTTATATAGTGAAATATGTCTCAAAATATAAATTAATTAAAATAAGACATTGAAAATGAACCAAGTGTCTGTCAAATATTTTGGAGATTATCTTATTGTATGTTTAACACTATGTAATAGTAATAATCTTTGGCTATTTTAGTCATACTTCAGTAGAAGATCCATACCAGTCCATTAATGCGAGGCTTAGTTCTTGGCCTCTGTTCACGATATAATCACTGCAAAGGTATAGGCAAAGATGTTCAGGTAGATTCTCACATTTAAGGAACTTCCAGGACAAAGGGAAGATTAGAACCTGCCTCTATATGACTTGGTAAAGAATAGTTAAGGTTTCAAAAAAGAAAACAGATCTCCAAACGAAAGAGATTTGGATGCGTCAAATAGACATGTCCAGAGAAGAATCTCAATGTAGCATAGCCTAGTGAAAATGTCAAAATTTCAAAGGAAAGCAGCAACATTTAAAGCTGTAAAAGAGAAATGCCAGCACACTAACAAGGCAAACACCAGATCTCATTGAATAATAATTCTCAATTCCAGGCAAATATGGGATGAGAGATTTCAAGCCCTGAAAATAAATAACTGCCAAACAAGATTGCTATATCTTATAAAGCTATCATTGAAAATCATTGCAATAAATATAATCACTTTAAGGAAAGCAGAATATGAGGCAATTTACAAGAATCAAGCCAATACCTCAGTGACTATGTGAAGGAATACTATTCACAGAGGAAGAAGCACAAAATTCCCATTCATTACAGCACAGGAAACAATGAATTTCACAAAAGGAAGAGATGAGCTAAGGATGACTGAGAATGATTCTATCCAGCCCAACACTTTAAACCAGCAAGCAAGTAATAATAACTGAGGAACAGAAAAATAACTAAAAATAATCCAACCAACCACCACAGTTAGTAGAGAAATAATAATCAGGAAAAGTTTCTCAATAACATTCTTAGATGCAGATATCTATAAAATATTCTATCCAATTGATACAGAATATGTATTCTTCCAGAGATCCCTATTAACCTGTAAACTACTCCTCACAGTATACATCACAAAGCAAACCTTAACAAATGCAAATGATTAATAACATTTTCTTGAGTCTTATCAGATCACAATGTAATCAGACAAGAAATTACCATCAATATAAACCATAATAACTGCACATTCATATTATTATTCAAGTATTAACTTGAAGACTAAATAATGCACTTTTTATGTGAACATATTTTTATGTTTACAATGTGTATTAGGTGTATGTGATCATTCACTTATATGAATGTGGGCATGCATATACCATCATGTGCATGTGGACATCAAAGGACAACCTCGGGTATGAGTCTTTGCCTACCACCATGTTTGCGACAAGATCTCCCTGTTGTTTTTCCAATGCATGTACAATTTATTTACAGACTTCCATGGATTCTCCTGTCTTCACCTCTCACATTCATGTAGGATCATTCATGTAGTTGATTACAGAATCTAATGTTATTCATCAATTTGAGTTTTGTGGATTCAAAGTAAGATCCCCAAAACTTGTGAAACAAGAACTTCACCAACTGAGCAATCTCACTAGCCACTCAACAATATACTTCTAAATAGACAGTGGGCTATTGAGAAAGTTAGGGAAGGAATTAAATGATCTCTATAATCAATTTAAAGCAATATCTTAACTGAGCAATTTATACCTATAATGAATGCTTACATTAAAATCAGAATGATTCCAAATAAATAACCTAATAATGCATTTTATTCTTCAACAAAAATGTGAACCAACATTCAAACACAGTAAAAGACAAAAACTAGTAGAGATTAGAATATAAATTGTTGAAATGGAGGCTAAAAGAAAAATAAACAAAAACAATCAAATAAAGAACTGGTTGTTTTATTCTGTCACTTATTTTCAAAGACAATTTCAAAGACAATCATGGTTTCCACAGGTATCACATTATTCCAAACATACATGGAAATATAATGGAACACCAAATCTAAGAATGTTAGAATATGTTAGAAAATATAGTTTGATTTTTTTTCTCAAACACACAAATCTCAGTTGATGAAAAGGTTGCAAAAATGTCGAATGGTAGTGAGTTTGTGTACTTGTTAATGTGCTTTTGAAAGCAGCACTTGATGATCCAAATTTAAGCTTCTTAATAGTATCATTATTTTATTTTAATGTATAAATCCATTACTTTTTTGAAAATAGAATTCTTCATTCAATTTTTAAAAATTGATTTCTTTAAAAGACAAACAAAAAACAGACTTTTATCCAAGCTAATTAAATGAAGACTTAAATTTATATAATTACCATAGAACAAGGCTTATTACAACAGAATCCAATAAAATTCAGAGACTTTCATTGCAAATTGTGTTGAAAACTATATTTCAACAATACTGAAAAATGTAAAAAAATTAATAAATTCTGAAATATATATGCTAAAATTTAACTAAAACAACACACAAAATCTTAAATCTGTAATATGTAACTGAAGAAGAGATAAAAGTTTACTCACAAACCATGTATGGTGGTGGCACATGCTTTTTAAATGCCAACACTTGAAAGGCAAAAGCAGGCCCATTACTATGAATTCAAGGCAAGACTGACCTAAATAGTGGGTTCCAGGTCAGCCTTTGCTACATATACAGTAAAGACTTATCTAGCAAGATGCAGAAACATTACTACAAAAAATATTCCAGAACCCAGTGAATTCCTTGCTCAATTTTACCAAACTTTATGGAAGAAATAATAACACTACCCCAACAATTTCATTGAAATAGTGTAGAAACACTACATTTTTCTTACCAAGACAATATCACCTTTATAGAAAAATCAGTTAAAGAAACAACAACAAAAAATTATGAACCAGCTTCATTGATATAATTGTTACAAATATTCTTAATGAAAACTTGCAATCTGATTTCAAAAATTCTTTAGTAATGACTATGGTTGTTTCATCCACAGACTCAAGGTTTTTGGCTCAGCATATGCAAATCAGTAAGGATAATGAGACATATACATAGATGCGAACACAGAAATAAAATTATTTCAGAGCTGCAAAAAAAGCATTTGACAAAATTTATCACTCATTCATGAAAAAGTATGAAAGAAGCTAGGAATACAACTAACATATCTCAACTGTATAAAGGTGATCTATGACAAGCCCATTGCCAGCATGATTGTGAATGAGTAACAACTGAATGGTTCTGCTAAAATCAGGACTGAGACAAGGACATCTACTATCACTACTTTTATTCCATAAAATGTTTTCAGGTATTAGTGAGAAAAATGAGATATTTGAGGTAAACAAAAGGGATATAAATTGGAATGGAAGAAATCTAATCATGCCTATTTTCAAATGATCTGATCTTATATTTAAAATTTCCTAAAGACTACATCAGAAAGAAACATGTATATGTTAAGCATTTGGCAAGGTGATAATGTGAAATAAACATAAAAATCAGTAACTTTTCTATCTGCTAATAGTTAACAAGAAAAAAATTCATCAATGTCATTCCTCTAAACCCAAGCAGGAGACACAGATCTGTTAAGCAGTTTGGGGAAAAACATAATATGAAATCAACATAAAAATCTGTAACTTCTACCTTCTAATTCATAGCAAGAAAACAATCTCTAATGTCATTCCTTTTGGCTTAGGCAGGAGATACATCTGAGAGTGCTCTAGGTGTGGATAGCTCAATTGCCTCCTTCTATGATGCCTACGCCATGCTCATGCCCAGATAGGAACCACACTGTTTCAAAGTCTGTTCCAAAATCCTCACTCACCCCATGCCACCAAGTCCTCTCCACTCCATGCTTGCAGACAAGCTACATCCAAGCATTTCTTTGCATCTTCTGAACTAGGACACTTACAATTTACCACTCATCCATGCCACCCCTCCAGGCTTAGGCAGAAACTACATCTGCAAGCTGTTTTTATCCAGACTCAGCTGAGATCTACAACTGTGCCCTTGCTGAGTCCAACCCAGATCCCTGGACCTGTACTGTATTTCAGATCATGTCTACCCAGGAGCAACACCAAGGAACTTTTGTGGGCTTTCAAGAAATCTCACATGATTCTTGGGACACAGTCATAACACCAGTTACCAGTGAATTGGAGAAACCGTTTTCTCTCCAACAACCAACAATATCTGAAGGACTAACTTGCACATGTTGGCTAACTAACCCCAAATCAACCAAGTTTAGGCAACAACAAAAACAAAATCAAGCCTCCGTGCAACATAAGAAGGCTAGAATTTCACATCAGACAAACAGCCAATGAAATAAATCTACATGATCATGTCCCATTACTGAAATACAAACAGTTTGAAATACCAATACAATATTTTACCTCAAAAGACCACTAATCCTATAGACATATTCTCTAGTGCAAATTACTTGTACAAACCACAAAGAACAGAATTTAAAAGAACAATTATAAACATTATCAAATAATTCAAGGAATTCAAAGTGGACACAAGCAAACACCTGAATGAATTTTAAGGAAGACAGAAATCACAAACTGAAGCCCAAGAAAACACAAACATGAGATTACAAAGACGATACAGGATTAAAAAACTGAATTCAATAAAGAAATAGAAATAGTGATTGTTGGATGGACTACTACAAACTAAGAGAGTAATAAGTATATCCAAAGGTCTACAGAAAGAAAACAAACAAAGCTATAAGACATTAAACTGGATGAAGAACCCAAACAGCAAAAAGATAACAAAATAACAGTGATCAACAAACACTTTTTTAATAATAACTTTAAATATTAATTGCTTTAGTTCTCCAAGTAAAACAGGCTGGGTAAATGGAATAAGCAAAACCCACCATCCTATTGTCTACAAGAAATGCCCAGCTTAAAATATAGATAACATCTTAAAATCAAAGTACATAAAAAAATGTATTCCAAACAAATAGTACCAATAGGCTAGTAGACGTTACTATCCAAATATCTGAGAAAACAGATAACAAATTATAACTAATCAGAATAAATTTTGAAAGGACATTTCATTCTAATTAAGAGAACAATTAACTGAGAAGGCATTGTGATCTTAAACATACATGCACCAAACACTTCTGCAACAATTTCACAAAAGGAGTTTTGCTGGATTTAAAGAGAAAGATTAACTCTAACTCACTAATACAAGGCCATTTAAATTCCTCATTTTCTCCAGTAAACCAGTAATTTGGACAAAAACAAAGAAACTTTATAATTGCATGGCAGCATGCATCAAATGGACTTAACATATATCTACAGAATATTTCAGTCAAGCATCAAAGCTATACACATTCTACTCAGTATCTCATGTAAGTTTCTCCAAAATGGACCACATATTGAAACACAAAAAACTCCAACAATACAGAAAACTTGAAATAACTTCATGTATCATCTCTGAACACAGTGCAGCAGTCCTGCCCAGTTATGATGCCAGACAACCTTAAGGATGCATTTATTAGTGGCACACATGCCTTCAGTAAAACCAATGGCTCTCTAGTTGGATGCAATTCCAGCTCAATAAAAGGGAAATACTGCTTGATGTTGAAAACCTAGCCACATACTGAGGGACAGTGAAGTCATGGATCTTGAAGGAGAGTTTACAACCACCACTTCACTAAGTCAGCATAAATCCATACATGCATTCTCAATATTTATCCTTATACCCAGAGATAAAAGTAGTTATTGTTCTTCCTCAAGGAAATTTCTCTCTGAAACACATGGATACCATTACAGAAAACCACAACTGATCAAAATGCAAAGTTGTGGAGCCCAATCCCAACTGATATATCTGCAACACAAAATCTGGCACTTAAGGTTCAGGAGTCACTGCAGAAGAGAGGGCAGTAAGACTATAAGAGACAGAGAATTATTACAGAGGATTATTATCTCATAATAATAATTACAGAATGATTATTATGAGATTGTTTTTCCTAGAAATGTCAGAGAAGTTACCAACCCAGCTGCTTAACATGACCTGAACAAGGACAACACCAAGAGGCATTCTAACAAGAACAGGTGAACATTCAGGACACTCAAACCTAGACAAACAACTAACAACTAAGAAATAATGAGAGCAGGAGAAATATTCTTCTTCAGGGACAAGAATACCAATTGGTTATACAATACCAAGTGGTAAGTCCTGAAAAATTATATATATACAAGTAATATTATATAGACTGAGTAGGTTGTATTTATATATTTGGGGATACATATTACATTTATGTAATAACTATTAAAGAAAAAAAGCAATGAACTTGAAGTAAACTATACAGTGTACATGAGAAGGATTGTAGAGAAAAAAAGAAAGGGGAAATGATAGCTATAATCTTCAAAATGAAAAATTTTAGAATTTAGAAAAACACTCTAGAAAGATATTTATAACTCTAACTATATACATAAAAATTAGAAACAGGACAAATAAGTTACTTAATGATACCACTAGAGGTTAAAAAACAAATTTTTATATTATTTTTATTTTTATATTACAAAAAATTATTTTAAATATATAAAATAATATTTTATATTATGAAAAGGAAGAAATATGAAAAATTAGAGCTGAAATTAATAAAATAAACACAAAGAAAATAAGACACAAATAATCTATGTATCTAAGAGTGGTTTATTTGAGAAGATAAACAAGATCAACAGACTTTTAGTTCAATTAAGAAAAAGAAAGGAAAAAAAGAATGAAAAAGAAGAGACTAACATTATTAGAATCAGAAACAGAAAAACATTACATCAGACACCAAGAAATTCAGAACATGATAAAGGAATATTTTAAAAACCTATACTCCATTGAGTTAGAAAACCTAAAAGAAGCTGATAGATTTTTAGCTATATCTGAACTACCAAAATTAAACAAAGAGGAGATGAGCAATGTAATAGAACCAAATGACTAATTCTACCACTGAGATGCTTGCACATCAATATTTATTAAAGCACTATCCCTAATAACTAAGAAAATTAAAGTAGCAGTAGATGACTAGATAAAGAAAATGTAGCATTTCTTTTGTATTTATATACCACATTTTCTCTATCCATTTATGTGATGGAATACCATTACCAAGAAAAAATGAAATCCTGGTGTGTAGGAATTTGGATGGAATTGGAAATCATTTTAAGCAGAATAATCTAGAAAAAAATCATGTCTTCTTTTATGTCCACAACCTATATTAAGTAAGTGTGTGTGTGCATGATGTATATTGATCGTAATACTAGATTAGTGGTCATGATGTAGGAGAAACAAAACTTGGGAGGGTGAAATACAACAAAGATAAAGAACCATATGTGACATGAAAGCAGAAGAGGGACTATGGGAAGAAGTGAACCAGCAAGAGAAGGTAGAGGGATGTGGAGTGGATGGGGAAAATATCAACAGTGTGAAAATGTCATAATAAACTCATTGTATTTTTTTTGAAACAGAATCTCTCAGTGAACCAGGAGATTAGAAATTCTACAAAACCAACAGTCCAGTGAGCTCCAGGAATCCTTTTGTCTCTGCCTCTCCAGGGCTATGATTACAAGCAAACATCACCAAGCTTTGAATTTTACATGAAGTGTTGGAGAGCTGAGCTCAGGTCTTCATGTTTGTGCAGAAAGCACCAAACAATTTTAAAAAGAATCTTATATTTAAATACCTGCTTCATTTTGTCCAAACTACTGTAAATTATTATGAGCATTCTAAATAAGAATTTTTCAATAAACATGGTATTAAGTATATAATGCCAATTTGTTGCTCAAAATATCTCTAATTTGATCTTGAAACTGTGACATTCCTGAAGGAAGGGGACATTTTCTATCCATTTCTGGTTTTGAAAACATAGACTAGCACCTGACATAAGGTATGTGTTGAATGGTTATTGAAGAATTGACAGAAAATTGAATTCACTATATGTAGTTTCCATCTGTATATATGAATATAGTCTGTAGCTCAAAGTATAAGTGTACAATAATATTTCATGGGATATTACTTGTCACAATTTTAAAAAGAATTATGCACTTAGGAAAGCTCAGTACCCGTGGATAAATTCTATTTAGTTCTTAACTCTGAGTTGCTCACATTTTGAATTATTTTTGTGTAATATGAAACAAAAGCATCTCTTTTAGAAAATTTGGACTTTTACTTTTTGACAGGATTATTGTAAAGTCAACTCTTCACTTTAACTTCGCATACTCTCATGAAAGTTTTTATAGAGAGAAATTAAGTGGATAGATTCACTGTGTTTAGAAAGGCTCTGACTTTAGAAAATATCTTTAAAGGAGTAGGTAGAATTAGTTGTTTTTTTCAACAGCTACGTGCTATGTGTGGTTGCTGAATTTCCTTCCTTTATTCATAGGTAACTCAAGAATCAAACATTTTTATCATGTGGCTTTATCCTCAGCTGTTCAAGTATCAAGGTTAAATAAAACTATCAAATTAAACTCAATTTATTTAATGACTACTATTTTAAAGTATTATTTAATAAAATGGCCTTAATCTTCAGTTTAACTAGAGTGAAAAGAACGTTCCTTATAAGCTGTCTGCAGAGTATTTATATCAAAGTGTTCTTCATCTTTTATGGAGGAAATGAACTGAACTTCAAAGGAATGGAGCTTTTTTGACTATAATAAACATGTCATAAAATTTTATATTTTAAGTACAAGATCCTGTGTATTCTCATAAAAATAACTTTTAAAAATATGATTAGTACCATTTTTCTAAAGATTTAAACACACAACACCATAAAGATTGTTGCTTTTTTTTCTTTTATCATTGATCAAGTATGTACGCAAACTAGTACATACATTATTGAGGTCTTAAAATTCCTTACCTTGTGTGAAAACTAATCATTTAGTAATACCAAAATATTTCTATGTATAAAATTCTCAATAATTATTGCTCATTAGAAAAGTGAAATAGACTAGATAATTATGGATAGATGGGGGTGGCTGGAACTGGAGAATCAAGGGGAAAGTGAGAGAGGGAAAGGCAGACAGGGGATGGGTAGTATAGGGAGGAGCAGCTAAAGTTAAAGGAGATTTGAAGGGTAATGTGAAAATATAACATAGTAAAAACTTTCATATATATGCCATTCACTTGGCTCATCTCAGAAGTCACTTCCTGTGATGCACTGACTCCTTCTGAGTTCTGCTTCTTGTGTCTCCTTCTACTGTTTTTTTCCAGGAATTGAAGGCATGGACTACCACTGCTTTCTGAATACTCAATTAAAGATGTGGTTATATTCCATCCAGACAACACAGGTCTCTGAATGTAGACCCTGGAATGTTGAACTTTGCTTTTACACAGGGCTATTCCTTTACACATGGGATTTCAGGAAACAGTAAGACAAACGACACTTGTAATTCTTTGACACTGTAAGAAGTCTGTAAAAGCTGAATTCATTCTGTAGAGGAATATTTAATCTACATGACACCTACTATATTACTCATCAAGAAGATATGGAGACAAATTCATAGGTACAAACTCTGCCATACCTCAGCAGAGGTAACATTATCATGTAAAACATCATACTGACAGTGGAATCCTGAGTGTTTCCTTGCACGGGTTTTTATTAATACCTAAGCTCCTAGGGTGTTCTATTGACAACATGTGAAGATCATGAGGAATCAACCATCTTTTACATAAAGCCAAAATCTGAGGCAATACAAAATGCCAAGGCCTAGGCAGTTCTTTACCCAAAAATGCTCAAAACAACCTGTAGAAATATATGTATTAAAGCCTTTGTATCTATCTAGCTTTATAGTGAAATGTATAGTAAGGCCTTTGCATCTGGCTTTGTAGTAAAATGTTTCAGCAAAGCCTTTGCTATGTCTGGTTAATTCAGAAGAGGCTGAGAAATTGTTTTGAAGCTGCACTTGGTGCTATGTGAGAGTTTAAGGCATCACAGACCTGGAAACCTGGAATTACTTTTGACTGAGATTTGAGTAAATTGTTTATGCTTTTGGGCTGCAAGTATAAGATGGCCTATGGTAGTTGGAACTTTTTCCCAGCACTAATTGACCCTATGTAATTATTGAATAAATATACTTAGAGCAAGCAAGATGGGGTCAGTCTGCAAAGTGCCGTCCCCTCTGCTCATTGATTTCAAGTCCTAGAATCTTGGTGTGTTTCTCTCTCTCTTCTGTAGCACCTACAACAAACATCAATCAATAACAACCATTTTAAACATATATAAAAGTAAACTTCTGCACTATTTCTGTATCACACACATTCAATCCCAATTCAGAAGACAGTGCTGACACATGCCTTTAATTCCAGCTCTCAGGATGTAAAAAGAAGCAGTCAACTCAGAAGTAGGTCATGGTTCTCAGTTTAAAGTTCACAATTTGTTCAGAGTTCAGAGAGAAGCAATAGAGATTGAGAGAATGCAAAGAGATTGAGTCACAGCATGCTAGTCATCTGAGAAGTGGAAAGTCAGAGGCAGAGTGAAGTACAAAGTGAATACATGTTTTTAGTCCAGTCTGAGAATGAATCAGACTGAACACTTGGCAGAGTGGCTTCTGAGAAAAATCAGAGTTAAGAGTAGGCAAAGTGACAAATCAGAGGAAAAGATAGCAGAATATGGACACGCCCAACTCTCACCATGTAAAAACAGACTCTCAGCTCAGATAGGCAGGCAGTCAGTTAGAAAATCAGTCAGATAAGACACAGAGGCAGTTCAGCAGGAGAGTGAAATGGGGAAAGTCAGCTAACAGGGAAAGACAGTTTGAAGTCTGGCAGAACAGTTAAGTCAGAGAAGTTGTAGGGATCAGTCAGAGTCAGAAACAGCTGGCTCTGAAGGTCAGTTTGAGCTAGACAGCTTGGAGAAGAGTTTGAGCCAGAAGAGCAAACGAATTGAACCAGTCAACCAGAAGAGTCATTTGAGTTCAGTACAGTTCTGAGTTCAGAAGGAGTTAGTCAGAGGGAGCTCAGTCAGCAATAAGTCTCAGAGGCTGAAACATTCTAGATTTACATTTGAAGATTAGATTGTATGGAGGCTAGAATCCTCTGGAACCTGGGATTGAGTTAATAATGATTAAACTCTTCTCTGTTGTGAACCCATGAGAATAATCTATCAATGCTCACATCTACATCTATGGCTATACATTCAGACAAACATCATGTGTTTTTTACCTCGTATACTGAGTCTAGATTTTTTTAAAATACACACATATATACACATCATTGTGAAAGGAAAATGGGAATAGGTGAGAATAATCAGGAGTGAATGGAGGGATATGGTCAAATATTGTCAAAGCACATAATATTATTAAATAAAAATATCATTTAGAAGCACCCCTCAAAATTAAAATCACTTGCTAGCAACATTGATCCATTTTCTAATGACAACTTTCTGCTTGAATAATTATTAAACAATGGTGATATTAAGGTAGTGTTGTTTACTCAGGGCAAAAGACAGTTTATTCTTCAGCTAATTCAATCCTTGGTCCTAGTCTTGGAGCCCTGGAGCATTTCAGCCTCTTCACAATCTAATCTTCATGATGCTAACACTCAGACCTAGAAGGCTTTGGCCTCAGCCTCTAGATGATCTAAAATGTCTAAGCTTCTGAGGCTTACTGCTGACTAAGCCACTCTGACTAGCTCCTTCTGAACTCAGAACTGTACTGATCAACTCACTCACTATTCTGGCTCAAACTCTTCTCCAAGCTGCTGATTAAAACTGACCTTCTGAGCCAGCTGACTGTTTCTAACTGAACTCTGGCAGACTCTGGCTGACTTCCACACTTCTGTGACTGAACTGCTCTGCTCAACTTCAGACTGCCTCACTCTCCCAGTCTGGTTCTAACTTTTTATGCTGAGCTTTCTCTGTGTCTCTACCTTATACTCCTTAGTCTGCTCCTGTGTCTCTATGAGCTCTCACTGCCCCAGACTGCCTAAATCAGCCTCTGTGTCTTATTCTTTCTGTGTCTCTCTCCTTACTGTCTGAGCTGAGAGTCTGTTTTTCAGTTGTGAGATTTGGGCATATCCTCACTCTGACTCACTCTGCCAACTCTTTCTCTGATTTGTCACTTTGCCTGCCCTTCGCCCTGAATCATCTCAGATGTCACTTCTTGTCTAACACTAATTCCTTCTGAGCTCTGCTTCCTATCTCTGGTTCTCTTGCAGATTAAAGGACTATGCTACTATTGCCTTCTGAATACTGGTTTTAAAGGTGTGTGCTAACATTCTTTCTACATTCCATCTGAAACTCTGAATGTGATCACAGGCCTCTGATTGTGATCACTTCATAAAGACCCTTGGATTTGATCCCTCCATATAGATCCCTAGATACGGTTCTTTACAAGTGAAGCCATGTTGCTGGATTAAATAATTAAATATTCCTCTACAAGGTAGAAAAGGCTGCACAGAGAATTTAAAAGAAAAAACCAGAGAAACAGTGAAGATCACAGAATGGAGATTGTAATAGCAAAAGTGTGAGTGTTTACCTTAAATACCCACTGGATTCTTGAATTCTATTTGTGATATACCAACCCACAAGAGGGCCAGGAGTACCTTTAAGGCAAGAAACAATCTGCTACATTTACTCACATCAAGGTATAGTGATTGTGAGATAATGACTACTCTTTCTTCTTTGCTCTGTCAAAATTTTAATACTAAATGTTGGACGTAAGGAAAAATCTCAGGACTCATCTACTCCAAACTAACACTCATATTTCCTTTTCTCTGCCTTCAAAATATCTCAGTCCATATATGTGTAAATAAATGTTTACAGCAAGAATAACTTGGAGTTGCCAATATCTTAGAATATTTTGAAAAAGAATATTTTGAATATTTGCAATATCTAAGGAAAATGTATTTCATAAGAAAAATTAAATAAGATTAAGCCTTTTTAAAATTTACTCCATTTCCTTGCTTTTCTAATCATGCAAACATATTTTTTGTCTCTCATGTAATACTCCTACATGTTGTTATCCATAAGTTTGAGCAACATATGTGATAGGGAACTTTATATGTTCTGAGATGGTCCCTTTTAATTTTGGTCAGCTGTGACAGAAAGTTGTTTATTGAAGTTAGACTAAATTTTCCTTCCTTAGTTTATCATATTAATTATTGTCCTTAGAGTAATAAAAATATAGTGAAATTCTTCTATATGATAGTTTCCTGGATATTTAGAAACTTATATTCTGACCCAGGTACCCAATTTTTCTTCCTCATTATTTAGACATAGTCATATTTTCTCAAGCCTTTTCTATTTTTCCCTAATATCATATGAGCTTCCTTCTTCATGATGTTAGTCACATCCCTATCTCCCTAATTACTTTTAATAAGGACCAGTTCCACAGATTGATTAAATATAGTTAAACCACAATGAAGAGATTTCAATTCAATAATGACCCTCTCTAAAGGTAGTACTGATATTTGGATTGTGATTTGGATATGGGGTTTGTTTTGAAACATGGTCTCTCTATGTAGTTCTGGATGTCCTGGAGCTTAGTATGTAGAATAAACTGGCCACAAACTTGCAGAAATCCTTCTCCATCTACCTCCCACGTACTGGAATTAAAACCATGCTCCACCATGCGTGGCTCTGGATTATAATCCTAAGAAACCCCAAGAACCAAAAACATGAGATTTTCCCTTGTAAATGTGTGTGTAAAATATAATAAAGCAGAGTGGAAACTTTCATGATATATATTTCTTCTTTTGCTAAATTAAACAAAATTACAAGCTGCTACAATTTCAGAATATTAAGCACATAAATAGTGCATCTACAACTGAACCTAGTATGTTAACCTAATGTCTGACATGCAGGAGCCAAAAGTTCTCATTTAGTCTCTTATACACCATGTATTGGCTCCACAGGAGAAAACTATACTATGATGTAATTCATCAATATAATCAACAAAATAGTCAAGTTTGTCAAATAGCTTAATTGATTTACTTTTTACTAATACATTTGTTGTACTGAATCCATAGGTTAACAGTCGAAGCATACCTAAGACATAATAACTGACATCTGCAAAGTTTCATTCCTTACACACATTGAATTACTCATCTTTATCCACTTTATAAAATTAGATAGGAGAAAGAATAATATTTCTCTTTTAACATTCACTTTATTTTTATTTTTCTTCTCTCCTATAATACACACTGAGACCCTCCTCTCCTCTCTCCACTTCTCCTAGCTCCTCCAATCTCCCCTCTTGCCAATATCTACTTCCCATCTCCACCCCATTCCCAGAAAAGAACAGTATGCCCATGGATACTGTTCAAGCAGGGCACAAGATGGAAGAAGGTCAGGCACTATAATCCTTACACCAAGGTTGGACTAGGCAACCCAGTAGGAAGAAAAGGGTCACAAGGGCAGGTAAAAGATTCAGAGACCCTCGCATACACAGACACTCTAGCCAGACAACCACAAGACATGTCTAAGGAACCCTACAGGTTCTATGTCTGCTACTTCAGGCTCCATGGGCCCCCAAGAGTGCTGGTAAGTTGACTCCATATGGCTTGTTATCCTGGTTTGACATTAACTTTTATTTACTATAGTATTTATTTCTCTTACCGCTAGGGCAGTTTCTAACTTTTCATACTTGTGATCATTTTGACAAGGGAGGAAAAAATTACTTCTATAGTAGGTTTATTTAGTGACATTTTAGCAGTTGTCAATGAGGAAGAAAAATGAAAGTTCCTTTTCAACTATGCTCCTTCCATCTCTGTCTTCTACCATTGTTTCAAGTACCATCATTTTAAGCAAAATAAGTTAAATACAGAAAAACAAATGATTCATGCTCTCTACCATATGCAGATGATAGAAATATTTATTTGAATGGAGAAGAGTTATAATTGGTGGCTGAAGAGGATACTGGTAAAACAGAATAAAAAGAAATGAAGAACAATTACCCAAACAGAGGTGGTTAGCAAAAATTAACTACAGTTTTTTTTTTGCAGCACAATAGGTTATTATTGTAAATTTATTTATTTTATGAATGATAAAGTGTCCAAACACATTGTAATGTTAAGAAGACAGAAATTTTAATTACCTTAATTCAATTAGTGAACATTGTGTGTATGAGTTGAAAGATCAGACTGAAACTCATAAATATGTAGTTATTGCATGTTATTCAAATATTTTCAAGCTTAAAGTATGAAAATATTGAATACTGATTTCATCATTGCAGATTGTACATGTATGTCAATTTCCATGTTATATTCTGTAAGATATTTACAATTAAAATGTTAATTTAAAATACAGAAATAAAAATATGTACAACTGTTTTCATCTGTCAATGAGAATATAATCTAATGTCTTGAAATATAAATACAAAGCTATATTCCATTTGAATTTTAAGTTATTTTAAAGAGTGATAGCATTGCAAGCATTGAATAGTTGAAGTATGGTAGGAATTTATTTTGTTTACCTGCATAATACAAATCATCTTTATTTTTGACCTCAGATACTGAACCTCTATTATGTTATTACTCTAAGACTTAAAGAGAATAAATGTCAGAATGAATTTCTTTTACTTCTGAAAAATGTATTACACAAGGAATATTTAATAGCCAACCTCTCCCTCCAAAAACAAACATGCAGTATGACCTAGTCTCATAAAGAAAAGAAGGCGTTCATCAACTAAAAGCTTTTAAATATCAGTACTTCTGCTTACAATTTGTTGATCTTCACCATGAATATATTTTAAATTGTATTTCACTGCCATTGTGTACTAAAAAAGCACCTCTAATAGTTTTTAGACAACTATTTTCTCTGAAAGCTGTTAGAAGATAGCTTTGTTTTAATTTTCACAGAGTGAAATTGCTTTTAAAGTTTAATCTGCATACAGGATTATGAGGACCTCTGGTAACTAAATGTTTTCTCAGTTTTATTTTTCATAGGGACACATACAGCCATGAATCTTATTCAACTAAAAATATGTGATGGATTTCTATATGATATAGAACAAGGAAATGTAACTTCCTGACTTAAAATTAAATCTGATTAAATTAGTAGCCATGTTATTAGAGACGGGATAAATGTCAAGGATTCATTATTTTGTCTCAAACTTACTTTATCATGAATCTGTCCTACAACACATAATAACTTGTACTGTTTTGCAGAGTATTTGATAAGCAAGTTCAACAGTGTAGGTGAGTGACAGTGTGAGCTGCATGACAATGACTCCTCAGGGAAATCAGCCTTTTGGACACAGGCATATGTGAAAAAAATATTCAAAATGTTACTACTTTTACCAGCTAATAAATAAAAAGTCTGTTCAAGCAGATGAATAGATCTACAGAAATAGCACAATGGAAACAAATTTATTGATTTTGTAGTAAGAAGAAAAATATATCTAGTTCTGTGTGTTGAAAGACATGATTTATTGTACATACCAGAACTCCTATTACATATTTTAATGATACAGCATGTGCTAAATGGAACATTAAAATAATATAGCAAATGAAAATTTAAAAAGAATGGCACTCCAAATTGATTTGCTATTAAAAAAGACATAAGAATCAATTAGAAAGCACAGGAACTAATTATTTTAATTTTCTATACACAAAACATATTACAGTATGAATATGAACAGTGGCATGTAAAATTCTTGCAAAATAAAAATGAACCGAGATATATTAACTTTTCAACAGAATTCATTTATTAACATTAACATGTACTGGTTTTCTCAAAAGAGACATTAATTCTAAAATTTGAAATTGACTAGACAAGTAATTGTTTACTAATATATAAGAAATATATACATATACTGAAAATTGTATACAGAACTTTTATTTAACTTAAATATGATGCTTCTCAAATGTCATAAACACTTTTTTCAATACCTTTACTAGAGGGAGTCTGGCAAGCTGCCACCCACACAGTGATGTAGCAGCTCTCACAGCCTGACTCTTCCTCCTGAGTTGTCCTTGTGCATTGCTTAAGTTAATCTTGTCTTTTCCCTAGGATCTACAGATTTACAACTTTCATATTACTACTTATCACAACCACACATATGCTTTACTTGAAGAATTTATGTGAGAATAACAACATGTTTTTTAAATGATTATGCTAAAGAACAGAGCCACAATTTATTCTACATAAAAACCTGACATGGTAGAGATAATCATATATGACTTTTGCAATTAGGAACTTCATTATGCTTGTCAAACACTCTACTTTGCTTTTAATAATATATTCACATATCCCTTTGTGCACAATGAAAGTCTGACTTGGAGCATATTTCTGGTCATAAATAAAAATTAGGCTTTGCTTTCAAATACTTATTATCTACATGTCTGAATATTCATTACTTACTCTGTCTTCAGGATGAAGAAGAAAGTTCTAGATCAGTTTTATCACACATGATGACCTACCTGCAAGGTTACTGGAAGTCAAAGCAGAATTTACTTCTATATATTGGTATGTTACACATTACTAATTACATTTTCAATTTTACTATATTCTGTTTATCTCACAGGAGAGTTACACATTAAAATAACAGAAACAAAACATTCATGCAATAGGCATGTAATTAGGTATAACTAAAACAAGGAAGAAAACTGATTTTCATAAAGATCTTGGTAAGAAACAAACCATAAGAAATGTTTAAAAGTTATTCATGGCAAATTCAAAGTAGAGTGGAAAATTATATAATGAACATACAAAGCATTTCTTTTGATCAAATTTCAAACTACTGAATGATGCTATGAATTATTCTTGAAAATGTCAAATTTTACTTAAAACCTTTCAAATAGAGATGTGCACATTTCTATGAATTTTAAACATAACAGGATATTGAAAATTATTTCAGAAAAACATACTAAAATAAATGAATAACTATTATCTAATAGCTCTCCTTAATGTTGCTATTATTAACAGAAGATATTATTTGTGCTTAAGTAATTGGTTTGACATGTGAATCTATATAATCTCACGAGTGATGCAGGAAAGTATCCATGAATCATTAGGTACAAATTTTAATAAGCATAAAGATTCAGAAAGATAGTTTATCAGAATTATTTATATATATATATATATATGGTGTTTATTATTGGTTTTTCTGTGTAGTCATTTAGGACTGTGGGTTCTCAGTTTTCTGTTTATTATTATATTTGCTTTAAAGGGATTTTGTCCATTGATCCTTGGATTCTAATCTTTAAGCCAGTTGTCAGGAAAAATTAATTTCTATAAAAACTCACTGTGCCACAGACATGATCTAGGAAATGTAGGCTTATTGGAGTCCCTATATAAACATCTTTATGTAGTTTCATTTGGGTAAAGGAAAAAGAATTCTTTAAATAATAAAAAATATATGATAAAAGAAAGTCAATAGATTTGGATTTCAATGCATCAGCACTCAAAGTAATAAATTACACACAAATAAAATTATCTGTGCATAAATATTAAATATTTATTTAATTAGCCACTTATTCAATCTACTCACTAGGTGAAAATCTACATTACATTTTAGAGACTGGAATTAGAAAATCTTGATATAAAAATTCATTAAATTTGCTGGATTTTAGCTACAATTAAGAGCACAGCAGCTATTATTTGTTCATTGTCACTCACACTTTGGTATTGTTTTTCCTGGTACATTTTACTTATTTATGTTGTATGTGTATGTGTGTGTGTTCATATTTTAGAATAATATCAAAGACCATACATATCAGACTTTCTTGGCCTAGATTTATGTGCATAAAAATCAATTGTTTTATTAGCTTGTAATTTCTGAGAGACAAGCATTGAATGCACCTGAAATATTGTATTTATAACAAGGTAAAAATAAGGTGTCTAAAAAGAACTATAGGCAATTGAGTAAAGCTGGGAGTAGGAGAGACATGGCCCTTCCTACCTAAGAGACCACCAATTAATTGTCTAGTGCCAAATTATCAGTCTTGAAAACACATACAAGTAACATTATATTGACTGAACAGGTTATATTTAGAAATACATATGTAGATACATATATGCATGCAGTAACAATTAATGAAGGAAGAAGCCATGAGTTTGAAGGAGAGTGGGAATCATTAAGGAATTTCTTTTGTTTCCTATGTGATGTACTTCAATCACATAAGGCTGACTTTGACTGAGATATGAGCAAATATTAAATTCCCTTAAAAATTTCCCAGGCCAACTTCAAAGATAGAGCAATTCATAGCTCTATATTTGATACAAAATTTTCGATGGATATTTTTTAAATCACATTCTTCAAGATATGCTCTTCCTAAATTACGTTTTGTTGACAGGAATAAAAGCCTATATATTTAAAAATAATTATGAATATTGGCAGTGCTTCCTATAAGACACATGGACTATCTATCAAAGATCCTGGTGCCATTTGAGAAACTTCCATTTGAGTTAGTGGTCAGGGTAGTTAAGGAGCCTCCCAAGAAAATATTTTTGGTGACCTTGGTAGCCTCTAAGTTAAGTTTTCATTATTGATTACACCACATACTTTGGACACATAGCAGTCAAAAATTTGAGTTGGATCTAATATGAAAGCTTTCTTTCATGGTCATTTTCTTGATACCAGAAAATCCTACATGCTCCCAGGAGAAGGAAACAATCAGCAATCTTATTCAGCTGTGATGACAATGAACTATAACAATGATCAACATAAGATATCCCTCAATGGGCAATAGCATCACTCATAACTTTGTGTTAACCAACAGTTGTCTAATTGAACTTAATGCCCACTTAATCATAAGGAAATCCTTCCTGGTACTAGAAAACAAGCATACTGCCTCAGCTAATGAAGCTGTGGATCTTAGAAGACAACTTACTACCAAAGAACTATCATCACTTTACTAGACCAGTATAATTCCTAACTGCAGTTTGAAACTTATCCCTAGACACACAGATAAAAGCAGTTCTCAACCCTCATCAAAGAAACTTATTCATTACAGAAATCCACAACTGGACACAAGGCAGAGACTAACAGATCTTTTGAAGCCCAGTCCCAGTGGAAACACTTACAACATAACTCTTGAAACTAAGGCTTGGGGAACATTTCCAAAGAGGTTACTAAAAGATTGTAAGAATAAGAGAACTAGGAAGTCTACCGTGAGAATGTGACAGAGAAACTACGCCCACATTACTCCAGCACTAAATAAGACCTGACCAATTGCAATATCAATAGGCATCCTAACATGAGGGAATTGTATGTATTCCCATCCCTAGACAAACTACAGGTAACTCATAAGAGTGAGAAGATTAGAATCCCGCAGGAATGAGGCTCCTAATTGATTATCCAACACAATGTTTCAGCCATGAAATCACATATGCATAAGGCACACTAAATGTATTCAGCAGGGTGTGTGTGTGTGTGTGTGCATGTAACAATAATATTCAAGAGGAGGCTATCAACTTGAGAGTAAGGGGAATGAAAGGAATTGGAGGGAGGACAGGGAATGCAGAAAGTGATATATTTTAGTTAAAATTTCATTAATACAAACAATAACTATGAACATACATTTGTCTAAGTATAGAATTCTGAAGCCCGACAATGGTGGCACATGCCTTTAATCCCAGCACTTGGAAGTCAGAGCAAGGGGATCTCTTTGAGTTTGAGACAATCCTGGACTACAGAGTGAGTTCTAGGACAGCCAGAGCTACAACAAAGAAACCCTGTCTTGAAAAAAGTAAATAAATAAAGGATTTCTGATAAAATAGGACATATGCATTACACAAACCAATGACAGTTAAATGGGATTTTAAAGACAATTATTTATAAAGCACACAGATAGTATGTAAATAAGTTGTATATATGTAAAATAGGAAATTTTAACATATACAACTGGATTTTCAGGGACTGGAGAGAAAGTTTAGCAGATATGTTTACTTCTCTTCCAGAGGACCCAAGTTCATTTCTCAGCATCCATATCTAGCAGTATACAATCACTTGTAACTCCAGCTCAGAGGCTTCCAACAATGTCTTCTGAGGTTTCACAGGACCTGTTCTCACGTGTGTATTTACACACACATAATTAAAAATAAAATAAAATTTTATGAAGAATGTGGGTTATAGTCCTTTTCACTATTTTGTCAAATTTTTGTTCCTAAGAATTCTACCTCTATGCAAACAAAATATGTGAAAATAACTGGGTGCTCTCTTAAAGTTTTTGAATTACAGGCAACTTATAAGACAAAATATTTAATTTATCAGGTAAACTACTTTAATGAGATCTAGAATAGCCATACCTGAATATAGAATAAACAGATAACACTAAATGATTTATTTCTGTTACTTCCCTTCAATTCGAGTGGGAGGAGCCATGTTATTAGTGAAACATAAATTTAGACACTTTAGCTGGGAAAAATATCCCCTAAATAACGTATCTTCTCCTAATTTTATGTTCTTAAAAGGTAAATTTTCTTGCAGCCATCTCTTCCTGAAAATTTTTTCATAGTATTCTTTTTCTAATTCTCCCTACTACACTTTCCAAATGAGTAATTATTGGTTTTGTTATCTTTATTTTTCTCATTCAAGGTTCAGAACACATGTCACCTCCCTTAAAATCACTTGTCTTCTTCTAAGTGATTTTGCCCCTATGTTTTCTGAATTCTAATAACTTTATCCATAAAATTTGATGTTTAAAAGTGAGAGTGAAGAAAGGAAAATCAAGTATAATAATGAATTTCATCAGAAATATACTGGTGTCTGCTAACCAAAAGCCTTAGTTGAACCAAATCATATTAAATCTAATAATTTATGTAATTCTTTACAGGACTTCAGGTTAAAAATTATTCTGACTAAAAAAAGGAGATACCACAAAACAATGAAGTTGGGGAAATAATGAAATATTTAGAGCCAGGTAGATCTAGACACTAAAAAAATTACTCTTTTACTTACTAGATAAGCCACTTTGAGCAAATCAATTAGTTTACCTACTTCTCTAATGTCATTATTAGAATTTATGCCTTTCCAAGCTACATTATCAATGAGCAGAATAATTCAGTTTCCTAAACAATTTATAATATTTTAAAACAAAAATAAGCCTTTAATCCCAGCACCCAGGAGGCAGAGGCAGGTGAATCTTTGTGAGTTCAAGGCTAGCCTGGTCTACATAGTGAGTTCCAAGACATTCAGAATTACAACAGAGAAACCCTGTCTTGAAAAATTAAAAAAAACATATTTAAATAAGACATTCCCTATTTCTGGAATGTCACTACCCTACATCTATGGTATATTCATCTTCTACTGCTGCATAGTTGAAATGTTTCTTCTTCTTTTATAAGCAACCCCAAGCAAAGCTAAATATTTTCACCTCTTTGTCTTTACTTACAATACAGTGTCCAAAAGTATAACAGGATCTATTTATTGAGCATCTGCCACACTTTCTAAAAACATTTGTCATTTAAGAAACAGAGATGGACATAATTCCTAGAGTAACACAATTATTAAAATTCTTCCTTGAAATGCAGTTATAAATAATAAAATAACAATTTAATATAAACAAATATCTGGATATAGGGTGCATGGTCAAGAAGCCAGTTTTTAAAACTAATGGAACTTGACAAGTAGAATTTCATTCATACCCAAAATGAATTATTATAATGAACAGAAAACTTTAATGTATGCTATCTTCTACTACTATATTACTCTATCTTTTTAATATTTTTGGTAGCAAATATCAACAATTATATTAGAGGAAACACAAAATAATTCACTACTTGATAGATTCACTAAACAAATGTATACTAAATGCTAATTTTGTGCCAGATGCTTAGAATAGAAAAATAAAGTACCTGAACAATAATTAAAATTCTCTGAGAAGCTGCTCTGATGATGACAACCAAGGTACATTAACTCATTTTTTCTGGTTCTTTATGAGAGCAAATGAAAATATTGTAAACAAATTTTCAATTTTTTTAAACAATAGTATAAAAACATAGCAAGATGAAGAACTTGTGTGTTGAGATATAAAAAAGAAGTGAAAGCCATAGTCACTTCAGTCCAGAAGGTACAGTGAGATCTTAAGGTATGTTTTTTTTTTAAAAAAAAAGAAAAACAATGTCTGCAAAGAATAGAGTCATGAAATATTTTATAAAATTTGGACTGCAAAAATGCAATTTACCAATCCCAAATATTTACTAATAATCACATATACATATGAGGAGGACTAAATGGACTCATCAAGTTATATTTACACACATATAAATAAAAGTAATGTTAAAAGAAGTCATATAGTTAAGAGGAATTGGGAGATACTGGAGCAGTTAGTGTTAGGAGAGTGTGAGGTGTAAATAATACAAATGCAGTATTCATATATGAAATTATCATAAATAGCAATATTATAAATGTAAAGAATAAAAGTTAAAACTTGAATATGAAGTTACTCCCACAAGAAACTAATCCTCACTAAAATTATAGTTGATCCTGTTGATTTTGCAGTATTTTTAGTAATATGACAAATGCCAAATTATTTTGGGTGGAAAATATGCTACTTAAGTTTCAAGTGATTTCTACCAAATGTCTTTAATGTTCAGGACACATTTACAGATAACTGAACACACACAGAAGGCAAATTTCATAAACTAGAAACAAAAGAAACAACAGACCACAATGTCACATACATGGGAGCTACAAATATTGTTATTATAAAGTAGAAATTATAAAGCAATTATGTTGATATTAACCAAAGGTAAAGCCTCTATGCTTGACTCTATAGCAGAAAAAAAAAACAACAACAGAGATTTGTGAAATACCAAATTAAAATTTAGACTTGAATAATACTCAGGCAAGTTGACAACTTATTAAATAGACTTCATAATGAATTATCAACAGATAAATACAGGTTTGGTGAATGGGATTCCAAATCAGAATAAAACTAACTAAAATTATCTCCAAGGGGATTTTTTAAAGAAAAATGTGGAATAGAAGATGATTAATGATATAGCTACAGACACAGCTACAGAAAGAGGGAAGAAAACTAATTCACTCAATGCTGCAAGAATTATGATGTAGAATTTTCTTTAAAAATATGAATTCATTAATTCAACTTGTTAAACAAATTCCAAGCAGAAAATTACAAGAAATTGACACCTAGATCCATCATGAAGAAATTACATACAATGAAAAATGAATAAACTTACATATTATCAGAATAAATAATTTACTGTTAAAGAAACAATGGCTAAGAAAACTCTCTTTCAATGTCTTAAGAGACTAGAATTTTACACTTGATAAAAATATCCTTTAGGAATCAAGACAAAAAAATGAAATTTGTACAAAACTGAGGAAATCTGCTATAAGAATTCTCAACTACAGAAGTTCTAACGTATCTTTCAGTTAGAAAAAAATTAATTTCAAAAGCATGGTCAAACACATATATGAAGAACAAAACTGGTCAAAATGTATGGAAACATTCATTAACATTGGCTTTCTTTTTTTATAATCTTTTTTTTTCAAGGCAATGTTTCTCTTCTGTAACTATAGTAGTCCTGGAACTCATTCTGTAGACCAGGCTGGCCTTGAATTCACAGAGATCTGCCTGCCTCTGCATCCCAAGTGTTGGGATTAAAGGTGTGTGCCTCCACTGTCCAACAACATTGGCTTTCTATGACAAATTATATTTTATAGAGGAGAGGTAAAAAGGAGAAGAAGAAGAATAGCAAGAGAACAGAAGGACAAAAGTCATTATATAGTACACATCTGGCATATAATCAGGAATGTAGAAGAAAAAAAGTATCATGAGGTATAGAGGAACACTTGGAAGTTTTATGGTAAGAAAAACTTTCTGGTTTAACTGACTAGTCACTACAGGTTCATGTTCCCACCCCAGCTGTGGTATAGTTGTTTACAAGTTGGATTTGTAATGCTTGATACAGGTGGCTATAATTTGGTTGGGTGCAGTTGTACTGACACCTGTAGCTTGTCTTTGGGATTGCATGTTGCATGGGTTTATGGTAACTTTTGGCTTAGGGCATAAAAGATCTGAAGCCCTGAGAGTCGAGGTATGCATTGGTTGGTGGTTGGTTGGGATGCTATGGTTAGTTAGTGAGATAATTCCTAAGAGAACAAAGGTTGGAGAGCTTCGAGCTTAAGACAGCCTAAAAAGAAGCTGTGAAGATTTCAACCTTTTTCTCTTTCTGTATTAAGACTGCTTGTAAATACGGTGAAGATTTCTATCTTTCTTTCTCATTCGCTAAATTGAGGGTAAAAGATTGTAGTGTACTGGTACAATGAGGTTCTTGTAACTGCCTTGAAAAATGAAAAATAAAATAAATTATTTTGTTTTATACTTTAAGTATAAAAGTTATTCTAGTTTCAAAATTAAAAGAGGGTAATACACTAAATATTTATTAAAGAAAACAAAAAATTTAAAGTAGAGAATAGAAAATATAACTGTAAACATTAATGTAAAAAGCAGTTTATTTTGTGCTAATTCAATCCCCAGTCCTAGAGGGTTTCAGCCTCTATATAATCTAATCTTAACTCTAGACCTGGAAGGCTTCAGACTCTGACTTACTGACTAACTCACTTTCACTAGCTCCTTCTGAACTCAGAGCTGTACTGAATTTGAATGACTCTTCTCATTGGCTAATTTAACTCACTTTCTGTTCTGGTTCAAACCCTTCTCCAAGCTGACTGGTTCAAACGGCACTTCAGAGCCAGTTCTGACTAAACTCTTCTGACTCTGGCTGACTCCCACAACTTCTCTGACTGAACTGCTCTGCTAGGCCTCAAACTGACTCTTGCTGTTAGCTGACTCTTTCTTCCAAACTCACTCTTCCTGTCTGACACTGACTCCTGCTGAACAGCCTCTGTGTCTTATCTGACTGATTCTCTCTGACTGATTGCCTGACTCTCTGAGCTGAGAGCCTGCTTTAATATGGTTAAAGCTAGGTGTGTCTAAACTCTGACTCACTCTGCTATCTCTTCTGATTTGTCACTTTGTCTACTCTTCACTCTTATTCACTCTCAGACTTCAGATTAAAGGTGTATACTCACTCTCTACCTCATTCTAGCTCTGACTTTCCACTTCTCAGTTGACTAGCATGCTCTGACTCAATTCTCTTCCATTCACTCAATCTCTACTGCTCCTCTCTTAACTCTGAACTAACTGTGTAATCTGAACTGAGAACCATGAACTGAGAGCTGTGACCTGAGAACTGTAACCTACTATTTCTGAATGGACTGACTGCTTCCTTTTACATCCTGAGAGCTGGGATTAAAGGCATGTGCCACTATTGCCTTCTGAGTTGGGTTATATAAAGACATGTGCTGCATTCCAGCCAGATCACACAGGCCTTGAATATGATCCTCTTTCAGAGCAGCCATGTTTGAGGATTAAAAGAATTAACATTCCTCTGCATCTTCCCCCTTTCTGTTTAAGCAATGAATTGTGCTAAAAACAGCTCTAATACAGTTTAACTGTTACAATAATAAAAAATTAAATTAAGCTTATTTATTTGAATCCAATGTTGTATAGAATGCTTGTGTTAGTCCCTTAAACTTAACAGACTGAATGTACTTGGAAAGGTCCACTTTAGTCATTGCAGCAGTCTTCATTGCAAAGATCTTCAGTAAGTCTCCATTTCAGCATCAAGGTTTTCCAGTCTGATGAACTTCAGTCTCTTTTTCTTCAACCTGTTTCTTGAACTGTCCCTACATAGGGGGAATCAACTTTTTGCATTGTCTGTATTGCTATCTTTCTCTTCCTCTTTCTTCATAGAGTAGTGCCTTTCATGTTAGCAGTTGGTATCTAGGAAGCTTCTTTTACTCAGATCAAATCTTTATCAATTTAGATGGAACCCACAGCTTTCTGTCTCCTGTGGAAATATAATCCAACCTCTTCCCCAAAGTAACACATTCCTTGACTTCTATTCAGCATGTTTTTTCTACAGTCCAATCCTTTGGCAGCTATTGTTCCTGCCTAATTGCATTCAAAATATTTAAAGTTAATAAAGCATTATGCAATCTATCTCTGGGAGTCCTTATTCTTATTCCCCCTTCCTGTTTTTGACTAAGTCTAGGGCAGGACTTCCTGCTGAAGCATTCATTAAATCACCAATACTAAGTTTAGGTTCCTCTAGTTGCAGACAAGGAACACATAGCTCATGTTGTTTGTTACTGGGGCACGAGCAGGCTCCAACTAGGGAGTTTCCCATCTGTAAGGAAATACCTGCTAAGGGAATGTACTGCTAATCTATATTCATTAGTCCAATGTCAACCCTTACCACACTTTCTACAAACTCGGGTCTTCTTCCTAGATTATCTTTAGCTTTAGGAATGCCCTGGCTACAATCTCTTTGCAAATGACCTCATTTCCCACAGTTAAAAGGTCAAACATTTTGAAATCCAAGACCTTTAGTTATCGTTTGTCTAATTACATAAGCATTAGGGTCAATATCACAATAATTCTGATCTGTTCATCTATATATACTGATGATTGTTCTTTTAAAGTTCTAATAACTGTTTTGTATTCTTCATTTGAATTTTGAAATGCCAAAGATTCTATTAATATCTGTCTTACATCTGGATCTGATATTGCTCTGTTTACAGCTGAAGTTAATGTTTATAAAAAGTTAGTGAAGGCTTCTCCTGAACTTTGCATAATCTTTGTGAATGATGCAGGCATCTTTCCTGGCTCTCCAACCTTATACCATGTACTTAAAGCTATTACATGACATCGTACTATAACAGCATCTTCAAATTGAACCTACATTTGTAAATCATCATACTGACTCTCACCTGGTAATTAGTCCTTCACGATATTAACACATTTAGCCCTATTATGATTCTCCATAATTTTTGCCTCTTCTTTCCAGCCATTGCAGATGAGTACCAGCTTCTAGTACAGCTGTTGTGAAATCTCTCGAGTCTTGGGGAACAATTCTATCTTGGGTAGTCCAGTTGTTTAATATCTATTTCATATAAGGTGAGTGCATTCCATATGTTGCTAGTGCCTCTTTAAATCATCTTAGTTCAAGCATTTCTGTAGGCTTCCAGCCTAACTCATAATTTTGTAAATTTTTACCATTTTCAGGTATGTACCATTTCAGGTACCATTTTCAATGCCTTTCCTCAAATATGTTAAGAAGTGTGTGGCACTGTAGATTTACAAGTAAATAGGGGTGGTCACTTTTTCTTGATTTCATTTTGAGGTGGCTCTATAGGTTCAAAATTAAACACCTCTCGAAAAGAACTGTCTATGTTGATTACTTTCTTCTATATCTTGCAAGCATCCTGCCCTTTTTTGTATCTTGAGGACTTTTGTTTCTATCTCTATTTTTTGTAGTTGTACAACTAATTTTTCAAACTATTTCTAGAAGTAACAGTAGATTGCAACTGATAGCATCATGTGGAACATAACTGCCATTGTTAACAGGATGGGGAACATATTTTTCCCTTCGCTCCCTGCCCCTGTCTCTAAGGACATGTCTTGAAGTTCCCCATTTTTCAATGTGGGAAAAATCTGTGTATTTTTATCACAATTATCAGAATTGTCTTTTGGGGTAGATTATTGTAACTCTCTGTCTTGGAGGCTCTGGGTGGTCCTTCTGAGGCTTCCATATCTCCAGAGTTTCTTGGCATCCAGCTGCACTTAAAGAAATAGCGCAACTTTTCTTAGTGATGATCCTAGCTGACTTTCTGTTCTGCAGCTTTCTGTCTGCCCTCTGCAAAATTTCTGTCAGGCGTCTTATGTACTCTGAAATGTTTATGTCAGATGTCTTCTGTCCACTGAATTTGAATTGTTCTACCAACTACACTGGTGTGTCAAATGTAGACATTGATGTATGCATTGATTTATTTAATTATTCTCATGATTTCATGGCAGAGGTTATTATGGTTTTATATGTTAAAAGCATAACTCAAGGTGGCGGATACACTAATATTTAGTAACAGTTAATATTTCTTGGATAATACTAAGAAATATTTCATGCCAGGCAGTGGTGGCATGTTCTTCTAATCCCAGCATTTGGGAGGCAAAGACAGGTAGATTTATATGAGTCAAAGGCCAGCCTGGTCTACAGAGTGAGTTCCAGGACATCCAGAGCTACAACAGAGAAACCCTATCTCCAAAAGCAAAACAAAAATGAAATATTTCATTAATTATTTAAAATACAAATGAACTAAATGTTACTATTTTTAAACCCTTGCCAGGCTCGATAGTAACAAAAGCAAGTTACATACGACTTAGAAAACAAACCTGAAGCCTAAATAAACACTAGAAAAGTAAACTACAATACAAAAATATTGTTAAGAAAAAAGAAGTCACACGCAATTATAAAATACTTATTTTAGCAAGGTGAAATAGGAAATCTTCAAGAGTATAGAGCTAATACCACAAAATAAAGTATAATAATCCCGAATACATAGACAAATTTATATTTATGAAACATTTTAACACAGTTCTGTGTACTATTTCAACGTTAATTTGTTCATATATTAAAGGACAAGAATGATACAGAATATATTACAATACAGGTATACTTAAAATTAATAGCATAAACAAAATCCCCATTTAGTTGTAAATTAAGAATATATATATATAGGACTGAGGAGTAGAAAAAAATGCTGTCTACACATATGTAAAGTCCTGGGTTCAAATCCCCAGAATCTATGAAAAAGCTGGACATATTTGCATAGGTCTGTATTTCAGTTTTCTTACTGGTGAGATGGGAAGTGAATATAGAAAGTCCATCCCAGGGCCAGTTAGCCTAGGTTCACAGTTGTGAACAGGGTATTCTGTCTTAATCAAGTTGAAAAGTGAGGACCAGCACTCAAGGAAGCTTGTCCTCTGGCCCTCAACATATGCAGTATGACATAATCACATTCACACACACACACATGCACACACATATACATTACACATAGAACAGTTAGAGAGATGGTTCAGCAGTTAAGGACAATTGTTACTTTTGCAGAGGATTTGAGTTCAACTCCAGGTACAGTATATTCTACTCACTCTTTTTGCATTTGTACATGTGTGTACACACACTGTCACAAAGATACACACACAAACACATAACTAAAAATAAACCTTTTAGAAACATATCCGCAAACTTCATACAAAGCTTAAAAAGAATATATATTGAAATGCCTTGTGTAGTGAAAAATAGTAGGAAAAATTGAAATTTTAAAGCAAACTGTATATGAGCTCAATAAATTTCATAGTCAGTGAGAAGAAGCTAATGTAGACTGAGGAATTGGAGAAGAAAATATAGGAATTTTTAATAGGTTAATAATATACCTTAAGTAATTCATACATTGATATCAAATAAACATGAACAAAGAAAAGGAAAAAAGAAGAAAATGTACAAATTTAGAAAGAAATAAAACTACAATTAAGAAAACTAACAATGTCATTTTTTTTTGCTAAAATGTTAATAATGGGCATAATACACCTCTGACAAAGAAGCAACTGGAAAAATTCAGCACAAGTAGCCAGCATACTGAAAGCAGCAATAAAAAGGGACAAAATAGATGACCTAAGTCATTAACAAGATATTAAGACAGCGTTACTAATAAGCGTGTGACACAGTAAATTGAAATTTTAGATGAAATAACCATAGAAATATATAGATTAATAGTCTATTGGAATTAAAAGCAGAATAAATGATTTTTTTCTAACTTGCAAACAAAACTTATTTTTCTTATTTGGATGTGGTCTGAGTGTTCCTGAGGTAAGTGTATGTGAGGCATCAGGAAGTGGAACTTAATCAAACTACAGTGTTTTGAGGTGTTAAAGAAGTCATAGTACTAATAGATTTTGCCCAATTTGGATACCCAAAGCTACAAAGAAGAACAGAAAGAGGTTACAGTTGACAAGTGAATAGAGGAAATGCACAATGAGAGAGGACTTTGAGGGGTAAATTGCATTAGATATGGTCATTAGTGTAGAGTCTCATAATTGAAATATAATAAGAAAGAAGAGGAAGGAGAGGTTTATACATATCTCTTGCCATTTGATGGCATGCACCACCTTGGGTCTCTGATAGACAGAAGTCATTATAATCATCAGTGATCTTAGACCAAACAATGAGCAAAAGCAAACCTATACATTAAATTAGCCTCTCTCAAATATTTCAGTTGTTATCAACATAATGGACTACAACCCTTACCTATTAAGGCAATCCATACCCAGGTATCTTTACCATTAAGTGAAATATACTGGATATTTAAAAAATTAATAATTTCGGTCTTATATAAGATCTTCAAATAATAAAAGTAAATATTGCACAATTCATCTTATAAGCATAGAGTATGCCTAATATTGAAACCCTATGAAGAGGCTAGTGATATCAGATATTAGGTTATTAAGTGGTAGCCCTTAGTCTCTGAATAAAAGAACTTCACAATTATATATGGACCAAAATATGGTCATAAGATTTCTAAAGTCCAATTAAGAAGATCCTGCACCCCAAATAAGCAGAAAACCAAGATAAATCACATTAAAACTGTTAAAAACTAACATTTTTCCATATCGATGTCTTCTCCAAAATAGCACACTTTGATGCCACGAAGGAATGTTCAATATCATGACTTTTCCTTAAATAGTAAAGAGGAAAACAAATTTTATATTTCTCCCATAAGGATTTTCAAGGGTTGCTCAAAGAAACTACTTCTGCCTAAGGTTATCATAGTACTAATAGATTTGGCCTAATTTGGGTACCTGAGGCCACAAAGAAGAGCAGCAAGAGGCTACAGTTGACAGAGTGACTAGAGGATATGCAGAGTGAAAGAGAGGGAGAAGACTAGAACATGTAGCCAGAATTTTGATGTGGTAGGAGTACCTGTGACATAGCATCTTTCTCATCTAAACTGAGGTACCCATGGAGAGATGACAAACTATGAATTGGTAGAGGCTACGGAGGAAGAAAGAAAAAAAAATGATATGTAATGCTATTGTAGAATCAGAAACCTCGGAATATTGAAAATTGTCAGCAGAGGGAGCAATAGATTAACAGCTACTAAAAAAACAGAAGTCCAACTAAGTGAAAATTGAGGTGACCCCTCTCCTTAAATGGTTTCAAGGACACCCCAGAATCTCTAGCAAGCATCATTGATAAAACTATTCTCTGATACAAAACCATACTGTAAAGACTGGAGGAATTGGCTGCTTTGTCAAATGTGCAAATCCCAACACTATAGTTTGAGGCATAGAGGGGACTAGGGAAACACATATATTTAGAAACTGATTCTAATACAGAACTATGAGAACTATAACTTGAATCACAAGTAATTCAAAGCAATAAGCATCGTGATATTCTGTAGAAACAATGCAGGAGAAATGGAAATATTAACAATCAGATAACATTGTTTTACAAAATAGAAAATCTGTAATGAATACTATAACTGAAATAAGCACTCATGGGATCCACCAATAGACTTGATTGATCAAAGAGAAGGAAATACTAACCTCCATAATGCATAACTTGAAATCATGAACTAAAGAAAAAAAAAGTAGAATGAAACACTGCAGGATAGTATAAAATAACCAGGAAAAGAGAGGCAAGAGGGAGTACAGAAAGCTTATTTAAATAATAGCACCAAATTGCTCGAATATCCAAAAGGAAATGAATTTTCAGATCCAAAAAGCAACAAAACATCAACTGGGATTGTATTAGTTACATCTTTTTTTGTTCCTGTGATCAAATACCTGACAAAGGCAACTTAAAGAAGAAACGGTTTATTTTGGCTTACAGTTTGAATGCACAGTCTGGTTCCCATGGTATGGAAGGCTGCAGGAGAGTGAGACAAGTCATATTGTACCTACATTCAAGAAGCAGAGAGAGGTGGATTCTGATGTTTATTTTGCTTTCTCCTTTTTCTTCAGTCCAGGACTCCACATTATAAAATGGTGCTACCACAGTTTAGAGTGGATCATTCTATATCAAGTCAAACTAGACACTCCCCAACAGACATGCCAGAGGTTTGTCTCTTAGTTGCTTGTAGATCCTGTCAAGCTGACAATCAATACTAATCATCACAGTTATAAAGGCAAAGAAATGTACTATAATAAGCATAATCAACTTGTCAAGAGTCAAATATTTCAGTGATTTTTTTCTTTTGAGTTTGCATACAAAACAATGAGTTTAATTACAGGATTTAAAGTCATAATTTGTTTCTGTTTGTTATACATCCTTAGCTTTCTCCCTATCACAGTAGCCCTATATTCCTTGCTTTCTTCATCTCTCCCCTTAAATAGCTACCCTTCTGCTTCCATTATGCTCTTTCTTTTTTATTTCTGCTCTTCTCTGTACTGTAAGATTTCTTCTTCCCTTCTCACAGTCTCCTTTCTATTTTTATGACCAATACCCACACTAACATGTAAACATACACAGATACATATGTATTATATATACATATGTGATATACACATATACAGATTGCTAATAGAATAAATACATGAGAAAAAACATTGCAGTTTTGATGTGGTGAGTATAATTAATTTCAGTTAGCATAATTTCCAGTTCTATACATTTTCCATCAATTGTCATGATTTCATTATTTTCATTGTGTTTACTGTACCTGGGATTGAAATAGGATAAGTGCTAGGCAGATACTCTGCCAGGGAGCCATGATGTGAGTCCCATGAATTAGTTATTAATTACTGCATAAAATTCCATTTGTATATGCACTACATATTCTTTCTTCATTCATTTGTTGATAGTTATCTGTATTGACTCCATTTCTTAGATGTTGTGAACAGTGCAGCAATAGATAAGCATGAATTAGAATCTTTGTGGCACATTGACTTAGAGCCCTTCAGGAATACACAGGAGGGGTATAACATATGATAGTCCTAATTTTTGGTGAGTTTTACATTTTTTTCTATACTGATTTTCATACTTGCTGTACCAGTTTACATTCCCATCATCAATCAATAAGAATTGCTCTTCTTAGTGTCCTCAACAATACTCTGTCCCTTGTTTTTTCTTGTTTTATTTTTTTCTTTCTTTTTTTTTTTTTAGAAGGAAGCCATTTTAATAATCTTTACCCTTCACATTGTAAATATATTTTCCAATGTTCAGAAGATTCATGGTTCTGAGGCTCATGTCTTCTGGTAGCTCCATAAATTTGCATTATTTTTGTTTCATTAGTAGCATTGGACACATTTTTTCCAAGTTGGTAGGCTTTTTGTAAGTTCTTTGTTGTGATATGTCAATTTCCTTTTCCTACACAGTTTTTAACCTGGTAATATTTATTTTTATTATTTTTAAATTTTAAAGAATCAAAATTTTTTATTTTTAAATTAGAGTTTCATCATTTTCTCCTTTTCTTTCCTCCCCTCAATGTCATTATTGCCATTGCCTTCTCTCAACCTCCTAGCCTCTTCTTTAATTATATATATGTAAATGTCTAAATATATAAATACAACCTTCTCAATATGTATAATGTACTTCAATGTATATGATTTTAGAGTTAACTAGTTGGTATTAGATATCCAATTGGGAAATTCTTCCCAGAGGAAAAATATTTGTCTTAGTTACAGCATTCCTTGGGTTCCTATTGCTCTTTGTCCAGGATTTGGCACCTGAGAGATTTCTCATTACTTGTTAGCATGTCTATTGGTGATATCACTATTCGGGTCTTATTCAGGCGGCTATGTTGCTGAGACTTCATAGCTATAGCTTCATTGACATTTAGAGGAGATACAATCGCACCACAGACTTCTTGTTCCTCTGACTCATACAATCATTCCACCCCCTCTTCCATAATGCTCCTAGGCCTTAGGTGTAAGAATTTATTGTGGTGATGTATACCACAGGATTATTTGTTCTCTGCATTTTGATCAATTGTGACAATGTGTAATGATCTATGCTTGTTGCAAAGAGAAGTTTCTTTATTGAAGAGTGAGAGGTACAATTATCTGTGAGTATAAGGATAAATATTTATAAAATACTAGAAATTATTCTTTTCTAGTAAAGTATCAGTTATAGGCTCTCCTCTAAGATTTGTGACCTCATTAGTTTAAGATAGTTAGCTAAATTTCCAGAACCAGGCATGATTTCCCTCTTGTTTAGTGTCCCTTAAGTCCAGTCAGAGAGCTGTTGGTTACTACCAACATATGAGTGTCATTATTACACATGTAGAGGTATTGTGCAATGCTCATTGTTGTTATAGTTCATATCTATCATAGCTGGCAGGACTATTGATTTCTTCCCTTCTTTGAAAACTTTTGTGGCAATTTCTTGTACTGTGAAAACAATAGACACCAAAAAACTCAAAACATTATAAGGTAATATTTTTAAAATATGTATTGCATTAAATTGGAAAATCTAAAAGAAACATGAAATTCTTGATTCAACCAAACTACCCAAAATAAATCAACAAACCAAACAGACTTATAACAAATGAGGAGCATGAAACAATAATATAAAACCTCTGCCTAAAAAAAAATTCCAAACCCAGATAGATTCATAGCAGAATATAACAGACTTTCAAGAAATTTCTACAGCCAATCTTCCTTAAAATATATTTTAAAACACAAAAAGAAGTATAAACAATATGAAGTTGTGACAACACACAAGGTCACAGTTTGTCACTACTAGAAACCAAAGATGAGAAAGCCGAAATGCCAGAAAAGCAAATTTAAGAGTCCTTTTTTTGAAAAAGGTCAATGACTACTTAGAAGATACAGATAAATGGCATAATTAAATCAATTCAGAATGTAGACAGGAAAGTTAAACAGGAAAAAATGATCATTAATTTAAAGTAGACAAAAATACAGAGGAAAATTCAGTAAATAAATTGATGCTCCAAAAGAACCAAATACCAAAATAAAATACTCACTGTAACACATATACATAGTAAAGCACAGTGATATAGTAGGAGGAGATCTATAGGAAGGGAGATAAAGGAGCAAAGAAGAGGAAACTAAGCCTAGGATTATGAGAGAGAGAGGAGAGGGGGGGAGTAATTCTGGCCCTGAAACAAATTAAATAATATATAAGACACAAATACAATTATTTCTCTCTCAAAGACCTATTAAATAAAATCAGAAATTAAAAAGATGTTACAGCTTAATGTCATAAAAATTAAAAGGATTATGAAAGTGTACTATGAACAACAATGAATCAAAAATGATACAAAGCCTAGATTGGATCATCCCTATAAAAATATTGTTACAAGAATATATCCTAAGTATGAGACCTTAAGAAACCTACAAACACAAAGGGCTTGAACAAAACCAAATTGGCTATTAACTACAGTAAAAGTTCTAAAAAAATTTCATTGGTAAATTCTACCACATACAGAAACACTCAATGCCAGTTCTCAAAATGTTTATTCTGCTACATCATGTCTTGCTATGTCAAACTCCAAGAATAAGTACATTTATAATTTTTTAAAAAGTCTTTTCACTGTTCTAGAAATTGAGAAGTCCAATGTCAAGGTCTTCTCAAGTTTACATCATTGCATTATAGAGAAAAAAAGTTCTGATGGAAAAAAAGAAACAGAGAAACAGAATGCCAAATTACCTTTTGTAACATTCTCACACTCAAAATATATTAACATGCACTAAAGGTAGCATTAATCTATTCATTAAAAGGAATGCCTTTTAGTAGTTTCTACCTCCTAACACTATTTTTGTATTGAGGATAATATTTCAGGCACATGATTTCACAGACTACATCATTGTTCCAAAATAATTAAAGAAAGGGAACTACAAGATTCATTTCATGGGACCAGCCATGAGAAGAGATAATAAATAATGATGCCAATATCACTGCTGAATAAGGAAGTTACCATCTACAACAAAACACTAATGAACCAAATTTAACAGCATACTGAAAGGCTCAGATTCCCCATGATCAAATTAGATAAAAAAATAATCATTTCAAGACAACTGTATCACATTTACAAGTTGAGAGATAAAAATCCACATGATAATGTCAATGGATGCAGAAAAAAATATTTTGACAAAATTCCACAACCCCCATAATAAAAATACTCAAAAACTAGGAATAGAAGAATATTGCACCACTTCTGTGGTGGCTCACTCAAGAAGACATGGAGGTATATTCATAAGTGCAAGCCCTGCCACAACTCAATAGAGGGAAGCATCATTCAAGAGTCATATTGGACAGTGGAAGCCTGATAATCTGAGTTCAAGTGTTTTTATTGATTTAGAACTCCTCAGTTGTTCTACTGATAGCCTAAACAGATCATGTTCAATCAAACTTCTATATAAATTCAACTCCTACAGAAAAGGCAAAACATTAAGAACTTGGCAGCCCCTCATCCAACAGCACAGAAAACAATTATTTTACACACAACTAAAAATAAACTTCCACCACAGAAGAAAATTAACTTCAGCATAACAAATTTTCTATATGAGAATCACTCATGTTGTCATACAAAATGGTTAAAATCTGAAGTCTTTTATTCTAAGATCAAGAACAAAAACAAGGTAACTTACACTTGACATTTCTTCATAATAGAATACTGAAACTCTTAATTTGAATAATTAAACAGGAAAACAGAACATTCAAATCAGAAAAAAAGAAAAGTTTTTCAGTTTTTAACCATAGCTCTATGGTTAAAAGAACTTGCTATGTAAGAATGATGACCCATTTTTCACTTCCAGAAACCAAGTAGAAAGAAAGAACCAGCTCCCAAAGTAGTCTTCTGATCTCCACATACAAATTGTGACACATGCACCCACACTCAACCATGAACACAAACATTATAGGCACATATTAAAACAATAATAATAATGATAATGATAATAATAATAATAATAATAAATAGCAATACACATTTTCTAAAGAGAAAAAATGTTTTCTCTGGTCTGTAAGATGCTACATGATCTTATAAATCAGTATTATTAAGTATACAATGAAACTGATCAAAACTAGTGGATCATCATTTCTATTTCTCTCTATATATTCTATATATCATTTCTATATTCTATATATATTTCTATATTTCTATATATTCTATTTCTATATATTTCCATATATTCTATTTCTATATATTTCTACAATATATATTCTATATATTGTAACAGTGAATAATCTAGAATGAAAGTCAAGAAACAAACTATGTACTATTCCTCTACACCCCAAACATGAATTTATAGTGCCCACTGTTGGAGAAATCTATTGTAAATTCAGATTAGGAAGAAAAAATACTAAAAGTTTCAGTCTTAGTTCCACAGATCAGACTAACGGAGGATAAATTTGAAAGAGAGAAACAGTAACTTAATAACTATCATAAGATAAAAGTAGATCAATAACATTTCATTTCATCTTTTATTACTTTCTCTTTTATACTGAAAATATTTTAACATCATGTGTTTATTGTTTGCATTATATGATGGTTATAGGTTGGTTGCACTTGTGCTTATCAGGGCCTGACTTCACATACTTTCTTATTCTTAGTACTGAGTTAAGCCTCAGCTCCATTATTCTATATATACTTCACCAGAAATAGGACACATGGGTTTAAGAAGACTTAATCTAGAAAGGGGCATTAAATTTTCTAAGTGGGTAGTGCCTCCTATTTGGTTTCATATTATTGGGTAAAGCATCTCTCACATGCTCATGCTAAGGCATGATTGTGAGAATTATTTCCCTTCTAAACTCATGAGTGGATGAGAAGACATTCACAAGCAAGTCACAAAAAAAGATATGGACTATAATATATTACACAGAAGTGGTAATAGGTCAAAAATTAGCTGGCATTTCAAAGATTTGAAAGAAATATAAAAAATTATTTTATTTATAATTTCTATGACTGTGTTTATAAAATATTCAATAAAATCTATAGAGATAATATTAAAATTAATGAAGTGTTTAACACAAAGGATAGAAGTCATGCAAGTTTCAAAATTCAACTGTAATTCTATCTAAGTAAGCAAATGTTTATAAAATGTATATGTAAGGAAGTATAAACATAAACTTAGAAGATAATGAGCAGATATCCATTCAAATATTTATTTTTAAACATTTTAAGAAATCTAAATGTATGGCCAGGCAGTGGTGGCACATGCCTTTAATCCCAGCACTCAGAAGGCAGAGGCAGGCGGATCTCTGTGAGTTCGAGGCCAGCCTGGTCTACAGAGTGAGTTCCAGGACAGACAGAGTTATAGCAGAGGAACCTTCTCTCAGAAAAAAAAAGAAAAGAAAAGAAGCCTAAATATAGAGAGAAATATCATGATTGTAGGTTTAAACATCCTATAAAGTCAAAACATGATTAAATTCAATGGAATCCCAGTCATTATCCCAGTGTTCTCTTTGTAAAATTGGCAAGATTCTTTTAAAGTGTATATATAAAAAACAAGAAAATAAGAGCAAGTTTGAATCTTAACATTAATATTCTGTTAAAATGCATTTAACAAAAGTAAGAAGGTAAGACATAATGGGAAAAGTTAGAGAAATACAGCTAAAATTGATTCATTTTGTGAGCAACAAAAGAATCTACTTATTACAAATCTATGAGAAACGTAAGGCAGCCCCCAATACTAGCAAGTATAGAGAGGTGAATTCCAGAACTTCTTGAGACAGCCAGTCTAGCAAAACTCAAGTGCCAGTTTTAGTGAGATAATTTTTTTCTGCAAAAAAATAAGGTAAAGAACCATAGAGAAAGATACCCAATATTTATCTTTGGTTTCCATTTCTGCATGCAGGGGAGTATACACTTATAAAAACAAGTGGACACACATATACATAAACCCCCCACCTAAAATATTTTTAACAAAAGAAAAACAATGCATCCCAATATACACATGCAAATTCATTAACACGAATACTTATAGTAATATTATAGCATTATTTCTCATAGACAAAACCAAAAGCACATATATATCCAGCATCAATAAATCAAGATAAATGAATGATATGGTATTCATGTAAGTGTTGGACTGGTGAGATGGCACAGTGGATAAATGATCCTGCTGCATGCCTGAAAACCTGAATTTGACACATGATGGAAGAAGAGAACAGAATCTGGCAAGTTATCCACTGATCACTACATATGCACACTTTCATGCACTACACATACACACAAACACACACACACACACACACACACACACTGAAAGAGAGAGAGATACACACTCATGCACATAATACATAAAATGCAATCTTTTAAAAATATGACAATATTAATAAATATTCTACAACTAATACTGATATATGGACGAAACATACACACACACACACACACACACACACACACATATATGTATATATATATATATATATATATATATATATATATGCAGCAATAAAGAAAGTAACTCTAAAATATTAGTTACATACTCTTTAAATATAGGTAAATTTGAACTGTGTTAGTTAGGAAATGCATGGGCAGGAAAACTAAAACCCAAATCAAAAACATCAAGAATGGTTCATAATAGAAAAGAGAATTTCATTAAGAAAAAAGGACATTGAACTTTTAGGGCCCTGGTAATGTTTTCTGTATGGAGAAAGTAAAGTCCCGAATGAATACGAAATATTTGACATGGGCGGGGCTCTGTCAAGGACTCAGTGCCTTACCCAAGGCAATGGCAAGGCCACTTCTACTCCAGCAAACCTCAGAGAGATGGCAAAGTCTCCATCACATTTGAGTGTGAGTGTCGACATTTATGAAGAAAATGTCCACCATAGCTTTCACCCTCTCCCAACTAGTATGGCCTGAAGACTATTCCTACAGAGATTAGCTAAACCTACATCCTTGTTCAGCTGTTTGTAATTACCCCGACTCATCTACAGATTCAGTGAAATCACGATCAAAATTCCAAAACAATTCTTCACAGAAATTAAAAAAAAAAAGTCTTAAATTTCATGTGGAAACAAAATAAAACCAAGGAGATCTAAAACAACCCTAAATAATAAAAGAACTGCTCACATCACAGACTTCATCACCATCACAGACGTCATGCTTTTTGAGAGATCTATTGTAATATAAACAGGATGGTGGTATTACCATAAATCGAGACATGTTGATCAATGGAATGGAATTGAAGACCCATACATAAATCACTTCACCAAGGGACACCTGATTTTTGAAAAGAAGCCAAAAACAAACTGGAGAAAATATGGCATCTTCAGCAAATGGTGCTGGTCAAACTAAATAGCTACATGGAAAAGAATGAAAATAAATCCATATCTATCACCTTACACAAAAGTTAGCTCCAGTTGCATAAATGACTTTAACATAAGGCTAGAGTCTGATATAAGACAAAGTAGGGAACAGGCTTGAAATCCTTGGAACAGCAAATAATTTTCTAAACCTTACACCTGTAGCACAAGAACTAAGGCTAATAAATGAGTGTAAATACAGATTCCAGATGTAGCCCTTGGTTCAGGGCAAAGGCACTTTATTATTTGACTTAATTAAGTCACCAGATCTAGTCCTGCAACCCTACAGACATTTTAGAATCTTTACAATCTAGTCTTAAGTCTTAGAATGGGAAGCTTCAGCCTCAGCCTCCATACAATCTAAAATATTTAAGCCGCCACACAATCTAACCCAATTCCAAGACTTACTGAGCCACTCTGACTAACTCCATATGAACTCTGACTATTCTGGTTCAACTCAACTCACTTGTTGTTCTGGTCCAAAATCTTCCCCAAGCATCCTGGTTTAAATTGACCTTCTGAACTGGCTTACTGTTTCTGACTGAACTCTTCTGACTTTGGTAGATTCTGGATGACTCTCTGACTGCCTCAGACTGAATTACTCTGCTCGGCTTCAAACTGACACACTCTTTTTGTCTCTAAAGTGCTGAAACTAAAGGCATGCACCACTATTGTCTTCTGAATGCTAGATTAAAGGTGTATACTAATGTTATTTCTATTTAGAGGAACATCCCTGTGTGAAAGTAAGGTCTGCATTCCAGGAGCTATATTCATAGGCCTGTGTTATCTGGATGGGATGTAGACACACATTTAGTTCAGTATTCAGAAAACAATGGTGCTCTATGCGAGTGGAAGCAGACACAGGAAGCAGAACTCAGAAGGAGTCAGTGTCACACAGGAAGTAATGAGATGAGTCAGAGTGAATGTCAGACAAAGTAACTAATCAAAGAAAGTGTTAGGAGAGTAAAGACATGTCCAACTCTCACAAGAAAAAGTGGGCTCTCAGCTCAGTAAAAGAGAGTTACATAGGAGTTAGGGTCAGTTGAAGAGTCAGTAGACAGACTGAATCAGTATATAGCATGAAGGCTAAAGCCTTCCAGTTCAAGGACTAAGACTCAGTTGTGAAGAGGACAAAATGTTCTAGGGATTAAGGGCTCTTGGCTAGAACCAGTGATTTAATTAGATGAAAGATTAAATCATGTCTTCCCCAAATCAGCATCAACATCTGACATCTACTTCTACATTTCTACATTCCATCAGTACAACACAGGCGTCTGAATGTGATTCCTTTATATAGACTCCTGGATATGATCCCTTCATACAGACCTGTAGAGGAACACTTGGAATTTTTATGATAAGAAAAGCTTTTTGGTTTAACTGACTAGTCACTAGAAGTTTGTGTCCCCCACCCCCAGCTGTGGTATATTTGTTTAGGAACTGGACTTGGAATGCTTGATACAAGTGGCTATAATTTGGTTGGGTGCAGTCGTACTGGCACCTATAGCTTGTCTTTGGGATTGTGTGCCACATAGGTTTATTGTAACTTTTGGCTTAGGGCATAAAAGGTCTGAAGCCCCGAGAGTTGGAGTGGAGTGTTGTTTGTTGGTTTGATGGTTGGGCTGCTGTGGTTAGTTAATGAGATAATTCCTAAGAGAACAAAGGTTGGAGATCTTTGAGCTTAAGACAGCCTAAAAAGAGGCTATGAAGATTCCTACCTTTCTCTCTTTCTGTATTAAGGCCACTTGTAAACACAGTGAAGATTTCTCTTTCCTTTCTCCTTCCCTAAATTGAAGGTAAAAGATTGTAGAGTACTGCTACATAGACTCTTGGATTTGATCCTTTCCTAGGAATAATACAGGCCTTTCAATGTGATCCTTTCCCAGAGCAGCCATGTTGCTGGATTAAATGATTAAATATTCCTCTACACCCTTTGACATCAGACATGGAGATACAAAGTTTGGAGTTGGTTTTTCTGGTCTTGTTTCACTCCAGTATTTCCTCACTATGCTCCCTTTTCTCCAGTTTGAAATGTGATTTGATTTTTTATTTTGATTTTACAGGGGGTTACAGTTAAGAAATTGTCATGAGTATCAGAAATGACTTAAACTTTGTGATAGACTATGGGGACTTTGATGTTGAACTGAATGTATTTTTGCATTATGATATCACTACAAGTATATGGGAGCAGGGAGTGAATGTGGTCGTTTGAATAGGAATGGACCCATAGGTTAATAGATTTGAATGCTATTTCAACAGGGAGTAGCACTATTATGGGATATGGCCTTGTTGGAGTAGGTGTGGACTTTTCAGAGGAAGTGTGTCATTGGAGGTAGGATTTGAGGTACTGAACTGTCAAGGCAGGACCAGTGTCTCTCTCTCTCTCTCTTCCTGCCACCTGTTGATTCAGATGTAGAACTCTCAGCTACCTCTCCAGCCCATGTCTGCCTGTGTGCTGGCATGCTTCCCACCATGATGATAATGGACTAAATCTCTGAAACTGTAAGCTAGCCCAAATTAAATGCTTCCTTTTATAAAAGTTGCTGTGGTCATGGCATCTCTTCACAGCAATTGAACACTAAGACAAGTACTCTTAGGCATATACCAAAAAGCCTCTTCATCTTACTACAGAGATACTTGCTCATCCATGGCCATTGAAGTTCTACTTATAATATCCAGAAATTACAAACCATATAGGTACCCATAAGATGATGAATGAATAGTGAAAATGCAGTACATTTATGTAATTGGATATTATTCAACTGTTAAGAAATATGAAATCATGAAGTCTACAGGGGATAGGATGGAGCTAGAAATAATTATTCTGAGTGAAGTAACCCAGATCCAAGAAAACAAATATCAGACGTTTTCTCTTATATGTAGTTATTATTTTTTAATCTCTAGATATGTGTGTTTCATTCAGAACAACCCCAGAGTTTAGGTAGCTCCTCATAAAGGACTACATGAGAGGTGTAGCTGTAGATGCTGATTTAGGTCCAAAGGCTTATTATTCTTTGGTAAATTAAATCACTAGTTCTTAGTCCTTGAGACCTGGAATGTTTTGGGCATGGAACAATCTAAAACACTTAAGCCTAGAACTGGAAGGCTTCAGCCTCAGCCTCCACATGACTTAGAACATTTAAGCCTCTGTACAATCTGATCCTAAGCCTCTGAGATTTGCTGTTGACTGACACACTCTGACTAGTTCCTTCTGAACTCAGGGCTGTACATTGGCTGATTCTTGCATCTTCTCTGACTGAACTACTCTTCTAGGCTTCAAATAAACTCACTCTTCTTTTCTGATACTGACTTCTTCAGCCAAGCTGCCTCTGTTTGTCCTCAGACTGCTTGCCTCATAGAGCCTTAGACTGCTCTAATCTGCCTTTCTGATTCTCTGTCTTATCCTTAGTAAGATTGCTTCATTGTCTCTGTGTCTTATACTCTGTTTGCCTACTCCAGACTACCCGCTTCAGACAGTCTTCCTCATACTGCTTCTATAACAGACTCCTTCTCCAGACTGCTCTATGTTACTCCTCTGTCTGCTTCTTTAACTGACTCCTCTCTGAGCTGAGTACCTGCTTTTCTATCTTGAGAGTTGAGAATGTCTTCACTTTGACTCACTCTGCTAATTCTTCCTCTGATTTGTCATTTTGCCTGCCTTTTGCTCTGTCTCATCTAAGACATCACTTTCTGTCTGACACTGACTTCTTCTGAACTCTGCTTCCTGACATACAAGGGCTGGGATTGAAGGTGTGCACCATCACTGCCTTATTAAGACTGGGATTAAAGGTGTTGCCACCACTGCTTTCTAATACTGGGATTAAAGGTGTGTACCAATGTTCTTTCTACCCTAGAATAGCCAAGTTAAAGATTAACTATTCCTCTACAGGAAGGAGAGGATATTCTAAGAAAGTAAAATAGAATATACTGTTGTTAAGAGATAAAAGAGAAACTAGAATGGGAGAATTAAATTAAGAGACTATGAGAGAGCACAGTAAGGGAGGGACAAGTAACACTTATATAAAATCATGTGGAAACCTACTACTGTAGAAGCTTCCTAAAATATATACATATATGAAAGAAATTTAAGTGGAGACACCATATAATAAAGGGGAGACAATGTCACAACTGAGATATCTTATGTCACCAAGTTAACCTCCAGTGCTGGAAATTAATTAGAATTTGTTGAGTCATTTAGAGGAATATTTAATCATTTTATCCAGCAACATGGATTCTCTGAGAAAGGATTACATTTGAAGGACTGTAGGATAGCTAGGAATGGTTTAAATCCAAGGGTCTATATGAAGGAATCACATCTAGGGGTCTACATGAAGGGTCTATATGTGGTTCAGATGGAATGTAGAAGCAATGGGATAAAAAAATACCTTTAATCCCAATATTCAGAAGGTAGCAGTGGTGTACTCTTTTAATCCTAGAATTTGGGAGACAGAAAGCAGAGCTTGTAGACAGGAAGCAGAGCTCAGAAGGAGTTAGTGTCAGGCAAGAAGTGACATCTGAGATGAGTCAAAGAGAAAGTCAGGCAAAGTGATGAAGAGGAAGATTTGGCAGAGTGAGTCAGAGTAAGGGCATGTGCAACTCTCAAAACAAAAAAACGGGCTCTCAGCTCAAGAGAGTCAGGATGAGACACAGAGGTAGAGGCACAGACCAGTCTGAAGCAGGCAGTATGAGGAAGACACAGAGGATAAAGCACAGAGACAAAACAGCAGTCAGACAGAGTCAGTAAGAGGATACAGCAGAGAAGCAGAGAGGCTGACTGAGGTAATGTAGGGCACTGAGAGCTCACACAGACACAGAAGTAGGCAGAGAGAGGCAGAGACGCAGAGGCAGCTCAGCAGAATAAGTCAATACCAAATGGGAAAAGTGAGTCAGTTTGAAGCCAAGCAGAGCAGTTCAACATGAGGCAGTCAGAGAATCAGCCAGAGTCACAAGAGTTCAGTCAGAAACAGTAAGCCAGCTCAGAAGATCAATTTGAGCCAGTCTGCTTGGGGAAGAGTTTGAGTCAGAGCAGTGAGTGAGCGAGTTGAACCAGAAGAGTCTGAGTTCAGAAGGAGTTAGTCAGAATGGCTCAGTCAACAGTTAAATCTCTTCTAGGTTTAAATCTTCTAGATTGTATGGAGGATGAAGCCTTCCAGTTCTAGGCTTAAGATCAGATTACATGGAGGCTGAAACCACCTGGAATAGGCCAGTGTAAAGTCTAGTATGCATATATATTGCAGGGATCTATATGAAAGAATCATATTCACAGGCCTATGTGGTCTAGATGGAATGTAGAAAGAAAGTTAAGAAAGTTAACCCCAGTATTCAGAAAGCAGTGGCAGCAAACACCTTTAATCTCAGTATTCAAGAGGCAGTGGTAGTCCACACCTGTAATTCCTAAGACAGAAACAGAGTATGGAAGCAGACACAGGAGACATAGTTCAAAAGGATTCAGTGTCAGATTGGAAGTAATGTCTGAGATGAGTCAGAGTGAAGGACAGGCAAATGACTAATCAGAGCAAGAGTTAGCAGAGTGTCAGAGTGAAGAAACTGTCAGTGAGCCCAGGTCAGTTCGAGCCAGTAATTTAGAGGAAAGTTTGGGCTGGAAGATAGATGAGTTGAACCAGAAGAGTGAGAATTCAGAAGGAGCTAATCAGAGTGGCTCAGTCAGCAGTAGATCCTGGAGGCTGAGGCTGAATCCTTCTTGGTCTGGACTAATCAGTTTAAGTGTTTTAGATTGTATGGAGGCTGAAAAGCTCGAGGGCTCTAGGATTAAGGACTGGGAATTGAATTAGCCGAAAGATAAAAGACTTTTACCCTGAATCTACGTTTGTTTCTACAAAGGGTACTAGGACCGGGGATTGGATTATCAAAAAGATAATAACCTTTGCCCTGAATCAACATCTACAAAGTCATAGGCCACAGGTGTTCTTTGAGACCATAGAACATCACAAGCTATTTCAAAAGTTATTCGTTGCCCTCCAAACCCTCAATGGTAAGACCCTATTGCCAAAGGCACCACTTTCTTCTGTCATTGAACAGAGAGAAATCAAGCAAGTGCCCAAAAATAAGTTTCACTTCTACTGACTAGCATTCATGGTGCTTAAAAGTACTTTGTAGGCTGAGCAGTGGTGACACACACCTTGAATCCCAGGATTCTGGAGGTAGAGAGCAGTCTGGTCTATAGAGTGAGTTCTAGGACAACCAAAGTACAACAGAGAAACTCTGTCTCAAACAAACAAACAAAACAACAACCACAAAAATACTTTGCATGATACAGGAGCAGAAAGGTGATTATCAAAGTTATCCAGCTATAATTCCAATGACCTACAACATTGACCTACCTTCCAGAAAGATACACCAGTGCCATAGTGGCACATATGTTATGGAAGTAACTGTCTACTTATATTTTAATTAGATTTAAGAATCACTACATGACATGGAACTCATACTTGTACACTGCTAAGGTTAAGTGACCAAGACCTGAAACTAAGCAGGTCATTGGCCCTAGGGGAAAACCTACTATCATCATTCTGCTAAAGGAACATAGCAATAAAATGACAAATAAAGATATATTGGTATACCCATAGGCCAAAGCACCATTCAATCCTCATCAGAGAAGCATACTCTTGCAGTAGATGATATTAAAATAGAGACTCACAACTGGACTGAGAGATTTTGGAGAACTCAACTCAAAATGGAGTATTTTTATCAAACTCCTCCCCTCAAGGCTCAGCTATTTGAAGAAGAAGAGGCAGAAAGGTTTTAAGAGACAGGGTTGACATATGACTCAAAGGAAACATAATTTTTAAGACAAACCAGACCTGATACACATATGAAATCGCAGAGACTGCGAAAGCATGCTCAAGACCTGCACAGGTTCAACCCAGACAAAATCACAGCACAGAGAAGGAGAAGTGAACATGAATTCCCACCCTAAGCAAGGAAGTATTCGGAATTTATATCCTATGTAAAATGGAAAATCAGTTTTCTCCAATGGAATGTCACCAGGAATATTAACCACCCTCCAGAGCAGGCCCCATTTCCAGCAGTAGTTGACCAACAAAAACAGACTTCATGATTTTTTGTGTGTGCTTCTTGTTTTGCTTGTCTTCTTGGGGTTTGTTTTGTATCTTTGTTTTAATTTTCTACCTTTATTTTGTTCTCGAGAGAGAAAGAACATTAAGTTGAGTAGGCAGGGAGGTAGAAAGGACCTTGGAGACGTTGGGAGGAAAAGAATGTAATCTAAATATTTTGTATGAAACCATTTTAAATAAAAATAATTATTACATAATAATACTACTTGCTTGTTCACATATATGTAATAATCCTATCTCTGTGTTCAACTGTACACAATAACCCCACTTTCCTTTTCAGCTGAAAATAATAAGCATGCTGAGGTTCCAGAGTGCTGAAACATCTCTATCAGAGATCCTTGTCCACCCAGTCTCATTTTTTCTGTTTCTATGTGTTTGTAAATTTCTTTTTCTTCCTTCCTTCCTTTCTTTCTTTCTTTCTTTCTTTTCATTTTTATTTCCTTCTTTTCTTCTTTCATTTTGTTTTGGTTAGTTTTGTTTTGGTTTGGTTTGTTTTGGTTTGGTTTTCAAAACAGGGTTTCTCTGCTGTAATTCTGGCTATTCTGGAACTCTCTTTGCAGACCAGGTTGGCCTTGAAGTCAAAGATCTGCCTGCCTCTCTACCTTCTGAGGGCTGAATGTGTACACCATGCCCAGCATTTGCCTTTGTTTTTCAAATACCCTGACTGTCCCATTTAGCATTTAGATCAATTTCTGTAGCTGTACAGAGCATGACAGTTCTCTCTCTCTGTCTCTCTCTGTCTTTCTCTGCCTCTCTCTCTCTCTCTCTCTCTCTCTCTCTCTCTCTCTCTCTCTCTCTCTTATGAGGGTCCATATGATTCTTTGATATGTGTATAAATTGTATAATATTCAAATCAAAATATGCATCTGTCTCCTGAAATACTTATTTTGAAGAAATCATTAGAAATTCTGTCCTCTATCTAAGGAATGTGAGATACACTGTGATTTTCTATATTAACTCTACTGTTCAATAGCACCACAACTTGTTTCTCACTAACTGTAACTTAATACCCATTCACTGTTCTATCTTACTTCCCTCCCAACTACTCTCCTGAACACTTTCTAAATATTAAATTAAAACATTTTAAAATTCTATAACAATAAGATTTCAGATTTTACATCAGTTATATCATGTGATATTTGTTTTTCTGGGACAGATATATTTTACCTGAATAATATACTCCACTTTTATGCATTGTCTTAAATTATAGAATTTTATTATTTTTAAATGTCTACTATTCCATTGTATATGAACATTAAATTTTATTTATTTGTTAAAATTTTTAGTGGATACTAATAGTTTATTACATTTTTCCTGTTGAGTATAGAGCTACAATGAACATTCTGGAGGTCAGAGGATAGCTTACATTAGTCAGTTCTCTCCTGCCATGTAGCTCTGGAAACTGAACTCGGGACATCAAGCTTGGCAACAACTGTCTTTACTTGCTGACCACATTTCTGGTAGTGGTATGGTAATTCTATTTCTTCTTCCTCCTCCTCTTCCTCTTCCTCCTCCTCCTCCTCCTCCTCCTCCTCCTCCTCCTCCTCCTCCTCTTCTTCTTCTTCTTCTTCTTCTTCTTCTCCTCTTCCTTATTTTGAGCAACCTCCACTCTTTTGGTCTAATTATTATAACTAATTTACATAGCCATTAGCATTTATGGAAGTTCTCATTTTTCCACATCTGCACCAGAATTTATTTTTTTACCATTTTTGATAATCATTTTGTATTGAGATGATATCTCACTTGTGATTTTGGTTCGCATTTTCCTGATGCTTAGTGATATTGAATTTATTTCATATACCTGTTAGGCATGTCCATGTCTTCTTTTCACAGTGTTTTCTTTCTCAGGAAATTATAAAAGAGTTACTTTACAATTATTTTGAATTTGTACAGTAATTGTGTGTGTAAATATATATATATATACACATACATACATGCATACATACATATAAATGTATATGTATAGTATATATGATACGTGATTTTTTAATTTATGACTAAACATAGATATAAGCTCTCTGATTTTCAAAATACATTTTGGAAAATCTTTAGACAGAAGTTTATGCCACATTTGAACTAAAACCTTAGGCATGTCTCTAAAATTTAGATTTCAGAACCTCTACTTTTCCATCTATAAACTGAGGATAATTATGCTCAAGCTATCAAAAATGTCAAAAGAAACCTTGGATATGAATGGATATTGTTTCATGTAAATCACAGTGTAGATTCCTGTCATTATTCAGTGTATGAACGGGGGGGATGGAGTAGGAGGGGCTTTTTAAAAGAGTAACGCATATTAAAAAATAGGGAAAGAATATAAGCACGACACTACTATAGGCAGGTATTTAAAAAAGAAAATCAAGAAAAGTCAGGTAAAGATCTGGAAAAATATAACTTGGAAGAATTTAGGGGATAGGACAAACTGCAGCTTTTAACATACCAATAGCCCAAGGGCATCACCACATGATAGCAGAACACAGAGATGGGAATCCTTATGATTATCCAGGGCCATTAAGAAGCATGTCACTTGTGTTCACTGTCATTTTCTCAAAAACCAGAGAATTTAATATAAATGTTTCCATCAAAATTGATAAATTTTGAGACATTTTTTTCATTTACAGGCAAAATTACAGGTATCAAACAAAAACTTATAAGAAATTACATTAATAATAATGATTAGTTTTTACTGAGTGATCTGCCATATATCAAATACAGTTCTAGAAATATTACCCAGATATAATTTCGTTCTTAATGAGATTAGACATTCAATGGCATTTCATTAGACCTAACACTGAAGATAAAATTTGAGCCCCAATATAATCCATTCTGTATTCTGACCTCCTACTATTTTTATAAGACCAAGCTTTCATTTCTTAAAGATAGTAAGTTGTATTGTAGAATAGATGTTCACTTGTGCACACTCAAAGCCAAGAATTCTTACATATTCAGTTATTTAAATGAATACAGTAATATTATCATACAAATCTTTCGATGGTGGTTTTAAAGTCTCCATTTCTAGGACTAGTAGATGTTTTGTTTTGTTTTTTCTGATGAGTAAAAGCTACCATTTTAAGTTGCCTACACCTGAAATTTTCTCAGAATTACTAAAAATCCAGTTCATCATGAAGCATTTTTATAAGATAGTGCATATTTCTAATGGATGATTATGATGACAAAGTGAGAGGTGGAATAGCAAGGTAATAATAGGGTAGTAGTGGCCAGGTTTTATCAAATCGTTTAAAAGTCAGTATTGGAAAGGACATGAGGTATTGATTATAACTGAAATGAGATTAAATTATGACCAATTATATCAATATTACAATAAAAAATGTTCTTGAAGACTCAGGTTTAATTCCCATCACCCATATGGTGGATCACAAACATCCATCACTCCTGTTTCAGAGATTCCAATGCTCTCTCCTGATATCTGAGGGCACCAAACATATATGTGGTACACAGACAAACATGAGAGAAAAACACTCATACATATAAATATTTGTAGCAAGAAGTAACACTTTTAGGCATTATTTTCAGCCACTCTAATGAACATTTTTATACATATTTTAACTTCATTCTCATAGTAATTTTAGGAGGTAGAGTGACATGCCATCCCTATTTCTTAAAGACAAGTTTAAATCTCTTGCTTAAAAAGTGCTAGGGCTGAGATGTAAACCTAGTTCTGACCACCACTCATTCAATCCCCCTCTGTGCTATTCTGTGAAGGTTTCCACATTTATATTCTAATGTTTGTTGGGAATGGTACAGCAATGCAACATGAACATAATATTTACTAGTAAGAAAGGAGTTCCATTAATTTTCTTTTCCAAATAAACTGAAAATCAAGAAATTCTTCTTTAAGGGAAAAAACAAACAAACAAAAGAAACTGACCATATCTGTATTTAGGGTTTCTTTGGGCATCCCTGCTTTCAACTATACCTCCAACCAATTCCACTGATCACGTGTATTACCGAAGGATAGAATCTAGTTTACAAGCTCTGTAGTTTCTCTCCCTGAAAACTAGAAAATGTTTGGCTTTGTTCCATGACTGTATCTCCCAATTTGAGGAAACTACAGCCAGGCAATTTGTTGAACATTAAATAGTATCTTTCAACACTCAGCGCTGTCTATAAATCATTTCACTCCTTCTATAGCTCTCAACTTTTGACAGCATTTTACTGTAAACAAATTTAGAGGCTATTCTGTGATTATTCCCACTTGGAAAATATACTGTTTCCTCTCCATGAAACTAGAACAGAAGGTCTAATAGAAAGGAAATTATTAAGCATTCTACTGAGTTTTTTCCTCCAACAAAAACTAAGATAGAGGTCAATGAATAAGTATGTGCAGACTGGAACTTGAATCCTCTAGGGTGACTGTAGGCTAATTAATAATTAATGCCAGAGCCATGGTGTTTGAAATGCAGATGTGATAACTGGAGGCCTGGCAGAGCTGTTCAGAGGAAGCAGATTTAGATGCTATAGGGAATAGGCACTCCCTTGCCGGCTGGCTCAGAGAGCCAGTCTGGGTGCAAAGCAGGGCCTATGGTTTAGATTATATTCCCCTCAGCTGTTAATTACCTGAACCTACTTTGAAGTTCTTCTCTTTTTATCCTCTGCATGAAAAGAGATTGGTTCAGCCAAGGGACTTGGAGAAATGATCAAATACATGGGGTGGAGGGAAGGGGAGGTGGGAATAGAACTTCAGATATAAGAAGATAACGAAGAAAAACACATAGTAGAACATACAAGAACATACATTATTAGGAAATGTCGAATTGTGGTTCATTGTTTCAAGCACATTGTTTCTCTCAGTTATTCAAGTGAAGTTGATTTTACTTAAATGTGCAGAATATCTCTGAATAGACAAAGAATTTCCATCTGTATTTTTATACAAAGATTTTACAGGAGACTATCACAGATGCTTTATAATGCTGTTTTTATTTCAATAAAGTTTCTAGACCTATACGTATTTGGAATCAGGTAGTGACAATGATAAAATCAATTGAATCTGCCACAAATTACTTCCATATAACTTGTTTGTGCTCAAATAATTCATTCTCAAAACATAAATAGTAATAGTAAGTGCTATCATTCAGTAGGAAAAGTTATACCATATTAAGCAATTGTAAAAATTGGATGCAATTGGAAGAAAACTGAAAAGAACTCCATTTGAAAGCATTGAGATTTATTTTAGAATGTATGTGTACACATACAATATAAGAAACATGATCATTAACTGTTGCTGCAAGTGGAGTCTGGCAGCCTAGGTTGAATGTAAATGTCAAGGTTTTTTGACGGGATAGAGATGGGGTTGATTTTTTTATCTTTTCATATAAAAATGTTTTCTATTACTGGAGGTAAAGTTTTTTTTCTGAGATACATTATATTCACATGAGCAGTGTTCTCTTTTGGTACAAATAGATGAAATGGATGCCTTCAATTTTATATCTGTTTACTGTATACATGTTGATATTACCATGAGACAAAAGTATATTTGTACATTAACTTGTATATTTGTATTAACTTATATATTTGTACATTAACACTGTGGATGCAGTGTTCCTCATAAGGTGACATCAAATTGACGTAAGCAATGATGGAGTGATAGTCAAATGTAAGATACATCTATGAGATCATCTGGTTTTGAAGATCTATTTTATTTATTGTCTACTTCAAATTTTAAAGTATGTGTTGGGAAGCAGAGAACTTAAAATTTAAAATGAACATGAAAATTATAAACTTATTTATTTCAGCCTAATGTTCAAAAAGCCAAATTCCAAAATGAAAATATAAAACATACAAATGTGATGTTTACTCTCATGACAATTTTTCATCAACTATAAATGCAGTGTTATAATGCCAGAGTCCAGGGTATTAATGAAAAAGTAACATTTTCTCCAGGTTTTAAATATAAACTTTGGACATTTAATTCTTTGTTATTTAGAAATAGGGAGGTGAAACAAAGTGTTTCAAGTTTATAAGCAGCAAGCCAGAAGTAGCATTTGAAAAATCAACCACTTGGATAAGCCCGTAAGATGTTCATGGCTACAGCTTTTTCCTTTGTGGGTAATCACAGTCTTTCATGTTTTGTGGCTAGTATTCAATTTTAAAACACAGGCACAAAACAAAACACACTGCTTAGAATAGTGCTTTTCAAAGTTGAGGTTCATATTTTAAAGTTACTGTTTCCCAAATCAAACAAAAGTTCATTTTACACTGATTTTATTAGTTTTGCTTTTACTACACTATCTCTATGCTAACAAATATTTTGCATATATATATATATATATATATATATATATATATATATATATATATATATATAATTTTATAATACCTTATCACTTGGTCAATCTGAGTTAAGAAGAATGATATATGAAAATATAATCTCCTGATGAATTTATATGAAAATTTCGGTTTAATGAAATATGAAGAGCCAAGACATAAATAGTAAAGCAGCAGTGATGTTACCTCAAGAATTAGATTGGTCTAGAGAATGAATTCCAGGACAGCCAGAGTTACAACAGAGAAACCCTGTCTCAAAACAAAATTAAACTTCCCACTTTATTTTACCTTTTCTGTTTTACATCCCACTACTCTCATTTTCCCATAACTGCAGTTTCCACTAAAAAAAAAAATGTTATCTTGTAAAAAAAATTCCATTTTTACCATATGTTTTAAAAAGTATTAATGTGATGTGGTGGTACAATCATGGAATTGAGATATTAAGTTTGTATAAAGAACAAACTCTCCACATAGCAACCTGTATTTAAACCGTGGAAGCTGAAGGTCATAAACACATCAGTTTGGAAAAACTAAAGCATTACACTCAGTCAACTCTATATGAACTCAATGTTTGGCAATGTATGTTTTCCACAGTTCCTTTTCAGTTGTGGACATGATGTAAAAATTATTCTGGAGTAGAAATTCCTACATGCCTACATGATAGCCTACTTTTACAGCATTCTAAAATGTAGCTAGATTATCTATTATTTCATTTGCTTTGTGTCTCTTTTACCTCCAGCTAAAAGAAGCCTGATATGAAGTTTTCAGCTCCTTCTACGTAAAAGTGCTAGAAAAGTAAATAGATCTTAACAAACATGTTTTTCTGCCTCCAGTGTGAGTGATGGATGTTGCAAGTACTGCAAAGAGGAGGACTTCTTTACCCTGCAAAAGGAAAAGGAAAGCACTGAAAGAGGATTTTAATGAAATCATAACATTAAAATCGTTTGTTAAATCCCACTAATTTTCTAGGTGAAGGCTCTGAAGTGAATGTGAGGAAACATTAAAAGAGAATTGAATTTGCATTCCTTATGCTACAGGCACATGTTTACATGACCTTTAAAACAGAATTAAAGCCATATCATCAGCAGCTGTAGGCAATTCACATTACTAAGGCAATCCAATCAGAATGCTAAACTAACTATAAAACATAAATTAAACTGATACGGAATCATCTTAATTCAGTAGGTTTACTTGCAATGTACTTATATACTACTAGTCATTTCAAAGCAGTTTGCAGATCCGCAAAATGAGAAATAATCTAACATATCTGAAAACTGTGTCCAACTATGAGAATGAAAACTAGGAACACTTCAATGTATATTTCCTAACAAACCTTCATCATCACTCAGAGTTCTCTTACTTAATGAACATTATTTACTTTCAACAATCACCTCCAAAAGCAAGCATCTCCCATAAAGACATAATGATCATTACTATGCTGTAGACAAGGCAGAGTTCATTTTCACATCCAGGCAAACATTTGGAAGAGTTTATAATGAATATTTAAAAGCTGATAAATTTTAACAGAACTTCGTTGTACACCAGGCATCATCATATTATTCCCCACATTTTCACACCTTGTAATAACTTCATTCTTGTTTTATTTCGTAGCATCTATAAATGAACTTCATTTTAAATGTGATAGAATGAATTACTAAGTGCAGTTTTTCTATCCAACTGTCTGTTATGAGATTTGCTCTAGTGTGTAAACGGAGAAAGCATATCTGTAATGCGAGTCAGCATCTCACTAAATGTGTTTTACAAAGCTTGCCTTCTTTCCATTTGTAATAGTAAAATTTCAGGAAAAAATACTTTCTTTTCCAAAGTATTTCTATTTGTTTGTTGTAACTTATTTTTATCCCATTGAGAAAATTTAACACACTCCTTGATGATATTGAAATCACACAGAGTATTTTTAAGTAATTTTTTTTCTATTCTGAGAGGGTGCATATAAAAAAAGGTGGAGGCTCAAACACTGCTCTTTATTATAAAAGTATTAACACAGAATAAACCAGAAGCCTCTCCATTTATAAAACTCAGCTCTTGTGCATCTGAGTTACATAGTCAGAGTTTAGACCATTAGTTAAGGAAATTTACAAATAGGTTTGTTCTTCAGTATAAAATGATTCAACTCGAAATTCTCTAAGTTCTCTCTCTCCCCTCTCTCTCCCTCTCTGTCTCTCTCTGTTTCTCTCTCTCTCTCTCTCTCTCTCTCTCTCTCTCTCTCTCTCTCTCTCTCTTTCTCACATACACACACACACACACATGATGTTTGAAATACATTTATTTGTGAGGTCATAACTAATATTTATATTAAACCCCTGGGGAAAGATTACATTTAAAGGTAAAAATGAGAACAGATGTTATTCAACTATATAGCTTTACTTCACACAAGATTTCCAGTTGCTCTCCTAAATTTGAAGTACTAAGAAAAGTATAGATGGAGAAAAGAAACATTCATTTTCACTATCATTTTTGTGCATTAAAATATGTATTTAAGTTGAACGGAAGAAATTGAGCATTGATATTTAGATTTTCCCAAATATCTTTTCTTAATTGCTTAAGTATCCCCACCAAACAGAAATTGTTAAACACAGGACATTTTCTCTTTTAAAGAAAGATATGAGGCTTAAATCCTGCTGTTTTCAATGTGAGGAAATTAATTTCAGAGTGTCTGAACAAAATAGTTTAGTGTACACATCACTCAATACACACTCATAGGAATGTTCTCCTGAGAGCATTCCTATTGGCAGGTGGTATGAGAACTAAGAAAGCAGAGATGGACAAAGCATCTTTCTGTGACAAGTCTGGGCCTTACTTGAGGGAAAAGTAATGTTAAGGTGCTTTACCTTAACGTGGGATTCATTGGATTTAAGTGTGTTCAGGCCTAGGATCAGTCTGTACTGGAAGATTCCAATGCAGCCCGAGGACAAAGATTCTCAACAAGGCCAATCTAAGGCACAAGGCTGTTCAAAAAGTCCCTGGAACATCACAGTGGCTTCGTCGTAGGCATTAGGTTTTTGATCCCTTTTTCCATCATCAGGAGGAAGAAATCAGCCTAGCCTCTACCTCACAAATCCTGCTCTGAACAGAAGACTAGAGACACAGAAGTGAGAGGTTATAAGGGAAAGGGACCACCAACATAAATACTTTCTCATAGCTGTCCTGTTTTTGCAATAGAATCCATGTGACTCAAAAAATTACCATCCACAGAACTAATACAAGATTTCTCCAGAGAATGTTCCCAATAAACATGGCCCTTTTCCACCCCTAGCTCAAGCACTAGATGAAACCACCTCTATTTGTATATGTTCAGGAGCTAAGGCCATACCAAGTCACTTCACTTCATCAGGGTAACAGCAAAGATCCCTTGGAAGTTAAGGGTCCTGTTATTTCCATATTGTTCCCCATATTTTGGGTCAATTCTGTGATTAAATTTAGTCTCGACTCTCTTTATGTTGGAGCAAGTAGACATAAATTGCCAGAACAGGAGAATATAGAGAATGGTAGCCACAAGTAAGAAGACATGGTGAGGCGCTAGGTTCTTCTACCTTGAAAAGAGTCTCTTTAAAGGTTCTCAAATATAAAATGCACACACAGACACTTGATAACATGTGCATAGGTGCAAATTCATACTATGGACCGATTTATGTTGCCATAAGAACTGGAAGCCAAGTACCAGAAATTAGGTAATCTCTTCTGAAGTAAAAGAACCAAACAGATTCTACAAATCCAGAGTCAGAGTAAAGCAATATCAGTGCAAAAAAGAATATTACAGAAGATGATGCTTTTAAGAAAACCCAGGAAGGCAGCATTCTTTCTCCAAGAACTAATACAACATTTACATAAGTGAAAAAATTGATATTCTTGTTTTATGCAAGTTCCCAAGATGTCCTTTCAAAGTGAAAATTTTCTCCATATAATGCTTCTGTGTGAGAGATGTATATGTTTGTCTCATAACCCTTAACATTGTTTTGTTTCTACACTTTCTATGACAATAATAAAAATGTCTAAATTATGATATCGTCAACATTTGGTCTCTTGGTTCTGCCCACTGTGTGATTCAAAAATGGTAAGGCAAACCTTGTATATTTATCAAATTATTTACTAAAGAGGGTCTTTTATAAGTAGTCAGTATTGCTATGTATAACAAACTATCCTATAGTCCCATATATGCTCAGGTGTGAGGAATGCTAGACATTTCAGATAAATAGTATTCACAAAAGACAGGGTATAATGGCAGAAAACATGATACCTGAGTGAAACCAGGGTATTTTAACCATGCATGTTAAAAAACCTCACTCAGTCTAGGAAGAAAGAAATGAATTTCAATTTAGAGAAACTCTATTAACTATTAAAGTTACTTATTTAAAAAGCACATATTGTTCAACTAGATGATTTATATAGATGCTTCCAATATCAGTCCATAGAGTTTGAAATAATCGATCACTGTTATACGTCCTCTGATTGGCCATCTGAAAAAGAGATAAAACTATTTTTTCTCATCTCTAAATACATCCACCATTTCTGACTTTAGAGAATAATTTAAATTGAAAAAAGAAAAAAACTGTTGCTGCCATTTATTTACAGAATCATTCTGTGACTCCATATAAGACAAATGTAGAACTCTGTATAAGATCTGTATTTTTTAAAACTGTAAACTGAACAAAGCTAAACTTTGCTAGACTCTGTCAGTGCAGAAAAGTGACTACCAACAAACCCTCAACAATTATTCTTAGACACCTCAAATCCTGATGAGAGGGTGATAGCCATGCTGAGTATTACACAATCCTATCTCCTTAGAGTCCATTCCCTGGAACTCCATAAGATCAGGGTTCACGTACTGACAATAGCAAGAGCAAGGGAAGAGGTGACCCCATGGGAGAAACTTATACTGGGTCAAGGAGATCTGGGAATGTAGCTGTGGAAACAGGCATCCTTTCCCTAAGCAGCTAGGATCTCTATTGTCCCTTTTTATATTCTAACCATCCTGTCTGTGTCTCAGCCACACAATACTACAGCACTTCCCCCATCAACATTAATTTTTCTAGTAAATGACCAGTTCTCACAGACTGTGGTATTCATAATAAAATTGCCATGAATAATATTGTAATTTTTTATGTTACCTTGTTTCTGTTGCAGTTTCTACTGTATGCTACTACACCTTCCCTTCCCCCTATCCTTTATATCTGGGGATTCTTCACATTCAAGGAAAGACAAGAGAGACCCTTAAAATGAACTTCGTTGCTTTGAATCCTTGGTATTAACCATTGCCACCCAAATTATTATATTTTAAATTATCCTCTAGAGTATTGTGAGGTCCTTACCTTACCTTGCTATAGATTTTTGAAAAAGAAAATAAAGACAGAAAAAAAGATGAAGAAGGAAGGAGTAAGAAAAAGACAAGACAGAGAAAGGGAAAGAAAGGAGTGGGAAGTATAAGAGGAGCTACAGTGAGCAGCATGCTGCTCTGAAAGGTAGCTGTGTCTCCCATCCACAATGTCTTATGAGCTCAATGCACAGATACTGGGGGAAAACAGTTCTTTTACCGCTGCTTTCAGAAGTTGTTCAATTGTGTCCCTTCTTTATGAGCCCCTGGCTTTCAAAAAAGAAAATGTGCACTTGTCCCTAGCAAACTCAATCTAACTTATCCTGTTTCCAAATTGAACTTGGGTTGAAGGTGAAGTTTTCAGTCTAGAGGTCATGCCCATGTACCACATCCTACTGTCTGAAGCTTCATGCTGTATTACACACAATGAAATCTGGCCTTTTAGACCCCTTTCCCGACCCCACCCCCACTCGCTGCTAGTTCAGCTCCAGGCAGCCTTTCTCCTCCCTCCCCCAATTTGTACACATAATGAAAACGCTTCATAATCTACACTCAAATATGAAATCTGCAAGAGTCATGATCACCATGGTTAGAGTGCTTTCAGAATGAGTCTGGATGCAGGCTGCCCAGCTGCAGCCATGCAAGCTGCATCTACAGGAGCGAGACACGAACCACATTAATCTGCTTAATTTCTTTTGTGAATCCTTTCTTGCTTGGAAACAGAGGGCTTGAGCCTCTGCAAAGACACTCAGAAACTTATATTCTTTAATTTTGTGAGAAAAGAAAACTATCAGAAACCCCCAAGTTACAAATAATCAAAAGTATAAGTAAATCAAGCCAATGTGACTTTCTTTTCCAAATGAATTGTATTGCCCTCATTGAAAAGAATGAAGGGGTATGGAAAATGTGGGGTGGGAAAATGGAGTGGGAAACAACTAAACAGGGAATGAAGATATTTCCCAGTGCTTGCATGACCCAGGAATTGAAACTTCTGCAATCTTGCTGGAGAAAGGTAGTGGATTTGCTACAGTTACAGTTCCTCCACTTCAAAGCCTAGTTCCTATCTAGGACGACTTTTAGCTGCCCCAGCCCTGTAGGTTCCATAGCTATTGTCATATAATTCGAATCATTAGCTCTAGAGGGGATGAGGAAATCAGACTGAGGACCTGGAGTGAACTTCAATATCTGGGTAAGGAACACACCAAGATGTCTTTAGCCCAGATGGCAGAGAGAGCAAGCTTGGTAGGGGTAACTTAGAATTTAAGGCAAATTGCAGTCTATGAAAAATAAGTTACCATCTCTTTGCAACAGTAGCTTCGCTTGGACTTATTTTTCTCCTATGTCCAGACAGGGTCGTCTATTGAATGAGGTTCTTTTATTTTGCATGGGGCAGGGGATTTGTGACCATGGTCCCCCCTTTTATTCCTTTCTCTATGGAAACCCAGATCATGGGGAGAAATATGCGAGGCTGAATAAAGAGAAGCCACAGAAAGGAGCGCTTGAGAGCGGCATCTGTTACACTTGGGAAGTTAGACTGACAGGAGAGGGCGAAGGAAACCTCTCTAGTAGATTAGTTAGAACAGCAAGAAGATTTGACTACACATAGATATTTTCTTCAGAAAGCAAAATACCTCACATCCAGGGGAAGATTTTGCTACAGCTGTCATAGGGAGTGATTGGATGTAATGCAATAGGCATTATCTATATTCATAGAAACAAATTTTAAATGAAAGAAGAAGGAAAAGGGGAGTGAAGAGGAAAGGAGAGAGATGCCAGAGGAGAAAAGAGAGAGAAAGGAAGAAAAATGAAAGGGAATGATAACAATTTCTGTCCTTAATAAACATCCATCTATAAATTAAAGGCTAGAAAATAGACCTATAAAAAATATCTGTTCCTGGGCGTGGATGTTCCCTTCTTGCTACCCTCCCCCTACCTCCAGATTTAGGACTATTGATCTGAGCTACTTTTTTATTTTTTTACTAGCAAAACAGGGTTACTAATGCAAGGCCATGACTAAGAGGAAGGTGGACTCCAAAAACTCATGCAAAGCAGAACTAGAAAAGGACCCTTTTTTCACCCAAAAGCTTTATTAGATGATAATTATCTCCACTTCCTTAACAGCCAGACTGAGATAAGCAATTCTTTCACCCAAATGCAGCTGCTAGGTGGGGGTGGGGAACATACCAACAACATGGCAACAATCATGATCGGAGTTTTGCACATAAGGGTTTCTTCAACACATTTCCTCTGACCTTTAAGCAGTCCCAACAAATACTAGCAAACGAATCACCAAACAGGCAGTCTAATAGAACACCTGAAACTTCTATTTTTGTTTGATTTTAGTGAGTTCTTATTTCTTCAGAAGCATAAGTTCAGGCACAATTTGGATTGCATTCTTGTAAAAAAAAAAATGATGAATACATTCAGCAGTAAGAAACAGCCTACCTCATTCCTCCACAGAAAAGAGAGATAGAAACAGACACACAGAGATGGAGAGAAAGAGAGTGCTTGCCCATAAGAGTATAAGAGAGAGGGAGGGAAAGACAGAGGGTGGGAGGGAAGGAGGGAGAGTGGAAGGGAGGGAGGGAGGGAGAAAGGGAGAGGCAGAGGGAATGAATCGATTTCTAGGTTAAAAGCAGATAAACCCTTACAATAGGGCATCAGCAAATGAACCTACAATTTATTGAGGGAGCAGGGTGAGGCACGGAGGATGGTGAAGGATCCTCTCTACCAATAATTACTAAGTGTTTATCTTTAAGAGCAAAAGAAAAATTTCAAACAGATGCCAGGTTTTCTCGCCTAACAAATGCGCATTTACATTTACCAATCTCCCTCCTATTACTTTGTGCTGTCATAAAAGAAATCACCAATTTCACAGGAAATAGATGCTCCTTAGCTATATAAAGGAATGGCAGAATAAGCTCACCTTGCTTTTAATTTTTTTCTCATTTTCTTGCACTTTCTTCAGATCTGTCTTCTTAGAGAAACTAATGCCTTAATGACTTTCTGGTAGCTGCAAGCCTTCTTTTATTTCTGCTAAATATATGAAAATGTATGCAAATTTAAATCAAGCTTAACCTAGGAGCTCTTGCAATATATTTAATGGAATTTCAAACCAATAAGGGAACTCTGATGCCGTCTTCTCTAAGAGCAAATATAATTACACAGCTAGGTTGCCTCCAAAATTACCAAACGAAAGGTCTTTAAAAAAAAAAAAAAAAAAACAAAAAAAAAAAAACTTCAGATTTGGTGCGAGGTACTGTGTGTTGCCTGTCCCCAGCTAGTGAAATTCTAAAATCCTTGCATTTCCCCCAATTCAGCTTCCAAGCCACACCTTTGCGTGGGGCTGTGGAGCACATGGACTTGGTCTTCTCTAACTTGTCAAAGCCTAAGAGGGTATGTCTTTCCTCTAACCAAGAATTGAAATTCGTCGAGTTCCCCAGAATAGAAGCTAATTCAAGCTTAGTGGCAGTTTTAGAGGAGTGGGAGAGCTGTACAAGATCCCTGGACTCCAACTTCTCTTCACCAGGTTTATCCCAGTTTCTCCTTCTCCCTCCATCATTTTCTCCCCTCTCCCCTCTATCCTTCCACGGTCTCCCCTCTTTCTATCCTCTCCGTTTATCCTCTCCGATTCTCTAAATTTTCAGTGAACAGTCGAGGAATCACATTTCTTAATATTTCCCTCACACTGCCAAGGAAGCAGGGTGTAAACGTTTCAAAGAGGTTTTCAAAGGAATAACACTGAGAAGGCATGGTGTTATGAATGCTTTCCCCTCTGCCTTTTGGGAGTGGGTTTTCTTCGCGTCTGCAGTGAGTGTGAGACATGACTGCTGGCTTCCTCTGATGGGAACTGACAGGGGAGCAAAGATAAAGCCAGGTTTCCAATTAACCAGCAAACTTCAAACTGATTGAGTCTTCCAAGGATCACTTTAAGATTTACATTCTAAAACCCTTCAACTCTTCATGCCCTGAATCAAAAATTTATGGAGGAGCTTTTTTTTTGAGCTTTTTAGTTTCTTATAAATTAAAAAATAAAATTAGTAAAGTAAATTGGAATAGCTTTTATTTGATCATGAATTTTTTATTTTGGTTTTTGACCTAAGACATTACTTTGATCAAAGTTTGCATATGTGTTTTATTTTACAGTCTCCACCACACACTATCCCAAAACGTTAACTAAACCTGAATTTTTTTTATGCACTAAGATAAAAATGACATTTTAATTTGTTTTCTTTCTTCGTGTATTTATTTTAAATTTAAATAAACCAAAAAGGGATCTGAAGCCAAAGTTAGCCCCTCCACTGACACTTCGCACAAATATAACCCTTCTACCCTTTCTCCACCACAAACAACCCTGTAGACTCCAAGAGGGGGGAAAGGGTTAACTAAAAGAGCCGCTGCCACTCTGAGCTAGGCAGCCAATGGAGCCTAAAGATTGATTCACTTCCTGCTTGGGTCTCACTGAAACTCCCCAGCTTTGCCAGCCTAATTTGGAAAGCGAGCTCGGCCTCCCGCACCACCATTGGCTGTGTTTACGCCTGGCCAGGCCAAGTCGCATTGCGATTGGCCTCGGCGGGTGCCGGTAACCCGTGCTAGCGGCTTTGGTTCCCCCGCACCATAGATGTCAAAGGCTGAAGCTGCTCCCTTTGCCACATTATAACTAGTAGAGGATCCTCATCGACCATGGCCACAGCTGCCTCGAATCCCTACAGCATTCTCAGTTCCAGCTCCCTCGTCCATGCGGACTCTGCGGGCATGCAGCAGGGAAGTCCTTTCCGCAATCCTCAGAAACTTCTCCAAAGTGACTACTTGCAAGGAGTTCCCAGCAATGGGCATCCCCTCGGGCATCACTGGGTGACCAGTCTGAGCGACGGGGGCCCCTGGTCCTCCACATTAGCCACCAGCCCCCTGGACCAGCAGGACGTGAAGCCGGGACGCGAAGATCTGCAACTAGGTGCAATCATCCATCACCGCTCGCCACACGTAGCCCACCACTCGCCCCACACTAACCATCCGAACGCCTGGGGAGCGAGTCCGGCTCCAAACCCTTCCATCACGTCCAGCGGCCAACCCCTCAATGTGTACTCGCAGCCAGGCTTCACGGTGAGCGGTATGCTGGAGCACGGGGGACTCACTCCACCACCAGCCGCAACCTCCACACAGAGCTTGCATCCAGTGCTCCGGGAGCCTCCAGACCACGGTGAGCTTGGCTCGCACCACTGCCAGGACCACTCGGATGAGGAGACGCCAACCTCGGATGAGTTGGAACAGTTCGCCAAACAATTCAAACAAAGAAGAATCAAGTTGGGTTTCACGCAAGCCGACGTGGGGCTGGCATTGGGCACACTGTATGGCAACGTGTTCTCGCAGACCACCATCTGTAGGTTCGAGGCCCTGCAATTGAGCTTCAAGAACATGTGCAAGCTGAAACCCCTGCTAAACAAGTGGCTGGAGGAGGCTGATTCATCCACAGGAAGCCCGACCAGCATTGACAAGATCGCTGCTCAGGGCCGCAAGCGCAAGAAGCGAACCTCCATCGAGGTGAGTGTCAAGGGCGTACTGGAAACGCATTTCCTCAAGTGTCCCAAGCCTGCAGCGCAGGAGATCTCCTCCCTGGCAGACAGCCTCCAGTTGGAGAAAGAAGTGGTGCGTGTCTGGTTCTGTAACAGAAGACAAAAAGAGAAAAGAATGACTCCGCCAGGGGATCAGCAGCCACATGAGGTTTATTCGCACACCGTGAAAACAGATGCGTCCTGCCATGATCTCTGACTGGAGGAAGCAAGGAGGTGGCCCGCTGCACTGGGAGCAGTGCAGGATATCATTCTCAGTCTCTTTCTTCCTTTCATCATTACATTCTTTATTATTGCTATCTCTCTAGCTTGTTAGCTCTTTCTTTCACAGGGATTTCTAACTTATGTTAAGAAAGGAAACACACACACACACACACACACACACAAACACACATTCCAGCTTCTCAACTCTGCAACACAATTATATTAAGCAGTCCAGGTGGGGACCCCATATTCCCTGCTGCAAGGGCAATTTCCCTCCAACCTTTTCTGCTGATCAATACATATTGTTTACTCTGAGTAAGATTTGTTTTGTTGCTCCTCTCTAGGAAGGGCAAGGAGCTGGGTAACAGGGGTGGGGGTGGGAGAGAGTGGGAAGACAGATGTGTGCCTATGAATAACCTTTCAGCGCCTTGGTTATAGCAGCTGTATTTCAGGTGAAATCTGTTTTACAATAGACTAGTTTTGCATTTTTTAAAACTTCTATAGCGTTTCTAAATGTCTACGGTGTTTTACTACAAGCTGTACACAATATTTGTGAGATAATTTGTATCTAATCGACCACTTCACAGTATTATTGCTATTATTATTATTTCTTCATTGAGCTGATGGGTTTTTAATTGCTTAATAAAGGGAGGGGAGGCTGGAAGGAGGAGAGAGAAAAATGCTCACCTCCCGCACTCCCACACTTTCGAATCTGCACGGAGAAGAGAAGATACGATGGAGAAAGTTGATGTTTCTATTTTCCCCGGGGACTGAGTGCCTATATGGGCAGAACAAGCAAACTGAATGGGTTTGCAAAGTAGCCTGGAGTAAGAAGGGCTATTTCGCTGCTTTTTGCCCCCTTTTTTCGGAACTGTGGAGTCCCTGAAGACTTCCACAGCATAGAACCCGGTGCCGCAGAAGGATTCAGCACTGGCGCAAAGAATGGGGTTTGGGGGACCAGAAGGATTTTGAATTCACCGAGGTCGTGAATGCCTGTGTGTGAAGTTTCCCACAGGCTGCCAGCATAGTCAGGTTGACAACCTGTGCTACCCCACTTACACTCTCCTGTATGAAAGACTTTGCCTTTACAAACGGAGACCACTACCCAAAGAGGCTGGCGACATACAGAGCCGGTGCCTCCCAGTTCAGTTCATCTCCAGTTTGCAGTTCGCCGCTCACTCTCAGGGTGAGAAACATTCTCGGTAGGGTGGTGAAGGGGTGGGTCTGCTTCATGTGGAGCGCTTCATGCGGAGCGACCATAAAATGATTGGCAAAGGTCTTGGGGATTCTGGTCCAGCCCTGTACCACCCCCTCCCTCTTGTACATACCAAGGTCTGAGTGAGCTCTTGGTGAGCCCTCTCAGCGTCTTTGACAAGCACAGCTGGTGGATGCCCATGGCGAAGATTGACCCTAGTGAGCGCCTGGGCCGCTGAGTTTATGCTTTTTTTTTCTTTTAAAAATCCGTGTGTATGTATTTCTGTGCGTGTGTGCGTGCGCGTGCAAATGTGTGTGTGTGTGCGCATGTGTGTGTGTGTGTAGATAGCTGTGTGTATTGTATTATTGTATACAAAAACAAAAACAAAAACTAAAAAAAAAAATTCTCGCTAGGTTACATAGAGAACCCAAAATTAAGCGGTTGCCGTGGCTTTATGGCTAGCTTTCTCTCATGGTCACAGGACAGGTTCACAGGTGCACCTCATCCCCAACAAGCACTCTGTACCGGCCCGGTAAAGTGCCGTGCCCAGCCAACCACTGCGGCGGCGGGCCTGACCTGAAGGGGATCTCAGTAGACAGGCTGATCTCAGGATTCAGCCTGCAGGCGCAGCTGCAGCTGCGGTAGACAAAGCTTCAAACTACCTAAGGACCAGAAAATCTTGTGCCCTAGTAAAAGATACGCTACTATGGGCTGCCAGGCCTCTGGACGACCACACTGTGTCTCCCCTAACCGCAGGTCAGCAAATATTAATTCAAATCCAGGACTCTTTTTCTTTTTTTTCTTTTTTTTTTTCTTTTTTCTTTTTTTTTTTTTTTTGTCAAGCCTCTGCATTCTCTTAGTTTCAGGTTTTAGTTCTGCGACTTTATTTTCCTAGTTGAATTCATGTTTCACGAATGTTCAAGGAGGGGTGGGTTGTTTGATTTTTTTTTTTTTCGTTGCAGTTACATGCTATGGTTCAAACCTGAGTTAACCCAAATATTTCTGCCGACTTTATAATTGTACAGTTTTGTATATTAAACGTTTTTGAAGTTATTAATTTAAAAAAAGATCATTTAGTTTATTCATTTAGTAACTGATGTATAATAAACGCTATTTTCATTAAGAGTTGCTTTTTCAACTATTTTATTCAAATTGCCTATTGCAGTTGCCAACAATTATTTATTTTCAATAAATTCTGCATTGTGTTAAATGAAAATTGTTTCAAAGCTAAGTTGGGTGTCGAAAAGAAAACAATTCGCTGTAATGTTTGATGTGAACAGTTTTAGTCAAGGGGTTTATATTGACACAATATTTTATTGTTGTAAAAGATTTAAAAGGTTTAAATAAAACATTTTTCCAAAAAAAAAAAAATGTTTTCTTCTCCTGGCCTTATCGTGCTGTGCATGAAGTGGAGCTTTTAAAGAAACATATCCTGGGTGAGCTTTGCTTTGGGTTAAGAATCATTACTTTTTGTTTTGATTCTGGTTTCTAGTCCTCTGACTTTTGCCCTTTCGATTCAGATACAAAATACCTGTCTTTGCACCCACACCCATGTGCTCACACAAAATATATGCCTCAATGGTGGGAAACCAGGTAGGAAAGACTATTTTATTAGCGCATAATGTCTTTGTCAACCAGTGTCTTCTAGTCTCCCCTCAACCCTGATTAGCCCCAAACCTTCCCTGGACTTTTCTGTTTCTTACACGCTCCCATTATTCTTCTTTCTCCCCATTCCTGACACTCGCCCTTCTAGTAAGGGACTGGGATATGATTTGATATAAGGGTTGGTGTTTGTCTCAAGGCATTTCTTGGGCCCAGAAATCTCAAGTTAACTGTTTGTTTCAGTCTCTATCTATCTTGTTTGTAAGAAGAAAGAAAAAAGGATTATGAGACAATTGGGGTAAATTTTGATTTATTATACTAATATTTCCATTACCACATACATTTTACATGTATTACTGATTTCATAAATCCCTCCACAAAATAAAGGACTGCTACCTGTAGTGGTAGCTAAGGAGTAATTTGCCAAATATGAGACAATTCTATCTTAAGGTTTTATATGTACAAGTATGCTTTGTCCACCTTTCAGGGGGAGGGGGATTTGATGCATTTTCCAGCACACAAATCATAATTGTTTAGTCACTTTAATCAGTAATGATTATCACATATGTCTTAACTTTTTCAGATTGCCTGATTATTTACAACTGTATAGTAAAACATATACATGAGACTATTTTCTATGAAATGTTCCACATGTTGTGTGTATATTCATGGATCTATCTCCTTTATACATAATATTGATTGATTTAAAATTATTTTATTTATATATTTATTTGTGTGCATGTCTGTGAGTGTATGGCACATGTGGATGAGAGCTCACAGAAGCCAGAAGATGGTGTTCAATCTCCTGGAGTTTAAGGCAGTTGAGAGTCACCCAACATGGGTTAAGAGAATGAAAGTGGAGTCCTCTAGAAGAGGAGCAAGCTTTCTTAACCACTGAGCCATCTCTCCAGCTCCCATAACAGTGACTTTATAGAGGTCTTTCTACTACCACAAACCCTATAATAATAAGCCTATTGGCTCTATTTTTGTTCACACAAACTACCCATTTCTTACTCAATATGCTGTAAAAAAAATGCGAGTAGATTATAATGTTCAGTTTTCTTACCAAAGAACTGCACAAAATAATTTTCAGTGTATCCTGAACTCTTAGGTGAAGTCATATGCAAATATTTTAGGAGATATTTATGTGAATATATAGATATAGAAATCACCAGTATTTTTATTAATATACTAGCATGCATTATACATATATATCTCAAGCTGGCTTCCTTTGTTGTCTTTTGTCCTTCAAAACTATAACTATAACTATGCTATATAACTATAACTATATATGTATATATAACTATAACTATATAACTATAACTATACTATATAACTATAACTATAGTGGTCTTTTATGATGACCTTCTTATTGATCTCTGTATAATGAGAATAATATTATCATTAAAAATCCAGCATTGTTAGTACTTCTTGTGTAGGCCTTTCCCTGTCTTAAGGTTGCTGTTTTTTCTAGATCCTCACTAATGCCTTTGCATTGTAGCTTTTGTCTTGACTTTTCCAGGCCTTCATAATGGTAGCTCCTCTTAAGAAGAACTGATTGATTCAAAAGGAACAATAATAGTTAATCATATCTAACACCACAATAGTAAAATGTCTCATTCTCAACATGTCAAAATAATAAAATATTGAGGGGAGGAATTTGGATGAGAATAGAGTAAGTATGCAGGACTTACACACATATAAAAAGAGACACATAAGTAACCTCAATATATCTATACATATGGACACAAGTTGATTGTCTATATACTTGTGCATAAATAGCACAAGGGAAATAAACTACTAAATTTCACAAATTACATCTCTATCAGCAAAAAGAGGAAACATGCTATTCATGGAAATTAGTTTCTTATCTTTAAAGAGAAGCAGATTGAGACAATTATTGCCTAAATTAGTACATGAACAGTATTTGTCTTTAATAAAACCAAACACTGTTCCTTGAAGATATTTAGAATTCAAAATTTTCCCTTGCTCTAGAGTTAGTCTGCTATTGTTGCTTTAATTTTTTGTAGTGTTACAAGTTGAACATATGTTTCTGTTCTTAAAATATCTTTTATATGAAGGAGAGATGAGACCAAAGAAGAGATCAAGAATGTAGAAAATAGCTAGAGGTTGAAAGTAGTTTGCAAAAGAGAAAAGTGTATTTCTCCCACTTCTCAGATCTTTTTAAAGACACATATGGAACCTCCAAGTTGTGGAAATTATTCCATGACTTGGTGGTTAAAATCCAAACATGTGAGACTTTGAAAAAAAAAAAAACAAACCCAAAAGTCCCTAAAGAAAAACAACACTGTAAAAATCATTGATACCACTCACACTCATGTGTTCTTTAAAATAAGACTAGAATATTCATTATACATGCCCCAGACGCTATTTTTAATGCAGCAGTCCTTCAGCTTCTTCATTTACAGATGCTAATTTTAAAGTACTAACACTAGTAAATGAATACAAGATATGTTCAAAATCAATTAAGGCTTTTAAAAAATAAAATGAAATGAAGGTACTTTTTAAAAAGAACATGATGAAAACAAAATACGGATGGTAGAACAGTTGCAAACTTTTGGGACCATTTAAAAGAACAAAGTCTGTAAAACCAAATCCAGTTCACTTCTGCCACCTCTGAGAAATGATGAAGAATCACGTGAAGGAATCAAAAATACTATCCTTGTAAAGGACATTCAGAAAACTAAGCCCCATGTATATTGAAATGAAAATACATTTGTTCACTATCATTTCTTTTGAGTTTGTACCCATTCACATACTATATAACTCATTATTTTAACACTGTGTTTGATTTACAACACAACTTGTTACTAAGAAAGTTGATTTATTCAACCACCAAAAGACCCTTATTATGAGATAGTTTTACCCTCCAAAGGAAGAAGTGAGGAAGCTTAGTTTGAGGTGAACTCAACAATATTTAACATATGTTTATAGGCATACCCTGAACTGTTAGCATTCACATCTCCTATATCCAAACCCTCCACCTATACCAGACTCTCCACCAAGATGGGAAAGAGATTAACTCATAGATCACATCATTATATATGAGTTTTCATCTTTCTAGATAAACTAGTTGTCTTCACATTATTTCTGTATAGGTAACTGGATAACTGAAATGAGGGATTAAAAACACTTTACTTTATAAAAACTTTGTTATAGCTATAAAATATCAAAACCCTAGTTTCAGTAACCATCCCGTAGTCCAAGACACACACACACACACACACACACACACACATGCACACACATACACACACATGCACACATGTTTACATGCTTATGTTCTTGAAAGGAAGGTGATTGTATTTTTAATATTATTTCTCATTTTAATTCACTATTTTCATATATTATAAAACCACTAAATGTGGTTTATTCTCAAATTTATATAGCCCTCACCTCCTTTCTTCCTTTCACAAACCAAAAAAGGTGTTTTAAATGTAAATTTGTAATATACGTATTAGAATGCTCCCCAAAATATTAAAAGAGTTTGTATGTAATTAGCTTTGGATAAAAATTTTCTCTCTTCTATAATGCTTCAAGATAAACACAGATAACACTGGGACTCTAGTGAAAATTATTGATTGACATCATATTTTTAAGGCCTAGAAATTAGAGGTGCTATAACCAGATGCTGTACTGTATTAGGCTTCACATGACATATAATTACAAGTTGCATAAAGAAATGTTTTGGTGGAATAGTTATACAGAGTAGTATTAATTTTCTTAATATTTTATCATTCTCAGTGTACCTATCAAGGTGGTGATAGTGCCCATATATTGTTAACATTAGTTTTGGTTACAAATCTATTGCCACAAAAGCCTATGAACTTGTGTATGTAGAAATTATCAGAACCAAAGGTCGAGATATGTGCTATGAAAAGTTAAAGGAAAAAGATCAGTTTAATGAGGTGTGCTGATTAGGACTTGGTTAAGAACAGTGCACAGTAGTCACTGTTAAAGGGTAAGGTTTAACTTGGGCTGTTAACCTGTGAACAGCCAGCAGTTCTCTACAAATGATTTCCTTTCATCACAGGAAAAGTGAGTGTTGTAATCTGAAAGTTTAAATTCAGAGTTTGAGTTGAGAATAGCTGAAGTTATAAATATACTTAACTTTAATCACCTACGTTTTCCATGTCATTTCGAGAAAGAAATTCTTAAATCCTCCAGATTTAACACCAAAAGCGAAACTAGCTTTTTGTTTTGTTCTGTTTTGTAGTTTGAAAGGAGCTCTTCCATATCCCCTGAGTCACCTCACTACCATTGACTAGGCAGTGTTTACTCTACAGATGCTCCCCACTAGCTTTCCAAGGGCAAGTCTACATGACAAAGAGCCCATTTCCCACCTTGAGAACACCAGTCTTTTGCTGAAGTGGAAATTCAACTGATCAAGTCCTGTAATACGTTTTACCCCTTAGTGTTCCAGCTTTGCATGCCATAGGTTGAAGTATTCTGTTGAACTAGAAAACTACGTTTTTTCCAGCAATGAATTAAAAATACATTGGAATAACAGTGTATTTTTAAAATGTTAAACTTATTTTTTTTCAGCTTTCTCTGTACATCTGATTGAAACTTTGCACTACCGTATTTAAGGTTGACTTAGAAAATGCACTAAAACAATGAGAAATAAAAACAATAATAATCTTTCAAGTTTGTAGAATACTTTTCTCTGTAGGCAACACTAGGAAATCTGGAAATGGTGCACACACTATGCTTTGCAATGGTCAACATGAAAATCACAACAAAATGATCACTTTAGGTCATGAAAAATGACCATACACAATCTGTGCAAAAAGCTCATTAATATCAATATGTATCCTGCACACAGTTGAAGGACACTCTACGGTATGGGTTTCATTCATTGCTGTGTGAGAGTATGAAGGTACATGGGGATGGGCTCATAATCCAGTCCCACAAATTAAACTCCTATGACATAGGTGAAGAAAGCAAATAAAATGAATTCACGTATATATCATAAGTATTGGTTACATTTGTCTTTAAACTTTTAGGAGAGAAACATATAATTTGATTACAGAAAACAGCAATATTTAAAGTAGTTGTATACTTGAGATATGTAGTACTTTAAATTAAAATAAGTATAAACATGTAGAAAATATTTTCAGAAAAATAGTTAAATTTAAAGAAGCATCTCACTGCTGTTTCTGAACACACATGCATACACACAACACAAATTAAATGCTCACTCTTTACAAATTTTCCTTACAAACAAGAATTAAAATAAAATGTCACATGCTGAGACAATACACTATTCCATTGATTTCTCTATCCCCCAGCATTATCATACAAATATCAGTTTGCATTTTTTGAAAATAATCAAGTTGCCCAAATAGCTGTGGGGTGGGCACTATGTTTTAAATCCATTAAGATAAAATTGACGTTCAGTACAGAGACCATTAATAGTTTAATAGAGACTGTTTTAACCCATTTGACAATTAGTAATGTGATAGAAATGGTGATTCCTATGTAGTGAAAAGAGTATAGATGATATTGCCATTGCTTTTTGGTAGTATGCAAGCATTTATTTCTTTGAAGAACACATAAAAATTCAACTCACCTGCAATAAAACTGAGTACTTACTGTAGAATATTTGTTGCTCTAAATGCTTTAGACCTGCCCTGACCTTGTTCCATGCCTCTGGCTGTCAGACTTGTGCAGCATCCACTCAAAGCTCAGTGTCAAATTAAGAAGTGACAAGAAGGGGGCAAGATAAATAATAGCTTAAAGCTATTCGCTACCTTTCCACATATAAATGCATGAATTTCAAAATCCAGCAATTTTAGTTGAATAAATATTCTTATTTTATATACAAATTTGTATACTGAAAATAGCAACAATTCATATTAATTAAAAAATTGACTGTCTTCTATGAACGTGGCATTATTGAAGTGCTGTGTGAAGAGTGTGGAGTAAAAAAAGGACATTACTTCAAAAAATAGAAATCCCTGGGGTAAAATAGGAAGAAAATAAAAGCATACACAATTAACTAATAATTAAATGAACATGTAGTATTGTTAATGCAGGTGCTAACTCTCTATTTTTATTACTGTATGATGATATATATTCATAAGCACAATATTTTTGTGCTATTTTAATAATACTGTATTTCTTTGTTGAGATGCTTGTAATTGTTAGTTAACTAGACACTAAGTTGTTATTTGCAAGTTTTTCTAATTGAATTTCAATTTTGATCAACTTGAATTCCTTCCCTGTAGAAAACTTTCAAGAGAATGAAATCCTAGAATAAATGCAATACACATTGGGAAAGGCCCTTCCTATTCCTCCTCTCTCCATTTGAATAAATGACAGGTAACCTAAGCAAAGTAAAATGCTTCCCTCCCCTATTTTCAGCTACTACACGATTAGAAAATTAGTCTGTCAAACACTTCTGGAACTAGTAACTCCTGCTTGAGTTAACGAGGGAACGCCTCACCAGCAGGTGCTGGAAATCAGACTCCAAAACAAGAGATTCTGTGTGATGGTTCCACTCACAGCATGCATTTCATTGCATGAGATTTATGACATAGTAAAAGCACCAGGCAAAGACAAGCATGAAAAATACATTTGTAGACCAGAAATTCCGGTTAGAATCTTTAGGGACTTAAAAAAATAAAAAAAAATTAAAAATAAAAAAAACAGGGAGGAAAAACAAAACCTCAAAAATACTGGAAAGAGCTCTTTGTGAAGAAATATTTTCTCAGCTAAAAAGCTGGCTTCATTGAGTATTTTCAGTAGTTCCTTTTTGCTGGATAGTAATGTATTAATTCATTCCTATGAATTCAGCAACCTGTGGGGAAATGACATTGATATTTACACTGTGATTATTTAGTTGACTTGTTAGGATAATTTTCAGAGCTTGAAGAAATCTGAGTTTCTAACAAAAACTCATTAAGTATGGAATGCATTCTTTTTCTTTTCCTCCTTTTTAAAATACATTCAACAAAGCAAGGCTAGCAGCACTATTTCAAAAATTTCCAATTATTTTTGGGAAAATATGTTCAGTGTGAAATATGTTCCCTAACACTGATAAAAGAAATAGTCAGAGTAATAGGAAATCATTCTCAATTGTCCTGCATTTGAACTTGTAAGTTAACAACAGAGAGTAATGAGATGCAAAGGCACACTTCTATTAGAGGAAAGAGCCGGACAATGTCATGATCATGATGTCTTCCTATCTAAGACTTCTGCTCTAGACTTGCCACTATCATTCATGCTCTTTGGGTAACAGAAGAAATGATGAACTGAGTTACAGTCACATCACTGCAATAGTGGACAGTGCTCCAATGAGATCTTAGTTGAATGAATTTAGGGCTTATCAGGAGTCATCCTTTGTTGCTGTCCAGATAGATTAGTAAGTAAAATGCTTCCTTTACAAGCATGATGGCTTGAGTTCAATCCACAGAACCCATGCAAACAAAGCCAGGCTTGGTGGCTGCACATGCTTGTAATACCAGTACTTGTGACCCAGAGATGGATAGATTCCTGATGCTGTGAGGTGGGTGGTGCCTGTGGAACAACAACCATGACTGTCCTCTGTTTTCCAGACAAATGTCACACACACAAAAGTCAATCCCTGATGTATTTATGTCAATATCTTTTCTGCAATATGTACTGTAGCTTTACAAGTTGATCCCACCCCCTTCAGCAATTGGACAACTTTATTGAAGCTTACAATTTGCTTCAATTTTTTCCCACCGTTGTCCTATCATTTAGTTTTTTTCATGACTCTGTCTACCCATCATTTTCTTTAATATTCCAGGGTGGCAGTTAGTGAGCTATGTGACCTCAAAGTTCTTTAACTTTGGTGTTCTAGGTTCTTGATCTGTGCAATGGGAATGTTAGTTACATTTATCTAATAGGGTTGTGAAATTTAAAAATATAACCGAAGCAAAAACACATAACTTCTAGCTTGATTTATTGTTAGCATTTTGTGGAATTAAGTCTTACTGCTCTGTGTATTTTCCTTTTTTAAATTCTGTACTATAAAATAAGGTGTAAGTTTACTGAAATGTAGAGTAGACAGTCAGTTTCCGTTATAACATTGACTATTGCTGTATTTCCCATCATTTTCTCCCTCTCAACACCTATGATAATTGTCATTTATATGAGCAACATGTTCAATAGATTTTCCCCAGCATTATGTATAACTATCCATATATTGACTGTAATACCAGAGATCGAGAGAGTTATGATCTAGACATCCTAGAATCTGCTCTTATTTATTTTAACTAGGAAAGTAAATGACACTTTGCATCATCAACTACTGTAGTAATCCATTCTTCTCAGCACACCAACAACACAGAGAAAGACAAGTGTCTTGTCACACCAGGGTTGAAAATTGGTCATGTATAGGAATGTCCATGTATTTCTCAATCTACAATATGAACAATAAACACTGCTATTCTATTATTTAACAATCACAACCATCATTGTGTCTCCTACTATGGAAAATAATTCAAAAGTAACTCCATTATAGAAATATGTGGAGTCCTACAGAAAAGGTTGCACATCATTTCTCCTGTGTTCATTGTCACTTAGAAAAAGCAGACTCATATTAGCATATTTCTTTTCCTATTCTAAATGAAAATCCAGGGTGGGTTCTGTGAAATTATGAAACCTTATATTTTCTTGGTGAAAGAATAAGCAACTGTACAACTTTGACCTTTTCAGAGCTTGTGCAGTGTGATTCCCTATCCATCTCTATTCCTCCTGTTTACAGTCTTAGTAACCTGTAGAGATAAAATGGTATGGGCAACCAATCAAAGTGCAGAATATTGAAAAGGTTAAAGTCTATGTTTATGAGTCTATTAAGTGTTTATAGTCTTTCACAGACTGCACTGGGCATTAATACCAGTGTACCTCATTCCTATAATAAACATTACAACAAGAGAAAAGTAGAAGAACCAATTCCTTTCTCAAAACAAAATGTATAATGAAAATACAGAATAGTATGGTATATGTTAATTTGTTCCCATGACAATAACTATAAGAAAAATGAAAAATAATGCCAATCTAAACTACTCATGGTAAAGACAGGGATTACTTATGGCTTGTAAGAAACTCAATTTAAAGGCTCTGGACCTTGGAGTGACAATTACCTTTTATTTCTTGGAGAAATGTAAGAAATTCTCAATATGGGTCCATGTATAACCCACGGACTCTTTTCTAGCCTTTCTAGCCCAAGACTGGTAAGTAATTATACTTTTTGTCAGGTAATCAGCATGAATGCACGTGTTATCATTCATATGTTGGCTTTATTCTTTGATATGCATTGTTATTTTACTAGATATTGTTTTAAAGTATCTAAAGCTTTATAGAAAAATTATATATAATATGGAAAAATATTTCTTTCATCCAAGCATTAGTTCGAATGTCAGGCTTTATAAAAAAAATAAAATCACCTTCTATACATAATCTACATCCAAATCAGTTGTATTTAGAATTTCTTCTTCACAGAAAGTTCAAGTAAGTTGGTATGAATTCCACAGACTGACATATGTCCACTTCAGTCATATTGGGCTTAGTTAAAATATGTTAACTATTTTTCTTTTGTTTCATAAAATGATCTTAGTAAGATTTCCAATATTATTACAAATCCTAGAAAGAGCCAGATATCAGACACTTGATACAAATGTTTCTTTAAATACAGAGAAATTAAGAATTTCTTGACTTAAAACAATCATGTTTATAATGTGGTAACAATGAAAATTAAAGTAGTAGCTGAACAACATCTACACATAAAATTGCATCATTTGTATTTGGTAAAGATCTTTTTTTTTTCCATTCTGGATCCTGCCACTTTGAATGATGGTGTCCTTTGCCATACAGAAACTTTTCAGTTTCATAGGGTCCCATCATTAATTGTTGATTTTAGTGCCTGTGCTATGAGTGTCCTGTTCAGAAAGTCTTCTCTTGAGCTGATGAGTTCAAGATTATTCCACATTTTTCTTCTATCACATTCAGCGTATATGGCCTTATGTGAGGTAATTGATCCATTTGGAGTTGAGATTTGCGCAGGGTGATAAGTATGGATTTATTTGCATTCTTCTACATGCAGCCATCAAGTTTGACTAGCACAATTAGTTGAAGATGCTATCTTTTTCCAGGGTGTGTTTTTTTTTGGCTTCTTTGTCAAAAATCAGGTGTCCATAAGTATGTTGACATATGTCTGAATCTTCAATTCCACTTGGATCTTTAATTCCATTAATCAATGTATCTATTTTATGCTAATATCCTGATGTTTTTAATACTATATCTGTGTAGTACAACTTGAATTAAGGGAAGATAATATCTCCAATAGTTCTTTTCTTATTCAGGATTGTTTTAGCTATCCTGGCTTTTTTGTTTCCATATGAAGCCTTATTTATTTATTTGTTTGTTTATTTATTTATTTATTTTGCATTTCTGTGAGGATCTGTGTTGGGATTTTGATGGAGATTGTATTGAAGAGGCCCCATGGAAACCTCTAAGCATCTCAGGCTATTGTCAATACTATTGATTGCTCTCCATAAACTGATGAAAAGGCCCTATTGCTGAAGACACCACTAACATATCTCATTGATCATAGAGAAGTTGAGCTGGTACCTAACTATTGCCTTTACCCCTACTGACTGGTGCTCATGCACTTTAAGGTACTCTGCATGCTACCAGAGGAGAAAAGTAAACACCAACCCAGCTATATAAACCCTGTGACCTACAATTGTGATTGCCTGCATGATATGCTGGTACAATAGTAGACAAATGCTCCGGTAGTAATCAATCAGTCTCTGATTAGAATTAAGGCCCACTCCATGAGATGGAACCCATACTTTACACTGCTTAGGTGGTCAAGAACCTGAGACTAGATAAAGATCATGAATCTGGAGGAAAACCAAATACCAAATACTATTGTTCTGTTATTATTGCTACTTATATTAGAAAGAATACATTTGGTTACTAAAGTCTGTAATATTTATATTTTCCAACTTAATGTCTGAATAGAACCTTTAGATTTGTTGGAATTGATGATATGAAATAAGACTGTGAGAAATGACAACCCTTTTGTCTTTGATTTTCAACAGGTGTAAAAAGGTATCAGCACTTTAAAATCGTTTGACTCACCTTATTTCTTGCTGGTGAACTCTTAGGCTACCCTGTTATGGGACATATACAATACACACACACACACACACACACACACACACACACACACACGGAAAATACCAACACATAAAAGAAAAATTGTACAAGAGCAGAAATTCTAAACAAGCTACAGTGAACTGAATAGCTACAATTGCTGTAGAGAGTTAGTGTAGTGTAATAAATTAGGACCACAGAGACAGATAGGAACATGTGGTGCTCACTCTAGCATTTATTAACCCTACGACTTTACAGTTTTCACATCTATGGGGATCATAAGTTTGCTCAATTGCAAAATAAAGATGGAGATAATAGGCATTAGGACTACTATGGAGATTAAATGAGTTGATATATTAAAATATATAGGATAGTGATATATAATAAACACCAGCTATTGTTGTTGGTTACATCAGAAACACATGTGATCTCATTAAAGTTATACCCCTTTTAATAAATTTTTATAGTAAAATGGAAATAATAGAAATAATTAGAAAACAAAAAGAAGGGGGAAAGAAAAGTAATGTCTACTATGTAAATACAGGGTAAAGGGATTGAGTTGTATATTTCTATCACATGTTATACATAATTTTATACATGCTGCATTATGATAAATTATTTGTCTATTTCCATTACAGCACTATTAACTTTTCCAGGATGTATGTGTCTTTCATTCATTGTAGTACTGCCTACTACAGAGTCTGAGTCACACTGAAAAGTCAGAGAACATTTATCTCCTAGTACTAGTTTAATATTCTGATTCTCTAATGACTTATACTAAATAGAAATTAATGCAAAACCATCAATTATCTATGATTTGAACAGATATCTGCAATATTTTTCATTCAATGGTTTCTTGAATGTGTAGTATGTGTTAGATACTGGGTTGGCCGTGAAGATGACATGGCACTATCTGTCCTTACACTATTGCAGGTAGATAGAAACACAATGTTCAGCTGAATCCCCTAAACAATTTAATGTCTCTGTCTCATGGAAACCTTTCAAAATAGTAGTAAAAACTTTGTTCTTTGCATCTTCTTGTCTCTTTTAAACTTCTCAATTCAGACCACCAGTCTCCCATGCCCTGCCAACTGTCATATCCATTCTCTGGTTCTCCCAAATATCTTTCTATGCCTACCCCCTCCCCCCCCCCAGCAAAAGTTTTTCAATTTAAATTTCATTCTCCAGTAAATATATAAAACCTTATGAAAACTCTGACTAGAACATAAAAAATTTTGCAATAGGTGTCATATTGTTTTAAGCTTACCAAGGGCATGAACTTTGTATGTCTTTTTTTTCTACAGTGACTTGTGAATAGTAGCAACTGAATAAAAACTCACCTAAGCTCTAAGCTCTGAAGAAAACCAGTTTCTTCCCTCAGCCTATTTACATTTTAAAAGAAGAGAGCAAGTGAATTAGGAGAATGTTGAAAGCATTCAATTTTAAGTCTCTTGGGACTACTAGCATTGTAATTCATTCCCCCTTGGATGCTGTGGAGTATGGATAGAATTAAAGGGAAAAATTCAGAATTGTGTGATAACCTAGCCTCTAATAGCCCAGAAGATTTAAGAGAATTTCTTGCAATTATAGGATGATTGTCATACTGATAGAAATTTTTACATTAAATCAATGAAAGGGGAGAATAGCAAATAGCATTTGTTTCTGACATTTAAAAGTTAAAATTTAAAGAAGTCTATAGTTTCTCAAGTGGCTGCTTTTTCGGTCCTAGGTTTGACATTTTAATTATTTTCAAACCTTCTAAATGACAGACCAAATAGTTTATTCAATGTCAAGATCTGTAAAATAAGAATTTTGTATTTTCCTTCAAAGTATCACTACAGTTTTATAAAATATCATAAGCTCTGGAGGAGTAGGAAATGTTCCAATAAAAATAAATGTTATATGGAGAGGTGAGCCTTGCTCCATCTTTCTTTGTATGGTAAAGTCCTCCTGAGCTTCTGAATCTTGTTTTATTGAACCTACTCAAAGAATCTGTGCATAAGTTTGGGTAATATATGACCAGTAAACTATTCAAGAAAGGACTCAAAAACTGTTCATTTACAACACTATCTTAGACTAGAATGTTTGGTTGGTGGTATAATGCTAGCTGGCATCAAATATTTGTCACCCTTGGTTTGTTCCTCAACACTGAGGAAGAAAGAAATGGGAAAAACTAGTTTATTGTATTCCATTGTAAATCAGTTTTGTAAAAAGTCAATCTCTAACACACTACCTCTAATTATTGGCTTTGTTCCATATTTACAAGCTGTATCTTAGCAGAGCTTTAGGTTTTTTGAGGGCAGAAGCATTCTGTCTCATCTTGATATTGGCAAAGCATATGGCAAATGATTACTGCAAAATAGTTATAAATAAATACCAGCATATATAAGTATATGCATACATAAATGTTTGTTGATACCTGATCACAATTGTTGCCTCTTTTATTAAATGATAAATACACAGTATGTATGTCACCCTAAGACTCAACATGTTAAAGAGGTCTTCCTGTTTTAGGGTGTACATTTTTGATTCCGCAATTGGCTCCTGGTGTGCATAATTAGCTACTTGCCAACATAATTGGCCACTTGCCTTTTTTTTAGGATATTCAGTGGCAAAGTGCAGGTGCACTGTGGGGACCCATAACTAGTTGCAGCTGAAAAATAAATGCAAAAAAAGAAGCCTAATTGTGATTCCTTGACAATTTGGCTCTAATGTTCTAACCCCCACAGCTATCAATCTTGTTTAATTTTTTTCCCTTAGATCCATTGTCAGGAATTTGGTGGGATTTGGAAATGACAATTTGTTCTAAAATACAATTATTGTGCATGAATGAAACAGTAAAGCTTGAAGAAAATATCCAATTTCTGCAGAAACTCTATTAATGAGAATTTGCAAAATTCAAAGTAGACATGAGAAAAGTCTGCATTTCACAACTACCTTTCATTTCTGCAGAAAATTCCCATTTGAGTTATTTTGTATATTTTTAGGGCAGAATGTACTAGATGGAGTAAAATAGTCCAGCAGGGCATCTTTTAAGCACACTTAGAAATTTCACTCTGTAGAGACTTATCAAAAAGAGACACGTAACTAAAGGCTATTGAGTCATTTCTCTAAACTCAAAGAAAAACAACAGTAACAAACATTTTCAATGTAAAGAATGAAGACTCCTGTCACCCTATGCCAATGCAAGGCTCTGGAAAATCCTGTGCTTATGCTCAATAGTCAACCACTGAAGGCCTTTCTTTATGTATTAATTGACCATTGTTGCAATGTTATATAATAATCCATCCTTCAAAATCAGTGAACTAAAATATAATAATTTATATATCTTCATCATAGGTCTCTGGATCATTTGGTCAGCCTCTGACCAGTATTTTCTTCCACTGATTGGGCTTGGATACATCATGGATTTATATATGTTTATAAATGTTCCTAACTTTCCACATTTTCCTTCTCAAACTAGTGGCTGCTCATGGTATCAATTCCCCATGGTGGATCACAAGAGGGCAAGGGGCAAACCAAATAATACCACCACATTTTCAACATGATATTCGGTGAATGTTTCATTAGCCAAAGTAAAAGAAAAAGCAAGATAGACCCCAACCACACTCTAATAATGTTACAATGTGCCTTGCAAAAATGTGTGGATATATAGCCTTATTAACAAGAAATGGAAAAATGAAGACTAATAATCTTCTCTGTCATTGTTGTATATATCAATGATGATGAGTCAGATAAATGACATTTCTGAACATCTCAGAAGATAATTAACAAACAGAGTTGCAGAAAAAAACTAGTAATTTTAGTCTATGAGATAAAAGGCAAAAGAAATTGCTGAAAAACATCTCTTTATAGGATAAGGGCATGGTTTCCTGACATAGTTCCTTGCAGGAACACTAGTTAGCAGACAGAGAAGGGGGACTGAGATAGTAGAGGCAAAGATAGAGGAGTCTTCATTCATGGGGTTTCATTTGTCTTCACTGCTGTATATACTAGATTGGATTGTTCTTTTAAGAGAAAGAGAGGGATCGTTAACAAAGTTGTTTTATATCTGAATCTCTCTTCTCAGGGTTCAATAATTTATTTCAAAATGGAAGAGAATTCAAGTGTTCTGAGAAATTTTCAGAAATTGTAATTCCTACTAGGCAAAGTTGCTCAAGTAATCTTGAAATGTCATTCACTCTTACTTCCTCAATTGTAAAATTAGGGCTGGAGAGGGCTAGCGTTTATCATGTATTGGGTCCTTCTATGTGTCTGAACATGTATTATCGATTTTCATATACCTTGAAGCATAAGGTTTCTCTGTTTCTGTGATTTTCAGCTGTCATTCAGCACCTGAAGATGAAGTGCTGAAAAGTAGGACAACTTTGTGATGTGAACTGCTGTTGCCATCTAATGGCTTTTTTTTATAAAACTGTTCATAAAATTCACATCTGTGACCTTTCTCATAGCATTCCTTTCCTCACTTTCTTCCTGAAAAGGTAACAGTTACTGATTTATTCAACTGTAAAATGCAGCATGATAACAGATTATCTGAAATCTTTTGAAAGTGTTGCAGTTTCAATCTCTCTCAAGGGATGACCCAGTGAAAAGAAAGCTGAATTATTTCCTTGATACACTTCAATGATAATAATAACTTTCTTTTATTGAACATCTATTTATACCGGGAATTATGATAGATGTATCTTAAATGTACTTTCATATAAACAATGATTTCTTCTGTGTTCATTTATAATTATAGCCTGTTAGGCCACAAAACCAAATGTGGAGTTATAGAAACCTATATTGTTGAATTCATTACTAAAATACAGCTTAAGTTAGAATATTTTCATGAAATTCAAATGCCACAAAAATACAACAGGGTATCACTATTACTTTTTACTTTCATGGAACAAGTCTACTACCTTGAACTGTGCATTGCTGGTTTTAACAAACATTGGAAATATAGATTGAACAGCTAATACTACTAGTAACCTTATAGCATATTGGGAGTTTGGTGCTCATGTCAATAAAAGTTTTTAATATAAGTTCTGTGATAACATTGATTAATTATGCTGTAGCACACTCTTTATTTGTTGAGTCAGTGGCTATTTAGAAAAAAGACATTAACTGGGCACTTATGAAATATAAAATTCTCAATGTACTTTTCATATATTGAATTATTTTCTCTTTATATATTATAAAATAAGTGCTATGATTACCTCAATTAGTACTATTTATACATATAGAATGAAGTCAGAAAAAATTTAACTATTTTACTCAACAACACATCAAATAACTAGAAGAATGGAGGAAGCTGGTTATAGAACCTGATTCAATCACTGGGAGAAAATAGTTCCATAAATTGAGGTAATGGTATCCAATAATCTTTTTTGTAGCATCTAATGAAGATAGTTATCTTTTTAATTTGGAAGAAATTTAATATATTTTGAGAGCAAATTTATTATCTATTCATTTTTAATTTTTGAAATGATAGTATAATTACATCATTTCCCCTCCCTTTTCTTCCAGTATACCCTTCCATATACCTTTCAAATTCAAGACCTCTTTTCAATAATTATTGTCACACACATACACAAAACACACACATGTGTATACACACTTCTAAATATATAAGTACAACTTGATCAGTCTTTATAATGTTAGTTATATGTAAATGATTAGATGCCTGACCATTGGTATTGGATAACCAGTTGGTGTGCTCTTGCCTAGGAAAGACTATGGCTCCTGTGCTCAACATTTCTTAGCTACCTGTAGTTCTTTGTGTTGGGTTGAGACTTCATGGGCCTTATTGGAATTCCATGTTTGAAGCAGTACATTGCTGTGGGGGGTCAGCAAACAGGACAAAAGGGCGTTTTCAGTCATGGAAGTCCTGCCAGACCTCAGCACAGGGAACCACCAGCGCCATATTTGATCTACAGTGGAACACTGAGCATCTGAGCTCAGGTGTTTTTATTGATTCAGAACTCCTCAGTTGCAGATCATAAGCAATCAAAATCCCCCACATAAATTCAACCCCTGCAGACAATATAAAATGCCAAGGACTGTGCATCCCCTTTTCTAACAGTGCACAAAAACAATTATTTTAAACACAACTAAAAATAAACTTCTACAACAATTCTCCTTTTCTGTATAAAAAAAATTGCTTTAACTTTACAACCTAATTTAACACTACACCAGCAAACATCTCTCAAACTTTTCACAATGTCTTTGGACTGCAGAAAAACATTGTCAATATCCAATTATCTGGAATTTAATCATGATCTTCTGGCTCCTCCAAAGGGCTTGGATCATTTCTCTGACCTCTGCAATATACACAGCTTGTCCTCCAGGCTCCAGCTGGCTCACACCACTGCTGCTGCTGTTCTTGATGGTCATCCCATGGTATTGGCATCTCAATAGCTGCTCGGGTCCCTTGCTGCAACTGGGCTGCACATTCACCTATAGCCTCTCTTGGGCTTTTTTCATGGTGCCAAGGCTCAACTTCTCTGCATGACACCTTCCACCTGGGCCTTCAACTGCAACTGAGGCTGTACCTTCACTAATAGCATCTCAGAGTCTTTCTTCATGGTGCCAAGCTTCAACTTTTTTGCATGACTTCTTCCATCTGGAACTTCAACTACTACTGAGGCTGTACCTTCACCAATGGCCTCTCCTGACCTCTTACAGCACCAAGCCTCAGTGCTCTCTAAAGACCCCTTAATGCCATCAAAACCAGCATCAGCTGGGGGACTCTTACAGTACCCAGGTCAGCTGCTTGCATGAGATACAACCCGGGCCAGTTCTGGAAGACAGCTTCTGTGTGTTGACCCTGAGGAAACACTTTACAGGTTTTAAGGTAGTCTGATTTGCTGGGAAAATAACAGGTCACTTTGCCTGTAGTAAGGGTTCCCTCATGGGTGGAGTTTTTATCACCATCACCAGTATCTGATGGATTGCTCATCTTTCTATTAGGTTTGCAGGAAAAAAATTTGATCAGTTTAACTAAGTAGCTTTTTGGCTCTAAGCCAGGGCTGCCACAACAGCAAGGGGTCCTGGCAGGTGGGAAGAATCTGAAGTTGAAACATTATAGTGGTTTGGCATTTTTTCTCACCAATGCTATGGGCAAACATACACCCTTCTTCATTGATCTCAAACACAACACCTTGAGCTTCACATACTTATAACACAGTTAGTAGAAAAGTCAGTTTGTGAAACAGTACACTACAAGCAGCGATGGGAGGGAGAGTCAGTTCTATGATCAGGAAAGGCAGTAAGAATTTTGCTTTTTCCTGCTCCCAGCTGAATTTTTTATCTCTAAGAGCCTCCATTCTGTGGCTCTCACCTTGGAGCTTTCTTTCTCATTTATTTATTAATTTCACAGCCTTTTCTTTGCTCTTCTCTTCCTTTAGGAGTCTTCAATTAATACCTTAATCTGGTAGCTTCCCTGACTGTACTTTTCCAGGCTATGCGAGATCTGGAGTTTCCTTCTCTTCTTCCTTGTATCCATGTTGGATTAACTGGCATGATGTCCTGCCCCACGTTGGTACATCATTTGTAGTAGCACGCTTGGCATGTCACCAAGGGAGACACAGAGGCATATCCATTGGTGCAAACCCTGCCAGACCTCAGCAGAGGGAACCACCGCCCTGGCCAGTGCCATACTCATAGTGCAACCTCGATCATCTGAGCTCAGGTGTTTTTATTCTTTCAGAATTCCTCAGGTGCAGATCATAAGCAATCAAACATCCCCCACAGAAATCCAACACCTGCAGACAATACAAAATGCCAAGGCCTGTGCATCCCCTTTTCCAACAGTGCACAAAAACAATTATTTTAAACACAACTAAAAATAAACTTCCACAGCTTAAGTTAGAATTTTTATTGTTGTCCTTGTTTAGTTCATGTTTATGTCATAATTTTGGTGAGACTTTATGAGTGTGGTTTCTGACATTCCTAGGAGATACAATCTGACTGCAAACTCTGTGTTCCTCTAGCTCTTACAATCTCTTTTGTGCACCTTCATCAGCAGTGATGCTTGAAGCCTTAGGTGGAAGAAATATGTTGTAGATGTATCCATTGTGACTGAGGTTCAAAACTCTGTTTTATTTGTTTGTTTGTTTTGTTTTTTTATTTTTTGTTTTGTTTTGTTTTGTTTTTTGCATGTGGTTTTCTGTAATGGTCTCCTTCTGTTACAATAAGAAGTTTCCTTGTTGATGAGTGAAGAATGCACTTATCTGTGGGCATAAGGACAGATAGAATATAGTTTGGCATGATGCTGCTTTAGTAAAGTAGCAGCTATATGTTCTCCAAGATTCATGACTTCATTAGCTGTGGGCAGTTGGCTAGATTCCCAGTGCCAGACATGATTTCTGTCTTGTTAAGTGGGTCTTAAGTCAAAATAGAGTAATGTTGGTTACTGCCAAGGTATATATGCCATTGCTCCACCATTAGAGTCCGCATGGCATACTGGCCATCACTGTGGCTCATAGGTATCATAACTGGGTAGGACTATAGCTTGCTTCCCTCCTTTGGAAGCTTGCATGGCATCTTCAGATACCATGAATGCTAGTTCTCAGGGAGGAGACTTTCATGTCAGTTCTACCTCAGGGGCCTCTGGACCTTGTATCTGAATTTCATGCCTTCTTCAGGAATTGGGTATTAGGGTTAGGGTTAGGTAAGGGTTAGGTTTAGAGTTAGAGTTAGGTTAGGGTTAGTGAGTCTTCATAAAACTAAAAACAAACAAACAACTAACAAACTTCTTTACAGCTAAAGAAACAAATCAATTTTTGTCCTTAATTCCTGGGTAAAATGGAGTCCCACTCAGAATGTTCTCTTCTATACATATGTTTTCTTCAGGCAGTTTTAGGTTTCACATTTAGGTCTGTGATCCATTTGGAATTAGATTTTGTGCAAGGTGGTAGATACAGGTCTAAATTCATTATTCCGTATATGGACATACAGTTTTACTAGCACCATTTGATGGAGATGATTTCTTTTCACCAATTAAAGTTTGTAGCATTTTTGTCAAATATTAAATGGCTTTAGTTACATGTGCTCTTTTGGGGTCTTAGGTTTTGTTCTATTGATCTACATGTCTCTTTACATGTTGTGTGTGTGTGTGTGTGTGTGTGTGTGTGTGTGTGTGTGTACAAGCATCATATTGATTTTATTACTATGAATCTGTAATATTGCTTGAGATATGAAATGGCAAGCCCTCCAGTTTTGCTATTATTTTCAGGATTGTTTCAGTAATATGCTGATGACCAGGAATACTTGCCCTCTAACTGTTAAGTGACAACAGTACATACTTGTTTGGAAAACAAAATGTCTCTGAATATTTTTAAGAGTCACTGTTTGGCAAAACTACCCCTGTTAAAAATTATTAATATAAATTGAAACATTTATTCCCTAACAATGTGGCTCCTAAAGTAAAAATTACTTATAATAAATTGTTAAAAGGAAGCCAAAATTGTAGTATTTGAAGGTTCTTGATATCCAACCAAAGATATGCCTTATTTTATAAACAGGGAGATTAAAGTTTAGAGAATGAGAAGACCTCTTTATAACAATGGAGAGACAATAGCAACTTTTTGCTCAGACCCCAGTTCTCTGGCCTGAATTTTGGGCATAATCCATCATAACATATTCAACTTAGAAAAGAATAGAAACTGTCACTATCTTAGTTTTTCAGTGGGTTACTAAAATTACCATCGAAAACTAATGGGTTGTGTATCTTTTTAAAGAATCTGACTCCAAAATTAAAAGACAAAATAACCTCTTGCTCATAAGACAAGTGAGAAGTGTTTTTAAAGCTTTTTCTACCCTTTTGTGGCTTCTCTCTTAATCTATCATAGTGATTTTAATTAACTATTATTGCAGTCCATCAGGATGAAGGATATTGGTGTGGTGGTGTGGTGAGTATATGATTTGGTATATGTTCGGTGGTTTCTCAGTTTTAATTCCTATGAGGCAGAGGGCCAATGTAATATTCAGTTCCGTAAGAACACAGAATGTCAAGGAAAGCCTTTCTCTTTTCTGAAGCTCTCTTCCCTGATCTACATCAGATGGAGGATGTACTAAAAGCAACAGACACCAGGGCTCAGTGTTCGAATTGAAGGATGGGATGGAAATTCCTTAATAGTAAGATATCTATCAAACTCACCACAACATTACCAGTCTAGGGCTGAATCCTTATGTTCTAGCTAGAGATTTCCATGATCTCCTATTGTTCCTGAGAGTCTAGAGCAGCCATGGTTATGTTACAAATTTGGGTCTTTAGACTCTGTGTAAAAATTAGTAGGGGGGTTTGTAAGGCCAGTTTCTAGTTTCCTATATCATGTTCTGTTGTTATGTTGTACTTCATATGTAAAGCACAACTGGAAGATAAATTTGCTACAAATTTCAAGATAGTGACTGCAACATCTTAAGCCTCAAACACAAATAGCCTTGAGTATTGAGCCACCATGACTACATATGTACCAATCCATGAAAGCAGCCCTGATTCTCAGAGTAAGAGTTCAAAGACCTATAAATGGGAAGCCAAATATAAGTGACAAGTCTTGAAAGAAATTTTATCAAGATTACATTCATTAGAGGAAAGGAATTATTGCTCATTTTTAATCATAATCCTTTCTTGAGTCATGTTGATCTTTTAAGGTTTGGGAGAAAGAGTCTTTGTAAAGCAATTTCAGTAAACTGTTGGTTTTTGCAAGAGTTTTAAAGCTCTGAGCATGTATGCTAAATACCATTCACTGTAAAGTATACAAAATTCTGGATGTCTCTATTTTATGTAATGAAAAAGAAATACACTATACAAGTCTTTTTGATTTGTGATAGAAAAATGTATAATTTGGGAGTCTTATGGTAAGTATAGTGCAAAAAATAGAATATACATTTTTACTATTGTTAATCTAATGCTTTCCCACTGCACTTCAATTTACAGTAGAGAAAATGTAAACAAAAAGTTCAGAAAATGTGATCATATCTTCATGTATCTATTTAGAGAGACAGCATTGTGGATCATTTTAAAGTAATTTGAGAATATCCTGTGAGTTCTATATGTGCATTCTAATGAGTCAAGGATGTTTAAGTGACAGTACCTACAGAGATCATTTAAATTCAATTTTGAATATCCAACCAGTACCATTATATCCTATCACAGAGTTGAATTTATATAAATAAACTAACCTCACAGAGATAGAAAATATTTGGAGGAGTACCTTTCTAGAATGAAGGTGAATACTCTACCAATATAGACTTATATTGGCAAATGAAACTTCATTCAGCTATTGAGTAAGCTTGGCTCTGTATGAAGAGCTACACAAGCAGCTGAGACTGTTTATATGAGAGGCTAACAGCAGGCTACTGTAGAAACTTAGACTCTGAGTAATTGGCATGGAAAATGAATTCAACTCATTAACAGGTCTCTGAAACAGAGCCCTTTGAAAATCAGTTTGACAGTTTCATTTAATAAATATTCACCACCTCCAGGCAACTGCACTAGATTCTTTCACCTTTCACTTTCCTCTCAGTATTCCTTGCAGCCAGTCTATGCTGACTATTCGCAGTTACTCTTATGGAGAAAAAAATATGCAGGAGCAGCAGTAGCACACAGTCAAATGTATGCATTAAATATGTATATATGACTCTGTGTGTGTGTGTGTGTGTGTGTGTGTGTGTGTGTGTGTGTTTTGGAGGAGATGTTGCTTTTACTGTCAAATTTTCAGAGCAAAACAAAGGCCAAAATGTCTCCATGATGAAAAGGAGCTTATGCCTGGGACTGCAGCTCTGGAGATGCAGGTTTAGCCACATGCTATCTAAATATCCAGCAGCTTCAGGCAAAAGCAGTATCTGACACTAAGCTGCACTGTTTACGTTTCTCAAAGCCTATTCAGATAGACACAACCATTCACAAAATGACCTCACTGGGTTTTTCATAGGATCTGAGAGATATCATTGCCCAAGATCTCACTGAAGTTCAAGTCTCCAAGAATGAAACAACCTAGATTTCCTTCAAGAGGCGTACAGTTTAAAGGAAAGGCTAGTAGAAAATCGGGAAGTGAGAAAGAGAAAATAGTGGATTTGGGGAGATGTATTCATCAACTCAACACCCAAATGAATTGGGGCACCCCAGACAAAGTGAAGTAGAAAATTGAAGCAATTAGGTGGATAATTGTGTTCAAAACACACTCATCTGAAATAGTCAGATAATTGAAGAAAGAATCCCCCTTTCCCTTGAATTATCTTGATAGTTGTCTCAATTATCTACTTCACTATGTGTATGTGTAGACTCAGCCAGCCAGAGAGATGGTAATTATCATTACTTGTCCTTAGTTTTATCCTCTTCCTTGTAAAACAGTTACCAGTAAATGTAAACCTAAACGCAACTTGGAGAAGCACACTAAAGAGAGCAGAGTGAGACCTTTTAAGTATATTCAGAAAGACTAAAAATGGTAAAATGAGGTGTGTGAATTATATGTGTATAAAATTAAACAATTTTGCCTGTCATTATAATCAGTCATTGGGGGTCAGGCATTACTTAAGTAAGTATAAGAGAACAAGATGACTTGTAAGGTCTCGGATTAAAAGGAATTAATTTAGTTAAAATATAAAATTTATTGAGAAAAAGCAAATCTAATAGCTTTGCCCCAAAAAGATTCTAAGCTTATATGATGTTCCGGCTTATTTTGAGAAAAAAACTCGCTCGAAAATAGGCAGCTGATATCAGTATATGACTATTTGTAAGGGGATGGGTGAACAAACTAGTCCCTTTTTTAATTTTGTATGCTCTATTAAGGCTAATTTTAAAAGATGCAAAATACACAAATAAAATGTTTTAAGTGCTTGCTTGTATTTTACTTCATTAGACACAGAATAGAAATGAAGCAATGGATGGACAAATTTCAACATGTTTTTATTTACACATAATTGCTATTTGAAATCTAATCTTGTACTTTTACAAATAGTATTTTTGAACTACTATTAAGAAGTGTCATTATTATGTGTAGTAATTAAGTGCATAATCTTTGGAGTTAAGCTGGTCAAGGTCCAATTGTAATTCTGCAACTTAGTAGTTATATGACCTTATCCAAGTGTTTAATCCTCTCTCTTGTGTGGATTTCCTTAGCTTAAAAATGAAGCTGAGGTTGAGGAGATGGTTCAGTGCTTGCTGTGTAAGCCTGGAGACCCAAGTTTGGATCTCTAATACACATGTAAAACTGGGCATGACAGCAAGAATCTGTAACCTTAGTGCTGATGGGCAGAGACAGGTGAATCCAATGGTTTCACTAGTGTTAGGTAAAATTACAAGCTTCAGTTTCTGTGAGAAACACTGTCTGAAAATTAAAGTGGGAAGTCATAGGAAAAAAAAGACAGACATTCACACTCCTATATATATGTGCACACATATATGTACTGCATGTATACAGGTAGATAATAGACAGAGAGATGATAGATAAAATTAAGACAATGGTGAAACCTTTATCCTAGAGTTGTATTGAACATAAACTACTTAGATGTTGATCAAATGGTATGTAGTGAATATCACTCTAAGTCTGAAGGGACTTAGACCAACCTTAGGAATAAAAGGTATTATACAAAATTCTTTACAGAAATTTATCTTCACATGAAAGAAATTTCTAATTTATAAAATTTTTTTTTATAAATATACTGTCAATATACTTAAGGGGTCTCCAATTAGCTATTATAATCATCTCATTAACCAAGAGGCACTAAAACCACAGATGAAAAATTGATTTGCTAAAAGTTACACTGTATAAATCAGCAGGGCTGAGATCTAGAAAAGCTAAAACTTATACATCAGATATAATTGAAAGAAATATGCTTTTTATTTCTATCACCCCACTTATTTGAGAATTTGCTTTCACGTGGCCATTTATTAATTATTTAAAGATCCACAGTTCTTTCTTCTTATTTTTCAGGAAACTTTTCCAAGACAATAAATACTACCTGAAATATTTCTCCAACTTATCACTGTCCCATCCTGTAACCTTTTTTGCTTAGCATTGCCCAAAAAATGCCAAGAAACTTTGAGGGTTACTTTGAAACATAAGTATCTAAATATTCACTTGTAGTATTGTATTCCTTTGAACCAAGACTTTTAAAAGCCATTGGTACTATTACATATTTGACAAAAATGAAAGCTTATGATAAAAACAAGCCCATCTCTCTTCATTCATATATATTCAGAGTAAATAGTCTACCTAATTAACATTTTCATTTATATTAGAGAAAGTAAGTAGTACTGAATGGTGACTAAGAATTTAAGCAGGCTGTGAAGCCAGAGTGCCTAGGTTGAATCAGCTCTACAATCATCACTTTATTGTCATGCGATAATGGGAAAGTTATGGTGTTCTACAAGTAGTTTTACATAAGTATTTGGAAACATAAGAATGTGGAGGAAGAGGAGATCAGTGAAATTGGGTGACTAAAAAAGATTTCTTGGAGAAGGTAAGGTCTGGACATGTGCCTATTTGGGAGAAACATCTTCAAGGTACCCCACAAAGGATTTTTTTCCTTTTTGCTTTCAGTTGTATTATTGGTGACCCTGTCAAACTATTATGACAGGTTCTTTCTGCTCATTTGCAAAGAGACACTTTTAAAAAAACTAAGAGGTCCTATTTCCATTTAAAAATATATGAAAAGCTTACATATGGAAAGACTTTAAGACACCTTTTAATATTTAAGCAAAATATTTTCTCCTCAAAGCAAAAGATCTAGTAAAAGATTGGCAGCTGCAACCGCGGCATTCAAAACTGCATCAAGCAAAAGGATGCATTACAGATGCTTCTGAAAACTAAGCCATCTGATAGCCAAGGGAGAAATCAAATAGTGAAGACAGCCCTGTTTTCCCCTCTTGTGTTTTTTTTATCATTACAATAGAAATAAATTCAAGATGTGGAAAAGGACAAAAGTAAATGGACAAAAGAGTACTAAGAAGAAAAGTTGGAAATTTTATTTTAATGATACCAGCTTATCACAGAAGTCTCTGAAAATTACTTCCTGTCTAGAAAAAGGGGGAAAAATTGCAAGGTGTCATTTCTTCACCTTACAAATCTCAACATTATTTTCAGCATCATGTGCTGTATCCTGTGCACCTTTAGTGAGCAAAACCAAGTGCTTGATGAATTGTTCTGGTAGTTTGACATCAATCATACAGTTGATGGTAATTTTATATTAAGGAAAGTATCATGGTTTTAAATGAAGGAAATTGTTAGTAATGTGTGATTGTATAGTAAAATAAATCATATTTGAGAAGACCATTCTAATTTAAATGCACTTTCTATATATTGAATACCTTCTTTTTTTGTTCTAAACTCCTTTATTTCATTTTATTTGTTTATTTTTCTTCTCTCTTATAATACATCCTGACATCCCTCCTCTCCTACCTCCACTTCTCCTTTCTCCCCCTATGGCCCTTCTCCCCCTAATCTTTCCCCTGCCTTCCCCATGACCAATTTTCTCCAGAAAAAAAAGCAGTGCAGTTCTCCCAGTATTAAATTTTTAAAAAGCCAGGAACTAATCCCTACATCAATCCCTGCAATCCAGCAGGATGAAAAGGGTCCCAAAACATCAGAGACCACCATGATACACAAACACAAACTCCAGCTTGTAAGACCTCCAAGAGAATACCAAGCCAGAGAACCACAAGACATATCTAGGGGACTCTTCAGGTACTATGTCTGATGATTCAGACACCACGAGCCCCCAAGAGTTTCTAGTTCATTGATTCCCTGTGACTTGTCCTAAAGTCCTCTAAACTTCTGGTCCCCACAATCCCTCCTCCCCCTCTTCATAGGGTTCTGGGCTCTCTACATGGTGTTTGGCTCTGGGCCTCTGCATCTGCTACCAAAAGCTGTCAGAAGAAGCCTCTCTGATGAAGACTGGGCTAGGCACCAATTATGAGTAGAGCAGAGTATCATTAGAAAATATCTCCTGGCAATCCAGTCTCTACTTCTTGGCTTACCCTACAGCATCAGGCATGGGTTCCTTCCTTAGGCATAGGGTTTTGTAGATGTGTTAATGTGTGTGTAGTTGTAGATTCACCTGATGTAGACATTGGTTCAGGGCAGATGATAGTTTATTCTTTTGTCTAATTAAATCACCAGTTCTAGCCCAGAGCCTTGGCACCCTAGAGCATTTAGTCCTCTTTACAATCTACCCTTAATTAATTCCTGAACTGAAATGCTTCAGCCTTCATACAATATATAACATATAAACTACTAGTCTGAATGTAGAAAACTTCAGCTTTAGCCTTCTGAGACCTACTGCTAACTGAGCCACTCTGACTAGCTCCTTCTGAACTCTACTCTCCTGATTCAACTCACTCTCTGTTCTGAGCTTCTTCTGCCAAGCTCTGCTGTGTCTGTGTCTCTCCCTGAGTTCTCACTGCTCCATCCTGCCTCTGTAGCTGACTCTTCAATTTACTTTAACTGCTCATCTGTGTGCTTCTGTTAACTGACTCTGTTAACTGCTCCTTTCTACTTCTTAACTAACTCTTCGTCAGCCTGCTTCTCAACTGACTGCCTGCTTCTGTTAACTGAATGACTCCAACGCCTATGTAAATCATTTACTGAGCTGAGAACCTACCTTGAGAGTTGGACATGTCCTTACTCTGCAAATCCTTCCTCTGATTCGTCACATTGCATGCCTTTCACTCTGACTCATCTTGGACATCATTTCCTATGTGACAATGACTCCTGATTTTTGCTTCCTGTGTTTGCTTCCACTGTATTTTCTAGGGATTAAAAGTATGGACCACCATCACCTTCTGAACACTGGGATTAAAGGTGTTTGCAACCTCTGCTTTCTGAGTACTGGATTAAAGGATGTGTTTATATTCAGCCCAGATCACACAGGACTCTGAGGGTAGTCCCTGAAATGTAGACCCTAGCTTTTTCACCAGGCTATTTCTCTACAGCATTTTACCCTTCCATTGCCACAGCTGATGCAGGAAGATCCCTATGTCCACACCGGGGCCTTCCTTGTTGCATAGGCTTTCTGGGTCTATGGATTACATTACCTTTGTCCTTTGCTCAACAGTTAATATCCACATATAAGTAAGAACATACCATGTTCATCTTTCTGGGACTGGTTTCCTCACTCAGGATAACTTTTTTAGTTCCATCCATTTGCCTGCAAAATTTGTGAAGCCATTTTTTTAAAAAATAGTTGAGTAATGCTCTATTGTGTAAATATACCATAATTTCTTCATCCATTCTTCAGTTGAGGGGGATCTAGGTTGTTTCCAATTTCTTGCTATTATGAATAAAACTGCTATGAACATAGTGTATCCCCTTGATCTCCTTTAGTTGTCATATTGCTCTAGCTAGAACTTCAAGTACTCTATTGAATAGGTTTGAAGAGAGACGGAAACTTTGTTTTGTTCCTAATTTTAGTGGAATTGCTTTGAATTTCTCTCTGTTTAATATGATGCTGGCAGTGGGCCTGATGTAAATTGACTTTATTATATTTAGGTATGTCCCTCGTATCCCTAATCTATCTAAGACTTTTATAATGAAAGGATTTTGTATTTTGTTGAATGATTTCTTGGCATATGGTGAGATGATCATAAGTTTTTCTTTTTTCTTTCAGTTTGTTTATATGGTGGATTACATTGACTGATTTTCATCTGTTTAACCATCCCTGCATCTCTGGGATGAAGCCTATTTGCTTATGGTGGATGATCTTTTTGATGTGTTTTTGGATTCTCTTTTTGAGTATTTTATTGAATATTTTTGCATCTATGTTCATGAGGCAAATTGGTCTGTAATGCTCTTTCTTTGTTGAATCTTTGTGTGATTTTTGGTATCAGGATGAGTGTGGCCTCATAGAATAAGTTTGGCAGTATTTCTTCTGCTTCTACTTAGTGGCATAACTTGAGGAGTGTTGGTGTTATCTCTTCCTTTAATGTCTGATAGAATTCTTGCTAAAACCTTCTGGCTCTGTGCTTTTTTTTGGTTGGGAGAATTTTAATGACCTCTTCTATTTCCCTGTGGGTTATACATCTGTTTAATTGTTTATCTGATCTTGATTTAACTTCAGTATGTGGTGTCTATAGAGAAAATTATTCATTTATTTTAGATTTTCCAATTTTGTGGAGTACAGGTTTATAAAGTATGACATAATGATTCTTTGAATTTCTTTGGTGTCTGTTATATACTGATTTTTATTTCTGATTTTGTGAGTTTGGATATTCTCTCTATGTCTTTTAGTTAATTTGGATATGGATTTGTCTATCTTGTTGATTTTTCTTAAGTAAACAATTTTTTGTTTCATTGATTCTTTGAATTGTTCTCTTTGTATCTATTTTATTGATTTCAGCCCCCAGTTTGATTATTTCCTATCTACTCTTTTTTTCCTTCTAGTACCCTCTGTAGAGCTGGATTTATAGATAGATACTATTTGATTTTGGATTCATTGTGGAGTATTTCTTTTCTCCATCTATGGTGATTGAATGTTTTGCTGGGTATAGTAATCTGGAATGGCATCTGTAGTAGAGGAATAGGCCTGTGTGAAAGCTAAGGAGGGTCTATATTCCAGGGACCTATATGAAGGAATCATATTCAGAGGCCTATGTGGTCCAGATGGATATAGAATGAATGTTAGCACACACCTTTAATCCCAGTATTCAGAAGGCAATGGTGGTATATTCCTTTAATCCCTAAGGAAAACAGAGCCTACAAGCAGACACAGAAGGCTGAGTTTAGGAGTTAGTGTCAGATTGAAAGTGACTTCTGAGATGACTCCGAGTGAAGGACAGGCAAGATGACTATTCAGTAGAAGAGTTAGCATACTGAGTCAGAGTGAGGACACACCCAACTCTCATCATGTAAAAGCAGGCTCTCAACTCAGAGTAGAGTCAGTTAGTTACAGCAAGCAGTGTGAGGTATGTAGTATGGAACAATGGGAGCTCAAGAAGAGACATAGAGATACAGAAGATATGGGTAAAAGAAGTCAGGATCAGACTGGAAGAGTATGTCAGTTAGAAGCTGAGCAGTAGTCAGAGAATCAGCCAGAATCTGCCAGAGTCAGAAGAGTTCAATCAGAAACAGTAAGCCAGCTCAGAAAGTTAGTTTGAACCAGTCAATTTGGAAAAGAGTTTGATCCAGGACAAGAAGAATGAGTTGAACCAGAAGAGTCAGAATTAAGAAAGAGCTAGTCAGAGTGGCTCAGTCAGAAAGTGGGTCTCGGAGGTTTATTTGATTGTAAGGAGATTTAAATGTTCTAGATTATAGGGAGGCTAAAGCCTTTCAGTTCTAGGATTACATTTAGATTGTAAAGAGGCCAAAACACTAAAGGGCTCCAGCACTAGAACCAGTGATTTAACTACCCCAAGAATAAACTGCATTTGCTCCAAATGAATGGCTACATCTGGTTAATCATCATCTACAATCTGTGTTCTCTTAAAGTCTTAGGTCATCTGTCCAGTCCTTTCTGGCTTTCAGTCTCTCTGTTAAGAGGGGTGTAATTCTAATTGGTTTGCCTTTATATGTTACTTGCTGTTTTTTTTTTTCTTGCAGCTTTTAGTATTCTTTCTTTGTTCTATATGTTTAGTGTTTTGATTATTACACGGCAGGGTACTTTTTCTGGTCTATTCTATTTGGTGTTCTGTATGCTTCTTGTACCTTTATAGAATCTCCTTCTTCAGATTTTGAAATTTTTCTTCTATGATTTTGTTGAAAATATTTTCCTGGACTTTGAACTGGGATTCTTCTCCTTCCTGTATTCCTACTATTCTTAGGTTTGGACTTTCATAGTGTCCCAGATATCTTGAATGTTTTGTGTCAGAAATTTTTTTGATTTGATATTTTCTTTTACTGATGTATCTATTTCTTCCATTGTAGTCTCAACTCCTGAGATTCTCTCTTCCATCTCTTGTGTTCTATTTCTATAGCTTGCCTCTGTAGTTCCTGTTTACTTTTCTAGGTTTTTCATTTCCAATATACCCTCAGTTTGTGTTTCCTTTATGGCTTCTATTTCCATTTTCAAGTATTGAACAGTTTTGTTCATCTCCTTCAATTTATTGGCTGTATTTAAGGGATTCATTTGTTTGCTTGTGTTTTCCTGGGTTTCTTTAATGAATTTACTCAGTTTTTTCCATTATCTGTTTGTCTTCTCATTGGTTTCTTTGAAGAATTTATTCATTTCCTCTTTAAGGGTCCCAATTATCCTCATAAAGATAGTTTTAAGATCTTTTTCTTATAATTTTGCTGTGTCAGGGTGTTCAGAACTTCTTTTAATCAGTAGTTGGGATCCCGAGGTGTCATACTGCCCTAGCTATTGTTGGTTGTGTTCGTACACTGGCATCTAGGCATCTGGGCTTGGAGTGATTATAGGTTTAGTTGCTGAATTCCTGGGAATGATTTTATTAGATGAATGTTTTGTTTCTTGGTTTCCTTTTCATCTCTGGTCTTCTGCTCTTTGTGGCCTCTTCTTGGACAAGGGGTCTCTGCCCAGGTTGGATGTTGCAGCAGCAAGCTTGGCCTTTGGTACAGAGGAGAATCTTCATCTGAGTTGAAGGCTGGGTCTTGGAGACTGTTCTTAGGGCTAGCTTTTGTGGCCTGTACTCGAGCAGGAACATCTGGCTTGTTTCCTGGCTGGCTTGTGAGGCCTGTGCCAGTGGAGTGGCTGTGTGCTTAAGTTGGTCTCTGGGAATTGGGAGCAGGGAGAGGGGATGTCAAATGAATATTGCCTTTTTTATCATTAAATAATGATAACATATAGAAGTGAGTTCAAGAGAAAAAAAGCAGGGTGTGTGTGTGTGTGTGTGTGTGTGTGTGTGTGTGTGTGTATGTGTGTTTCTATACTTATACAATTGCTGCACAATTCAAAAGAAACAAATTTTTACCAAATTTCAAATTATTATGCAAGGTAAAAAAATAGCTCTCAATATTTCATGCAAAAAATACTAAAAGAATTCCTAAGCTTTATGTTACGGCATAGAGGGACTAGGAATGAGTTCAACAGGAAGGATGATGTAACTAAATGATTAAACATTGGTAAAGAGCCTGGAGTACCAGATGCTAGTAAGTTAAGACCCATGTCTTTTTTATTTTCTTGCATCCAGGAAGTTCTATAGGAATGGAGACAGATACCTAAAAATCTAGTATAAACAGTATTCTCTTTCATAAGAAATACAAATATAACATGACTTTTTAAGACCATCATCCTTGTCTTCAAATATTCAAATATCCATAGAGAAAAACATTTTATCTTATTACTACAGAAAATAATCCAAGTTTCCAAAACACTGGGTCTTCAAACAAAACTTCGTGAAATCAAGATCTCAGTCTAACAGCCCCATGTTGCAAATTCCTTTAAAACAAAAAAAAGTCTGATTGCCATACTTACTTTAAAGTGTTTCTTCAAAAGAAGTCTTTAATCTTAGGCACCTCTAACTGGTTTAAGAAGCAGAACACTTTTTCTCTAGTTCCCTTAAATAGATCCTCCAAATTATACAGTTGAACACATATTATCTTCAGTGTTTCTGAGTTACTCTTTTAAGTGTACCTCTATGATGACTTATTCACAAATATTACTTTAAATGATAAACCTTATGAAACATTTTGAAAGAGAAATGATAAATGTTAAAATTAAAATTTATTAGTATAAAGTAATACACTGATAAGAGACAATGCCCATGTGTTGGCTTTCTCTTATGTCCTTGATCTACCACAACATATCTCACATTTTAGAATAGGAATATTATGGAAGTCATTCAATGCATCATCTTATTGCTCTTCCTCACAAAGAAGATGCAGCCATGCAAGAAAACCATGTCCTCTCTGCTTGTTTGAGAATATAAACTATTGATTTTTAGCTTCTCTGATTCCCCAAAGATCAGAATATAGCTGCAGGAGAGATAAAAGGACTTGGAAACCAACAGGGCTACAAGCAGAGCAGAACAAATTGGCAAATTGTTTAACAGGGAAACCCAACCTTGTCACCCCTTGGCAACACTTATAGTGATGAAGTATAAAATAAGTATTAATTATCAATAATGAACCATTTGAGTTATAATAATGGTGGTAAAAATATTAGAGAGCCGGAACAGGCACAGTTAGATACTCTATGTGTTCTTGTTGTGTTGTTTAATTAATTAGGCAATCACACCTGGGTAGCAGTAAGTCATGGAAGGAGTATTAATAGCGACAATCGCAGGGATTGTGTCACAAGAGCTTTTGAGAAAATTGAAAGGTCTAACCTTATTTAAGTTTTTGTTGTGCCATCACATTCTGCTCAGGCTGCTCTTGGATTGTCTGCATTCCCATCTGTCCTCTGTCACCAAGATATTTTTCCCCCAAAATACAACTCATCTCTGTTTTGAAAAGCATCCACATTGTTTCTTCTATTAATTAAAGCCTGTTCTGACCCTATAAGGATTGTTATTTCAGTGGAATAAAAATTTGTTTAGTTGTTATTAAGTTGAACTCTCTTTATTTTGACTTAAAGGATAACTGATGATAGATCCAAGTGGATTATTCATCACCAACATCCAAATGATTATGCAAATTGTTCTTCATATTTAATGTCTATTCCACCAGCCTCATATACCAGAAGAGGGTAAAAGAAAAACTTTGTTATGTAATAGTGCTATAAAAACAATGTTGGCCTATGTTAACATGAATGAAAAGAACATTATTGTAATGCACATGCAGAGCAAGGAGCTGTGTACTTTGTCTTCTCTTTAGAAACAAACTCTTGAGGAAAAACACAAATTAGAAATGAAGCAACCCATGTGGGTGTGAAGGCATAATTCTGTAATTTCAGCACCTGTCAGTCAAAACCGGAAGCTTGACAAAGGTCTGAGTTCAGTCAGAACTGCATAATCACTACCTCACCACCCTGAGCTATACTTTGAGACTCTGATTCTAAGAAACAAATGTAACATCAATTCCTGGAAAAAGAAATCACAGATTTGAAAGAGAGCAAGTAAGGGCATATTGGGAGATTTGGAAGGAGGAAGCAGAAGGGGTAAGTGAAGTCATTATATTACAATCCAAAAAAAATTTATAAAATTACAAAAATGAAAACATCCAAACTACAATCTCACAGTCTGTATACATAAAGACAAGCTATATAACTAAACCTACTGGAAAATTGATTACAAGGTCAGACTCTTTGATTCATGCACCAAAATTACTGAAACAAAATCTCTAAGGGAAAAGGTTGGTTGCTTTAAAGGTAATATGTAACATACTAAAAGATAGGGAGTGGAATCAAGTTTCACACCAGATTGAGTTTGTTTCAAATTATAGTCTATGAAAATTATTTGCTGTCTATTAGAGGACTGATTTCCAAATGCTACCTAAAATAGATTGATATATCAGTGATTACAATCTGACCAAGCTTTAATCTCTTCACTACTAACAGTGTAATTTGTAGGCTCCAGAACACAATGAAAAAATACTAAACTAAATAAATAAAAAAAATAATAATAAATAAATAAAAATAAACTAAATAACTAAAATATTAATCTTTAATCCTTTATCTACAATCTCCCTTTGCACACATAAGAATGTCTTTTTTATGTCATATATTGTTTTTTAAGTAAAGGGCAATGTAAATTTAAATTATTTTACTTTTCATCTTTGCATGGTCCAATGATAATTTTGAACAAAAAGAAACATTTACATACAAACAAAATTCATACACAGAGTCATCTATATACTTCAATTTTGGTTTTTTAACTTGAAGATACCCATGTGTTTTGTTTTTATCAGAGCAATGGAAATGCTTCATAAAACCCACTCAACTTTATTTTATTTTATTTTATATTTTATTTTATTTTACAATCATGATAGGTAAGTATTCTACCAAACACTTTCTACTCTCTTCCTGGTTAGTAAAATCGGGCTGAAAGAAAAACAACCTATAGGTTGCTTAAATCCTAATACTAAAAATGTAGCTTATACGGCACTTCATACTTACAATTTTAATATATATATATATATATATATATAGAGAGAGAGAGAGAGAGAGAGAGAGAGAAAGAGAGAGAGAGAGAGAGGAAGAGCATAGATAGATATAGATAGATATAGATAGATATAGATATAGATATAGATATAGATATAGATATAGATATAGATATAGATACCATGTAGTGTGTGTGTGTGTGTGTGTGTGCGTGTGTGAAATTGCCACTGCCATTTCTGGGATTATATCTACTGATCATAATAATTTGTATCTATATTTAATTTTTATTATGCAACTTTCATTATTGGATAATTATTTTCCTTTTTGCAATGTATTGCTTTTTCATCCCCTTCCTAGCATTAATCACTATTATTCTTATTTGCCTTTGCTTGATTTTACTTTGTTTCTTTTTTTCCTTACTTTAAATTTGTAATATTCACTGCTCCTTCCTTTTATCTTGTTATCTACTAATACTACATTTCCTCTAATTATGTTTAACTTTTAACTATATTGTCATTTATGTTCTATGGTCATTGGTAGAATAAGTGTGGATTTGTTTTTATTTGCATTTCTACATTCTGTTCAGCTTATTGTTGTTGTAGTAGTTTTTAAAATTATTCTCTGAATTCATATTGGTGTTGGGAACCATAACAATAATCTGTTCATTATGAAGATCCTTGAAATAAAATTAAACCAACCAATGCCCATATTATAAAAAAATAAGAAACATGAGAAACAAGACAACATGACTCTTCCAAAAATTCCTAATTCATCAATTCTTTAATTAAAAGATGATGAAAAGGACAAATTTCCAGATGAAGAATTCAAACTTTTACTTGTAAAAATGACTGGTGGTCTAAAAAGGGATATAGGAAACAGATGGATAAAGTGATAAAATCTGTTCAGAATCTTGAGAAAACAGCAAACAATATACATGGAAAAACTCAGCAAAATAAATGACAAAATTACCAATAAAGTAAATATTTTTAGAAAAATATGAAAAATCTTCATTAATTAAATAAATAACAGGAATCACCACCAATAGACTAGAACACACGGAAGAAAAAAGATCATGAATCATGGATGAATTTAAGGAAATACTATATTTAAACATCACTACAGACAAAAACAAATAAGTATAAGTGGTCGTAGCTTTCAAGAACTCTTGGATATAATTTAGAGACCAAATATAAAAATTCATGGTGTGTAAGAAAGAGTTAAGTAAATACTTAAGACATAGAAAAATTACCTGAGTAAAATATAGGAGAATTACTTCCAAAATCCAGGTTAAAAAATGTTCATTCAAGAAAAATAGTCATTTATAACTCCAATTAGACATGATCCAAGAGGAAGCCCCCCAAAGAAATTTTTTAATTAACATGCCTAATGTACAAAGAAACAATATTATAGATGTCGCTTAAAAAATGCAACCACACCAGAATAAGATTAGTTTATAACTGCCAAAAAACACCAAGAAGCAGAAAAACATGGGATGATATATTTCAAACATTGAAAGTAAACACTATCGATTATGAATGTCAAGGTTGTCAAAGTTATCTTCTAAATTTGAAAGAGAAATAAGTTCATTTCAGTTCAAACACATACTAAGCCAGTTCATTACCATTAAGCCAGCATGAATATAAATGTGAAAGAGAAAGTTTCAATGAAAAGAACACAGAAATTTGTAAATTTCATGAGAGAAATAGAAGAGAGGAAAACTAAGAAATAATCTCAACCATGTCCAACACAATAAACCAGAAAATATCTCATTCTAAAGGAATAGAAAGACCAAACAATTTTCCATCTAGACAGAAAAACAACTGAAAAAAATTACATGAATTAGAATACCTCTCTTGTTAACTTCTGAAATATAAATGGTCTTAATCCTCCAATTAAAAAGTAACAAATAAGCTAATTGCGTAAAAACAAAACAAAAATTAAAAAAAATGAATCCAACTGTCAGCTTTCTACAGGAAACACACCTTACTAGCAAAGAAATGCATGGAGTGAGAGCAAAGATAGGGATGTCAGTACTAAAAAATGGAGGCAGAAAAATCAATTGACATAACCATTATAATATTTGATAAAGTTTACTTGAAAGCACAATTATTCTGAGAAGGTAAAATTAAGAAGTTTCTGCTATAAAGAGTTAAGAGACAGCCTATAGATTGGGGACAATCCTCTCTAACCAGGCATCTGAGAAGGTGTCTTAGTTGGGGTTTCCTGTCGATATGATTAAACACCATGACCAATGGGGAGAAAGAGTTTATTTCATCTTATACTTTGATGTAATAATCCATCACTGAGGAAAGTCAGGACAGGAACTCAAGCAGAAACATTTAATCAGGAACTGAATCACAGTCTAAGAAAAACAGTGCTTACTAAATTGCTCTCCATAGCTTTCTTACAACCAGGGACCACCTGCAGAGATGGCACCACCCACAATAAGCAAGGACCTGACACATCGATCATAAACACAGTACTTACTTGTCCACAGGCCAATCTTATGGAAGAATTTTCTCAGTTGTGGTTCCTTCTTCTCAGATAACTCTACTTTGGGTCAAGTTGACATAAAACTAGCCAACACAGAAGGAATTAGTATCTAGAACCTATAAAGAAATAAGAGCTAAAAAATAAAGCATTTAAAAGAATCATCTGATCAATAAACTGGCAATTGAGTTGTTCTGATAATTCTCAAAAAAAAGATATGGCCAATAAATATTTGAAATAATGTTCAATATTCTTGGCAATCAAAACAATGAAATTTTAAATTATATTGAAATGCCATCTCACCAAATTAGAATGACTGTCATCAGAAAACCAAATATCAATGAATGCTGATGAGGATATAGGAAACGTGACTCTAATTCTCTGCAATTTTGTGTAGCCATGTCCTTTGTGGAAATCATTATATGAGTCCCCCCCAAAAAAAGAACTGCCATTATGTGTATATATACATTTCCAGGGTATATAAACAAAAAAATCTAAAACACATATTTAGAGCTATACTAATCATAATAATAAAGATATGAAATCAGCATTGGGCTTCATTAACAAAGAAGTGGATAAAAATGGAGTTGATATGTGCAATGGAATTTTATTCAACTGTACAGAGAAAAATTATGTCACATGCAGGAAAATGGACAGAGCATAATGTCAAAGAAAATAACCCAGACATACAAATATCCCATTTTGATTGTATCTATCTATCTATCTATCTATCTATCTATCTATCTTCATGTATGAATGTGTATATATATTACACACATATGATTTGTGTATTTTATTTACATATGTTATAAAGGTAGCAATGGGGCTATGATGGAGGAATCAGAGGGTCTAGAAAAATGTGAAAGTTGGGAATAAGATAAGTTATTAAGGTAATAAAAATAAGATATAACATGTTTTCTCTCATGTTCAAAATTCAAATATATATATATATATACATATATAGTATAAAAACAAAGAAGGACACTGTGTAGGGGGATAGGCTGTATTAGTGAGGGGCATGAACAATAGGGAGTGTAGCAGTCAGGCAAATGTAAGCCTACTACAATGAGATGCACGTATAGAAATAGCAGATAGCAGAATGGAATCTTTTATTTTATATAGTAACTGTATTAGTTTGATTTTCTATTGCTAAGATAAAACATCATGAATAAGATTACTTATATAAGGAAGTATTTTGCTGACAGTTCCAAAGGAATAAATGTCCATCATAGTAGAGAAGTATGATATCTTTTCCTATTCTATAGGCTGCTGTCTAAATGATTTAAATGAAATAGGAAATATAAACATTTTCAAAACAAGAGGTGGAATTTGTAATTTAAAATGTCTTCATACAATGAAAAACATAGGTTCAGACTACTTCATCAAATATTTCAGTAAAAAACATAGTAATTAAAAAGTGTTAATAATGCTAGGCAGTGATGGCACATACCTTTAATATCAGCACTCATGAGGCAGAGGCAAGCAGATATATGAGTTTAAGGCCAGCCTGGTCTACAGAGTGAGTTTCAAGACAGTAAGAACTACACAGAGAAACCTTGTCTCAAAAAAAGTGTTGTTAATAAGAAGAAGAAGGAGGAGGAGGAGGAGTCAGAGAAGGAGGAGGAGAAGAAGAGGAAGAAGAAGAATTTATTAGCTTATGGTCCTTCATCCTTATTTAACGTTCAGATTTAATTTATAAAACTTATAAGACTCACTTAAAATAGTTCAGTGATAAAATATAATGATTTGTCAAAAACCAAAATTGTTTCTTTGTAAAATAAATTTAGTAATAAAATAAGTTAAACACTAAAATAATTAATAATTAATTGATTATTCTAAAATTTGGAAAGGAAAAGTATAGGTAACTAAAAATTGTTTCTCTAGTTTTGTTTGTAATGATACGTGAAACCATCAAAATAAACTAAACATCTTTAGCATAAAAAGTAATCAGATACATGATCCCATTCACAATTGCCTCAATAAATAAAATAAAACAAAAAGAAAACCTGTGAACAAACATAAATAAGGAAATTAAAAGCATGTACAATGTAAGCTTTAAGATACAGAAGAAAGTAACCATGAAGGACACTAGAAGACAGAAAGATACACCATGTTTCTGCTCCCCAAATTGCAGAATAAATACTATAAAATTGGCTCTATTACCAAAAGTGATTTATAGGTTTAATATAATCTACATCAAAATTTCATTCTCTTCAATTACAGTAATAGAAAAACGAATCATAAAATTCATAGTAAAGCAAAAGGCACCGAATAGCCAAAGTAATCAGAAAGAACAATGCTAGATGTACCACAATATATGATATCAAATTATGCTGCAGAAGCTTAATAACAAAACACCATAGTAGTGACACAAACACATACACATATACTGATGGAATATAAAAGGGTACCCAGAAATATACAAACTCATCTACATTCACCTACTCTTTCATAAGGATGTCAAAAGCATATATTAAGTTACCTTGATCAACAAGTGCTGCCTGGAAAACTTGATATCAATGTGCAAAATAATAAAACCATCCAGATTTCTTAATGGTACAACAATCATTTCAAGTAGTATGGTAGATGTACAAGCATGAAGACCTGAGTTCAATCCTAAGCAACTATCTAAAATCTGGACATGGTGACTTGTGCCTATATCCTCAATACTGGGGAGCTGAAGACAAGAGGATCCTTGGGCCTTACTGTCTAGCAAGTAAAGTCTGGGCAGTGAGTGCCATATTTAGTTAAGAGACTTTATCTCAAAAACTAATGTAAAGAGTGACTGAAAAAAACTAACAAGCCCAATGGCCTCCACATGTACTTGGACACATGCGCGCGCACACACACACACACACACACACACACACACACACATCAATTCAAAATATGTCAATAATGTAAGATATGATCTGAAATTCTGTAACTTCTTAAAGGAGTACAAACAAGATATTGGCACCAGCAAGAATTTTCTGCACTTGATTTCAATAGCACAGAAAATATCCCCAAGACTTAAGGGATAGGATTGCATAATAATTAAAAGGTTCTGAATATGAAAATGATCAGAATAATAAAGAGATCATTTGCACTACTAGAAAAAGTCTTTGACAACTCTACATTAAACTAGAGTTTACTATGTTTAATTGATAAAGCACTCAAAATATTAAATACTAAACTATCAAATCATTCAAACAATTAATAGGCTAATTAAAGTCAATTCTCAAAAGAAAATACTTAAGTTGGATCAGATATAATAGCACATACCTGCAATCCTAGCATTTGGGAGACTGAAGCAGAAGGATTGCTATGAAGTTTGAAACCAATTGGGTCTACATAGTAACTTACAGACCATTCTAGGCTATAGAGTAATAGCCTTTCTCAAAGAATGAAAAAAGAAAAATAAATGCATATGGAAATAAGTGATAGATATTTGACAAAGTGTTCAACATCTTTAGCCATCAGGTAGGGAATGAGGATATAGTACCACATTGGGACATGAAGAAGAAAGTGTAACGACGTATTTATGAATTGTCACAATGAAACCCATTACTTTTATGCTAATTAAAGAAATAATAAATAAAATAATAAAACAATACAAAGAAATAAATATAAAAGTGTAAAAGCTTTAAAAATAAATGGAGGTCATACTACTACTGACAATGAAAAAAAAGATAAAAAGACAAAGCACAAGGGCCAGAAAAAGGAAATGAAAGAAGTTTGCCCAATAATGAAAAATCACATGAACAAAATTAGCTAAGTTTAAGAAGAGGAATAAAAACTAAAACTATAAAAGCTTTTAAAATATGAGTCAAAATACTGCAAACAACATAATAAAACAAATAAATGGAGATACAGAAAGAGGAAAAGAAAAAAGTAAGAATGCATGATAGAGGAAGTGTTGTTCATGGCTTTTTTCTGGCCCTGCCAAGTTGCTTTATGCTGGTGGCTAGCCTGTACTAGACAAGTTTCACATGTTTACCAGGGATGCCTCTACTTTTCTAGTTTGCCTTTCTATGTATCACAGTTTGCTTACCACACTTAGCTTTGCAACATTTTAACTAGTTTAGATAATCAGATTCCCTAAACTAATTTGTATATCTTGGGATAGCCAATGTTAAAGGTATGAGGTGTTTTCTAAGTGGTTCAAAAAAGGGGAAAACAAACATAGAATTGAGATTTGTAAAAGTAGAACTGTTTGCATACTTCCAAAACTCACTAAGAATTAATCCCCTTGATTGGGATTTGTTTGTTTCTTTGTTTTTTGCTTTGTTTGTGATGTTTTTTTTCTTCTATTTTTCTTCTATAATGCATCTTGACACCCCTCCTTGTTTGTTTGGGTTTTTGTCATTTATTTTTCCTATCCTGTACAATACATTCCGACTCCAGTCTCCCCTCCCTCTCCTCCTCCTAGCTCCCTTCCCCTCATCTCTGAGAGACGTGTTTATAAATGTCAAGTAGTCTGCTGGAATTTCTCTATTCCAGTAGCTATATCAGTAAACCGTATAGTCCATGTGTTACTCCAAAGGTTAATCCTCACACTGCGGCTAGATCCAAAGTTATTCTCAGATAATGAAGTAAGCTTTTTTTTTTCCTCCAAAGGGGTAGAGTGACCTTTCACACTATACTTCACTGCCTAAAGCAAACTGCTTGCTGACTGACCTTCTAGGCTTTTCATCTTCCACTACTTCTACTTTCCAGTACTGCCTTCTGAAGCTATCTTATGCATTGGTACTGTGGCAGTTTGACTTCAGACTATATGATTGGTAAAAGTTCAGTGTTCTCAGGCTTCTTAGGTGTCTTAGTTTCTGGTCATATTGCCATGAAAAAAACATGATGACCAAGATGATTTCTAGAAGAAGCATTTAATGGGAAGCTAGCTTACAGTTTAAGGGGGTTAACCCTTTATCATCATGGTTGGGAGCATGGCAGCAGGCATGCAACTAAGGCACTGGAGCAGTATCTGGGAGCTCATATCAGATTGGGCTTGGTGTCAGTTTCTAAAACATCGAAGCCCACCCCCAGTGACACACCTCCTCTAGTAAGGCCCCTCACACTCCTAATCCTTACCAAACAGTTCCACTAACTAGTAACCAAATATTCAAACAAATGAGCCAATGAGGTGACCATTCTCTTCAAACTGCCACAGTAGGGTAAAGCACTTTTAAGCATTAGGTTTCTTCACAAAGTATCACCTGGCCACAACCCTTTGTGTCATGTGAAATGACAAAATGGATTTCTTCTCCACTGATAACCCATTCTGATGGATGGAACACTGTCTCATAAAAACAAACAGCCAGATGTTAAGTTTTAGAAGAGTTTAGGCCTGTCCACCTATTGCCCTGTGAAGTCAGTATGCTCCCCTTGAACTCACAATCAGTCATTCTGTGAAATCATTGTTTATGTAGAAATATAAGGCCTGCTGCCAGTCAAACTGATATTAGTGTGTGTGCGCACAAAAACATCAGCTCCACTGCCAGTAATCCCATGGACACATCATATCACACCCACTCTCACTTTGTCCTAACATAGATTTTTCCAGTGAGCACAACACAGTGTCTTTGCCAAACCTTTGGCCCTGCACAGTGTCTCAGAATGAGAGCACAAGTGCTGGAACTTCAGTCCTACCTGCTGAACTGCTATGACCAAACTGACTTAAAATCATCTCAGCCATCCCACCAGTTTGTCAGCATTAGTCATCACTGCAGATGAAATTCATTCAGGTAAAGAACCAGGAACCTTGAATAAATCGCTAGATTACTGAAAAATAAACATGGAGTGCAGATTCCAAGCCCATTTTTGCTTGTTATCATTGCTAATTTGTTTTTGGTTTTGGGAGGTGTGTATATATGCATGCATATACACATGTAGATATGTATTTATGTTTTTGTTCTATTTTCCTTCTAATTTTCCATATATTTTGCTATATATTTATTTTGCATTTTTCTAATATTGCAGTAACTTAGTGTCTATATTTCTATAACTATTTGCAAAATTATTCATTGTTGATTTGCTGTAATTTAAACTGTCCCTAAAAGCAGGACAAAGCTCTGCAAGTGTGCTGGTGCCCTTCTTACAATTTTGTGACTTATAGCATCAGTGAAAGGCATGTCTTCTGGGCATTCCCCAAACATCTGCTTGAATGAATCTAAAAACTGATGTTTCTCAGGGATTGTATTGGTCACTTTTTGTCGCTCTGGTAAAATCCCAAAAGTTACTTATGGAAAGGATAATTTACTTTTTCTTACAGTTTCAGAGGGATAATCCATAATGAGAAGAAAGCAAGGACCAGGAAACCAGAGCAGGAAGCTTAGAGTTCCTATTTTTTATAATAAACACAAAGCAGAGAGTGAACTAGTAGTGAGATGAGGCTTTGAAATCTCCAAGCCCTCCTACTGTGACATTCTTCCTCAATCCAGTCCACATTTCCTAAAGTTTCTATGATCTCTACAAACAGCATCTCCAACTGAGGATCAACTGTTAAAATTCCTGACCCTATAGGAGAAGTCTCTTGTCTCTCATTTAAGCTACCACAGAGATGTAGCTCACTTTCTCCTGGACATTACTTTCTACTTAACCTCTGTTTAATCTGGAGTCTAGTTATATGTCTAGAGGCAATGGCATATGCTCCTTGAGGGATATCAGTCTTGTCTTATCCAACATCTCCTTTAGGGAAAAAATTCCCAGCTCTACCTATGAGGAAGGATTAATTCCCTCAGGCAATGACATAGATGGCAATACTGCACAGTGTCAGGGTGACAATGCATCCTCTGTTAAAAGTGAGGGCACTATTTTTCTCAGGCTGTAATAGTCCATCAGAATATGAGAATTCAATGTCCTCTACCTTCTTAGGTTTCTTGATCACATCACCATCTCAAGTCACAGGATCCCATTCTTTTTAATCAGTTTCCTCACATTAACTGCTCACATACATTGAGGTTGATAATTGAATTTGTGTGGTAAGTGAACTAATTATATAATGAGAGTTTGACTTTATTTTTCTACAACTTGAGCTCTATGAATACTTGAAAGATTTTCTTCCAGGGCTTTCTTAGAAACCTTTAGAATGTTTATGTGTATCTGGAGCTGGCCAATTTTATCACTCAGCTCTATTTTTCTTATTTTGTTACTTTGCCCACGGATGCAGAAAGGAACAAGCCACCATCATTATTTCCCTTATTTTCCACAAATGTCCAAAAGTTTTATATACAAAGTAACTAAATTATTTGCTCCTCACAAGAGGAGAAGCAGGAGTGTCAAATTTATTTACCTTGCATAGTTCACCAAGGAGCTCCTACTGGAGAACTAGTTCCAAATACCACACAGCTCACAAAAGTCATCCTCATAATTCTATTTCTCCAGAACTTCTCTAGTTGCCAGAGTTTGTATTAGTCAGGCTTCTCTACAGAAACAGAACAGATAGGATGAATATGCATGTGTGTGTGTGTGTGTTTAAGATATATATATATATATATATATATATATATATATATATATATATATATATATATATATATATCTGTCTTAGTTATTTTTCTATTGCTAAGAAGAAACTTCATGTACAAGACAATTTATAAAGAGAAAGCTTATTGAGTGCTTGCAAACAGTTTAAGAAGGTTTGAGTCCATGGCCTCAAGAGAGAGAGAGCATGGCAGCAGGTGAGCAAGCATGGTGCTAGAGCAGCAGCTGAGAGAGCTGAAACAATTACCACCAGGCAGAGATAATTAACTTCATAGAGTGAGCAGCTACTGTGTTATTGGCCACTCTGGTGTGAGACAGCCACTCTAGGAGTACCTCAACTGCTTAATACTAAGAGTCAAGCAGCCACTGTGCTTGAGAGCCCTCTAGGATGTGAGACAATTACTGTTACTGTGTCCCCTTCTCCCTGCTCCCCCAGTTCCATTCTTCCTTTCTTTCCTTTCAGAAAAGAGCAAACTTCCCAGGGATATCAACCAAACACAGCGTAACAATACACTACAATATGATTATAACATTTCTCCCCTTTTCCCTTCCAAATCTTGCATATACCTCTCCTTGATACCTTTCAAATTCATTGCCTCTTCATTCATTAATTGTTGTTGTATACATAAGTCCAAACTGCTCCTGTTTGCATAATATTATACTGGTAAATATGTTTTAGGTTCTAAGTATTTAGTATTAGATAACTTCTTAGGAAAGACTATTTCTACTGCTATCTGCATTTCTTAGCTACCTTCAATTCTCTGTGTAGCCTTGAGGTCTGATGGTCTTTTCTTGGGTCTACATAAGCATGTTCATTGTCCTTGTTCAGACTGCATTTAGAAAGTCATGTTGGTGAAATTTAATGGGTATAGCTTCTGACATTAATTAGTAGGAGACACAATCTAACAGCAAACTCCCTGTTCCTCTGGCTCTAACAATCTTGCCACCATTTCTTCCCCAGTGATCCCTGAGCTTTAGGTGTGGGAGTTGTAATGGTCATTGTAATGTAGATGTATCCTTTGGGAATGGATTGTACAACTCAGCATTTTAATTGCTTTTTATTTTCTGTAAAGGTCTCATCTGTTGCAAGGAGAAGTTTCCATTATGAGGGATGTATTATTAAGAGTTCTCTAAAAAAGCAAAAGTAAAAGAATGTGAGTGTATGTGTGTGTGTGTGTGTGTGTGTGTGTGTGTACTCTAATATATTAGATTCCAATAGTATATATTATATATGTGAGTCACTCATATACATATATGTATAAAAATATATATAATATATACTCTTATATATCAATATATATTAGAGTAGCTATATATGATATTAATATATTGTATATTAATATATAATATAAATATCATAGTGACTTACATTTATACTTATATTTTATATATACATATATGTGTGCATACACACACACACACACACACACACACACACACACACACACACATATATATAAAAAGTGGCTTAGATGCTAGTCCAACAATAGTTGTTTCCTGATGGCCAAGAATCCAACAGTTGTTTAGTTCATGTTGTTGGATGCCACATTTGTTCATCAAGTAGACATTTGAATCCCAAATAAGTAGATTCTAGTATGAGCAAAAAATCGCCTCAGCAGAAGGATAAATGAACTTTACAGAGAAAGTGAGGTCAAGCAGACAAAAAGCAAAAGATTTCTTCTTCTATGACCTTTCATGTGGGCTGCCACATAAAGGTATAACCTAGATTTAGTGTGCATGCTTGGCCTCAGTTGATGATCTGTTTGGAAAGGATAAGCAATTGTTTCTTTCTTGTAGGAAATGTGAGTACAAAGTTTCAAAAGCCCATGCTAGGCCCAGTCTGTCTGTCTGTCTGTCTGTCTGTCTGTCTGTCTGTCTCTCTCTCTCTCTCTCTCTCTCCCTCTGCAACCTGTAGATCAGGATGTAAAGCTAACATATACTGCTTCCGTTCTGCTTCCTTCAATGATGAAAATGGACTAACCCTATGAAACTGCAACTAAGTCCCCAGCTAAATGTTTTGTTTTATAATTTCTTTTTAATAATATTTTATTAATAGTTTGAGTTTCCTACAATGTAACTTGTTAACACCCTCTTCCCATTCCTTTATGTTCAACCATCCCACTCTTGTGCCCTTAAAAAAAAAGGAAGGAAGGAAGAAAGAAAAAAGAACAAATAAAAGAAAATTAAGTGGAGCTTATGTGTCAGGGACATGGATCACAGGCACCACCATAGTCATTGCAATCAGCAAGCTGCTCTGATCATGGACATCCCCCTGGTTCATAGTAGCCCAAGACCAAGCATGACAAAGTTCAACCCGAGGCCTCTAGCAGGCACCAGGATGTTGCCCAGGCACCAGGACACCAAGCAGGCACCCTGATAACCTGTTATTATTATTATATTTTTGCTTTGCTCGTGTGTCTCTTCACAGCAATAGAACAGTAACTAAGATAATGTCCAGGAGTGATATAGCTGGGCCACATGGTAGTTCTATTTCTGGCATTTTGAGGGACTTCCACATAGAATTCCACAGTGGTTTTTATCATTCTATACTCCTATGAACAATGAATAAATGTTCTCCTTTCACCATAATATTACGGCTCTCTGCTATCATTTGATTTTTGATAATAGCCATGTTCACTGTGATGAGATGGGATCTCGAAGTAATTTTAATTTGCATTTCTCTGATGGGTAAGTATGTTGAACTCTTTTAAAAATGTTTATTTACAATTTGTACTTCTTCTTTTGAGAATTTTATGTTCCAGCTGGTTTGTAAAATGTATTGCTCATTTTATTGACATTTAAGGCTTTGTAACTTCTTTGTGTATTCTAGTTATTATTCCTCTGTCAAATGTATAGCTGGAAGTGATCTTCTGCCATTTTGTGTGATGTCTCTATATTGCATTGAGTTTGTATTGCAAAGTTTCCTTTGCTGTACAAAATATTTTTAATTTCATGAATTCTCAACTGTCTGTCAATTGCTGGCCTCATTTCATGAATGACTATGGTCCTGTTTTAAAAGTCCTTGCCTATATTTATATTTCATAAAGTACTCTTTGCTTTCTTAGGAATTTCAGAGTTTCAGGTTTATGTACATTTTTCTTACCAATTTGGGGATGATTTTTGGACAGAGTTAGAGTAAAGGGTCTACTTTTGTTCTTCCACATGTGGATATCCAATATTTCTAGTATCATTTATTGAAAAGGATATTAATTTTCTGGTGTGCATTTATGGTATATTTGTCAAGAATTAGGTGATTGTAGCTATGTAAGTTTATATCTGAATACTCTATATTAGTCCAATGAACAATGTATAAGTTTGTATTATTATGATTATGTAGTCTAACTTGAAATTAAATATGGTAATGCCTCCCACAGTATTCTTATTGGTTAGAATTTCTTTTTATGTTGGATTATTTGTGTTTCTATGTTAATTTTCTATTTCTGTGAAGAATGGAATTACACTTTTGATTTGGGTTGCAATGTATATGTATATTGCCTTTGTGGGATAGCCATTTGATGATATTAATTTTGTCTATCCACCTGGAGTCTTCTTACATTTTTTAAGAATATTGAAGCTTTCACTGTGTAATTCTTTTAATTCCTTGTTATTTTCATTCATTTCATATTTTTAAGGGATTTAATGGTATTTTGAATGAGATTGTTTCCATGATGCATTTCTCTGATATTTGTCATTGAAGTTTTCTGGTGAAATTTTATGATCTCTTGGGTTAGAATCATGATATCTACAAATATTCAGTTTGAATTCTTCCTTTTTTGTTTACATCTAATTTGTTTCCTTCTCTCTTTTTTTTAATTGTTGTAGATGATGTGTGAAGTACTATATTGAAAAAGATTAGAAAGACTGGACATACTTAATCTTTTAAAATTAAATTTATTTTTCTCTTTTGTATAATACATCCTTACCTCATCCTCATATCCCTCCATTGTTCCTAGATTCCTCCATTTCCCCTCCCCTCTCTCCCAAATCCCTCCCCCTTCTGCTTCCCCTCTTACTAGAACATGCCTCCCAGGGTTAGCCTTCGAACAGAACATATCAAGATGGAACAAGGCTGGGATGGAGAACCTACCTCAAGGCTGAATGAGGGATCCCAGCAGGAGGAAAAGGGTCCCAAGGGCAGGTAAAGGGTCAGAGACCCCTCACTCCAACTTTTATGAGTTCCAGAGGAACACCAAGCCAGATCACTTTTAAATATATGTAGGAGAGTTAAAATATCTTGAATTTTTTCACTTGCTTACCCACCAAAACTAGATTGTCAGGACTCAAGCCTCAGCAACTGCAGAAGGTTCAAGAAAGGACCCAATGGATCGGTGAAAGAAAGATTTAAAAGAGTGCTTAATAAAGAGATATCTGGCTTAGGATTCAGTCAGGGAGCTTGAAGGTGCTGGCCTGTTTGGCTGAAAATACTGCTGACTTTTATTTACTAAAAGCACATTGTAACTTTAACAGTTTATCAAGGTCAAGCATGTTCAATGCTCCAAAGAACTTGCATAGTTACATTGTAAGCAATAACAGCCTTCATAGTACCAGCTTAATCTTTAACTTGTTTTTTTCTCAGGAAATCTTTAACACAAAAATGGTTCATTAACAGGTTTGCTGGGTGCCTTGCTTGCAGTTACAGCATATATCAGACAGACAGAAGGGCAGAGAGGTGCCAGAAAGAAATTCTATGTTTATAGGTTTTAAGCTTCATCAAGTTTTTCTACTTTTTCCCGATATCTATCTAAACTTCAATCATATATTTCTTTAGCATTAACAGCATCTATTCCTCTTTTGCCATTTATCTTGTTGCTGGGGCTCTCAGTAGTTTCAAGATAGTATATAGATTTAAGCAGTTTCAGTCTTAAACATATATTTAAGCTTTGAGTATAATCACATCTATCCTAGGTTTATAATTTACTATAGCGTTTTCATATGTTTTTTATCATTGCCTCTAGGTAGGCTTTATTTTCTTAAAAAAGGGCAAGCATTCTCAGGGGTGATTATCTATATGTCCTTGTCTTTCCAGACATGCTAAGTCCCCTACCCAAGATACTTGGTCCGTGTCTTTACTGAGCAATTAGTACCTTTTGTGCCAGGAATAATTTTGTAATACAACTCCCTCATTCTCTGTGTATTATCAGGTCATAGATAGAGATATCAGACATGAAACAACTCTCACATATACTTAGGACTTGAAGGTTAATAAGATTGTTATCATTATTTTTAGCGTTGAAATCATCATGTCCTTGTTCTCTATAATATGACCCTTTCCCAGTTAGTAAGAGCTGAATTAAGGATTATTTTTTGTTTTACCAATAAGCAAAACAGGCATCATGATCAATGAGAGTGTCAGCAGCTATACAGCAGAAAGAAATAGAGAGGTAACTAACTCCTTGGTGTGTCAGAAACCAGAGCCTTGTCAAGCAGTCACTTTCACTGCCATGGTTGTATCATCACCAGCACTAGATAATAAATTTCTACTGAGGAAGACACCAAGTACCATGGCCGTATGATATAATGAAAGCAATATGTAACTAAAGTGGACGCTGCCTCTTGTTACCTAGCATTCATGGTGTAGAACATGTATGCTGCTGAGGTAGATAAGATATCAATAGTGTTATCTAGCTGTAACTCATGAGAACTACAAGACAACCTGTGAGTCAACAAGTGTTTCCTGGTACAACAGTGGCATGACTATTATGGTGGTAACCAAATACTCTGTAATTGGATTTGAAGATTTCTACACAGGGAAGAATATATCCCAGGTACTATAAATTTGGTCAAAAGTCCATAGCTTAGGAGGTTATAGTTCCTGGGGAAGGGGACTCACCCTTGTTGTTTAGCTAAACTGACATAATGCTATGCTGCCTTTTAATGATCCTTATTTTCATAGACAAAAGCTACATTTAGCCTTAATCAGACCAGCATCTCTTTACAATGAATAGTAGTGAATGATGTGAATCATGTCAGCTCAAGATTATTAGAATAAATGACAGTTGATTGTTCAGCTCTACATAGGACATTTATACAAGCCTCTCTACAGCTCAGTGAACTTTGAGGAAGAGGGAGTGGAAAGAATGTAAGAGCCACAACACTGAGAGAAGGGCTGTGAAATGCTATCTTCAGGTCATGACACAGCCTTTACAAACATTATCTCACAGCAGCTGCAATTGCCTGAATTGAGCCTCCACAAGACTGGCCTTGTCAGTGGCCAATCTTAAATCAAGAAGGAGCTCATGGAGCCCTCTTCTCCCCTGCTGAATTATTGGCAGCTAATGGATTCTGGAGTAGGAATAGTCATTTCATTCAGTTCTATAATAAAGAATGAGCTCATTGGGCTCCAAAAGATACTTCTTAAACCCCTTACCACATAGATAGTTCTGTCTATATGCTAACAAAATAAAAACAAAAAGATAAAACAGAACAAAACAAAATAGCAGGAATATGGGGAGGGAACTTGTGGAGGGAGTAGGCATGTTAGGATCAAAGAGAGATAAAAGAAAGCTAACAAAATGCACTAAATACATATGTAGAATTGTCAAAAATAAATTTATTCAATAAAAAGGTTACTAAAAGATCCTACTTAGGCAGTATAACAGCTAATATAAAACAACAAAATAATTAGAGTAACAAATATATTAAAATAAGGAAACTAAAATAAAGAAAAATAAAGAAAAACAAAACAGAAAGCAATATAACATCAGCTAGAATCTTTTTACTAGTTGGAATGAATGTGTTTTCTCCAAACCTTCAGTTGTCTCTTTTTTACTGCCTGTGCTAGTACAGTGAAGGCATCAAGTCTCAGTAATTCAAAAGGTAACTTTGGTATATCCTTCCTCTTGAGAGAATTTTCTTTTGAAGATTTCCCCCAGTTTGAAATATATTACCTGACAGCTACAGTTTTATGTTTAATATCCTGGGGATATCATTTTCCAAGTTGTTTTCTGTGACCAAAGTTCTTATTGAGTATGGAGAACATTTCCATCTTTGTGTTTTCATTTACCTATGGATGTAGTCTTCCTTGGTGGATCTCAGCTGTTTGTATCATGGAATCCCTCAGTTCTTTCCTAAACATTATTGTGCCCATGAAGAGAATTTTGCCAGAACAAGACCACTTCTCATATTTTTGTGCTGTCATTTGTCTATAAACTGGGGTTGTTGGTGCTTATATATGTTCCTCAGGTAGTCACTCTGCGTCATGCATGTGAAATAACAGATTCAACCTCCCAAGCTGTATATCTGATATATCCTATTTAGTCCCAGCTGCTCTGGTAGTCTATTTGACTATAGTACATTTGCCCTGATTGACAAATTCACAGTCCTGTCTATCTCTCCCCAGCTCAAAGCCATTACTGCAAGCATCTTAAGAATTGGACAGGACCTTAGCTTCACAGTACAATCATTATGGCAGGGGAAGTACTATGAGACTGGTAGCCACTTGGTTGGCTGATCCAGTGTAGGATTTTGTGAATTCATTGTGAAAATATTTCCATTTCTTATTTTCCTCATTATTTTCCAATACTTCTTGTCTTTTGTGTGTTTTTGATGTTCATTCACTCTTTCTCTCATAGGAACAGAGTACATTCTTTTATACTGTGATTCCTCTCCTTTACTAAGCCATACATAGACAGCTTCTAGTGAGCCATCTTGTCCAGCATTCCCACATATAATGGACTTGTTATTTATGTTCTTATTTGTGTAGTTTAAATTTTTTATCTATATTGCAGTTTCAAATAAAATTTTACCTTGAAAGAAATTGAAATTGATGAATATCTGAGTTAATCTACTCAACACACAAAGAGAAGTTGTGCACAGCAATATTTCAATAATTTCTGAATTAAGAAAACTCTTAAACAGAATCTTAGAGGTCATAGATATACTTTGAATTCCTGGGGAAATTGAATAGTAAAGTAATAATTCAAATATTTTTTAAAAATATTTGTTTTTATTCTTTGACATTTCATACATATATATAATGAATTTTACTCATTTTCACTTCCCATTGCTCCCTTTCATACCCCTCTTCCATTCCTGCTGAATCTCTTCTTCCCCCAAAGTCCCCTACTACTTTTATGTTTCTTTCTGTGTGTATGAGCAACTCACTGAGATTAATTAGTGTTATGTGTATGAACACAAGTGTGAATTTACTTACTGGAACATTGGCCACTTATCAGTGACTACACCAAGAAGAAATCAGTCAATTAATTTTTTAGAAACTCATGAACATAAAAATGTGTGTATTCTTTATCATCTATGACATTTCCTGTGCCTTGATAGTTGTATTAATAAAAATGTCCTACTTAGGTCTGAGCATTCAGACAGTTGTTTTCAGCACTGTAACCAGTTATGCAGCTCTCCATTAGCTGCTCTCTGTTGCAAAAGGAAGCTTCTCTAGCAAATGTTGAAAGCAGCCCAGGACTGTGGATTTATACTTAGATGAACACTTAGATGGAAATTTGGTGTGTGACCATCTAGCAAAAATAACAATCCTAGGGCCTTTATACTATGGCCTAAATTCTAGGGCATCTTTTGATCAGAATTACAGTACCAGCTATAGAACTCCCTCCTATGGAGCAGACCTCAAATACAATTGGAAAGTGGTTAGTTACTCCATAAAAAGATCGTCACTGTTGCACCAGTAGGCACATCTTTCTTGGAAAATTGGTATTGCAACATGCAGAATCCAGCACTAGATAAGGTCATTAATCTCTTTTATACCCCATCAACATGCAAAAAACCTTCTGGAACTATAAAAGCTATCCAGCATGAAGGAATTTTCCTAGTCATTTTAAGATTGATTTCTCTACATATTGCAACCAAAGTTGTGGTGATATATATATATATATATATATATATATATATATATATATATATATATATATATATATATATATACCATATAATTATGTTAGGTAACCAAAGTCACTGATAATAACATGTATTGTTTTGAAGATCACTGGGGCCTGTGTTACCAATAACAAACAGGAAAATATTCCATTACTTATATTGGAATTTTCATTTAATAGCCCATGTATTCCTGGGAGAGAGTATCCCCCCGCATATGATAATCCTTCTTATTTTTATCACTTTATTTTTTATTTTTCTTCTCTCACACAACTTATAGAATATATCCTGGTCCCGCTCCTCCCCTCCTTCCTTCCCCAACTCCCCCTGTCTTCCCCAGATCTACCCACCACCACCACCCACAATTAACCCGTTCTCCCCAGAAAAGAACTGTCCCCGCCCCAGGGTTACAGCACATTCAAGGCACGACATACCATGATAGAATGAAGCCAGGCACAAATCCCTACATCAAGGGTGGGCCAGGCAGCCAGGCAGGAGAAAAAGGGTCTCAAGGGCAGGAAAAAAATGGCCAGAGATATCCCCACTCCAGCCCATAGGAGTTTTTCAAGAACAATCTAGATAGTCATGTGATGTATTTAGAGGATCCTATAGGATCTGTGTCTGTGACTTCAGTCTCTGTGAGCCCCTTAGAGTGCTAAAATGATTGGTTATTTCCATAAGATTGGTGTCACTATTGCATCAGTGGGCATATCTTGAAGACTGGTCACTCTTGGACCATGTGCAGAGAGTAGCAGACTTTAGTGCACTTAGCCTTAAATGGGCTGTCTCTATCAAAGATTACAGTTTTCCAGACATAACAGGGCTGAAACACAAAGACTTCAAGGAAATAGCATTATCTAGACACAATAGGGCTAATGCATACACAAAGTCACAGAGACTGATAGTATGCACAAGACCTACACCAAGTCAATCTAGAAACAAAATTACAGCATGGAGATGTGGGTTCAAATTCCTACCTCTTGCCAAGAAGCTATTTGAAACTTATAGCTATTGGTAGAAAAAAATCTGTTTTCTTTAATGGCATAACATTGGAAACATTAACGTCACTCCAGTGTAGGCCTCATGCCTTGAAGAGCTGGCCAACATATATGAAATTTCATGTTTTTAATACTTTTTGTTTGATTGTTTTTTTGTTTGAATTTATTAGGGTATTTTTGAAGATAAAGAAGATGTACTTGAGTGGAAAGGGAGAGGGAGTATGTAAGAGAAGTTAAGGAGGGGAAAGAAAATGATGATCAAAATATTTTGCATGCAGTTTTCAAAAAATAAATTTAAAAGGATACTTATTTTTATAAGTTCATTATGTATATTGTCACTTTGTCAATTTTTTATCACTTCTAGAAGTTGTCTGGTGGAGCCTTTGGAAAGTTTATGTATAATATCATGCCATCTGCAAATAGGGATACTTTGTATCCTTTTATTTCTTTAGTCTTGTTGATCTAGATTGACTTTAAGCACCCTTAGAAGAAGGAGTGAGGATAGTGAAAAATCCTTTCTCATCTCAATGTTAATGGGACATCTTAGAGTTATTCTCCATCACTATCATATTTGACTGTGTGTTTGTCACATATAGACTTTACTATGTTAAGGTTGGTACCCTCAATCAATATTCTATGACTATTATGATGAAGTTATGTTGAATTTTGTTGAAGATCATTATTGAAACTATTGTGGTGATTATGTGTCTTTTTTCTTTAAGTACATTTATATGATTTATTATAATTATTGACTTATATATGTTGAATATCCTTGCAGATCCATGATAAAGTCAACTTGACTGTGATGGATGATCTTTTTTCTGATGTATTTTCTTTTGATTTTGTTTGCTTTTATTGCAATTTACTTTTTGTCTCATATAATATATCCCAACCCCCATTCTCCCCTCCCTCCATTGCTCCCAGCTTCCCCCTTCTCTCCTCTCTTCCAGATCCATGTCTCCCTACTTCCCCTCAGAAAAGAGCTGGCCTCTCATGGTTACCTCTAGAACAGTTGATAATAAGATGAAACAAGGCCAGGCAGGAGCCCCTATATCAAGGCAACCTAGACGGAACAAAGAGGTCCCAATGGCAGGTAAAAGGGTCAGAGACACCCCTTACCCTGCCACCCCACCACACACCAACTTTTAGGAGTTCAACAAGAACACCAAGCCAGGCGACCATAAGATTATATGTAGAGGGCCGTGCAGGCGCCATATCTGCTGCTTCATTCTCTATGAGTCCCCAAGAGTGCTGATCAGTTGACTCTTTGGGGCTTGTTATCCTGGTGTCCTCATCCCCTCTGGTCCTGCAATCCCTTCTCCCTTTCTTCCACAGAGTTCTCCAGACTTCACATGATATTTGCCCTGTGCCTCTGCATCTTCTCCCATCAGCTGCCTGAGGAACCCTTTCTGATGACAATAGGGCTAGTCACCAATCTGTGAGCATCAACGAATACCATTAATAATCATCCAGTCTCTGGCTCCTGGCTAGCCCTGCAATGTAAGGCATGGGCTCCTTCCCTAGGCATGGGCTTCTGATTTTCCATTTTCCCAACAGATCCTGCCAGCAGAATAGGTTATATGTCAAAGGTTTCGTGACTGGGAAAAGGTCACAGGTCCACCCCTGGAAATCTTGCCTGGTTATAGGAATGGCTGGATACAAGATCAACTCAAAAAACTTAGCCTCCTATATAAAAATGACAAATGGACTGAGAAAGAAATTGGGGAAACAATACCATGCACAATACCCACAAATAACATAAAATATAATGATGTAACTCTAACCAAGCAATCAAAACACTTGTATGACAAAAACTTCAAGTCTTTGAAGCAAGAAATTGAAGATGCTCTCAGAAAATTGAAAGGGCTCCTGTGCTCTTATTTAAAAAAATGGCCATCTTTCTAAAAGCAATCTACAGATTTAACACAATCACTATCAAAATTCCAACACAATTCTTAACAGACCTTAAAAGGACAATACTCAACTTCATATGGAAAAACAAAACCCAAGTATAGCTAAAATAATTTGGACAAGAAAAGAACTTTCAGAGATCACCATTCCTGATTTCAAACTGTACTACAGAGATACAGTAATCAAAACTGCATGGCATTGGCATGAAAGCAGACGTGTTGATCAATGGAACTAAAACAAAGTTTGAGACATAAATCCACATACTTTTGGACAATTGATCTTTGACAAAGAAGACTGAAATATACAATGGAACAAAGAAACCATCTTTAAACAAATGATGCTACTCTAATTGGATGTCTACATATAGAAGAATACAAATAGATCCATATTGATCACACTGCACAAAACTCAAGTCTAAGTGGATCAAAGACCTCAACATAAAACCAGATACACTGAACTTGATAGAAGACAAAGTAGGAAATAGCCTTGAATGCATTGATACATAGGACTCTTTACTTTGTCCTTGTATTTAGTTTGCAAGTATTTTGTATATAATTTTACATCAATATTTATCTTGGATATTTGCTCATAATTTACTTTTTTGTTATATATTTACATGGTTTTGATATTTGAATAATATCAGAAAGAACATGGAGGTGCTGTTTCTGTTCTTGTTTTTTATTTAATAATTTAAGAAGTTATGACTGTAAATCATTGAAAGTCTGCCAGAATTCTGCTATTAATCCATGCAGGTTGAGTGTTTTTTTGGTCAAAGGGCTTTTTCAGTACTGTTTCTATGTCCATATATTTCATTGGTTGATTAAGTTGTTGGTATCTTATTTGTGTAATATTGGTGGTTTCAATTAATCTAGAAATTAATCCATTTCATTTAGATTTTGTAACTTAAAGGAGAGGAGATTTTTATAATATTGCATTAGGTCATTTATTTGTGTTCTTTCTCATTTCTTAATGCAGTGCATGTAGAGATATAAATTTCCCTCTCAGAACTGCTTTTAATTTTGTGCTAGGTGTTTTGCTATGCTGTGTCTTCATTTTTTATTTAATTTTTATTTAATTGCTGCTTAATCTTCATGAGTTTGGGTAATTGCTAGAGATTCATTTGCTGGTGATTTTTAGCTTTATTGAATCATTTTCAGAAGGGATATATGAAGATATTTCAATATTTCTGGGTTTGTGAAAATTTGTTTTGTGTCCCAATATGTGATCTGTTCTAGTGAAACTTCAATAGGTTGCTGAGTATAATGTGTATTCTTTGGTGTTTGGGTTGAATATTCTGTAGATATCTGTTAAAGCTGTCTGATGTATAGTTTCATTCAGTTTTAAAGTTTCTATGTTTATTCTTCATCCCAATGAACTATTAATGAAGAACATGGCATTATGAAATCATTCACTATTACTGAGCTGGAGTTAATCAGTATCTTTGATAGTAAGATTTTTATGAAATTGGATGTATACATGTTTAAATTAGTAATTCCTTCTTGATTAATTGTTCCCCTGATTAGAATGAAGTATTCTTTATATTTTCTAATCAGTTTTAGTTTGAAGTATGTCAGATATTAAGATAACACTGCTTTCTTCCTGATTCCATTTGCTTGGAATTCTTTATTTTCATCCTTTCGCTTTAAGGTGCTGCCAATCTTTTGAGTTCAGGTGAGTTTCTCATAGACAATAGAAAGATGGATTTTGTTCCTTTATGCATTCTGCTAATATGTGTTTTGTGATTAGAGAGTTGAGACCACCATTTTAAAGTTTATTAAATGTCCAATGATTTCCATCCTCCTCCTCCACATTTGTGTTCTGATTCCCATTTTGTGTTTTAGTTATCACAGCTTCATTTGTTTTCTTTCTGTAGCCTCTTGGTATGCTTACTCCTTTCTTCAGTCTGAGATACTGTGTCAAATACTTTCCATAACGGTTTTGTGAACTTGGCTTGGTGCAGTGTGCTATTATCATGGAATTTTTTTCTTTCTGCTTCAACTATTCGTGATAGCATTACTGAGTACAGTAGTCTAGGTTTGCATCCTTGGACATTCAGAACCTGGACCACATTGTTCCATGCCTTTCTGGATTTTAATGATTCCACTGAGAAATCAACTATTATTCTGATGACTTTTCTTCATATGTAACTTCTTATTTTCCTCTTCTGGCTTTCAATTCTCCCTATTGTTCTGTGTAATTAGTTTTTTAAACTATCATATGCCATGAGGAATTTATTTTCTGGTCTTATGTGTTTGATGTTCACTGGACTGCTTTTGTCTGTATGTATGTGTTAGTTTTCTGTTGTTGAGATTAAGACTCCATTGACTGTCATTTATTTTAAAAAAGCACTTAATTTAGTGTTGTCAAAGTTTATATTTAGTTATGTATAGAATAATTGTTTGTGCATTGTTTGGAAAATGGCTGCCTGGGCCTTGGCATTTTGTATTATCTGCAGGAGTTGGATTCATGTAAAAGATATTTGATTGCTTGTGATCTGCCTGTGGTATCAGTGGAACACCTGAGGAGTTCTGTATTAATAAAAACACCTGATCTGGGATGCTCAGAGTTTCACTGGCAAGTATGGCTCCTGCCATATGGTGGTTGCATCTGCTGAGGTCTGGCAGAGTTTGCCCCAATGAATATGCCTCCTTGTGTGGTAGAATTAACTAAAACCCAAGCATAAGGATATACTTGTGAGGAATTATTCTTGATTTAATCATTTGAGGTGGAAAGACCAACTCTAAATCTGGGCTGTGGCAGCTTACATAAAGGGCATGTATGAGGGAAGTTCTTGCTCTTTGCTGACTTGTCCCCTCCTCCCTGGAAATGCTATCTTTCACTGGTATTAGAGGCTACTTTTTGGGGGATTTTGACATACACTGAAAACCAGATGAGAAAACCACACAGCATCATGGACTAAGGAACTATTTGATTTTTGGACTTTTCCTTGGGATACAGTCATTTTTGGAATAGTCAGACCACAGTCTATAAGCCATTCCACTAAATTTCTAATTCTATCATTTCTCAAGAGAAACCTAACTAATACAGCTTCCTTGCTCTATTTCAAACTCATGTCCTTTTTTCATTAATTGTTGTTACATGCATATATGTATATAGTTCTAAATATAAGTTGCTCAGTCTGTGTAAGTTTAATTGTGTGTATGGTTTCAAGAATGACCATTTGTTATTGGATTATCAATTGGTGAGATCTTCCCTGGGGAAGACTATTTCTCCCATTTTACCATTCCTTCATTTCCTATAGTTCTTTGTGTAGGGTTGGGACCTCATAGGCTTTTCCCAGTCTAGCTTAGCATGTATATTGTTATACTTGTTTATCTTGTGTTTAGACAGTCATGTTGGTGAGATTTTATGGGTGTAACTTCTGAAATTACTAGGAGACAGAATAAAAAAATTCCTACACCTAAGCCTCAGTGAACTTTGTGAAAAGGAGGTGTTAAAATTTTAAGAAACAGAGAATCAAGGGGTTTATTTGACACATTTTAAAGTAATGACATGAGGTCTAACTGAATTTCTTAATATAATATTGACAGTTAATTATAGAATCCTCTTAAACAGTAATCTTTCATTTGTTTGTAGGCAGAAAGAGTTGAGTTCCTAAAGGGGTATATTTTTTCTGGAATTATTTTTTATTCAAAATTATAGATTTATCTTTACTAGGATTTTATCTAGAAGAGTGGTTCTCAAATGTCATCATGAATTAAAGTCATCTGGAAGTCTTTGCAAACCACTGGTTTCTGGGTGCCACACCAGAATATCTGGCTTTGGTATGGGCTCAAGAATGTGGACTAATAACAAGTTCCAAATGATGTTGATGATGCTACTTGTACTGAGACTGTATGATTAATGATTTCTGGTTTAGGGAGACAACCTTCACTCCAGTTCTTCACTTTGTGTTTAGAACCACTAAACTCCTTGCTTCTTTGTTCACATAAGCCAACCTCGTCCTTCTAAGACAGCTGCAGCTTCAACACAATTATTCCGCTGGTTTTGAATTTCCCTTCTATTTGAAGATTGTATTTCCTTATTCTGTTAGGTGGCCCTGTGTTGAGATTTATATGTTATAGCCTCATTTCTAAATGATAAGTAAACATAATATTTTAGGCTGCTCAGTTGCTTAACTGCTGGAAGTAGAATAGACAAATTATTTTAAAATTATAAATAAAGTTATATGTTTATAATATACAGCATCATGTTTTGAAAGCTAATTCTTTGAAGATTGGCTACATTAAGGTAATTATTTTCAATTTATTTTTCCTAACTGAAATTTGATATTTATAATAATTAGCTAATGATCAAGGTAAATAAATTTTCCAGGTGCAAAATACTGCTTATAATAATATTAGATTATTACATTTAAAAACTGTCAAATTACCACATAATGAAATAGGGCTAAGGATTATCATGTATAACTGCTAGAATCATAAAGAACAGGTCTTACTTCATCAATCACTAATTTCAAATATCATCCAGTCAACAACATCCATTTGACACTAATATAGAAATTAAATTGGGTTTCAATTTGAGATTCAACATCAATAATTTAAAGTTGTTACCCAGGGCACAAGAGTTTTGAGGTTAAATCCATGTTTACCTTCAAACATGTGAGAAAATTAGATATGTTTTGTGATAAAATCTGTCAATGGCTGACAATTTTGAGTGCTTAAAATGTGTTCATGACTATGACTAAACTATCTATTGTGCTGTTAAAGAATTGTTTTAATAGTACTATTCCAATTTCAAAAAAGAGAAAAATGTGTGTTAGAGAAGTTAAGTGTTTTTAATGTACTTTTGGCTAGCAAATGGTATAGCAATGATGAATGATTGAGCCGAATGTCTTAACTGATATGTGACTAAGTTTTTCAAACTTGAGAACTAATTCCTTTTTTAAAAAAAATCTTACTCTAAATGCTTAATAAAATTATTGCTTTGAGGACAGGTGTGGATTTATACTTGTAATCTTAGCACATGGATGTACAGGCAGAAATATCAGGAAGTAGAGAACAGACACACAGTAAATCAGAGATCAGCCTGAGCTACATTAGGTCCCATCTCAAAAAAAAATCTAGATTTTTTAATGTACTATTTCAATAGTCAACAAAGTAAAAATGTAAATTACACTAGCAGTAGTTTATGAAAACACTGAAAAAGTGTCAAATGAATTCATAAATTATTTACAGATAAAGATAAAAATAAATTAGATAAACACTCTTGTTAGTATACAGTGGTATTTTATTAAGCTGAATAGTAAATATTTTAATCATAATTCCAAGGTTTTGAAGAATTAGTTTACTAGCACCTTAACATGCAGTACTCAATATTATAAAATTAATATCTAACAAAAATATGTATTAAATAATTGTTATTTATTATTTTCTGCTTTTATTGTACTGAATGTTGCAGTCAAGTCCATTGACAAAAAATATAATATCCCTTCATGATATAAAACCCTAGAAAAATACAGATGGAAGGAAAATACTTTAAAACAATAAAGGTTATTGTATAGTTACTTGTCTGTTACATGATAAAACACCATGACCAAAGGCAACTTAAGGGAGAGATTTATGTTTGGCATAGGGTTCCAGAAAATTAAAGTCTATCATGAGCTGGGTATGATGACAAATGCCTTTAATTCTAGCACTCTGGAGGCAGAGGCAGAGGCAGAGGCAGAGGCAGAGGCAGAGGCAGAGGCAGAGGCAGAGGCAGAGGCAGAGGCAGAGGCAGGGGCAGAAACAAGTGGATTTTGGTGAGTTCAAGGCCAACCTGGTTTACACAGTCAGTTCCAGGACAGTCAGAGCCACAATAGACATTGTATCAAAAAAAGTAAAAAATAAATAAAAAACAAAAAGAGTTTATGTTGGTGGAGTGGAAATATGGCAGCAAGGGATGTGAATGGTGGCAGGAGCAGAAAGCAGAGATTACATGTCTTCAAGTGGAAGTATGGAATAAGAGAGAGCAAACTTAAAATAGGGTAATGTTATATAATCTAAAAGCACACTTTCAATGATGAACTTACTCCAGCAAATATGTACCACCTAAAACCTTTCCATACAGCACCACTAGCTAGAATCTGACTTCTGATGAGGGAAGTAACATATTGTGTTAAAAAATATGGTCAATTATTTTACGAACCATTCTTATGTAATGAAACCCTATAGAAGATTCTGGACAATAAAACTCAGACAAGATTCCTGGTTGGGACTATATCAATATACTGTAAGGGTGACAGGAACTATATCAATATACTGTAAGGGTGACACATCCTAATTTCATAGGGAAAGATGTCCTCATGCTTGGAACTTTTCTAGATTTTACCCTATATACCTTTTATTTCACTACTTATAATTTTATCAAAATAAGGTAATTGTAATCTTAGTGCTTCCTGAGTTGTTTGAGTTATTCTAGTGAATTTTATAGAATCTCAGGGGTTTCTTAAAAGCCTCAAATTTGTAAAATCTAGGCAGACATGAAGGTCAATGAGGAACCACACTTATAACTCATAACTAAAGTAAAAGCAGACTTGTTAAACCTTTAAATTATGGTATCAAATTCTAATTCCATTCATTGTGTCTGAGAATTGATATCAGAATGAAAAGAGTCTCACAAAATCTTTAGTAACGATTGTGATGTTTATTTATTGTATAGTAGAAAATTTTGGAAACAATTTACTTTGACTATGTGGTGAAGTCAAGGCCAATTTTTTAAAATTTAATCTAATGAATTATCTGTTACATTTGACATTGTGTGGGTTCCAATTTCTATAAGAGCTGGCACCACATTGATGTTAAAGTAAAGACAATTAGTAACAACATTAAAACCACATAAATCTTTCCAGCCACTTGCAAAACATGTGTCACCACCTCTTTATTTAATTGAAATTTGAACATTTGATGGGATTAAATTTTTTAACATTTTTCAATACTAGTGTTTATAGGAATAAATGTTAAGCTTTTAGTTGAAAGACTGTATTAAACACCAAGCAGAGAAGAAGAATGGATATCATAACTCACATAAAAGAAAGTTATTTTTAAATTGATTTCAATTTTTGTAAATTTAAATCTCAAAAGAGAATCAACCTGAATACACACTACATGTTATTCTAATTAGGATCAACTTAAGAAGAACCATTTATCTTATAGCAGGGATCAAACATTGTATACTCAATTATTATTTGAATTACAAGAAGTAATTATGTGGTCTTCCAGGTATAGTTTTATATTAAGATTTTGTCAGACTAGATGTTGTTATTAAATTTAGAGTAAGAATGTTTTTGTCAAGGACCCTTGCACTCAACAGGCAGGTACTTGTTATATGTGCATTAACCTAACTTTTTATTAAATTTCATGCTGATAAAAGAAGCCTTATAACCATTTGTGTCCTTGAGCACTCTCATGTCAAGTTGCCAGAGATTTACTTATCTTGAATTATATCTATATTCTTCCTTGATGTATTCATCCTTTGAGGACATAGATTTCTACTGAAATTGACTTGAAGAAACATATATATTTCTGATAATTATAAGATTAATTTTTAAAGAAGAATTAAGACTCCACGACAGAAAGAAAAAAAAATTTTCATCAGTCTCACCCATGTCATCCATACAAAATAATGTTAAAGTATACTGTATGAGTCAAAAAAAAGAGCAAGACTTGATTCATAGTCATATCAGCTTTGTTGGTTAGTATATTACCTTTGTAAGACCATGTAACAAATGATATAGCTTAAATTATAGAAACTTATTATCAAATAGCTATGAAGTTTGGATGTCTGAGATCAAAATCTTGGTGAGTCCATGCTTCCTCAGAAAGGAGAACACCGTTTCAGGTCTGTTTCCAAGTTTATAGTGTTACAGGGCCCCAGACCTTAGTAGGACTTGAGACCTTAGCACAACTGACTCCATGTTGGAAGTGCCATTCATGCTGTACGACTCAACACCTGCCAAAACTGCAAAAAAGGCCTAATCTATCAAAGTCCATATACTTCTAGGAAAGTCTCAAAATGTACTAAACTTTCATTTTAGAATCTGTAGTTCTGCTTTTGTCTAACTGGTCTTATTTACTGAAATATTTCAACAAAGAACATGTTTTTTGTGTTTAAAAGCTTATCCTGAGAAAGACTCAGGGCTACTCTGGGATTCTAAGCACCCAGCGTAGTCACTGGCTGGCTAACAAAGATGTTCTCTTGACTTAAACCCATGTCTAAACAGTCTTCTCTGGAGAATATCCCACAAGAATGGTACCTTCTTGGGATAGATAGCATAACTGATCTTTACAAGGGACTCTTCTTATGTGTATCCAAATTCCCTACTTACAAAAATCAGGACATTAGACATAATAACTTAAGAGGTCAGTGTACACCTCATATGGCCTCATGATAACTTAATTAATTATATTTTCAATGACTTTAATTCCAAAAATAAGGTGATTTTCTCAGACACTATGGATTTTAACTTCAACATAAGAGTGGAAATACACACTTCAAGAGTGGAAATACACACCATAAGTGTGTGGAAATACACACTTCAATTCACAGAAAATAGGAATTAATAATATCTAAAATTTCAAGTGTGAACTATATTTTGGGCCCATGTTTAAGGTAGTTTCAAGGAGTATTTTACTTAATGTTTACTATGTTTACTAGTTTCCATTAGTACACATATCTTATATAGTAAGCATCAAGGCTCAAGGAAACTGAGCATTAGCTATCAAGTAATTGTGTCAAGATTGAAACTCAGATAATCAGTTAATAATACCCCAATATTAAACATTATAGACTTCTTAAAACCAAATGTATCCTCAGGTTCTGGTGGGCAATAACAAGAATTGGAAGTAGCCTATATACTTTGGGGAGGCTTTTAGATGCCTCTAATCAACAACACAAGATGTGTTTCACACCTATCACTGAGATTTACTTGGTTTATGGCTTCTGTAGTGACTTTATCCCCTATGTAGAGTAACTCCAATTCAACTATTTTATGTAAATATATATATATATTTTATATGAAGCTTATAAAATAGTAAGTTTCTATATGTTCTATAAGGTCTATAAGTTCTCTCTATATATAAGTTTCTATGGCTTTTTAAAGCATCCTTGTGTTATCTCTCCTTTCCACACTCTCCTCCCCTGCACTACACTCCCATTGTTCTTTCCACATAATCCTCCATCCTCATTATTTCTCTTTTCTACTTCATAGCGTCCATGTAATGCTATCTAAACCCCTTAACATTTTTCTTCCCTCTCCACATCGGTGGTCCTTTTCTAGTTTCTTCAATTCTACAGGCATCCCAAGTTAAACACACAAACCTAAAGGTTTCATATTAAGATTAATACATATGAGTCAGAATATGCAATATTTGTCTTTCTGAGTCTGGCTTCCCTCACTCAGTATAATACATGATTGTATGTTCCTATTGATAAAGACACAACATTCTCAAGTCATACAACATGGGGAAATAAATTTGGTACTTAAGAGGAAGCTTCTTCCCCATAGGCTCGCTTTCATAGCATTTAGAAGGTGCTATATAGGCTGCTCATGGGGAAAATCATCCACTACTTAACTCAGTTATAGACTCTGTCAACTACAGTCATAACTGGTGAGTCAAAACATGCTCATGGCTGCAATAGTAATAAAAATATTGTGTGATTTAGCAACCTATTTCTGATTGTATTCAAGACCTACTCCACAAGAGGAAACTCATGTCAGATTCTGTAAATCTGGCCCTAAATCCATGGTTGAAGCAGTCACAGGCCTCACAAGTATATTTACCACTATTATTTTATGAAATGGACATAGTGTCAAACTGTATGCTAAATTAGTATTTCTATATGCATGGTATAGTTCAGCTTTCTTTACCCCATCAGTGAAGTGTCTTTGGGCAGTGGATTGTGGCTAACTGAGAAATTTATAACTGATCAATAAATGTTTTTGGAGTACTCAGCCACAACATATTCCTTTTCCCCAATTTATTGTTCAGAGACTATCATGGAAGTAGGGCATAAAGATTTTAAGAGCTGGAGATCAAGAAGGACCAGTGAAGAAAACAATATTTTCTACATATGAAAGAAACCACTGCACTCATAAACTCATTGTAGTTATAGTTGCCTACACAATACCCAAACTCAAACCAGCCAGCATTACATTATTGAGAAAAGTTCATGAGTTTCTACTCTAAGAGCTATTGATAGTTGATGGTTTCTGGGAAAAGGAGAGTCAGTTTTCATTAAGATATGATCCATTGTAGGTCAATCATGCTCCAGTGTATGCCCCCTCACCTATGAATATATAAGTAGCACAAATTAGACTCACCGAGTTATTAAAGAAAAAAGTGAAATGTGCAGAAAGTGAGAAACTCTTTAGCACTCAAACCTAAATGGAATGTCTTTATCACATTCTTCTCATCAATGATCTTGAGGATCTATGAAAAAGAGGAGGTGGAAAGATTATAAAAGCCACAAGTGGAAGATGACTCAAGGAAACACTTTTAGACACAATAGGACACATATGACATTACAGAGAGTGTGATATCATGAACAAGACCTGTACAAGTTCAAGCCAGACTAAATCCCAATACAAAGTCCCACCCTTAACCAAAAAGCTATTTGCAATTGACAGCTTTTGGGAGATGGAAAATCACTTTTCTTCAGAAGATTGACATTATATATCATCAACTACATTCCAGGACAGGCTTCATGATCAGGAGTAGGTAACCTATCACAAAAGAGACTTACTTTTCTATTGCTGTGATAAAACACTAAGACCAAGGAAACTTGTAAAAACAATCATTCACATTGGGGCTTACAGTTTCAGAGGAATAGAGTCTATGACCATCTTGGCAGGCAACACGACAGCACACAGGCAGGCATGGTGCTGGAGTAGCAGCTGGAATGACATATCTTAAGACATAACTATAAAGCAGAGACTGCTAACATGTTAATTGCAGGAGTCTTTTGAAATCCCATTGCTTTCTCCCAATAGCACATCTCTACCAACAAAGCCATAAATCATAATCCCTCCCAAACTTCTCAACCAACTGAAGACAAAGTATCAAACATATGAACCTATAGGGTCCATTCTCATGCAAACCATCACAATACCTCTTCTGTGATGACCACTAAGCCCTGATGGGAAGTGGTGTAATATATATGTCCTACAGAGATATTATTACTCCACAGTCTCTTATTCTTCCATGTTGACTAGCTGTGAATCTTTGTGTTAATTCACATTTACCACAAAAAGAAATTTTTCTAATGAGAGATGAATTAATCTATGGGTATAGAGATTAAAAACTTAGGGGACACTTTATTTATATTTCTATTTAGCAAAATAGTGATACTGAGAGTGTATGTAGTACTTAGGTAACTATAGTTTTTTGTTTGTTTGTTTGTTTTTTTACCCAGGGATTTCTTAACTAAATGAAAAAATTAGAACTAAGCTTTGAATCACAAACCTACTTTATTTGTATCTAACCAAAGGAAATAAGAGCATCACCTCTTAAAGATATCTTCACTTCCATGTTCATTGTATTCACAATACCCAAGATATGCAAACAACCAAATTGTCACTTGGATAGATGGATAGATGGATGGAAAAAATGTAATACATATGAGAATACTACTCAACTTTAAAAACATGTTTCTGCCATTTGACATAATTGTTGCCCTGGAGGTCAATATGTTACATTAAATGAGCTATATAACTGAAAATAATATTACACAATCTCATCTATAAGTGGTATATACATCTCTATTGCTCATATTGTGATAGTGTCTTTCTTTTGAATATTTTAAATATTTTATTGGTAAATATACATTGTAGATAGTCATGGGTATGATAAAAACCTTAATATATACCTTTAACAAAGTAGAAATACACAGAGATAGAGGGTGGAAAAGAGGTTAACCTGGACAGGGGAAAGGAGTAGAGAAAAGGGAAGATGTAGGTTTAACTATATGAAAATACCAAATATAGAGGATACACCAGTTTAAAGACCCAATGTACCACCTAAGAACTAAGTTTGTAAGATTATTATATTAGAATTTTATTAAGTATATTTTTATAGCTCTTGTCACAAAACCAAAGCTCTGTTAGATGACAGATATGTCACTCTGTTTTGCTACAGTAACATTTTCATATATAGATGTACTGCGTAAAAATATAACATCTTATTAGAAACTCCAGATATACACGATGAGTTTTATTTTTAAAAATATAGAGGTCTATTTTAATTAAATAACGATTAACAATTTTTATATTTAACTTCTAGCTTTTTACCTCACTAAGTTTTCTTAAGGATATTGTTTTTCTGAACCATGAAATAGAATACAACAGTATTAAAAATGTTTTTAAAACTCACCTGGATTTTAATCATGGTAATTCCATTTATTTGTTTTCAGACTAAAAAGGTCTTCATCACATTAAATAGCATCAGTTTCTCCACCTATAAAGAAAGAGTGCTGCCACCTGTCCTCCTTGACTCAAAGGGCTTTGTAAATGATGAAGTATAATGAAATATACAGAGAGGGGATTAACATTACTATTGGTTCCTTAAAACGCATCTCTAATATTTCAGGTCTTTGGAGGAACAGACTAAGTTTTAAAGTTTTGATTGGCGCTGGATAAAGAATATTTATGTTGAGATGAAAAGCAGCTGCAGTTTCTAAGATAAAACAAAATCACACCTGAGTCCCATCTGGAAGCAGCCACTCATATCAAGTTTACTGTCATAGACACTTGCCAGGGAAACAGAAAGTGTCAATGTACTTCTTATAGCCTTTTGTGTACATTGTGTTCTTCCCTTTTTTGCCTAGGACAGAAAGATACTTGCCCAGATATTTAAAATGTGTTGAGACAGAAGGAGAGACAGTGATCCTTTGACTTCATGAAATTGGAAGACAAACAAACATATAATTTGAAAGAAAAGAAAGGGAAATTCAAATTGATTACATTTTGCATATTATGTGAGGGAAACAGAAAAAAAGGAAGAAAAATTGAAACCTCAAATATAAAGTTAATGACTAAAACTCTTAGAAAAATTTTTATATAAGTTGAATTATATATGTATACATATATGTATAATATATACAGTTCCATTCTGTAGGCATTATCTAAATCATTGATTTGATTTTTCCAAAGTTCCTATTGCCAACACACAGATTACAGCCCCATGTAATAAAAACAGTAAAAGAGCCCAGAAAGGGGAAGTGACTCACCAAAATTAACACAGCTAATAAAAACAAAGCTAGAATCCTATTAAGCATAGAAGTATATTAACCTCAACTTCCATTTAAGAAAAAACTTCTAAAGGAGTTATTAAATTGTAATGTTAGAAAATAATGCATGGGGTTAAGAAGACTACCGGAGTATATCTGGCCTTCAGAGTGTTGGCTGTGTTCTGGTTTTAATTTCTGAATTCCTCAGGGGGATATAAAAATATTAAATATTTCTCTTCTTTTGCACCATCTAGGAAAATAAAGATTCAGTGAATTTTGTGGTAATGTTCTTTTCTCAGTACCAATTTTGTGACCAAAGTCCCTTTCTGACATCATTGTTTGCTCCTAAATTCCTCTCAGATTGTGATTATGTGCCTAAATGATTATATGGAAGATTTTGAACATATGACAAATATTAGGAACTTATTAAGAATTAAGGTAGACCATGTTTGCATGAGGTTTAGGTAATTATATGAGACTTTTCAAAGTGAAAGGGGTCACCAACAAATGAAGATACAGAGCCAATATGCATAAACTAGAGCTTTGATTCTACATACCAGTGAATATAAACTTTAACAACAATGTATTCAGAGTTCCCATAGCACATCTCACTTTGAGGCCTATATCCGTTTACAGTTCAGAGGAAACTTTATGGATATACTTAAAATTTTTAAACTTAAAGCACTTTTAAAGTAGGGGGTCAATGAAACTAAATCAATGCCCAAATTATGATCACTGCCTGTTTTTGTAAATAAGATTTACTAGGGACATAGTCACACTGATCAGTTTCTAGATTATATGAGAGAGTAGAAAAGTGGTGTTCAGTAGTGGTATAGATGAAAATATTTGCTAAGTAGTCCTTTAAACATAGATTGATCTATCATATTTTAAAAGAATATTTATTATAAATGTTGAGCTAATTATAAAAATGCGCCAAATTAATTAGATGGAAAGGCATGCAATGTTTAAAATTGGTAATCTCAGCCCAGTGGTGGTGGCAATGGCAGCACGTGCCTTTAATCCCAGCACTCAGGTAGCAGATGCAAGCGGATCTCTATGAGTTCAAGGCCAGCCTGGTTTACAGAGTGAGTTCCAGGACAACCAGAGTTTACAGCAGAAAAACTCTGTCTTGAAAAACCAAAAAAAAAAAAAGGTAATCTTTCTAGAATAAAATGGAGGAGACATTCTAAAATCATTGTTGACAATAAGTACAATTATGAGCAAACACCATATCATGATTTTTCACAAAACCCATACTGTGTTTACCTGCGAGGAAGGATATATGTGATTCAGAGTAAATCTGGATCACTGCAATGCATTTTAGAAAAAGCATAAATAAACTGAGGCAACTAGAGGTAAGTAAATAGTTTGGTAAAATGTAAGTCACTGTATCACATTAATGACAGTGAAAATTGTTTTGAAATATTTGAAATGGATTACATCTGTAGAAAAGACTAGAATGGGAATGTAAACAAGGTGAAAATTTATCCTGTCTTCTAACTGAAAGTGTCTATGATGATAAGATTATCACAGATAGCTCTCAAAGTGGTTTATTTTTATAAATTCCTAAAATATAAACAATCATATAATATAAAATATTTTTTCAGGTAACAAATCCCAAGTGAGAGAATGAAAAGATATTTTTATTTTAAATTGATTACAGAAAGAAGAAAATCTTATGGTATGTTTTTTGCACTGCAGATTTCTGGGTAGCAAATAAAAAATTGGTGGAATATTTTTTTATTCATTATGAGTCTATTGTTCATGCAAACAAATTGGATAGTCCATTTTTATTTTCCACTTTTCTCATGGGAAGTATAGTAAAGAGCTTAGGTTAATTGCTGTATAGAGTATTTCAATACCACTATCAGAACTCTTAAGGGATCAATAGGGGGTGACCCAGACAATTTTATTCAGATTTTTGGAGAAAATAAAATCCTAATCTAGAGAGAATAAGTCTGCATCATTTATAAAATATGGAAAGTCAAGACAAATAGCACTCTTGGATTCAAAGATCTTCACAGAACCAAACACATGTGAGCAACATTTCAATTTTGAATCCTATATATGCAGGTATAATACTTAATGAGTTTTTGTAAGGTGCATTTCTTGAAAAGCTTCAATTTGTAATGAAGCATTACTTGACTCTCATAATTTTATATTCCAGGCAGCATAAGAATAAACCACCTTCCTTCATCTGTTTTGGAAATATCTCCTGTGTCTTAATTCTGAACATTTACACCATCATTATGTACTTAATAATGAGCAAGACAGTTAAATTGTCTTGGCTTGTAGAAAGAAATCACAGATTAAAAATAGAAGTTGAAAAATTTGTATTTAAATGGCCTAAAAATAAATTATTTTCTTTAAGCTATACAAATGTAAAATCAGTCATCATTCCTCGATTTTGCTTAGTATCTTTACAATCAACTCTCTTTTACTCTGTGGTTTATTTTTGTTTTTTGTTTGTTTTGTTTAAGCATTTCCCTTGATATATACACATGCCAATGTTACTTAGCTTAGCAATTAAGAGCTTTATAATTTAATATCAATCCATCATATTAGTTATGTTTATCACTATACTACAATTCACTAGATAGGCCAAATCTTCATATTTGATTTTCATATATATCAATTTAAGGAAAAATTTCCAGAACAAATTCATTTCTTTATTTTCTACTAAATGATACTTCTCCCCTCTTTTCTTCTCTATCCTACAATAGCTACGTGTATGAAAATTGGTCATCTCATAGACACATAATCTAGCCTTCAATCTATGCCACATGATCAGTTAGAAAAGTCCCCAAATTTTTATGTCAAGATTATTGGTAAGAAAATGAAAATTCGTATATAAACCGTAATTATGAAGCATATGAAAAATCAAGTTAAGTTGGACAGAAACTAAGAAGAAGCAGAATTAGTTGACTGGGATGAGAATAAAAAAGAGAAAAGTTATACCAAAAGGAGATAATGTACAAAACACCAAGACCACACAGCTGTATAAAGGATTTGAAAAGGAAGCTAGATTCTACTGTTGCTTCTGTGTTGAAGACATTTCTCTTAGTTCATGGGGAAACACCACTATTTTTCATTTGTAGTGAAATGAATCTCTGTTCTCTGTAAGGAATTCTTTGCTCCAATCTCATCTCCTCCAAAAAAATCACCCAAATTTCCATAATCAGATTAAAGCGCCCCTTTTACAAAGACTTTGTAAGTACTTTGTGTCCTAAATATCATTAACCACAATCATTATTTTCATGAGTGGTATGTGGATAACTGTGCCAGTTATTCTGATCATAGTGCTATTAAGTGAGTTACTCTTACAAAAGTTGATGCTTAAATAAATAATATTTGTTAATTCACCTCCAGTCACTGAAGTATTACAGTAAAGGCAAGAAACTTTTTGTCAGTGAGGGGATGGGGCATTCTCTCACTGAGAGAGAAAGTAGACATAGTCCATTGTTAATATATTTCTACTTGAGGTTTTAAGACTTGATGACCACTAGACTAGGTTTTGTAATGCTTTATTTTGAAACATCAATTAGCTAACTATTCTAAAAATCAGAATATTTCTCTTAAATTTGCATTTGTATTTTGATTAGACATTAAATTAATTAGGTTTTTGATTCCTAAGAATGAATCACATTCAGAATTTGTAATAAAAGGGAAAGAGCCATAGATCATTTCCACGTGGAGTTGGAAAGAAGAAATAGTTCAAGAGAAAGATATTTTCCAAATGTTTAGGCAATATTCTACATTGTATAGCCAAAATCTTGTTTAGGGGAAGTCATTAAACATTTTATTGCCTCTATTAAGCAAAAGGCTTCCTTGAAGCCAAAACCTATTTAATTAAGAAATCGAACACCTAACTTTCTGAATACAAAGCAAAGTCTCATTCTTTCTAAGTGGGTAAAGATATGACTAACAATTCTATTGTAAATTGTTCTTATTGAATTTAAAATCCATACAAGTTATTATTTTTATTCCCCAGACAGAACAGAACAACAGTTTTACAGCATCTATGAGTATTAAAATTTTCCCTATGACAAGTAGGCGTCATTGCTATAGGATATTATTGAGTCACATCAGGACATTAAAAACGAGTTTAGGTATACAAAATATTCTGTGCAGGCATACTAGCAAGGATAAAATTACAAGGACTATTAATCCCCGAGCTCTAGGGCACTGGCTGATCACCAGCTGAGATCAGTAAGACATTTTATTCTTTGGTATAGTATTTCACAATTAGGTCATTGGGGATGGGATGAGGTATGACTTTCAGTGAAGCATCCAATTTTAACCACTGTTGGACATGAAGATAGACTCCATGTCTCATTGGTTGCATCTTTTCTGGTTTGAATGTTAATTAGACTGCACAACATGGTATTTTCCTGGGTATAGAGGTTAAACTGACAACCAAATTACCATATTTTACTAATAAATCATTGTCTTTCCAGTACATAATTACATAAAAAGAATGTATAACAGTGTCTGGTTAATATTAAAATGTCTATGTGACTAGTTGATGTCATTTTTTTCACAAGTTTCTTAATGAGAATAATATACATAAACTGCCACAGCATAAAAATAGGAAAATATGCCTAAAATAAAAGTCACTGAAAGTATTTGTAGCTGTAAATTGCTTTCCTAAAACATATGTAAGTTTAATTTATAGTATAGACTTTAATTAGGCTAAGAAATTTCTGGAAATTTCAGATTATATGAATCCTTAATTCACAATGAAATATTGAAAAATAATTCTGAATAAATAACAGTTATAATCCATGTCCTTTTGTCTTTTTGCAGCTATCTTGACTTATTCAAACACCTAGGATTTTAAATATAGCATTAATATTTATGTACTGTGTATATGTATTGCCTCTCTCTCTCTCTCATGTATGTGTGTGTGTGTGTGTGTGTGTGTGTCTGTCTGTCTGTCTGTCTGTCTGTCTGTGTCTTTGTGTGTGTCTGCAGCATATGCAGGCTATGGTGTATGGAAGTCAGAGGACAACTTTTGGGAGTCAGTTCTCTCCTTCCTCCTGGCTGAGGGAGGGTCTCTCTTGTTTCTACCATACTGTATACTCCAGGCTAGGTGACCTAGAAGTACTTAAGCCATTTTTTGTCTGTCTCCCATATCAGTGTATGAGTATTGGGATTATAGACATTTATCACTCCATTCAACCTTTTGAAGTAAGCTCTGAGTATCAAAATCATGCATAAATTTCTTTTACCTTCTGAGGCATCTCTCCAGCCCACCCTTAGTATATATTACACATAGCTTCATTTCTTTATCACTGTGATGGAGTGAACAATGAACTTAGAGCTAAATGAATTAAGTTCTTGTCTATATTCCTCTGAAAAGTCCTTAGGTTAAATGGATCTTAATTATTGGTTTATAAAATAAAATGATCTCTCTAACACAAATAAGATTCAGCCCTTTATATCGAGCACCCTGTTTTGTTAGTAGGAATAAGCTACTAGATAAATATCCCCAAACTAGTTTGGATTTATGGTACATCCACATGTTATAATTTTCAAATAACAGTTCATGACATGATTAACTACCTTAATAGTTGAATGAAAAGACTTTTTTGACTGGGATTGCTGACATCACATCATAGATAAATTTATTAAGTATGACTTTTGGACAGGAAATTGCATTACGCATGAACATCCCAGTCAATGTTATACTTCAAAAATCTCCCTGTATATCCTAAAAATATAATTTTCATCTTGATTATATCAGTTAAAAGCAATCAAATTCAACACTGTCAGTGCTTCTAATTTCTTAACTGCTATTTTGAACAAAAGCTAATTATTCATGATAACCAACTCATAAAATGTTTTAAACATAATCTTTGTATGTAACTCATGATAAGACAATTGCAAAGAACTAAAGAAAGCCCTGTAGTACTTATTTCTACATCTGAAAAGATTCTAAATTTAAGACCATGTGTCCTCAAAATTGTCCTTATAATTTTCATTCATAGCAGGTTTATAATGAATTCCTCCTTGTTATGGCTCCTTGTTCTGACACTGATAATGTAGAAATGAAAAATAATATTATCAAATGAAAATACCCCATATTTGAATGAATATTCCCCTGGTGTATTTCAACAAAAGCATGTTTCTTAAGAGATAAAATTTTATGCTAATTCAATTACTCTAGAAGCCTCAACAAAGTTTTCTAGCCTGCACTGATTATTGACATCTTTGTGTGGATTTTGGATTGCATTTAGAAACTAACGAACAATGAACTTTCAGTTACATTTTCTTCAACCAAACTGCATTCTTTTACACGTATGTTGCCTCTGGGACTATGTTTCTTATGACTTGTGATATGTGGAAGCTGCAGCATGATTGTAAACACCACTTGCTGTTTCCTCTGATTGATATTCATGTCCATTAGAGTCTCACCTTTCCCCTTTCTTGGCCCATTATGTCACTAAAAATAGCAGCTTGAAGTTCTAATAAAATACAACTCATGGCTATTTGTATACCATACCATCCGACTATCAGGCAAGAAGGTTTGCTGTAATTATGGCACAGTTTTACAGTGTGTACAAATATTTAACGTATTTTTTTATCATTAGTGTCTGAACTGATTTGAGGGAGCATAAAGTAGCTGCTTCTCTGATATCTTTATTCTTTGAAGACAGCTGATCAGCCTCTTTCTGTACTGTATGTTCCACATTAAGTCATTATCTAAGCTGTTCACTCCATTAATTCTGCTACTTTTATTAGCAAAGTTTTGGTGTCTGGTCCTGTAGTAGTGACAAGCATTCCTACAGCTAATCTGACAGATAATGACTCCATTAAGTGCTGAATACTAATTGGTTTACATCAGAGGCCTGAAATTAATTGATGTAAATAAATTAGCACCTGAGCATGTATCACCCCAGCTTTAGATTTTCAAAATACCAGTGGTTTTAAAAGCTTACATCTTCAGTAAAATGAATGCATAGAAACCTTGTGAATAATTAAAATGTGGTGAGGAATCAGAATATCAAACAAGGAATGAAAATTGTTTACACCAATTTCTAGGCGAGGTGGTATCTGTTTATGAATTACATCTTAATAACATACAGTTAGATTAGAAACTATACTCCAAAGAACATAATTATTCATTGCACTTCTTCCTGAACTTACTAGCTGTACTTTATAATGCCTTAAAATGTCGAATAATGTGAATTACAAAAATAAAATGAGACCAATATTTTATAACAAAATTTGGAAGAGTTTTCAATTTATTCTAACCTCAAAATCAAATCTACTTGTACTTTCTATTCATTATTCTAAATTCCTATTCAATGAGGTATATAATCAAAATGTTTATGGAAGAAAATATAAAAAATGCATATAAATAAAAAATTAAATTTACTACAATGCTCACACAGTTGACAGTTTTGTATTTTCATTCTTTGCTAACACTATTTTGTATAATTAAAAATACACATTAGAAATACAGCTTATTTCCTGATTTTTTTTAACATAAGAATTTCTCTGTTACTAAATTTTCTTCCTAAGCACCACTTTGGGGACATGGATGTTCCATTATTTGTGTATATAACAACCATTTCTCTCTTAATTTGTGTTACATATATGTAGTAATACAATGCTGTGGTGGCTCAGCAAACAGGACAAGGAGGTGCTTTCATATGTTCAAATCTTGTCAGACCTCAACAGAGGGAACCTCCATCATGACAAGCACAATACTCAACAGTGGAACCCTGAGCATCTGAGCTCAGGTGTTTCTATTGATCCAGAACTCCACAGGTCTTCTCACTGGTAGCACATGCAGATTATTAGCAATCAAACATTTCACACATAAATCCAATACCTGAAGACAATACAAAATGCCAAGACCTAGACATCCCTTCACCCAAAAGTGCAAAAAAACATTTTAAACATAATTTTAAAAAAACCTTCTACAATTCCCCTCTTCTGTATAAGCCAATCCAGAAAGAGAAAAAAGAAAAAAAAATGTGCTTTATCTCTACAACACAATTTAACACTACACCAGCAAAACCATTTATAAGAGGAACAATTATGAGGTTTCTAATACACATGACCAAATGATATAAAACATCTCTCAAGATTTTCAAAATGTCTTTAGACAACAGAAAAACATTATCAATGTCCAATTATCTGGAATTCAATCACAATCTATGGGATCCTCCAAAGGGTTTGGATCACTTCTCTGGCTCTGCTCTCTGCAGCACACACAGCTTGTCCTCCATATTCTGACTGACTCTCCTCCACAATGGCTGCTGTTCTTGGTAGTCAAACCATGGTAGTGGCATCTCAAAACTGTTGGGGTTCCTTGCTGCAACTGAGTTGCACTTTCATCATAGCTTCTCCTGGGCTCTCATCACGGTGCCAAGCCTCTACTTCTCTGCATGACACCTTGAATCTGGGCCTCAACTGATATTGAGGCCCCAATTTTTCTTCCAGTGACCCCTCCTGGCCTCTCACATTGCCAAGCCTGAACTGTTCTCCAAAAACCCATTCATGCCTTCAAACCCAACACTACCTTGGTGAGTCTTACAGTACCAAGTTTGGCTACCAGCATGAGATACAATATCGGCTAGTTCTGGAAGACAGCGTCTGTGTGCTGACCCTAAGAAAACACTTTCTAGATTTTAAGGTAGAGTCTAGTTTGCAAGAGAAACAACTGGTAAGCTTGTTTGTAGGAAGGGTTTCCTCATGGGGTGGAATACTCATCACTATAGCAGATGTGTCTTGTCAGAAACACCTCACTTCACCAGTGTCTGGACAGGTTTGCAGAAAACAAAAGAAAACAAAACAAAATAGACTCTGCGAGGTGTGGGGTTTATTTTTCTTTTTCTCCATCTCTACGTTGGATTAGCTGGTATGATGTTGTGCCCCACATTACAGGTGCCATTTGTAGTTGTATACCTACTGTGGCAGCCCACTAAGAGGACAAGGAGGAATAATTATAGGTACAAACCTTTCCAGACCTCAGCAGAGGGAACCACCATCATGGCCAATGCCAGTTTCCTAGGTAAGGTGGTTTTTATTGATCCAGAACTCCTCAGCTGTTCCACTGATAGCACATGCAGATCATTAGCAATCAAACATCCCCCACATAAATCCAATACCTGCAGACAATACAAAACACCAAGATCTAGATAGCCATTCACCAAACAGTATACAAAAAACTTTAAACATAACTAAATGTAAACTTCTACAACATATATATATATATATGAACATTTTGTGAAAATGTTATTTACACACACACACACACACATATATACATATATATATATATACATACATATATATCACTTTCAAATTACTCTTACCCTGCTATTTTCTTCTCTATTGGCCTATCCTCCGTGATCTCTTTTACTTTCCTGACATCTGTGGTTACTGCACACTATATATTCACATCTAAGGATTTGGAGTTAGGATGTACAGATGAGAGAAACTAAGAGACATTTGTCTTCTGGGACTGGGTTACCTCAATCAGTATAATCGTTTTGGGGGTCTAAAAGTAAATCTTTTCCACTTACTTATAATTTTAATAATTTTACTTTTCCTTACATCTGCATAGTATTCTATAGTGAATAGGTACTGCATTTTCATTATCCATTTTTCCATCTAAGTACAATTAAGTTGTTTCTATTTCCTAGCAATTGTGAAGAGAGTAACAATGGACATGATTGGGTTTTGTGTATTAATTTTTAATGTAAGAATTTTGTTCAAATCATAGATTAAATAGTAGTTTCCTTATGGGATCCTTTGATATTTTCTATACTCAGAATAAACAGACACAATTTTAAATTTCTTTTCTTATATGTCTTACTATGTTTTCTTTTCTTGCCTAATTACTGCCCTTAGGATTTCCAGAACAATAAGATCTTTGTTGTTTTTTTTTTATCTTAAGGAAAAGATTTTCACACTTTTACTATCAAAGTTCTCATTGAGTCAAATTGAGAGATTTTTCAAATATATTTCTACCATTTATTTTTTATTTTCCTGGAACTTTCCATAATGCATAAGTTAAAATGCTTCATCGTGTCACAGATGTAACTTAGGATTTATTCATTTTTTCCTTATGCCTTTTTTCTTTCTGATTCTTAGAATAGGTAATTCCAATTATTCTTCTCAACATTCATCAATCATTTTTGTCTCCTGAAATCTACTGTTAAACACCCATATGAAATTTTCTATTTCAACTATTTCATATTCAGCTTCAGGATATTTACTGGTTCTTTTACATAATTTCTCTTTATTAACATAACATATATATACATACATTTTTCCTGATTATATGAAATTGTATCTCTATGAAAATATGATACACACATACAATGGAATTATATTTAAGTGTTTCAAAAGTCACAGGAAAATGAATAGATTTGGAAATTACTATTATCAATCATAGTAACTCAGACCTTGAAAGAAATTTACCACATGCTTTATCTCACATGCAAAAATTAGACTATAATTCTTATATAAGTACATATAAATGTGTCTGGATGTGGATATGGGGCATAAAACTAGAAGGAGGAAAAATAACAGATCTTAAGGAAAGGTGAAGCAAATCGAGAGTAATAGAATACATGCCATGAAAGTGGAATGGCAACTATCATGGAAGTTTGCAAGTAGAGAAGGACAGGAGATAGAGGAGAGGCATGGAGGAAGAAGGTCAACAAAACAAGTTATGAAAATATGATGACTAGACTTACTATTTTGTATGCTAATCTAAAAATGAAATCATGCCTTTCAATAAATAAGTATATCCGATCTTATGTATGTTTTCCTTGGAATTTTGAGTATAGGTAAGAGCCTTTTCTCTACACAAAAAGTAAATCAGTTTAATAACTAATATGCACAGTTTTTATGAACTCATCAAAATTCATGAAATAAAGCATTTTAACCTTTTTAATATTGAAATTGAGACTTTATACATGGATCCAAAATCTATATCTATTATAATAACTGTATTTCACTGTTTCTTTTGAATTGGATCTTCAGCATAAAAAAAGAGTATATAGAACATGACTAAATTATCTGTAAACTTTACATGTCTTGGTTAAGTATGTCCAAAAGCTGGATTTCTTAAGGATAGTTTCTGCATATCTTTTCATATGAGATATTCATATTTTCCTGTGTATTAATATACATTACACATTTTTGTGCTGAAAAGTAGGCATTTTAGATATTTTATGGTGGGAGCTAGAAATAAAATTCTTCCCTCTTCCTTGGGATTACTTTGCCCTTTGAAGGCAGCAGTAGTTCATTTGTTTAGTGACTTGACAAACTACTTTGCTAAAATTTACATTATTTCTTAGTGGTTAAGCATCTTCGCTATTTTCTCTCTGGTCAGCCAGAAGTTTCCTTGAATGCATGGACCAAAATACAAAATGATATTTGATGTATTTAAATTTTATCCAAAGATATTGCTATTAAATCACCCCATCCTGAAAGAGTATAAACAAAGTTTGCCATATAGTGATCCCTCTGTGTTCCACCAGACTGGAACACATTGCTTCAATTTTTCAATGACAGTTCCTATTTACTACTGCAGTGTGTTTGTGAGAGAGGGGGTGCAATTCTGCATGTTAAGGAGTTTGGTTTCCTTCAAAATCCCCTCTAGTTGAACAGCTGGGACTTCTATACCTGAAACTAATTCGTATAGTTTGCAAAGGGCCTAGTCAGAGATATACCTTTCATATAAAGACAAATAGATCCAGAGAAATTTCTCTAACTGGATCATATATTCTAAAAGAGTATTTCATTCTGCCTTAAGTATCCCAGAGCTACAATACAGAAATAGAGTCCTCTTCAGTAATTAGTGTTGTACTGGAAATTCCATAATTTAGCCAATCCTAAATTACTTAGTTTTCTGTGCCTGGCTTTTGACACTGTACCAAAAGATTTTAACTTTAATTTTTCTCTATTCTCCTGCTCCTCTTACCTCATTACCTCTTACCTCTTACCTAACCCTGGAATTGCCCCCTTGTGATTCTATATAGCATGCTGTAACTAAAACACCTACACAGGTGCCATAAAGCCATGTAATGTGACCTTCTGTGTGTTTATCTGCTATGAGGCTGAAAATGGCTATCATGCATGTTACCAGGACCTGCTGAAATTACTAAACTCTTTTGTCACAGGACATGCTTACAGATGATATAATAGTACCACTAAACATCATAGTTCTGAAATAGGTCAGCCTGACTCATATTCTGCCAGCTTACTTGTTTCAACTGAAGAACTAAGTCTGAAATGTTCAATGTACCACCTACTGTAACATCACTCTGAGGCCTTTGTAAATTCATTTTATTATTGTTAATATTGGGGAGTTTTTGAAATAGCAATTTGTTCTAAGACTACCAATAATATTTATGTCCTTACATAGGCAGTATTGCAGGTTGATGAATAAAAAAAGGATGTGCAGCTCATCTCTACAATCTACTACAGGGCTGGGTTTTGACACCTGTTTACCTTTTGCTTGGTCTCAGCCACCAAAATCCTTCAACATTCATCTCCCACATTTAAACACCTCAGTTATTCAATTGGCACCATTTGCCGAAAAGACTCTAGAACTGTCTTGGCACCAGACAAAGGCATGCATCTAGTGCAATGGATTTTTATTTCTGTCCATTTTACAAGTGTGCTGGTTAGATTTTGTCACCTTGATACAAACTAGAGCTGCATCAGAAGAGAAAATCTCAACTGAGAAATCACCTCCACCAGATAGGTATGTCTTTAGGATTTTCTAGATTGCTAATAAATATAGTAGGTCCTTGATAATTATTGGATGCACTGTCCCTAGTGCAAGTACAAGTACAAGTACTGGGCTGTACAAGAAAAGCAGCTAAGCAAGCCATAGGAAACCAATCCAATAAGCGAAATTCTTCCATGGTATCTGCTTCAATTCTGAGTTGAGTTTCTCCAGCTTTGGCTTCCCTCAATGATGAACTTTAAACCGTAAACCAAACAAATCCTTTCCCCTACAGGTTGGTTTTGCCCAGTATTTTTATCACATCAAGAGACAGCAAACAAAATCAACTACCATCTGGGATTTTAGTGGGTTTTACGCAACCATGAGACTGTGAGGATCTTTATAGAAACAAGACTCACAAGTGACTCAATTTAGTATCTTTCTTGATGGCCATTGTGGTATCTTTATCAATATTACCCCCCAAACTTTGGCAGTATAGTATGGGATAAGAATTCAAGTGCTGGTGATAGGAAAAGATAATCATAAAAGCTTTGCATAGATTTCAATGATAAGTGGAAGAGCACAATGAGGAGATTCAAACGATCTTTATCACCATGTCTGCATACAAACGGGAACTTTGGGCAGCTCTGATATCAGAGTATTACGTATGAATTGAGTCTATCACATTTCTGTTCCAGATTGTACCACTTGTAGCAAGTTAAAGTGATCTTGATCCACATTGTATCTCAGCAATAAGAGGCCTGATTGAATCAGTCTTGGTCTTGATCCTACAATTGTAATGTCCTTAGTCTGGTGGGCTGTTAATTCAATGTATTGTATGGTGCTTTCTAGTAATTTCCTCCAAATTGAAATATTGCCTCTTGAGGGCATGGGGGGAGGAAGGTTCATGAGACTCAGAAAGTAAATAGCCTTACAAGGCCAAGAGAACTGAAATATTCACAAGGCCCCTCCCCTGGGTTATATGAATTATAAACAACTGCTGAAGTAGGAGACTGTATAACCAGTTGAGTCTTACATAAGTCCTTCAGAGAGCTATGAATTCAAAGTTCAGCCTGGGGCTAGCCAGAGGAACCCAGCTTCCATAAGTCTTCTCTCAGGCTGTAGTGAGTCTTTCAGCTCACCAATGAAGCTGCCTTTGAGTAATTCAAGCTGTACTATACCTATACTCAAGTAGTGACCAGAAGAAACTCATTAATTCATCAAATTGAACTTTGGTAGAATTATTGATTTAGTCTGTTATTGTGTCCCTACCTAGGATTAGTATATGTTTGTTTCTTCCTAGAAAACTCTCAAACAACATAAAGTTTCATAGGATGGTGTTCCTAGAAGTGATATAGGAGCCTGGGGCATTTCAATCCGTGGTTAAGCTTTCTAGAGTCAAAAGTAATTCTTCAGTATCTGACTGTGAACATGATACCCAGGCCTTCAGTAGGTAGCCTCAGGGAGATGTTTTGATCAGATATAGGTGAGGACTGTTGTGCCCATGCACACTATTTTTTCATTTTTCCTTTCTTTATCCATTTCTTCCTTCCTCCCTCCCTCTCTCATTCTCTTTTTCTTTCTTTCTTTCTTTTTCTTTCTTTCTTTCTTTCTTTCTTTCTTTCTTTCTTTCTTTCTTTCTTTCTTTCTTTCTTCTTTCCTACTTTCCTACTTTCCTTTCTCTTTGTCTCATTATCTCTCTCAATAGTGTCTCTTTAGATAGTCTAGGTTTGAATAAAAATTGCTATATACCCCAGGTTCATATTTTGTTTTGGATTGTGTATTCTGAGAGCTCACACTGTAGGCCCAGGCTGAACCTGGAATTCACAAGCCAGACAAAACTGGCCTCAAATTCACAGAAACCCTCATGTGTCAGCCTCCTGAGCGCTAGGATTACAAACACGATCTACCATACCTAGCTCTAGATTGGTTGTGAACTTGACATCCTCTTGCATTAGCCCCGACTTTCTAAATTTTTTGAACGATATACTAATGCAAAATTGGAGAGAAGAACCTAAATGGGAACTGCTATTTAGCATTAAAATAGTAATAACATATGAAAACAGTGTTATTTATTGGCAAATCTGGACCTAATCTAAGAATAATAGGAAGAGAGGAAGGAGAAGAAAGCCAGGTCAAAGACACCAAAAAAATTTCAATAAAATAATGGAAAAAAATTTCCTAACCTAAATAAATTCATGTTTATCAAGGTACAAGAAACATACAGAATATCAAATAGACTAGACCAGAAAAGTTTCCTTAGTACATAACACTTAAAACACTAAATATACAGAACAAAGAAAGAATATTAAAAACAGCAAGGGGAAACAAACAAGTAACATATGAAGGCAGACCAAGTGAATATGAGAAATAAGGTCTCTCCATCAAGCTCAGTGGGTAACCAAACATATTGGCAATAAACTGTAGTGTTTGGGAATCTAGGACCTCCTAGCCTCATAGATTCCCAAACACTAGTTTATTGCCAACATGTTTGATTACCCACTAAGCTTGATGGAGAGATCCTATTGCTGTAGAAACCATACACTTGCGTTACAGAATATGAAATCAAGCTCATATTCACTTGGAACTTCATTTCTTGTAGATAGCTCTCACAGTTCTAGAGATGTTATGTTTGCAACATAGGATAAAAGGAATCAGCAATCTTACTGAGCTATGAACCATGTTAGCTACAATGAGCAGCCTGTAAGACATACTTATTGGTGAAATCCTGGCATGAATGCTATAAGAATAAGGAACTTCTTTCTGGTTCTATTCCTGAATAGACATGGACCTGCTTCATGTATTGAAACCCATACCTGGTACCTTTATTGGGGCCCAAGAAGCTATGGCTACACAGGTTATAGACTCTAAGGGAGAACCAGAGATAATGGGCATAATATTTAGCCATGTATTTATAATGTATTTATAATTATATTTAGCCATATAATTTATCATAATATACATAGATCAGTAAATCTCTCAACCCTTATCCAATAAACTTCTTTTTACAGCAGATGGCAATTAACACAGTCTCACAACTGTTTATGATGCAGGGATTAAGAGAATGAAGAATTTTCATCCCTAAATGGATCACATTACACCTCTACACCAAAGACTCAAGGATCATGCTGAAAGAGACAGAAGAATGAATATAAGAGCCGGAGATGATGGATGGCTGTGAGGAAACAGTGTTTTCTGGACTTATAAGGACACTTACACAAATAAATTCACAGCATTTAAGACAGTATGCACAAGATCTGCAAAGGCTGAAGCCAAATAAAATTCTAGCATGAAGAGGGGCTGTAGTAATGAAGTTTATGCTGGGTAGTTTTATGTCAACGTGATGCAAACTGAAGTCATTTGAGAGGACAGAATTTCAATAGAGATAACGCCTTTATAAAATCATTAATTAATGATTTAGTGGGGAGGGCCCAGCCCGCTGTGGAAGGTGCCATCCCTGGGTTGGTGGTCCTGGGTTCTATAAGAAAGCAGACTGAACAGGCCATTGGGAGCAAGCCAGTAAGCAGCACCTGTCTATGGCCACTGCATCAGCTTCTGCCTCAAAGTTCTGGTCCTGTTTGAGCTCCTATCCTGACTTCCTTTGATGATGAACAGCCAAGGGAGTCTTTGAAACTGTCAGGCAAAGATGTGAACCATGCAAAGAGTTGAAAATAAAAACCCAGTTCATCAACCTGGATCAAGACTTTGGGGAGTCTGATAGCAGGCAGTTTATTCCCAACATATTTAAGACCAGTATAATTTGGAAAAAAGGTTTCCTGATGTTATATAATACCTGGTGCACAAGGAAGAATTACACTGAAACTCCACTCAGAGTAAATGGCATTTCCTATAAGAAGATGGGTTTCAGAGGTGGGCTACCTTTATAACTTAGTGGCCTAAGGAAGGGTCGAGTCTGGTCTGGTTTCAGTCATTTGGGCTATTAGCTAACTCTTGTTGTGGGAGATTGGGAGAGCCTCTGGCTATAAAGGGTCATTTAGACTCTTAGGTATCTCTTGTCCTGGATGTAAGAGCTTGAAATGGCCTTGCCAAACAGATAAAGCAGATCACCAAGCTATTATTTACTTTCAACTCTCTGTCTGAGAAATCAAAGCTGTTTCTTAGGACAAAATTTATTTGGACTTTATAGCTAAAATTAAACTTTTTATTCTTACTGATATAATTTTGATCAGCAGTGTACAATCTTTCAGAGAAGTTAAATCTACAGTGAGTATGATATCAGTACTTATTCAAAGAAGGATAATAACAGATTATTTTGCAGTTCCAGATGAACATGGAGAAAGTACTGTTTTATCTTATTTTATCTTGTTGACTGTTTATTCTAACTTAAAGAATAGCACAGATGCATAATATGTTTATTTGCCTTTCCTATATTTATTAATAGCTATTATGTTTTAATATATCTATATTTTATATGTAGCTGTTTTATATATACTATATTTTATATATTTATATATTACAGTTTATTTGTATCAATACTAACTGTACTTAATGTATACAAAATGACATGTTAGTACAAATTTCTTTCCTTATCTGTATCTTACGGCATTATGTTTTTATGGTAAATAAATCATGGTACAGTGTTTCCAACATAGAAATCAGAAACTTACCCATGTTGGAGTTCCCTCCACCAGAATTCTGGTTTCTAAAGATTTATTAGTTTATCAAAACTTTCCTAAAATACACTCAATGATATAGAAATATTTGAACCCCAAACTAGAAGCATCAGTCCTTGGGTTGGGAGTGTATATCAGAGATAGAAAATTTGTCTAGCATTAGGAAAACCCTAGATTGGGCCCCAGTATGGCAAAATGTTGTTCTTGTTGTCAGAAACCATAAAGAGTGGAAGGGAAGGAGGAGAGGAGGGGAAGAGGAGAAGAAAGAAGAAGGAGGAGGAGGAGGAGGAGGAGAAAAAAAGGAGGGGAAGAGGAGGAGTGTGAAAGTAGTAACTAGGAAACACGTAAAAATATTGATAGCCTTTTAAGATAGTCAGAATTCTACAATGTCCCCAAGATCTTACTCCTTATGTAATACATGGGACAACGGACTATTTTGCTTCTTTGATTACGCTGCATTATATAGCAGATTGCAGTTAAATATTGAGGTGGGCCTGACCTATTTACACAAGCCCTTCAATTATGTTTCTAGGTGTCAGAGACAGCAAGTGAGATGTTTAAAGATGAGAAGGGATTCTTTCTACTATTGCTAGCATGGAAGACGGACTGGTGACCTGGCAAGACTGAGGTGGCCTCTAGGAACTAAAAACACCCTTCACTGAAAATTAGCAAGGAAAAATGTACCTGACTTCTATCTCTGCAAGAGAATGAGTTTTTTTGAAAAAACAAAATGAGGTTAAAGTGAATATTTTCTCCAAATTTCTCATTTTAAAACTCAGTCAGGTCAAAACCTCGCTTTCAGCCTGTGTAAATGACTGTTAAGATCATCCATCCTACTGATTTGAAGAATTGTGATGTTGTAAATGCATATTGCTTTAAGACACCAAGACTTTGTGATGATTGTTATGTTGCAATTTAAAAAGGAATGCAGTTCTTCCAAGTGTCTATTGTTGCCTCATTTTCCTCACCATCAGCTGTAGTAAAACTTGAAAAGTAAAAAGGGGTATTCACTGTTTCTTGAGAGAAGCAAGAAGACATCTAAAGGAAGAAAATGAATCAAAAATAAGAATCCTCATTTGTCAACATCAATTTTGAGAGCACTGACAAATATATAGGGTCAAAGGGCCTTACGATTTATGAAATACACAATTAGACTAGATGACCTCCAAAAACCTGACTACGATTAACCTTATCTTGAACAAACTTAAGCTCTTGCAAGATGGTTACACAATCCCTATCTCAAATTTCTCTCACCAAAAGGGCCCACAATATATAGAATGGGATATATTAGCCTCCAACGAGTACGAAAGCAGACTCAGCATAGGAGAAATTCACACTGGTTCTTGAATCTCATCTAAAGCCCTGAAGCTGGACAATAGCAAAATTAGATGGGGTTTCTCCACAGAAATACAAAAATAAAATTACCTCATCTTCATGTACTTTAAGTTGTTTTGGGCAGAATATATTATAATGTGTAAAAATTGTTTGGAACATAATAAGACTGCTATTCCTATAACTTCTCTTTTTTACCAAACACCACTATAATAGACTACATTTAGTCTATTGTAATCAAGCATATTTATGCATTATCCAAGACATGCCATGAATTATGACAATGACTGGGTCTAAATACAAGGTCTCATATCTACAAGTTTATATAACTATGATAATTCCAAAATTAATGATTTCTTACTGAGTAATTTAAACATGACAGTATTGTGTTAAAATTTTTACATTTATTATTTAGTACCTAACAGATCCTTGAAGAAGAAGTCATGATTATTGTTTTCCAAGTGACAAATTTTAGGCTTAGAAATCAGAAATGAGGCTCAGAATTTTAATATGACTATGTAGAATTACATACCATCACACTGATTTACTAATGTCTCAGTGACTTTTATTCTGTTTTTCTTTATTGAGGTTGTATAGGTAACTCTATATAAAGACAAAAAAAAGTTGGCGAACTGAACTGAAACCTGATTTTTTAATAAGTATTCACACATACTTGATTCTAATAACTGGCCTTGGAAATAGGCCAATAGGTCTGTAAGCAAATACACAAGCTCCAACTTTTCCTGTGTAAACTTCCCATAGCAAATTCTTTCTTTTTAGCAACCAAATAAGGTTTAATGCGCAGGTGGAGTTTCTGTACTTTCTTTTGTGTATGATTTAGAAGTATTCTGAAGGAAAAATCATTATATTTATCTTTATACTTAGCTAGAATGAACTCTGTATTTGTGGAATGTGAGTTGTGTCACCATAGGTTGATTCTGTCTTCTGGAAATTAATGAATGCCTTTCTCTGATATATCTTCTCCCTAACATCAATGATCAACAATGGGCCACTTTTCTAACTTTTACAATCATTTATGTCCTTATTCAATTGTCTACCCCACTTTCATGAAATATGAAGCAAAGGCATCAACTAAAATAATATATGACTCCCAAGGCTAGATTTTGAAACTAAGTTTACAAAACAGGGAAACAGCCTTATTCATTATACTATTATGTGGAAATGGTATTCCTAGACTTTCTGAGTTTGTTTAATATCTTAAACCTTCATATCAAATCCATGGGACCACAGTCCCATCTGATATATCTACAATTCTTACACTTAACACTATGGAGTCATTGCAGAAAGGGGTCAGACAGATTCTAAGAGAGAATCTGGGGGTGTTGCTTTGAAATTGTCTCTCCTAGGAATGTCAGCAGCTACAACAATAAGACTTACCAGGCATAAGTATGAGTCAAACAAAGTTGACACCAATAGATATGGAAAAAGTAAATAAGGAAAGCTCATCAGATCTCAACCCTACACAAAGAATTACAGGCAACCAAGGGAAGCTGTTAGCAAGAGAAATAGTCTTCCCCAGGGAAGAGCACATCAATTAGTTGCCAAGCGCCAAATGGTCATCCCTGAAAGCATACATACATTAACATTATACAGACGAGCAGGTTATATTTAGGAATATTACATTTAGAATATGTATATACATATACATATGCATACTATAATAATTAATGAAAAGAGAGGCAATGAATTTGAAAGATAGCAAAGAGGGATATATGGGAGAGTTTGAAGACAGAAAAGAAAAGGGAGAATTTACACTTTTGCAACAATCTCATTATTCATTCTAACGAATATTTCTAATTCATAATTAGAATCTATAATAATTCAAATTCATAATCTAATTATTCATTCATTTTTATTTAAGACAAGAAGGAAAAACATAATCACTGAAAATAAATTCACAGTCAATGCTTTGGGTTCAACTGTAACTGTCAAAAGTCATATGTTGACGATTTTGCTAGGTTTTTAATACAGTCCCCATATTAAAATAAGGTCATCAGAGCTTTTCTCAACTTTATCTGACTCGTGTCCTTATAAAAGGATGAATTTGGAAACATGTTTAGATATAAATACAGATAATGGGAAGTATAACATAAATTTGAAAACAATTATTTATAAATCAAGGAGAAAATCCTGAAGAAAATATTTCTTTCAGAGGCTCTAGAAAGAACCAGCCTAGCAGCTACGTAAAGCTCAAAGTTCTGGTCTATAGAATTATGAGACAATCCATTTTATTATTTATGACACTTTGTTTGTAACCATTTGTTTTAACAGCTATAGCAAACTTATATATTCAGTTCATGTATATATGCCATATGCATCCATTAATCTGGATGCATATGAACACATACAACTTAAGAAGCATTAAAACAAAACTCATTCCCCCAAATTCATACTACCATTTCTTAATTTCAAGCAAAAAAATAATCTATGTTTTTTAACTCTATGAAGTTATAGAATCAGTAGATCTATTGTAGAAACCATAGAGATGGTTTGTATTGCTAATGATAAATCGTCTATACATGAAGTTGGATATCAATGATTTTTAAAAGAAGGTTAGAAGTCACAAGGAAGAGATGAAAAGAGATAAACACTACAGGAGATCTCAAGTGTTTTCTGGTTTGCTTGTGCATGCCATTCTCTTCTCATAGAGATGTTCTTTAGCAGTTCATGTAGTCTATGCACTGGAGCATATTTTTGGATAGCAAATTCCAATGAGCCAACAAGTGTATGCAATTTGAACCTCAGCTGCTCTTTAGGGACAAGAAGAAGGGCGATACATTTGACAGTGACACATTGCTGTTTATGAATGTCTTCTCAGGTATTCAAAAGATATTTTCAGGCAACATTCCAATTGGAAATCATTTGCTTCCTGTACAATTTTAAAGCAGCAGTACAATTAGACACATTTGTAGAATTACATATATGATTATGTGCTATGTCTATTATTATATGCCAACTCATTATTACGATACTACTTTTGAAAATGTTGAAACTACATATGTGGGTTCAGTCATATATTGTCCACTCTATAAACACAAATTTTCTCTATATGGGAGAATTCCACTTTAAGTTGCTAAATAGGAATCATAGAAATTTATCAGTAAATCTTTCAGCCAAGGACTCCCAGTGGAGATAGTGCAAGGTAGATTGAAGCAGTCTAGGGAGGTAGAGAAAAGGTTTACCACATCTTTATCTAAGAAAATTTCTAGGAAAGACAATAAAAGTAACTGGAAAATTAAAAATCTGATGAACCCCTTAAAAAATGTACCAATATTCCTTCCTTCTCTCCAGCTATTCCCTAGTACCATACACACACATACCACACACACACATACACACACACACACACACACACACACACACACACACACACACACACATCTTCATATAAAAACAATACAGCAACAACAAAAATCTACCATAGTCTATGGATAGGAGTTTTTTGCCTGACTTCTAAGGGCTGGAATAGGACTATAAACATTTCAAATGATTTTGAGTTTTTAGAAATTTCTAGTAATCAGTCACCCATTTATTGGAGTATTGTGGAGTATTGGTTCTTAATAGACTTTCCCACATATATGCTATAAAATAGACAAAAAATTTTCACCTAACTGTTATTTACACGAGTTTTTGTAAAGGGAATCTTTTGTAGCTTACCTGCTCAAATAGCCAATTCATATTTTTCTCTCTTAGAATTAATAATGATTGCCATATGTTGTATATCAAGTATAACTATAGGCATTTTCTAATCCTTGAGACAACTCTCTGAAACAGGTGTTATTGTTTGTATTTAAAAAAAACTATAAATAGTTAGAATTCAAACCCAATCCATCCAATCCCATAGCTCTTGCTATTTTAGTTCCAATACATCATCAACAAATCAATTAGAATTTAGGATTAATTTAACTGTTTCTGGTTAATTTTTACACTTTATATATTTTCCTTACAGTATTATATACTTCAGTAGACCTTGCTGCTTTTTATAACTGAGTAAAGGAATTACCAGGAATAATTCCTAATGACTTAGTTTCATACCCATAGATCAGAGCATCTCTCAGCCCTCATCAGAGAAGCATCTCCCTACATTAGGAGGCAATTAACACAGAGACCACCATCTGGTCAACAGGAAAGATAAAAAGACTGTGGGGTGTTCAGCTCTAAATCAGAGATTCATATCACACACCAAGGATCGAGATCTTTTCAGAGGAGGAAGAAGAAGAAAGATTTTAAGAGTCAGAGGTTGTAGATAACTTAAAGAAAACAGAGTTTTTCAGACACAATAGGAAAGATGCACATATGAACTCATGGAAATTGTGACAGCAATCAAAGGACCTATGTAAGGTCAAAATAGATAAATCCCAACAGGGTAAAATGGACATAAAATCCCAAACATTTGCTGAGAAAATATTGACATTTGATAGCTACAAGAAGAGGGAGTGAGAGTTTTTTTAAATTATGTGAACCACCCCAACTTCCTGGCTGACCACACACCAGAGATAACCACAATACCAAAACTAACTGGACTCAATGGAAAAAGAATAAAACAAAAAGAACAAATATTAAAGTTGGATGGAAAGAGCTGGGAGGGTTGAGATGGCAATAGCAGGAGGAGTTAAGCCAGCTGAATATGTTCAAAATATGTTATATGAAATTCTCAAAAGATAAAATATTTTAAAACAAAATAAAGTATTTAAATATTCTAAATGTCTATGAAGCAGAAAGGTAAGTAACTCAAAAATTTGAATACACAGTTATTTCAATAATAAATAAATTTGAGATCATGTATTCTAAAAACTGAAAAGTCTTAAAGACTTCTATAGCACTTCTGCCAAGACATACCTACATATACCTCAAAACAGAATGCCCATTTAATTCCTAGAAGAAACCTTAGATAATTTTGTCAGCCTATGGGGCAGCCATTAGCCGTCCACCAAAATTCACTAAGATGAGTTATTCAAATTGACAGACTGTCAATAAAGTACTAAATCTTTTTAGGGGAAAACTCCAAAGAAATTCTGAACCAGTATAATTACTTCAATATTGAAAACCAAATAGAATCCAATAGAGTATGTGTGTGTTGTGTGTATATATATACACAATATATGTATGTATATATGTGTATATATATATATATATATATGTTGTGTGTGTGTGTGTGTGTGCATATGTATATGTATACATATGGTGTGTATATATGTGCATATGTATATATGTGTATATATAATTTAGTTATTATTCATAGGAATATAAGTCTAAGTTGGTTGAAGAACAAGGTCAGTGGGAGCAGTGGGAGATCTCTTCACAAAGACTTTTCAATGAAAATAATACGAAGTAATCTGGATTCAACTATCCTACTTTCCAAAGCAAACTTTCAAACTACTCAGGTTTCCATGTAGACAGTTTTTCATTTTCCTGTGCCACCCTAATCATGAAAATTTGAAATTCCTAAGACAGCAGTAGTTCCCATATCTTCTCTCTTACTGATCAATTAAGATGTTGTGATAACCACCTTCAAAAAGCAAGAAATCTGCTTAACTCAACCCTCTACATACTCTCTTTAACACATTTATAAAAATGTGGATATAAAGGAGGTCAACGCAGGAAGGCTTTAGGAGCTATTGAAAAAACTTAACCAGCATTTCCAGCATAAATCTTGACTATACATAAATATACTGTGCTACTCAGACTTTTCATTATTGTGACAAAATACATGACAGAAACAAGAAGAATTTATTTAATTCATACTTTCAGAGACTTAAGGCTATAATCTATGACACTGTTGAATTTGGGCCTATGGTAAGGGACGACATCATGGCAGGATATGTCTAATAAATTTCATCACTTCATGGCAGATAGAAATCAGAATGGAACAGAAGATATCAAGGGACCAGGATTAACCTTCAACTTCACGTTCCCAGTGGCCAACTGTTCCACCAAGACCTCACTTCCTAAACTTCCCAGAAGCTCTTGAAATAATACCCCAAGCTGGAGACCAAGTGTTCAACACATAAGCATGTGAGAGACATTTTATATTAAAACCATAAAACATTCACTGATTATGATTATTTCCAAATAAACTTCTGGATCAACAACTTTTCTGCCTAATCACATAAATGTGTTTATGTCATTTATCAAAATTTCCCCTACCATCAAAGTATTAGTATAAAAAAGTTACTTAATTTTTTAACAATTTAAGTAGTAATCACTAGGCCCACACATTCTATTATAACATGCTATGATTTGATGTATAAATTATCCTACTTAGGAGAACTCAAGAAAAATTTATTCCTCTGAAGTGAGCAAGGTGCTTACTTATTTTGGTTTGTAATTATAATAGTGTTTAGTGTTTCTATATTTCTTTGGGGTACAGAAATCTCAGAACTATTTCTGATGGTGAAGTGTTCAAACCTCCTCCTTTTTTATTTACTTGCTTGAAAAATTTATTTATGGTTTAGTAATCACTGTAATATGCATTATTGAAAATCCTTTTTAATGATTTTTATAAAGGTAGGCAGGGTATAAATTTTAAATATAAAAATATTTAGGGAAAACATATATAAGTATTCTATATTTATTTTATGAACACGTAACATATCTTAAGTTGCACTTATGACTCCTGCCTCACAAGACACTTTGAAGTATAATTTTTACAGCTTTATTTTCATTATTTTATGTATGTGTATGTGTGTGAATGTGTGTGTACATGTGACTGAATGTGGGCTTATGCATATGAGAGAGTACATATGCTCATGGAATCCAGATGAGGGTGTTTTGTACTCCTGAAGCTGGAGTTATAAGCAGGTGGCACACTGTCAAGTGTCGGTACTGGAAAACCAACTCTAATACTACTGTAAGGACAATATGTGCTCTTAAGCACCCAGCCATCTCTCTAATCCAAAGTATGCCCTTTAAAACATTTTAAAATTTAATATATAATTGCATTATTTCCTCCTTGCCATTCCTTCTTCCAAACCCTTCCATGTACCTCCCTAACTTGTTTCATCTTGCCATTTTGGCCTCTTTTTCTTCAGTTGTTATCGCTACATGCCTAAATATATAAATACCAATGACTCAGACCATTTAGTGTTGCTTGTATGTATATAGATAACCAAGTCATTTTAAAGGGCACAGTTCTGAAAGATTTATAATAATCACCATTATCTAATAACTGGTATTTTATCACCTCCTAAAGAAACATTGTACCCACCATTCATCCTCTTTTCTCCTTTCCTAGACAAATTCCAAACCATTTTTAGTTTCTGTGAATTTGCTTTAGGCAGACACTTTATATGAACAGAATCATACAAATTAATTTTTTAATTCTGATTTCCTATCATGGGGTCTTCAAGATACATGGATGTTACAGTACATATCAGGCTTTAATAATTGTTTTGATGAATAAAACTCCATAATATGAATAAACTTCAAAATATTCTTTTCAACTATTGATAATCATTAGAATTTTTTTTCACTTGGTGGCTATGATAGACAACAATGTGATGATCATTCATGCACAAGTCTTTATTAAGATGCATGTTTTAGATTTCATATATATTCTCAAAATATTATATATATATATATGTTGGTTCAATGCAAATGCTTTTTATTTTTGTCTAGGTAAACAACCAGTTCTTGCCTGGAGTCCTGGGGCATTTCTGCCTCTGTACAATCTAGTGTTCAGTCTAGAACTTGAAGGCTTCAGCCTTTATACAATCTAGAACATTTATACTGCTAGCCCAGACCTAGAAGGCTTTAGCCTTAGCCTCTGAGACGTAGACTGCTGGCTAAGCCACTCTGACTAGTCCCTTCTGAACTCTGACTCTTCTGGTTCATCTCTCTTATTCTGGCTGAAATTCTTCTCCAAGCTGCTTGGTTTCAAACTGATTCTCTCTTCCTGTCTGATATTGACTTCTTCTGTCAAGCTCTGCTGTGTATCTGAGTCTCTCCCTGAGCTCTCACTGCTCCATCCTGCCTCTGTAAATGACTGCTGTAACTGGCTCTGTAACTCCTCTTCTGTCCTCAGTAATTGACCTTTTCTGAGCTGAGAGCCCACCTTTTTCTCTCATGAGAGTTAGGCATGTCCTTACTCTGACTCACTCTGCTAATTCTTCTTCTAATTAGTCACTTTGCCATTCACTCTGGCTCATCTCAGATGTCACTTCCAATCTGACACTGACTTCTGAGCTCTGCTTCCTGTTTGCTTCCACACAGTTTCTGTCTTAGGGATTAAAGGCATTGACTATTACTGTGTTCTGAATACTCAGATTAAAGGTGTGTCTACATTCCATCTAGACCACAATGGCCTCTAATGTCGACCCCTGGAACATAGACCCTAGCTTTCATACAGGGCTATTCCTCTACAGCTGGATATAGTTATTTATGATCACTAAGCTACTTTCTTCTTTGAGTGAATCACTTAATATTGTAACCATAAATTCAAGATAATTCTCATTTCATTACATCATGTTTTAACACTTATTATTTTTTCTTGTTTTTTGGTTTTGTTTTCATTATAGCAATCATAGTTAACACAAAATAGTTTATTGTTTCACCTTTACCTTATACTTCTTCATATTGGAAATATTTAAATGTATTTAAGGCTATTTATAAATACTACATAGAAAATAATTATTCAAATTATTCATATTTACATTGTATAAAATTCAAACTGGTTCAGATCTAGAAGTTTCATTCTAAAGGCTATCTCTCATATAGCCAGAAGGTGTTATGCAAGCTAATGAAAAAACAGAAATGAAATGTAATCATCAGTCATGCCTAGTAATGAATCTTGTTAGCTACAATAAATACTGGCCTGGAAAGACATGCAGAAGGTACAATAGTGGCACAAACATCATAGGTGTAACCAAAAACTTGCTGATTGGATTTAAGTCCTGTTCCATAAGACGAAACCCATACCTGGCTAAGAATCTGTGGCTATACAGATCATGGGCCCTAGGGAGAACCTGCTACTCATACTGTAAATGTACACAGTAGTAGAACAACTCCTAACAACTTATTGTTATAGCCATAAATCAATGCATCTTTCAAACCTGTCCAGAGAAGCTATTTGCAGTAGATTTTTATTAACACAAAGACCCACAACTATCACATATGCAGAGAGTAAGAGCATAAAATTGCCCATTGATCACTGGAATTTATATACTTTACCCCATTTCCCAAGCATCATAGATCATCATGGGGATACAGATAGAAAGATTGTAAGAGCTAGCCCAAATGGGGGACTATAAAAAGGTGTTTTTCAGGCATAGCAGGGCAATTGCACATTGAATTCATGGTGATTGTGACAGCATCCACAGTATCTGTGAAAGCCTAAACCAGACAAAATTTCATCATTGGAAGGAGAGGTGAGCACAAAGTCTCACCCCATCTAATACACTATTGGCAATTGGTACCTGCTGAAATACAGGGAATTGGTATTTCCTATGAGTAATACCCTGTTACATAAATCATGCCCCAGTGAAAGTCCATGAAGCTAAGAATATTTATGAAGCTCAAATTGGTCTTTATGAGAAAAAAAGAACATAAAGTTTGGTAGGTAGCAAAGAGTGATAGATCTTGAGAGAGTTATGTTGAAAGGTTGGATATGATAAGAATATGTTCTAAGAATTCTTTTAAAAACTAATAAAATAATTTAAAAGATAATCTATAGAAGAAAAATAAAAAGAAGAGTGCCTTCAACTAAAACTACATATGATTTAAAAAGACTCAGAAAGAAAAATGGGCAAAACACCCATGCCCAATCGCAGCCCAAGCTAATAGAAGAAACAATCCAGCCATCCATTCCCCAAATCCAGAAGCTACTTGTGCCATCACAGCTGATGCCAGGCAAAAAATAGGTAGTCAGCACAGCTGCAGAGCACTTTATTCTGTTCCCATAACCTACTTCTCTGTAGCCCCTTCTCCTTCCTCCAGTCCTGCCTTCCAGCACCCTGCTCCAGAGGACATCCTCCTGTACCATCCCAGCCCATGCCAGGAAAGAACCAGGTATGCAAGGAATCCAGTGTAGCCATTCTAATATCTAACAAAATAGACTTCAAAACAAAATTAATCAAAAGAGATGGGGAAGGACACTTCATACTCATCAATGGAAAAATCAATCAAGACAACATTTCAATTCTTAACATTTGTGACCCCAAAAGGGGGCTTCCACACTTGAAAAAGAAACATTGCTAAAGCTTAACACACACATTGACCCACATACATTGATAGTAGAAGACTTCAGTACCACACTCTCATCAATGTAGTGGTCATTCAAACAAAAACTAAACAGAAAAATACTGGGGTTAACAGATAATATAAGCCAAATGGACCTATTGGATATCTACAGAAAATTTCACCCTCACACAAAAAGAATATACTTTTTTCTCAGTACCTCTGGAAACTTCTCCAAAATTGACCACATTTTTGGGCACAAAGCAAGTCTTAATAGATACAAGAAACTTAAAATAACCCTTTATCATCCTATAAGACAACCTTGGATTAAAGCTAGATTTCAACAACAGCAACAACAGAAGACTAAAAATTCATTGAAAACAAACAACTCTCTACTGAATGGCTACTGTGTCAAGACAGAAATAAAGAAATCAAAGACTTTCTAGAATTCAAATGAAAAGGAATCCACAACATACCCAAACTTATAGGACATGATGAATGCAGTGCTAAGAGAAGCATTCATAGTACAAATGCCTGGCCCAATCTTCATCAGAGAGTCTTCCTCTGTCACCTGATGGGAGCAAACACAGAGGCCCAGGACTACATATTCTTCAGAGCTCATGGAACCCGGTGGAAATAGGAAAGAGGGAGTGCAGGGACCAGAGGAATCAAGGATACTAGAAGAACAAGCTCTATGTAGTCAACTGACCATTACTCTTCAGGGCTCACAGAGACATCAGTGGCAGACATGAAACTTGCAGGATCTCCTAAATATATCTTCTGCTTGTCTGGCTTAGTGTTCTCACAAAACTTCTAGAGGCTGGAGTTGAGGTTCTCCAACACTTTCTTTCTGTGCTTGGGATCTTTTTGCCCCTGCTGTGTTGCCTCATCCAGTCTTGATGTAGGGATTAGTGCCAGGTCTTGTTCCATCTTGTTATGCCCTATGTGAGTGATAACCCTGGGAGAACTGCACTTTTCTGAGGATAAAGGGGGTTGGGTTTGTGGCATGGGGATGGCAGTGCATATCTAGGGAAGAGGGGAAATGGGGGAACCTGGGAGGAATGGAAGGACAGGAAGAAGGGAGGAGGGGGATTGGGATGTATTATACCAGATGAGAAAACTAAATTTTAATTTTTTTAAAAGGAAAAAGTGGGCAAAAGACTTGAGTAGCATTTCTCCAAAGATGTTTAAATACTCAATAAATACATAAAATACATACAGTATCATTAGAAATCAAGAGAAGTCAATTTAAAAGCCACAGTGAAATATATCGATCTAGCAGAATACCTACTACCAAAGAGTGATAGTAAGTGCTAGTGGGTGATAATAAATAAGACGTTTCAGATACTGTTGTGTTGGAACCATCACTCTATACATAGTCTGGCACAGATTGTGTATTTTCATATGTATGAAGTGTCCTATAAAAGAAAATGTATAAATGAAGTAAATGGGTGGTTGTCTAGGGGTGAGAGATCATTGAGAAGAAAATGGGAGAATGACTGCTAATGAGTATGAGGTTTATATGGGGCATGAGGAAAATGTTCTGATTTACTGTGATGATGGTTGTACAACTCTGCAGTACACCCAAGTTCTTCTTGTATATTATAATTGAATCTATTGTGTTGGAATAAGTTGTATCTGTATAAAACTGGTGCTTTTTAAAAGATAGTTCCCTCTTCAAATAAGGATTATTCTATTTCTCCATTTCTAATTCAAATGTGATTTATATCTTTCGTTTGCTAAATCACACTTCCATAGACCTTCTAATACAATGTTAAATGAAACTTCCCAGAAAGGAATTAATTGCTTTTTTCCTGGCCTTAAATGAAAAATTTTCCTTATTTTCCACATTTTATTACTATGTTGGCTATTACTTCTTTATATTGACCCTTTTTTAGATTAACAAAGTCCCTTTATACTCAGGGTTTGTTACACATTTATTAAAGAGTGTTGGATTTTATCAAATGCTTAATTTGTGTCTGTCGAGATAATCATATATGTTTTGCCATCATTCTACTACTATATATTTATTTTCCTATGTTTAAACATTTATTTCTTGAGATAAATCCTTCTTGATTGCGGCATATGTTTCTTTGTATATGTTACTTGATTTGATATAATAGTATTTTTGGTAAGGATATTTCCATTAATGGTTTTAAGATATATTAGTCTGCAGAGTTCTTCTGTTGTTACCATTTCTCTTTTATTAAAAAAATACCTTTTTCATGGAATGAGTTGGGACATGTGCTTATTTTCTGCATTTTGAATGAAAGTTTATAAAGTTTATTAACTTTTAATGTTTGGAAGAATTCATTACTGAGACATCCATTCCTGAGCTTTTTCCCATTGAAAGGTTTTATGGTTGTGATTCCTGAATTGATGTTGAAATTTGTTATAGAAATACATAGGTTTTTTATTTCTTCTTACATCAATTATGTTTTTCCTTGTTAAATTTAAGTTTATCTTGTTCTTCTTTTTCTATGTTCTTAGGACAAGAAGATAGAGTTCTTATTTGGGTTTCTTATATTGCCATATAGGCACATAAGCCTATAGATTCTTCCATGAGTATTGTTCACCTGATTACATCATATAAGTTTAAATATCCTGTGCTTACATTTACAGTCATCTCAAACTATTTCCTGACTTTCCTCTGCCTTATTATTAGGTATTTCCCCCCAAGTGTGCTATTTAGCTGTTTCATATTTATGAATACTCTAGCTGCCTTTTAGTATTAATTGCTGACTCCATACACAATTTGCATGTTTACAATCCTATTTTATTTACATGGATTGTTTTATGAGCTAATGTATGGCCTATTCAGACTTTTTCAAGTGTCACTTGAGTATGCATCCTGCTGTTTGGGATTATTTTGTAGATTTTATTTTATTTTATTATCTATTGTTATTCATTTTCTGAATATAGTGCTGTGCTTCATATACACAGTTTCAATCAATCTAGCATGTATTTTGACCACATTTTTTAGATCCACTTAACCTGGGGCTTTGTGTATGCAAAGAAGTTGTTATACCACTGAGTTATATCCCAGATATCTGCAGGTATTTTATATAGGACTTGTTGGTTTATCTTACTGACTGAATTAACTATATCTTAATGATTTTGTATCTAATTATCTTATCCATTACTCAAATTCAGCATTGCAACATGTAACCAGACACCAAGGGAGGAACCCTATGTCTGACACTGCAGGTCTGGCCAGAAACCAGAGACTGGACAGCCTGGAGATGATTCCTAACAGTACTCTGCTCTGCTCATATATTGGTGCCTACCCCAATTGTCATCAGAGAGGCTTCCTTTGGCAGCTGAGAAGAGCAGATGCAGAGGCCCACGGCCAAATATAGGGCTGAACTCAGGAAACCCCAAGGAAGAGGGAGAGGAGGGAATACAGGGACAGAGGAGGTCCAGGACACCAGGAGATTAAGACCCATGGAGTCAACTCACAAGGACTCTTAGGGGGGTCACAGAGACTGAAGCAGCAGACACAGAGCCTGCAGGTTCCCCTGCATATATCTTATGGCTATCTGGCTTGGTGTTCTTGTAGAAATCCTAAAAGTTGGAGTGAGTATGAGGGTCTCGGACCCTTTTACCTGCCTTTGGGACCCTTTTTCTCCTCTTGAGATCCCTCATCCATCTGTGATGTAGGGGGTCATGCCCAGCCTTGTTCCATCTTATTATACCCTGTTCAAGTGATAACCGTGGGAGGCCTGCTAGGTTCTGAGAGGAAGTCCCAGGATAGATATGGGGAAAAGGGGAGAAGGAGGGAGCTGGAAGGGATGGAAAGAGGGGAGGATAGAGTCAGGTTGTATTATGTGAGAGAAAAAAAATAAATTTAATAATTAAAAAGAAACATGTAACAATTATTGAGCAGTCTAAACTTATATGCAAAGGTTTACTTTATTCATTTTGAGGTTTGCTATTCAAGACTATTTGCTTTTAATTTCTGCTTGTTCTTCATGGATTCACCATAGTATCATTAAAATAATCTTTTATTCCTAGTAATATCTTTGTCTTAAAATCTATGCAATAGTAACTGGGGACATTTTAAAGGACTTGCATGCATTTTATACACAAAAATCCTTGTACATTTGAACTCACAGAGACTGTGGCAATATTCACAGGGCTTGTACAGATTAATTCAGATGAGTTCCAGGACTGTGAAGGGGAAGTGGACGTGGGATCCTATCCCTAACCAAGAAGCTATCTTCAACTGACATATATGTGCAAAGAAAAGTTTTCTACAATAAAGTATATCTCACTGGATCTGTTAGCAACACATAATGGTAAACTCCATGCCCACCAGTAGATGGTCAACACAAAAGAAAATCAGTAGTACTTTTGTTGACTTTTTGTCTCAAATTGCTTTGAGTTTGGGCATTTCTTTTTCTTATTAACCTTTGCTATTGTGGCATACAGATTCCTGCGTTGTGTTTATTTAAATGTCATATTCTTGGGCATCTGGAAGGAATCCCCACTAAACTGACCTCTGTATAAAGTTGAGTTGAGTTGAGTCAGAAAAAAATAAGGAAAGAGATATCATTGGTGGTCTCCTTCCTCTCCTTTAGTTGTTTGTATATTTTTCTACTCCTAAATTGTATCAGCTAAATTGTTAACTTTAGTCTGGGTGAAATAAAACAACAAAAATAAAAATTAGGAATATATATGTGTAATACATATAGGTATACAATAACAATTAGAGAAAAGGGGCTATGAATTTTAAGAAGAGCAGGGTGGGTATATGGGTATATGGAAGTGCTTGAAGGGAGGAAATTAAAGGGGAAAATATGTGTGTGTGTGTGTGTGTGTGTGTGTGTGTAATATATAAATTTATATATACGTATATGTATTTTTAAAAAATCCACAATATTCTAGTTGGCTCTCCATCTGCCTTATGATGTTTTCTTGACCTGTATGTTCTCAACTACTAGTGTCCTCCTGCCTGCCTGTTTGCTGCCATGCTTCCCACCATGATGACAATGGACTCTACTATCTTCTGGAACCATGAGTCCGCAAATAATTGATTTCCTTTATATAATTAAAAAATCTGGTTTTCTCCCTACTACTGAATTTATCAAGATCATTATAAATTTTATTCATTAATCTTATATAAGATATGTGGTTTGCAAATATTTTCCCAATGTGTTGTTTCATTAATAGTTTCCGTTTCTGTGCAGAGTATTGTTAGCTTGATACAATAACATTTGTTGTTTGTTTTTATAAAACGAGCTTCTCATATGAACTACTAAAATTACTGTTAATGCTAATATCCAGATTTATGCTTACGTTCTCTTTGAAGAGTTTTAGTCCCTTGTATTATCCATTTTGAGTTGGTGTTTGTATATGGTATAAGATATAGCACAATGCCATTCTTTTGCATGTAGAAATCCAGTTTTCTCTGCAAAATTTACAGGATTTTTCTCATTATGACTTTTTTTCCTTTGCTAAAATTAGTTAACTATATATGTTTGAATTTATATGGATTCTCTAATATATTCCACTGATCTATGTCTCTACTTTCATGCATGATTATGCTGCTTGGATTAATGACTGCTTCCAATTTTGTTTTACTTTCTCTGAATTATTTTGCCTATTTTATGTCTTTTGTTGTTTAATTAAAATTTTAGATTTCAGCCAGGTGGTGGTGGTACACACCTTTAATGTCAGCACTCAGGAAGCAAAAGCAGGTGGATCTCTATGAATTTGAGGTCAGCCTGGTCTACAGAGTGAATTCTAGTACAGTCAGAGTAACAACGGAGAAACTCTGCCTCAAAAAACCAAATATATATATGTATATATATTAGATTTTTATTTTGTTTCTGGGAAGAATAACTGTAATTTTGCTTTAATAATTTGTTATTCATTTAAGATAGATTTCTAGTTATAGATACTCAGAAAGGCAGACATCCTATACAGCATGATTTTAAAATTAATTCTATTTTCAACTATCTTTTCTATGTTATTTGGTAAATATGTTATAGAATCCTCTAAGTTCACTAAGTTAACTTTTTAAATAAATTCACTTTTCATGGCACATTACCTTTCTTCCACCATAGCTGCAATTGTTAACTAATATTACATAGGGATTGCCTTCTTTTTCATAGTTTAATAACCATACAAATGTCAATATGTACATAATGTTCTTGGCGTGAAAGAGATGAACATGTGTAGCTCTTTTCTAAGATACCCAATAGCTTGCTAATGTAATCAAGCCATATGTATCCCAGGAAGTGTCTTTCCTCCTGTATTTAACACTCTCACAATCAGCAAAGATATAAATGATGAGAAATATATGAGAAGCTTTCTTAAGTTACAAGACATTCCCAGCTGTTCACTCCCTCTCCTACTGCTTTGTAACTATCCATTTATCTTCTTACTAATTTTAAATAATTATGTTTACCCAAAACCATAGTATTACTCTAGACCTAGTTTGAGCACATTTTAAATAATCAGTTAGTTAACTTGTAATTTCAATCATTGTTGTGATTATTATAAGACTTGTTGCTACTGAAAGTTTTGTTTGATCAAAAATGAAGGGAAAGAATACTTTTCAGAAGCCTAATATGAATTATATTTTTACCATCTTTTTCCAAAGAATTCAGTGACTAGAAAAACACATTAATTCTGAACTAGTATGTATGAACAGAAAGGAATCCCAATGAACCTCTCTTTTATCTTAAATTGAATAGTTTTATATAGCACCAAAAATAATTCTAGATCTCGAAAACAATCTGACTAATCAAATATAAACTTGGAAATAATAACACATTCACATTGAATGTAATGAAATCAAATGTCAAAACTTATCAATAGTATTCACAGCCTACTGTGTTAAAATGAAAGACTACTTTTGCATAATAGCTACAAAATATTGGTTATAAAATATTGATTTTTTTCAAATATTTGTTTCAGTAAAAATGGGAGATAAGAAATAAAATCACTAATCATAATGGTATCTTCATAAGATTTCCCTGACTCTGTAGATCACTTTGACTAATAAGGACATTTTAACAAATGATCAAAATGATGTGTTTATATTCTTTCTGTGTTCCCTTTAAATTTTTCATTAACATTTTATGATCTTGTTATATAAAATTTTGTTCCTAAGTATACATTTATAGCTATCGTAATGGTACAACTCTTTTAGTATTTATTTCAGGTAGTGCTTTATTAATATAAATCAATACTACTAAATTTTGTATGTTTTTATTATCCTGAAAATTTGTCGAATTTTTCTAATAACTTTTTGGTATAGTCTTTGTAGATTTCTATATGTAATATCTAAGATCATGTCTTCTAAAAACAGTATAAATTAGATTTTTTTCTAATTCTATAGTCTTTATTTCTTGTTCTTGCTTGATTTATCTGGCTAAAACAGCCTGTAATATGTTGAAAAACAAGGGCAAAAATTAGCATGCTTCACTTGTTCCAGATCTAAGAGAATAAATTTTCAGTTATTCCACATTTGGTGTAACATTAGCTGTTACCTTATTAAAAAATGAAACAAAACACAACAAAAATACCCTAATGTCATATATCTTCTATAACTAACATCTCAGTGTTTTTTAATTTTCTAGAGTTTTTAAAATAAAATACAACTTTTGTGCCTGATTCTGTTGCTGTGTATCATGTTAATTCATTTTTCATTTGCTGAGCCATCCTTGTATCTCTGTTCTGAGTATAACTTGATCATAGTGAATAACCTTTGATTGTAATTGAGTTAAATTTGGTAGAATTAGGTAAGAGTATTTGTACCTATGCTCATCACAAATAGTTGCATACAGGAATTTTTTTGGTTTTGCTTTTTTTGTGTGTCATTGGGTTGCTTTAATACCAGGGTGATGCTGAACTCAAGGATGAGTTAATCAGAATTCTTTCATATATTTGTTTGAGAAGAAATGAAGAGAAATTATATTAGTTCTTCCCTAAATGTCGAAAGAGCTCAGCAGTAAAGTTTTCTGGTCCTAGACATATTTGTATATGAAAAGGCAGATTACAACTTCTATCTCATTATCTCTAATTGATCTATTCAAATTTTCAATTTTCTATTTATTCATGATTGAGTCATTGAAAAGAATTCATTTCTCCTAGATTATTAGTTTGTTGGAATATATGATAATTTTAAGATGAGCTAAGAATACATACTTTATAAAGGAAGTCCTTTGAATAAATAATGCTGAGAATATAGAATAATAGAAGTAGACCTATATTTCTCCCTATTACAAAAATCAATTCAAAGTAGATAAAAGGTTTAAATGTGAGACATAAAGCCATAAAATTACTACAATGCAACAAAGGAAATGGTTCAAGACATTGGATGTCTTGGGGTTCTATTGACTAATTGCTCATAAGCATAGGGAATACACCTAAGAATAAGCAAGTAAAATTAAATCAAATCAAGCAACTTCTGCACAGAAAAGGAAAGGCAATCACACCGAATGAAGACACAACACATTGAATTAGAGAATATACTTATAAATGATGGATCTGAAAATGGGATTAATATATTGACTTTATCAAGAGCTCCAAAGACTCAGTAATAAAAATACTCTCTCTAAAATGGCATTTCTCAAATAATAACATTGATTTTGTCAATAGGTATATAAAAATGCTCAATATCACTATGTATCAGGGAAGTAAAAATGAAAATTCCACCCTTTAAATATGACCATTATCCAAAAGACAAAGATATATACTGGGAAGGTTGTGGGGGAAAGAGAATTTGAGGGTGTTCTAAGTTAGAATGTAAATTAGTCTATTATTTATACCAAGCAGTTTCAAGACTCCTCCAAAATTTAAAATAGATCTGCCATGCAATGTAGAAATCGCATTCCTGCACAGATCCAAAAGAAATAAAACTGTTATCATTATGTCTGCACTCCTATGTTCATTGTAACACTGTTCATATTAAAAAAAGAAATGGGAAGAACCTAAGTACTTATCAACTGATTAATGGACAAAAAGAAGTTTTTATATGTATACAATGTAATATTAATAATTCATAAGGAATAATGAAGTCCTCTCGTTTTAACAAAGAAGAAGAACCCAGAGATCATAATGGTTTTTGATGTAAGGAAGAAACAGAAAGTCAAGGACCACATAATATCACTCATATGTGTAATGTTTCAAAAACCATTTAATATAATTTCAGAGTAGAATAGTATTTATCAGAGTTCTGAGACAGTTGGTTAAAAATAAAAATTCAGATAAGGTTAATAAATGACAACTAATTACAATTAGGACTGAGAAGTTCTAGCATACTATTGCATAATAGGATGATTCTAAATAAAATAATGGACTCTGCATTTCAAAATGTTAAAAAGTACTTAAATATTTTCACCATAAAGTTGTGTTTGATGAGGAGATGCATGTGAATACTGAAACACTGCATGTTACTCCCATTAATACATACTACATTCCTGTTTTATTTATCAGTTGAAAAAAGTTAAATAAATTTGAAATGGTTGAACATGTTGAAATAGCTTTTAAAAAAGCACTAAAGAAGAATTGATTTGTTTACCAAAGTAAATAAAAATGAAAGAATGTGTGGTAAATCTTCCTTGGTTTGTCTTGTTGTAGCTTCGGTTCTAGTGAATGAATGACAACCAAACTCTCTCTGCCTTTATCATGCCTTGAAGATGGCTTTCATCTTAAACTCAATTCAGTATGTCACAGGGACAAAAGGTATAACTCATTTACATTTCAGCATGGACTACTAACTTGACCTCATAATGCTAAAGTTCAACTATATTTTAAAATTAATCTGGTCTGGTATGCAAAAGGAAAGAAATTTATATATGGCTCTTTCTTCCTAGATTTATTGGGACATAACTGACAGGTACAAATTACTTATATTTAAGCCACATCATGTTTAATTTTCATTTTATTTGTGTACATGCATGTCACTGACTATTTGTACATGCATAGTCATATACATTGGCATAGTAATATTTGCATACCACATACACCACAGACAGAAATCCCACACTGCTACCACTAGCACTACACATACTGCATTAGGTTTTTTTGTTATTGTAATTAAACACAATGAACAAATTCGGCTTATGGAAGAAAGAGTTTATTTTGGTTTATAGTTCCAAGAGAATATCAGGGAAGACACAGCAACAGGTGATCAGAGCAGGAAGCTGAGAAATCGTATCTTCAACTGCACAGAAGTAGTCGAAAAAGTGAACTGGAAGTGGAAAGAGGCTATAAACATTCAAAGCCTACTCCCAGTGACATACTTCTTCTAGAAGGCTTCGTCTCTAAAAGGTTCCATAACCTCCCTAACAAATTCACCAAATTAAGACCTGGGCTTATTGGGGACATTTTGTATTCAAACTGCTAGACATGAAATTAGATAGATCCATACATAGATAGATAGATAGATAGATATAGATAGATAGATAGATAGATAGATAGATAGTAGATCTACAACTCAATTGCAAAAGAAACTATAAAAAGATACAAGCAAAAGGAGAGTGAATACAGTATTAGTCAATTTGCTTTTCTTTTAAAAGTATTTTCATTTAGTGTTTGAAAATATCATACATGTAAGCAATGTATTCGATCATAATGGATGGCCCTGAATACTTTCTACCATTTCTCTCTAGAAATCTGCAGTATAACGTCTTAATTTTAAGCTCTCTCTTTTTCATTACTTACTAACCCACTGAGTCCAATTAGTGCCGGTCATTTGTGGATAGGTACTAGGGACCACACCCTTAAATATCATCAGCCATCAACTCCCAATAGATCCTTAGTTAGGTATAAAGCACCAGGAATCACTCCTTATAAATGAATACTGCAATTTTTACTGGCTTGATCTTGTGCATTTTATGCAGGTAACTACAGCCTCTATGAATTCGCATGTGAAACAGTCATGTTATATCCAGAAGACAACTTTTCACACCTGCTTTTCTTATACGCTGGGTCTTATATTCATCTCACTACCTTTTCCACAATGCTCCAGGAGACTTGAGTGGGAATAAGATATGACTATTTATGCCTGAGTACTCAGAGTCACTGATTCTCAGAAATTTGACCATTTATATCTATATTAACCAGGTACTACTAGATAAAACATTTTCTCTGGTCAAGGTTCAGAGCACACAAAATCTATCACTATAAACACAATTATTATTGGATTCTTTAAAAATGGCAGTTTGACAATCTTCAACAAAATAATGACAGTAGATTCCTTCACTAGGGTCTATGACCTCCAATAAATGTGTTTTTGACCAGGATTACAGTACTATACATGAAATCCCTTCTGAGGAGGAAGCCTCAAGTCTAATAAAAAGGTAATTGATAACTGCCATAACCATCATGCCACTAATGCACCAATGGCACATTTTGCCTAGAAAGATGGTATTGTAACATATAGTATCCAATTCTAGGTAAGACCTTTGTTACCTTTTCATAGTCTTTAGCCTGCATAGCACCTTCTGGCATTGTGAAAGATAACTAGCAAATATAAATATTCCTGGTCGTTTCAATACTGATTTCTTTATGTCCTGCAATGGCAGAATATGTGTCTTTCTTATTTTGTATATCAGGCCAGCCTCAAATTCACAACTCTCTTACTTCAACCTCTTAACGGCTAGGATTACAAGCCTGAGCCACCATGCTTGCCTAATAACACACTCTTGAGCATTCAATGACTTATTAAACAAAAAAAACTTTAAAATTTGTCTTAGTTACTATTTTATTGCTCTGAAGAGATACCATGCCCAAGGCAACTCTTACAAAAGAAATAAGTTAGTTGGGGGACTGTTTACAGTTTTAGAATGTTAGTCCATGCTCATAATGGAGGGCAGGCACCATGGCAACATGCAGTCAGACATCGTGCTGCAGCAGTAACTAAGAGCTTTACATACTAACCCTCAGACAGCAAGTAAGATATGCAGAGAGGAGGTGGTGGAGATAGGCCTGTGTCAAAGTGTGAAAACTAAGAAACTATAATCCAGGGGTCTATATGAAGGAATCACATTCAAAAGTTCTGTGTTCTAGGTGGAATATAGAAAGAATGTTAAGAATGTTGGTGCACACCTTAATTCCAGTATTTGGAAGGCAGTGGTTGTCCATGCCATGCCATTAATCCCTAAGACAGAAACAGAGTGTGGAAGCAAACACAAGAAGCAGAGCTCAGAAAGAGTCTGTGTCACACAAGAAGTGACATCTGAGATGAATCAGTGAAGGACAGGAGAAGTGACAAATCAGAGGAAAAGTTAGCAGAGTCAGAGTGAGGACACACCCAACTCTCACAATAGAAAGGTAGGCTTTCAGCTCAGGACAGAATCAGTTACAGCAGAGTCAGGTACAGTAGGCAGTATGAGGCAAGCAGTCTGAAAGACAGAGAACAAGACACAGAGACAGTGAAGTGGTCTGACTGAGGAACAGAGAGGCCATCTGAGTCAGTATACAGCAATTAGAGCTCAGGGAGAGACACTCAGCAGAAGAAGTAAGAATCATATGGGAAGAGTGAGTCTGTTTGATGCCAAGCAAAGCAGTTCAGTCTGAGGCAGTTGGATAATCAGCCAGAGTATGCCAGCCCAGGTCAATAGAGTTCAGTCAGAAACAACTGGCTCAGAATGTCAGTTTAAACTAAGCACCCTGGAAATGAATTTGAACCCAAACAGCAAACCAGAAGAGTCAGTTGAGTTCAACCAGCTCTGAGTTCAGAGGGAGATAATCAGGGTGGCTCAGTCAGCACTAAAGACTTAAGAGTAGATTGTAAAGAGCCCAAAATGCTCCAGGGCAGGAGGACTAGAAACTGTGATTGAATTAAGCAAAGAATAAATTGTCATTTACCCTGAATCAGTGTCTACATCTGGCATTTGAATTTATATCAAAAGGGGGAGGGGGAGGTTGGGCCTGGTGAAGGCTTAATCTCAAAGTCCCTACTCCCAGTGACACACCTTCTCAAACAAGACCACACCTCCTAATCCTTCCCAAACAGTTCTATTAACTGGGTAACAAGAATTCAAACATATGAGTTTACAAGGCCCATTGTCATTCAAACCACCACAAATTCCTAAAACCAAATAAAAAAATGAAAACATAATTTTTCCAGAGTTTTTAGAATATAGCAAATGAAGCTAAGTAAGAAGTATATACTTATGAGTGCCTATATACATTAATCAGAGAAATTACAAACAAGTGATTATAATGATATGCTTAATCTTAGACAAATGAAATAATTCAATATTAGTAGGCAGAAATAATCATGATCATGGTAGAAATCAATGACAAGATACTAAAAAAAATCTAGAGAAAAAATGAATAAAAAGTTGGTTCTTTGAGAAGATGAGAAAAATCAAGAAACAAATAACTAAAGTAACCAAGAGAAAGAAAGTTTAAAAAATAATAAAATTAGAGATGAAAAGCATGACATTAAAATAAATACTAATCCAGGAAAGATGGCTAGTCAGGTAAAGGCACCGGCTCCCAAGCCTTAGAATTCAGGAATGTTCCATAGGAGCCACATGGTGGAGGAAAGGACTGACTCTCAGAAGTTCTCCTTTGACCCCACATACATGTCATGGCACAAAAATTCCCCCTTAGAGAAATAAATAAATGTAATAGAAATGTTCATTCTTTGTGGGTTTCTCTGTTTTATGTTTTAATTTTTTAATTTCTATACATTTTTAGTTAAAATAGAATTATTCCAATTTCACTCTTCTTATTCTTCCCTGCAGCCCCTCTCAGGAACCTACCTCCAACCTCTCCTATCTCCCAACTCTCAAATTGATAGCTTCTTTTTCTTTGAGTATTATTATTGCATGAATTTATTTGGACACGTATGCACAAATATATAAATACAACCTGTTGCATTGGTTGTTGTTGCTTTCATGTATACAGTTTCAGGGCTGACCACTTTGTACTAGATAACAATTAAGGGGCTCATTACTGGGAGAGACTAATTCTCCCTCTCCCAGCACTCATTAGTTGGGCCCTGTGAACTTTTACCCCTTATATATTAGCATATCCTTTGATATTGCCACTGTTCTGGTTTTCTTTAGACAGCCATGTTTATGAAAGACTGTTTCACAACAGACCTATGGTATTCAGGCTCTTACACACTTTTCTGGTTCCCCTTCAAAAATGGTCCCTGAACCATAAATATATAAGAGCTGTGATGTAGATATATCCACTGAGACTTGACACTCTATGATCCACTTCATCTCTGCATTGTATTCTGTTGCTTTGTTTTGTTTTGTTTTTTGTTTGTTTGTTTGGTGTGTGTGTGTGTGTGTGTGTGTGTGTGTGCACGCGCACTTGCATGTGTGATGGTCTCATTTTTCTGTAAGAAATGTCTCTTTGATGAGATATGGTAGCTACACTTCTCTGTGATTATAAGGATAAGGTTTAAGGTGTACTAAGAATTATGCTGGTCTGGCAATGTCTAAAGTCCACATCTCACTAGCCCCAGGTATTTGGCTAGGTTTCTAGCACCAAGAATGAAATCTGTCCTATTAAGGTAGTCCTTAAGTCCAAATAAGTAGTCATTGGTTACCACAAATGTGTGAGTGCCACTTATTGCACCTTTATAGATATCTGATAATGCTGCTCATTCTTGTTACAGCAAGATAGGACTATAAATCAGTTCCCTTGCTTGATAGTTAAGATAGTAGTTTCTGGTACCATGGAAGCTAGATTACAAGAAGGAAGCTTTCAGGTTAGAACCAACTTGAATCATCCAAGTATTATCATCCCAAGTGTGGCGTGTTTTCAGCAATATGGTCTTACCTTCAATCTCTGAGAGACAATCAAGGGTTACATCAATAGTCTATATTGTTTTGGGTGTCACTGGGATTACCCTGACCAGTTCTTGGAAAGGAGGCTTCTGGTGCCTGACATTGGGGTTTTGTAAGTCCATAGTTCTTGTAGAGAGCACTGTCTGACTAAACACAATTTCCTTTACCATGTATTATGTATAAATTCAGGTAAACATAATATGATTTCTGTGCAGTAATGGCATTCATACCTTGGTGATAATCAGCAGCTCGCTAATTGGATTTAAGAGCCTCTCAAAATACAGAAATCATACTTGGTACTGGAAAACTAGCTAAAAACCTGCACCGGTTATGTTATGAGTAAAACCTACATCTACCATTTTACCAAATCATCATACTTCCTAAATACATCTAAATACATCTAAATGTTTGCCCTTATAACCCATAGATAAATGTGGTCCTTACCCCTCACCAAGGAATCGTCTCTCTACAATAGATGGAAACTGCAGAGTAGTAGAGCCCAGTCCCAACTGATACAACTACAACACAACTATCACACTTAAGTCTCACGAATCATTGTAGAACCTGCATCTGTAAAATTTCATCAATATGACTGCCAAAACCTGAGTCAAACAACAACAGTAATAGACATGCTGATGTGGATGGAAAAATTTCATGAGTCCTTGAACCTACACAAAGAACTACAGGGAACTAAGGAATGTAGAAAGTAGCAAAAATATTCTTCCCCAAGGAAAAGCACACCAATTGAATATCCAATACCAACTAGTCAGCCCTGATGACATACATACAAGTAATATTGTACAGACTGAGCATATTTATGTATTTAGTAAGTTCTTGTGTGTGTGTGTGTGTGTGTGTGTGTGTGTGTGTGTGTGTGTGTGTATGTATGACAATTAATGAAAATAGAATCCATGGATTTGAAAGAGACCAAGAAAAGATATATGTGGACAGTTGGAGAGAGGAAGGGAAAAAGAAATAATGTGATTATAACCTCTAAAAATAAAGAAAATTAAAAGATATATTTATATGTGTATCTATTCTATATGTATTGTGTACAATTTTAGATAAACATAATATAATACGATTCCTTGAGGCTTTATCAAAGGACATGTGGTGCTATTTCCCTCATGCTTTCTTTTCTTTCTTCACTGATCTCCCAACTGCCTCCTCAGTTTGAGTACCCCTTCCTTTCCACTTCATAACCTTTATTCTGTTAGTCTCTTCTCAAGCATATGTCCTACACAGTGCATGGTCTCTTTATGCTTTCCTGGTTTCTGTGGTTATACAAGTTGAATACTCACACCTGAAGACTTAGCTCAGATGTGAGAAGACACATGTCATTTCTCTTTCTAGGCATGGGTTACATTGGTATCTTTGCTTGGACCTTCCATCTACCTACAAACTTCATGATTTCATTTACACCTGAATAGTATTCCACTGTGTACATGTACCACATTTTCATTTTCAATTGATCATGGATATCTGTTGAATGACATTTAGGTTGTTTCCCTTTCCTGGATGTTTTCAAGAAGGTATCAATGAATATTTCTGTGCAAGTAACTTGTGAAGTAAGATTTCAAGTCTTTGTGCATAGGGCGAGGATATAACTGGGTCATACAGTAGATTTGTTTTCAGTTTCTGAAGATTCTCCTTATGATTTCAAGAATAGCTACACCAATTTACATTCCCTCACAACAGTAAATCTGTGTTTCTCTTCCTCGAAAACCTCACCAAATTTGTAGTTTTGTTGATCTTAGCCATTCTGATTCGGTGAAATGATATCTTAAAGTTGTTTTAATTTCCATTTCTCTAAATACTAAAGATGATGAAAACTTCTTGATGTGTTTCTAAAGGAACAGTCAGTTCCTTTTCTTCTACTGAGAAATCTTTGTTTAGATCTCTAGACCATCTTTATTTGAGTCATTTGTTTCCTTTACTCTTTGGATTTGTTTGTTTGTTTGTTTGAACTTTTATAAATTCTGGATATAATAAGATCTAACACAAATGCTCCTTAACAATTCCCTAAAATAAAATGCTAAGTAACATTATCAAGCTCATTGTACAAACTCAGAATTTCATTAACAATCCAGATAATGAAAAAAAAAACTATAAACAATTTTCCTGGTACATCATTCCATATTGAAGATAGAAACATCAAGTTTCCATACTTGAAAACTGGATCAAGTAGCACATTAAAAAGATCATACACCTGCCAGGCAGTGGTGGTGTATGCCTTTAATCCCAGCACTCAGGAGGCTGAGGCATGCAGATTGCTGTGAGGTCAAGGTCAGTCTGGTCTTCAGAGTAAGTCCCAGGACAACCAGAGTTGCAACAGAGAAACACTGTCTCAGAAAAAAACAAACAAACAAACAAAAAACCAAATACCATGATCGAGATGATTTCAACCTAGAAATGCAAGGATGTTTTCAAAACACAGATAAGTAAATGTAACAAGCACAGAAATAGAATAGGAAAACCAGATTATAATATCGATTAGATAAAAAATACTTTGAAAAAGTCCAACATCTCTCCATAAGTATTTGTGAAAATGGAAATAGATGTACAGTAATTCAATGTATCAAAAGCCAAATGTCAAAAAAATATTGTCAATAGGATACTAAATAGTGAAAAACTGAAAACTTTTCTATGTCAGTGTCTACCATTTCCCTCTTGCTCAGTGTTGTTCTTGACCTCTTAGATTGATCGATAAAGAAAGATAAACAAATAAATAAGAATGAAAATTATCTGTACTTGAAGGTGATACAATTCTTGCTTTCTAGTTGTTCTACTTTTTCCTCTCCTTTTAAATCCTTGCCTTTATCTTATTATCCCTTTTCTTTGTCTATTTGTTTTTATTCTGTTATTGTTCTTCATCTTCACTTTTTCTTCTGCATTCTTTTCCCTTTCTTCTCCTCATTGTTATTATCCTTTTTAATTTTATTGTTTTTTATTCCTTTTGAGGTACAGTCTCATGAATTACACTCTGACTCCTAATGCTATGTAGACCAAGTGGATTTTGAAGTCCTAGCCCTGCTTTCCTCTATTTTCCAGGCTGGAGCTGGGATTATAGGCATGTACCTCAGAGTTCAGGTATATTTGTATTCAGAGATTCCATCTCACCCCAGTAATAACATCTAATTGTTTCTAAGGAAACAAGCAAGTGCTGTTTAAAACGTGGATTAAAAACATTTAGATGCTATTGGTTGAAAGTTAAATTAGTGCAGTCACTAGGCAATTCAACGTGGAGGTTCCTCACAGAACCAAACAATAACTACTATATGATCTAGCTATAATATTTCCAGGTAGATATCCAAAGAAACCAAAGTCAGCATAAAATAGAGACACATGCGTATCCATGCTCATTGTGGCATCAGTCACAATGATACAATAAACATGTTATGCAATTTCCCAAGTTCCTATCATCATATGAACAGAGAAAAATATAGTGGTTATTATATACAAAATATATATATAATCAAAAATTATATAATTTGTAGGAAATTGAATGGATCTCGACATTACTTTTAGTGAAATAAATTAGACTCAGAAAAACAGATGTATTCTTTTTCTCACAAATGTGGAATTAAAAATTATAGGCATTAAAGTTGAAGAGAACCAATTTTTGAGTAAAGGAGGCTAGAGAGACCTGTTTGAAGAATCGTGAATTTATGCATTAAAATGTCATAATGAAATCTCATTGTTTGTACAAATAATAAACTTTGATAAAGAGTAACTACTGTTAAACATGGACAGAAGTCCAAATCAGCACCTGTACTAAACAAATAGAAGCTTTTCTTTTTCTTTCTTTTTTTTTTTTGCCTGCTTGCCTTTACTCTCACTGGTATATTTCATACCCTTTTGTTGCTGTAGTACTTCACTGATATCCAACTTGGTTTCACTGAGCTTCCAAAATAGGCTGGATGTCAGCAGTTCTCCAGGTATTCAGTACCATATTGAGACCGCTCAGGCCTCTACTCTTGTGGACTGAGCAAACTAGTAAGAATTTAGCATCTCCAGTGTTGGTTACTGCTGAACTACGCAGACCATACTGTGTAAGCCAATCCAATAAATAGCCATTTAATATATATTTATTCTGTTAGTTCTGTTCTTCCAGACAATCCTACTTAATATCCCAACCAAAGCAAGTATTTAGGTGCAATGAGACAAGCTACTTCTGGAATATGCACAAAATATAAGAAACAACATAAATATGAAAAGTATGCACTAGAGCATAATAAAGCTAGATAAGTGGTATAGAAACAACTAAAGACAAAAATTTCCATCCATGTTCTGGTAGTATAGTCAGAGTGAGATAGACAGTCATCTTGATTATAGAATTGTTCCACAAATGCTTAATCTCATTACTGGAAAAACTACCTGAAAAGGGAAAAGCTGTAATTTAAGGTTCTATTAATAATAGAAAATTACCTGCCATCATGAATCTGTTTTCTATGAAAAGGAAAATGTCAAGGTTATATTTTTACCTTCAAATATAACCTCACTGTTTTTACCCCTGAATAAAAGCATTATTCATTTTTTCAAGGCTACAGGCTTTGTATGCTATTTGATTACTTTCAATCAAAATTGATGCTAACCCTAGTGTATCTATGTATCTAGTTCATACTACATATCATTTACTATTGATGATAAAGGATTTTTTTATCAAAGCTACTGTGAAAGAATTAAAACCTGAAAATGAAATGCTTATTTTTTGAGGTATAATTAATAATAATAATGATGATGATGATAATAATAATAATGGTTCATGTAGCTTTGTATGAAACTAGGAAAATACACTGGAAGACAAAATACAGAAAATGATGCATTTATATCTATTTTAGAAGTGAGAGAACATGTTAAAGGACATCTAAAGTTGTTAAATATCAGGAATTAGAAGAACATGTTCATTCATCTTCAGAGACCAAAGCATAAGAAATTGTATAAGAAACTACTTTAATATGAATATTACTTAAAGTTACTGACATGATTCAAATTTTAGTCATTAGGGGAAATTGTAAAATAGTATTATTAAATACAATATATTAAAGTATTCTATATGATTATTGATACATTATAACATCTTCAGTAATATTCTGGTACAATGAATTCTAATTATAATGTTTTTAAATAATATTTCAAGTATACTGGATCACCAACTATGAATATTGTCATCTCTTAACATAATCATTAACATTGGAATGGCTCAAAGCTCTAGAATCAACTAAAGAGTTTCCCATTATTATCTAAGTGTGTATGTCACTTTCCTCCACTCAGTACCACCTCCACATTCAGTTGTCGAATACATATTCTAAATAAGTAGGAATAAATCTCTCTTTTTTGTTCCTCTCTGTCTCTCTCCTTCCATCTCTGTTCCATCCTCTACCTCTCTCTCTCTTCTCTCTCTCTCTCTCTCTCTCTCTCTCTCTCTCTCTCTATATATATATATATATATATATATATATATATATAGCATATAAATTGTAATATAATATATAATATAATATATATAAATGATGGATAGATAGATGATAAATAAAATTAATTTTGTCAAATTACAACCCCATGTAATTGGATGTTTTTCTGTGACATTATAATATATATGTACAGTGTTGAATTATTAAAATCAGTGTGATTTTAATTTTCATTCTCCCAATATCTGTCAATGTTAATTTTTTTGTATACAAATTCTCCAACTGTATGCTTTCCTTTGAAAAATAACTATTCATGTCCTTCAACCATTAATTTTGTTAGATTATATTAATTGTATGATATAATGGGCTTCATCATGATATTTTTATATATGCACATGAACATACTTGGATAACAACTTCTATTACTCTACCTTACCCTCCTCTCCCTTTCCCATACCTCTTTCACATGTTTTAATTTCATTCTCCTTTGCAGCAGAATAAAATTCCAATGTGTACCATATTTTCTTTATCTATTCATCTGTTGATGGATATCTTATCTTGGTTATTGTGAATAATAGTGCAGTAATAAACACATATATGCAAGTTAAATCTGTAGTGTGCTCACTTAGCTTCCTTTGACTTAAATTATAACTATACTTAAGAGTAGTATAGTTAGCTCATATAGTAGTTCCATTTTAGATTTTTTAATTTACATATTGATCCCTATAGTAGTTGTACCAGTTTACATCCCTAACAGCACTGTGTAAATTTCCTCTCTATCGAGTGTATGTATTTTCTTTGTGAAGTTTAATACATTTACACTGAAAATCATCAACAATAAGAAAGCACATATTTTCACCACCTGTTACATTTTTTTCTACATGGTGATAGTTTAATGTCATTCCCTCAATTATTGGATTCTTCAAGATTTTATTGAATTTTTACCATTCATTATAGAATTCATTGTATTATCATATTTTTCACTTTTATTGACTAATAGTATGAAAATATAGATGTGCATATTTAATGTATATACTTGATGCTTACATGGACTTTACATTATTGGTATTAACCACAGTACACCTAATGAACATATACTCACTTCATATCCTTACCCTTTTCATTTGATTATGTTATCTTTAAACAAATTAGCATTATACTTTGAAATTTGTATACTTTTTATTTCTTTTTTCATTTGCTGTCTCAAACAATTGGCTTCAGCAATTACACTGAATGGAAGTGATGAGAGAATGAGTCCCAGTTTTGTTCCTAATTTTAGGAAAACAATTTTTAAAAGTTAACATTTATAATGCTAGCTGTGGGCTAGATATATTTGGTACCTTTTCATATTAAAATATACTATATCTCTTTGGTAAAAGTCTCCAATTGTAAGAAGGCTTAAGCTTTGTCTAATTAATTTTCTTCATCTATCGATGTGATCACATTGTTTTTGTGGCCTTCATTGTACTAACATGGTATTAATATATTTACTGATCTGCACAGGCCAATTCATCTTCATGTCTTAGGAATAAATTTATCTTGGTCATCATGTATGATTCCATTCATGTGAGGCTAGATTCATGTTAGATTTTTGGATCAATTTTCCTCAAGGATATTGGCCCATTCTTTTTTGCAATGAGTTTTACCACTTTTATATTATGCACTTTGTGATATGTACAAAAGGGACTATTTTTTCATGTGTCCCTGGATATATTAGAGTTTTGAAAATAAAATATTCTGGTAATGAGTTGCTATCTCCTCTGAAACCAACACTATTTGTCCTAGCGAGAGTTGATAGGAGAAAAATATATACACAATGAAATTTCAAAAAGTTTTAATGGGACTTCATTGGGCATTCATTTGGTTTCTTTATATCTTTGGCCATTTCATGACCCTAGGAAATTATTTTAGATAGTCCCTAGACTTTAAAAATTGTTCCCATGGGAATATTAACTGTCTGAGTTTTCTCATTCTGATACTTTGTGGATATTCTACCTAGTTTTAAGCAATAATTTTTTTTTACTCTGACATAGAAACAAATAAGTCTTTTAATGTTTATTGAAATCTCACACAAATTTTCATCAAAATATAACACAAACTTACCTAACTGCTGTCTTCTAGAAGGAATTCTTGAGTTTATGTTGTAGCCCTAGAAAAATAAATAAATAAATTTTAGAGCTGAAGAGGCATGAGTTTATGCTCCAGTAATGTCTCAAACTAGAAAATTATTTGACTGTTAGCTTCTTGGTAAAATAAATATCCTCAAACTGATATAATATTTCAATTATCATTACTGAGAATTTATATAAGGATTAAATTAAATAATAGTATTTAATGATCAGCATTATACTTTGTTAATCTTTCTGCCATTTTAAAAATCAGGTTGTCATTAGATCAGCATGCAACCATCTTTATTTTTAAGACAAAATGAAACATACAGGTGAAATATATAATTTCCAAATAAGTTCCAGGCTACTGATCCACCTTTAGGTTATTTTCACAGAACCATGTCTATAATAACAATAATTCCACTCTTCAACCATGTTAATCAAGATTTGCTTAACATACTTTCCTTTCAGTCTTTGCTTTAGAAAAGAGAAAGCCTCCCAGGGATATCAGCCAAACAGAACACAAGTTACAGTAAGATTAGGCACAAACCCTCACATTAAGACTCCAGCTGCAATCCAGTATGAAGAGAAGGGTCACAGGAGTAGACGAAAGAGTCAGAGTTTCCCTCACTCCCACTGCTAAGAGTCTCATAAAATCACCATGTTCTTCTGGTGACCTTGACTCCTCTGGTTTTTATAATTCTTTCTCCTCTCTTTGATGGGGTTCACCTAGATTCTAGGAGTGGGATCCAATGGAGATCTTCAATTTGGATTCTCTCTCACCTAATGCTTTTCTGTGGGTCTCTGCATCTGCTCCCATTGGCTACCGGAAGGAGCCTCTCTGGTGACGATTAAGCTAGGCACTGATCTATGAGTATAGTATAGCATCATTAAGGGTCATTTCAATTAATTAATTAATTAATTAATTATTGCCAATCAGGTTTGGTTCTATCCTAGGTCTCTGGGCTCTGGTTCCTGGCCATCCAGATACTGCTAGGCATGGATTCCCTTTTATGGCATGAGCCTCAAGTTGGACAAGTCATTGGTTAGCCACTTCTCCTAGTTACAAGCCACAGTTGGCCCAGCTTGCAAGAAGGACAGATTGTAGGTCAAAGGTTTCATGGCTAGGTTGGTGACCCGGTCCCTCCACTGGAAGCCTTACCTGATTACAGAAGACCCCAGTTCAGGCATCATATCCTCCATTACTAGGGGTCCTCACTGGGGTCACCCTTGTAGATTCCAATGAGTTTCCATTGCACTAGTTTTCCACATCTCCCTTGAAATACCCCCGTTGCCCATCTCATCCTGTACTCTCTCCCTCTATTCCTACCCCTAAATGATCCCTTCTGCTACCATCCCCACCTGTCCCAGTTCACCTAAAAATTCTGTTCTATTTCTCCTTCCTCGGGAGATCTATGCAAATCCTCTAAAGCCGCACTGAGTCTATGAATTGTGGTATGATTATCTCTTACTTAACAGCTATTATCTACTTATCAGTGAATACGCACCATGTTTTTCTTTCTAGGTCTGGGTTACCTCATGTGGGCTGATTTTTCTCTAGTTCCATCCATTTGCAATATTTTTTAACAGCTGAGTAATACTCCATTGTATATGTGGACCACATTTTATTTATCCATTCTTTGGTTGAGGGACATCTAGGTTATTTCCATTTCAGGCTATTATGAATGATGCTTCTATGAACATGGTTGAACAAGTGTCTATGTGGTAGGATGTAGCATCCTTTTGGTATATGCCCAGGAGTGGTATAGCTGGGTCTTGAGTTATGTCAATTCCCAATTTCCTGAGGAATCGCCATATTGGTTTCCATAGTGGCTGTACAGGTTTGCACTCCCACCAACAATGAAGGAATGTTCCCCTTGCTCCACATCCTCACTAGCATGAGCTGTCACTTGTGTTATTGATTTTAGCCATTCTGACAGGCATACAATGGAATCTCAAAGTAGTTTAGATTTGCATTTCCCTGATGGCTAGGGATATTAAACATTTTTTAAGTGTTTCTCAACCATTTGGTATTCCTTTATTAGAAATCTATTCCTCTATTTACAAATCATTTGAAAGTCTCTGTTTAGATCTGTACCACATTTTTAATTGGATTGTTTTGTTCATGTCTAGTTTCTTGAATTCTTTATTTATTTTGGATATTAGCATTCTACCAGCTGTGGAGTTGGTGAAAATATTTTCCTATTTTATAGTCTGCTGTTTTGTCCTATTGACAGTGTCCTTTGTCTTGCAGAGCCTTTTCAGTTTCATGAGGTCCCATTTTTTAATCATAGATATAGTACCTTTGTTATTTGTATTCTAGTCAGAAAGTTGTCCCTGTGTCACTGCATTCAAGGCTGTTCCCCACTTTCTCTTCTACCAGGTTGAATGTATTTAGTTTTATGTTGAGACCTTTGATCCACTTGGACTTGAGTTTTGTTTAGGGTAATTGGCCATCCTACTAAAGGCAATCTACAGATTCAACACAGTCCCCATCAAAATGCCAGCACAATTCTTTACAGATATCTAAAGGACAATATTCAACTTCATATGGAAAAACAACAACAACAAAACAGTATAACTAAAACAATCTTGAAAAAATAAAACAACTTCTGGAGGTATCATCATCCCTGATTTCAAGATGTACTACAGAGCTATAGTAATAAAAATGACATGGCATTGGCATGAAAATAGACATGTTGATCAATTGAATCAAATCAAAGATACATAAATCCACACACCTATGGACACCTGAATTTTATAAAGGATCCAGAAATATACAATGAAATAAGGAGAGCATCTTCAACAAATGATGTTAGTCTAACTAGATGTCTGGTGTCTTTTTTTAACTTCCATTTTTTTCCTTTAATATTATTATTATTATTATTATTATTATTATTATTATTATTATTATTATTTCTTTGAGAAATTCATACAATTAGTTTTGATTGTACTCATCTCTCCCCCAGCTAGGATCCCCTTCTTGATCCACTCTTCCTTCTTTATTCACCAAACATGTGTCCTTTTCTTCTTTCCACATCAAGTCTAATTTGTGCTGAACTTATGATCATGGACTTACTGCTTTCCACTGGAGCATATTGACCTACTTGTGGTAATACTCTTAAAGAAACCTAACTCTCCCTTTCTCAGCAGCTATTAATTGTGAGTAGCTCCTAGGTTGTGGTTGGGACTTCAGGTCTACCTTTCACTCCATGCCCAGATTTAGTCTGATTTGAGCTTCTGTGATGCTTGTGCATGCTGTTACAACAATATAATTTTATAGTACAGTTGCCATGTTGTGTCTCGAAGACACTGCTTTATTGTATTTATCCACTACTTACCATTCTTACAGGCTTAGCCCAATCTTCAACAATTATCCCTGAGCTTTGGCAGTAGGGTGTAAATGTTCTGTTTAGGACTGAGAATTCTCCAAGCTCTTTTCTCTGAACTTTGGTCAATTTCTGGTTTCTTTGTACTCAAAATGTCCTGCAAATAGAAGCTTCTCTGAAATGGTTGAAAACTATGAGTATAACAATAAGTCGTTAGGAGTCATTAGGAGAACAATTACGTTTATTTAGCTGAATAATTGTTGCAGGTTATCCCCTAGGGCTTGTGAATTGCCTGACCATAGGTTCTCAGTCCAACAATGGTGACAAGTAGAGGTTTCATTAAACGGTATGGAAGTTCTTATTTTTTAATATTTTATGTGTTTTGCCTACATGTGTACATGTGCACAATGTGCTTGACTGCTGGCAAAGGAGATCAGAAGAGGTCATTGATTTCCATGGAATTGGAATTGAAGTCAGTTTTGACCTATTGTATGGGTGCTGGTAATCCAACCTGGGTCCTCTAGAAGAGCAGCAGGTACTCTTAATCACTGAGCCATCTCTCCAGCCCCATGAGTAGAGTGGAACTTAAATCCAATCAGAAAGTATTTGGTTACTACCATGATGTTTGTACAACCATTGCACCAGTGGGCACATCTTACCAGGCCAGTTGTTATTATAGTTCAAAGTGTTCAGAGATAAATAAGACTGATGATTACTTTTCTCCTCTGGTAGTAGGTGTAGCAACTTCCACCATGATGAAAGCTGGGCAACAGGGATGAAGCTTCCAGATTACTACCAGCTTTATAGCTGCATATTCTGTGACTGAATTGCTTCATGTCATTAGCAATAGTACTGTCAAATTCTGTAGGGTAACCAATAGCATTGTCAATTGTTTGTAATATTTAGGGGTCTATGGGACCTCACTAGCCAGCAACTTCAAAAGAAAATCTCATTCCTTTCTCTGGGATTTTTATTTGGTATCCTGTTGTATCTAGTAGGGGCATTGTTGACTTGTTATAGGATAGCTGTTTATGTGAGTGAAAAGGAGGTCTACGAAATAAGAAAAAAATTACTATATATATATATGTATATAGTAATTTTTCATGTATATATGTGTGTGTATATATATGTGTGTGTGTATATATATATATATATATATAATATATATATGACAGAGGGTTAGTATGTATAATGTACAAAGAACTAAAAAATAAAACATAAGCATCAAGAAAACTAACCACCCAATTAAAATAAATGTATACAAATAGTTCTCAAAAGATTAAATACAAACGGCTAATAAATACTGTTTGAAATGTTCAATATCCTTAGATATCAGGAACATAGAAATTAAAACTACTTTAAGATTTCATCTTACCCTAGTCATAATGGCAAAGATTTTTTAAAAATGATGACAACTGTGAGAATGGAGGTTGGGAAATGGAAACACGTGTTCACTGCTGATAGGCATGCAAACTGCTGCAGCTACAAAAGAAATCAATGTGGAAGCTCCTCAAAATTTTAAAATAGTTCTTCATAGGATCCAGATAGCCTATCCTTGGGCATTGTATTAGTTACATTTTTGAAGCTATGAGAAAACACTATGACCAAGCAACTTATATAATAAGGAGTTTATTTGGGCTTGTAGTTCAAGAGGAAAAGTCCATCATGTTGGGAAGCATGGTATCAAGAAATCCTGAGCAAAAAGCTAAGAGCTTGCATGTTGAACCATGAGCATGAAACAGAGAGATCAAACTGGAAATACTTTGAGAATTTACATTCCCCAAGCCCACCTCAAGTGATATACTTCCTCCAACATGAGCACACCTCCTAACCCTCCCTCACATAAACCATGTCACTAACTGGAGACTGAGTGTTCAAATATATGAGGTTATGGGGAATATTCTCATTCAAACCACCACAAGCATATATGAAAAAGACTCAATACCCTATTATAGAGATACCTGCTTGTCCGGGTTCATTGTTGATCTATTCCTAACAACCAAGAAATGAAACAGTCTAGTTCAAGTTCATTATCTGTTCATTATGAATGGATAATAAAAGTGGGGTATATTTACATAATGGAATATGATTCAGCTATTAGTAAAGGTGAAATTATGACATTCTCAGACTGAATGAAACTAGAAATAATGATTCAAAGTGAGGTAACCCATATCCAGAGAGATGAAAAGCTTGCAGACTTTCTCTTATTTGTGGTTGCTAGCTTTAAATTTTTAGACATTTTTCATTTGGAATATCCTACAGATGTCAGGAAATTAGTAAGGAGCCAAGGAGATGACTTTCAATAGAGAGAAGATAGAAAGCAGTGGCATAAAATTTTAAAGGGGGATTAATGGAAAAAGAAGTCAAATTGGAGTGGCAGGAGCAAGGGCAGATAAGACATTTCATTTTTAAGACATTTTTTGTTTAAAAAAATAAAAGTGGTTTCATTTCTGTTAGAAGTTCACTTTTAAAATGACTCAGCAGGTAAAGGCACTTGCTATCAAGCCTGATGACCTGACTTCAATTTCAGGGATCCACATGGTAGAAAGAGGAAATCAACTCCTTCAAATTGTCCTCTGATATACACACTCCCACACAGATATAAATAAATGTAATTTTTAAAAAAATTAATAAAATGCAGTTGGGTCTAAAGAAACTGTCAGAAACAAATAATTTTCTGGAACCATGAAAATCTTGCCAAAGCCAATATTTCTAAATGTAATACTAGATCCCTAAGGTTTAAAAAGCTATAACCAAGTGAATGTAGAAGAAACAGGCTATTTTTGCCTAGTTATTTACCTTCTCCTCTCATGATACATTATCACTAGTGAGCTACAGAAAGTTTTCACAATTACACTTGTCTTACTACAAGTGGTAATCAGGTGGACATGACAACTAAATAAATTAAAAACATGGTGATCTTTGGGAAGAGAAGTACAAGTTTCCCTCTATTTTCACTTTGAGGTGAAAAACAACTCTCACTGACTAGCTACACATTCATGTTTCAAATGTGAGGTTTTAAAATGTGAATCCCAAATGCCAAAATCTCTTTTTGAATTACAAACGGAAGATAACCATTTCAATTATTTCACTTAAAATAGAATAGAACAGGAAAAAAAAGGTTTTGTTTTTTCCCTTTTCCCAAGGCATTCAAATATTGTTTGGCTAATAAAAATGAGAAGACTAAACTTATGAATGAGAATCTTCATGAAAAGGACATTTTTGAATACTTATTATTCAGAGGTTAGGGGTAAGTATGCCCTCTTCTTTGTGAACACTGGCCAATGTTTTTTTTTAAAATGCACATTGGAAATAATCTCTAAGACACAGTTTCACAATATTTTGCATTCATTTAAAAGTGAAGTGTATTTTATTTGTCTCTTTGCCAACATTTTGAAGTCTTCCTCCCAGGCTCCTGTCCTTTTTTAAAGAGCCCCTTAGGATTGCTTTTGATGCTCCTCAAATGAAAGATTCTACACCCCAGAACACAGGAGAGTGTCAGAATTGGACTCTTTCCCAGAACGAAGGAAATGGTTGGAGGGGAAACAATTTAAATAGAAATATATGCACCCCATCCTGAGCTGGCATTTCCTATCATCAATATTTTTTTAAAGTGCTGGCAAGAACAATATTTGCAGTACTGAGGCTGAATGACTAACTTTCACTAATAAATATTCAACCCTTTCTTTTTAAACAAACAGTACTTCCTAGTGTCCTACTTTGCTCCAAAAATGTGTGTGTAAATAAGCAGTGTTCCATGTTATACACAGAGAACAAAAGAATCTGAATATATAACTGAAATTCTACCTTTTATTTACCACTTTGGTTTTATTAATAAGAAAAGAAAAGCCTACTAGCTTTCCCTTATGTGCAAAGTTTCCCAGGCTTCAGAAAATACTCAAATAAGTTGACCAAATATAAATAAAGAGAAATTGTTGGTTTTATTTTTTATTAGATAATACTGGTTGTCATTCTCACTGAGCATGTAAGTGATTAAAGTATTTTAGGAGGTTTCCAAAGTGATAGGAGTGTTACATTTTAATAAACCAAGGAACCTGATGAGCATAATACCACGGATAAGAAACTAAACAATAGTAATTCTAGTTTCTAATTTAATCTCGGGTTGGTAAAACACTGACTTTAAAACTTTGGGCAAGAAACTCATCCTGGCTGATTTTAGTCCGCCCATCTGTAAAATGCTGAAACCGACATGTACAGTGTCTATCATATTGATTTTCTGTAAGGATTAAATCTGAAAGCACTTATGTGTATACAAGTAATTACTGTTATTATTTATGAAACAGACAAATGGTTTAACTTACAATGGTATATTACTTGTGTTCAAATGCTGTGGCAAAGCCAAATGAAATGGAGCAAATATCATTTGTGTCTTTTAAAACAAATGACAGGTTTCAGTAAAATCAGTTGCTTCGGTGTCCTGTCCAGACTCACTATATAACTGTCATCTGCCCACAGACTCACTGTGCATCCATTTCCTCACCCAAACAACATGATAAATATTATCATCTTATAAGCCTCAAATTAGCATTTCTCAGTAGATCTTGTGAGACTAAAGAATAAATGTGAAAAGTGAAAATTATAAGCCAAGCAACTAGAAGTTTTGTGAAAATGTCCGCAGTAAAATAGGTTTTGTTGATCATCTGACAAAATAAATTACCTCATTTGTGATCTGTATATAAACACCAGGCTCGCTCTCTCTCTCTCTCTCTCTCTCTCTCTCTCTCTCTCTCTCTCTGTGCGTATGTGTGGTGTGTGTGTGTGTGTGTGTGTGTGTGTGTGTGTGTGTGTGTGTGTGTGTGTGAGAGAGAGAGAGAGAGAGTTAGAATGAATACATACACATTTTACACATTTTAGTTTCTGATTATCAGAAGAAAGTGTCAGAGTGCCCTCTGCTGTCTTCAGAGTAGGAACACATTTGCTTAGGTTAAAGCAATTGAAAATGTTAGTTGTTGAAAACCACTTCTTGAGATACTAAAAAATTTCTTTTTTTTTTCTTGTCCTTTTGATTTTCATTTTAAAGCTCATTTTTAACACTGTTCGCATCATAAACTATAAAATTCTTGGTATCCTAACTGTTCTCATCACTTGCTGTTGTCTGTTCCTTCTTTCTTTTGCCCTCAGTCTACTTGTCACTGACTGATCTCAATGTTCTCTTGTCAAAATTGTATCCAACCAGTCCTTACCACTCAATTCAACTTTCACATTTTCTATCATGTCCTAAAAGATTTTCTGAATCACATGTATGTTTTCTATAATTCAAAATGAACTCTTAAAACCATTGTCTGACATTTATTTTTTGTTTGACTCACATTATTTATATACATAAAACCTGCCTCCTCCCACTAAACTATAAACTCCTGGAGAAGACAAAATGTTATATGACTTTTCTGAAACTTGCACAGTGGTTTATATAAGAAGCCAACAAATACGTTGAGTTTTGTGGATGAATAGATTAAGAACCTGGTAAGATTCCATGTTGTTTTTGTTTAAACAGGGCGCCTAAATTTTTCCATAGTATAACCTGGTGTTACACATGCATATTATGGCCTCATCATTACTCTGTCCTTAAATATGTCATTTCTAACTCTAATTCTTTCTATAAGTGCTTAAATTCATCAACTACTCATTGCTTAACTAACATTATATTTTTATTTTCTTCAATCTCATTTATTAGATGTATTCATTATTTTCTTGACCACACTGTAAGAATTTTAAATCATTTTAAATAAATGACAATGGAAAACTTCATAAAATATAATACAACCAGGATTTTAACCATTAGTTTGCCTATGTTAATTTATTAGCTTTATATTTATCCTATAAAATTAAGTGAAAATAACTTCAAGTGCTTTCAAACTGATAACTGAACATTTTAGCATAAATATAACATATGCATTTTAATGTTCCATTGTTAAGAATTTTAAGATCACTTTAACCATGAATTTCATTTAAAATCTTGGTTTACTATCCACATACTAACTCCTAATAATGACTTATTACACCTAGGTCAATGCCTCTCTCAATCCTCATCTGATAAGTTTCTATTTTCACTAGATAGTGAACCAAAGAGACCCCAAACTGGCCAAGGTGAAGAGAATGAGAGACTACAGGATGCCCAGTCCTAAAAGGAACATATATGCCACACTTCCTCCTTTCAAGGCTCAGGGTAGGTATTATGGAAGAGAGAACAGAAAGGGTGTAAGAGCGACAGGTTTTGGATTACTCTAAGGAAACCATGTCTTCTAGACACAACAGGGCAGCTGCACATAAAAACCTCACAGTGACTGTGGCATCATGAGTAAGACTTGTGCAAGACCAAATCACACCAAATTCATCATGAAGATGGGAATTGGCCACAACTTCCTATCTCTAGCAGTGAAGCTACTTTGGCAATTGTCATCTGCTGAGAGGAAAGACACTTTTTCTCTAAAGTCAACCACTCACTAGTTGAAGACCACATATGCAATACTATTTGAGGATCATTAATTGGTTTTGATAGGTCAAAAAAGGAGGATACAAAGTTGTATAGGTGGGGGAAGGAGCATTAATCTGGGAAGAGTTGGAGCAGAGTTGAATATGATCAAACACGTTTTACAAAATTCTGAAAGAATTGATTAAAACAAATTTAAAGTGCAAAAACATGTCACTATCTGTCATCCTTTTCTCAAAGATTGTGTCATAAGAAACATGACAATTCTGCCATGCTGTAAATCCAGGTTTTCTCCAAACAAAACCTTAGGAGGAAAAAAAAAACTGATCCTTGTCACGACATTTTTACACAAGGTATAATAAAGCAAATCCTAAGGTTTAGTCTTCTATAGAAACTGCTCAGTTAATCAACAAGTACAAAAACATTGCCAGGAATCAAGTTTACGAGTCTGTTTATCAAGCACCTTCTTCTAGTCCTGACTACACAACAAAGTTCTTACAAAATTTCTTCCACAAATTTGATTTACAAATTAAAAAATTTAAATGTGCAGGGAAAAAGGAAAGTGCAAAACTCTTCTCTTAATGTACTATAATTACACGCATACAAAAAAATTCTCACACACAAGATACAAGCTGTAAAACGGATAATGTTTTTTTAAAGGAACCAAAGACCAGCTGATACCCTTTGTATTGTGAGCATTATAATAAGTTAAAGGAAGTTAAATCTTAATTCATAGCCTACTCATGTGACTTAACAGAAAATTTTAATTTGTTCTGCTGTGTAGACTTTAAGTTTTAGTTTTGAAAGATTAAAATTGACTTAAAGGAGGGTTGTGACTGCAGATGCTATATATAAGATGATATGATATTTGGTTTTGTAAATCTGGCTGATTTCAGTTAGTGAAATGGTCAGTTGGTTCATTCATTCATTGTCACAAATGGCAGAGAGTTCTTGACGTTTAAAGGCTGAATAAGAGGGGTCATCAAAGTACTTTCAATTTGCGTTTCCTTACGACTCAGAATGTCAAAACTTTAAAAAATATTTCTTAGCATTTGGATTTCATCTGTTCAGACTCTGCTTACTTCCATGCCGTATTTTTATTCAAGTTTTCTGTTTTCTTGGGTTTTTTTTTCTTTGTATATTCCAGATACTAACCCTCTGTTAGATGAAGGTGGTAAAGCTCATTCTGTAGGATATCTTGTCACTTGAATGATGGTGTCCTTTGTTGCACAGAAAATTTTAGTTTCATGGGTCCTATTTATTAATTGTTATTCTTAATGACTGCACTACTGGGGTTCTGTTCAGAAAGACCTTTATAGTGCCAATGAGTTCAAGTGTATTCCCTGATTTCTCCTCTAGAAAACCTAGGGTATCTGGTTGAGGCTTTTGATCCACTTGGAGTTTTTATTCAGAGTGATAAAAAGGGATTTAGAGTTATTATTCTGCATGTGGATACCCAGATTTTCAAGCACCAGTGTATAGTATTAACCTCTTTGTCAGAAATTGGTGGCTGAGAGTGTGTGGGATTATATGTTGGTCTTTGATTCTATCCTGTTGGCTAATGTATCAGCACCAAATTGTTTTTATTATTATAGCCCTTTTTTGTATAACTTGAAATTTGAGATGGTAACACACCCAGCAGTTTGGGTTTTTTTATTATTCAAGATTAGTTTGGCTTTCCTATGTCTTTTGTGTTTTCATATGAAATTTATTATTATTTTTTTCAATTTCAATGAAAAATTTCATTGGAATTTTGGTGTGGATTGTGTTGTAGAACCTGTAGTTTGCTTTTGATAAGGTGTCCACCTTTACAATATTAATTGTGAGAAACCCATGCACAAGGGAGGGTTTTTCATTTCTTGTTGCTGGTGGTGGTATCTTCAATTCATTTTTTTCAGTGTTTTAAAGTTTTCGTTGTACAAGTTATTGACATCCTTAGTTAGATTTATTCTAAGATACATTTTGTCTATTGTGGACAATATGCAGGAAGGAGTACACCAATTGGTTGTCAAGTATCAAACAGTCAGCCCTAAAAAGATACATAAAAGTTACATTATAAAGACTGTTAATGATATATATATATATATATATATATATATATATATATATATATATATATACACATACATATACACACACATATATATATATATATATATATATATATATATATTCAGAAAATAAGTGACTATAGGGTGTCCAACCCCAACTGATACATCTACAATATAAACCCTATAACTAGGGCATATGGAAAATCTTGAAAAGATGGTAGGAAGATGTTTTCCATGGGTGTTTTCCATGTTGCAGAATTTGGGAAACTAAAGTTTTTACAGCATAGTATTGATACTTATTCAGGATTTCAATGGGCTTCTGCTTTGAGTTCTGAAAAGTCTAATTCTGTATTTGTACATTTACTGGAAGTAATGGCTATTATGGGAATACCTTTACAAATCAAGACTGAGAATGTCCCTGCATGTGTTTCTAGTAAAATTTAAAAAAATTGCATATTACCATTATACTACATAATCCAATGGGACAAGCAGTTATAGAAAGATCTAATTGGACATTAAAGGAAATGTTTGCAAAAGAAATAGTAATAATAAAGACCCCCCAAGATAGACTACATAGTGCACTACTAACATTTAATTTTCTGAATGTTAATGAGACAGGAACAATAACAGCTGAAAGATATTGGATCCTAGAAAGAACTGCAGAGTGAAATCAACCCATATATAACAAGATGTGTTAACATCTGAATGGAAATCAGGACTAGTTTTGTGCTGGCAGAGGTGCTATGATTTTATTTCCAGTGGAAATGAGAAGTTGTAGGTACCATCAAAACTGATAATGATTGGATTTGAGTCAGAAAGATTTCCTAAATATGCTGACCACTGACCTGAAAAATGTGACTATGGAAAGAAAAGTACTTTTTAAAAAGAAAGAGCCTTCTAAAGATTGTAGTAAAGTACAAAAATTAAAAGCAAAAAAAAAATCATGGAGTATATTTTCTGAATAAAATAAAGAATATGAAGCCTTAATGAAAAACTGTCCCTATGTGAATTTCAATTTGGCTAATTTGGAACAGTTGGCTGGCAGTCATCGGAGGATTCCAGGGGAAGATGATGAGAGTGGTGGCCTATCATTGCAAATTTGACACAACCTCCAAGAATCCCAAGACTTCTTATGACCTACACAATGGCTGACAGTGCATTAGTCCTGAGAAGATCGCGGCATCCCTTTTAGAGAAAGAGAATACTTACAACAAACAGAAAGCAGAAGAAATCACCTTAATGGCAAAGTTCCAGACATTAAAATGAATAGGCTGTCTCTATGCAAAAGTCAGTGGACAAAACGTTGACACAGACCACTGCCTTTAGTAATACCAGTGAACATCAGAGTTCCTTGAAACATGAAGATTCCTATAGCATTTTTATGGAAAATGGATTAGTGCAAGGAGTGACAAGACAGAATCTGACAGAGATATTTGCCATCTGCCCAAAAGTAAGTTAAAGCTTCAGAGAAAGGGTTTAAAAAACCTCACATCCCCTGAATTTTCCCTTTTTGTTAGTAATACATCACGTATGAATGCAAAATATAAACTCCTGAAGACCAGAATGGAGAAGAGACCAGAAGGCCAAAGAGAAAAAGTAATCAGTATCATACAACTTGTGTCTTAGTAAAAAGGGGGAAAATATAGTAGGGTGCTTTCCTAAGAAGTTTTTTGTACTGAGCAGCCTTCCTTATGGTTACATGCTGTTTGGTCTTCTGGGAACAGCTTAGGCATCCTATTTAAGAGACTGTTGTCAGTTGGAATTGTCAGACAAGGATAGAAGAGTTTGTGACAGAGGACAATGTTGGGAAAGCATATTATGGGACAGTTAATGGGTTAGAAGATTTTAGAAGTAAGTCTAGTTCTCCAGGTTTAGACAGATAAAGACAGCCAGAAGGAGCTGTAAAGATTTCTTCCTTTTTTCTTTCCCTTTATAACCTTTTAGAGCTAGGGGATTTTAAAAGCTCCAAGTTAAGAATCTGTCTCAGTAGCTGTTGTCTCAGTACTGTTGAGGAAGAGAATCAGGAGGCAGAGTTCAGTTACCAGTACAACAGTAACAGTTACAATTGGCTCCAAACAAATAAGGCTTCAGAGCTCAGCTATAGCTTCAGAAAACAGTTACACAAAGGCATCTTTTAAAAAGTGATTGAGCTGGCTAAATCTTATGTCAACTTGACACACAAACTAGAGTTATCTGAAAGGCGGGAACCTTAATTGAAAAAATGCCTCCATAAGATCCAGCTGTATGGCATTTTCTTAATTAGTAACCTTCTCTGGCCTCTCTGGACACCTGTATACATACACATACAAAAAGACAAGCATAAATACATATAAAATAAATTATTTTAAAATAAGTTGGAATTTTAAAAATATTTGAAGATTCATATTAGTATCCTTTATATAAAATTTCAAAAAAATAACATCATGAAAAATAGAACAGAAGCAAGCAAAAAATCGCAGCAAAATAGAAACTCACAACAAATTCATTTAATGTCATAAATCTATGTATATAAATGATTTAAACTACTAAAATGTTAATGATAAATATATGTGTGTAGAAAATAGCTATGAAAACAAGTGATTTTAAAACTCACAACTCATGTGGGACTTATTAAAATTAAGAATTGATATGAGTAGAAAATATGATATTAAGGAAAAAACCCTATGGGTTGTATATCAGAAAACCAACCTGCATCATTTAGTATTTTCCCTGGTTTGCTGTGTGCTACAGAGCAAACCAATTCTTGTTTCAAGAGCTTAAGATCTTTTTTGATCAATGAAAAAGCAATCCTGAAAACAATCTAAACTCCCCTTTAATACCAAGATTCTACTAAATCAATAGCAAGTATAAGAAGCTTCAAAAAGATCTTGGATAAATTAATGGATTTTAAAGGGCTTTTCTAAAACTTTAAGGCTGTTTGAATAACATCCTTAATTTTTGAAATAATGACATCACAAAAGATATATGACTCTATTTGTCACATAAAAGATCTCTGATGACAGAAAGAAAATGATAGATGAAAAAGCAAAAGAAAAAATGAAAAAAAATATGAACAGGCTTAAGTTTTCCCAATATTTGCTTTTAAATCTTAAGATCATTTAATTGATATGGATAAAAATTGTGTAACTATAATTTTATTTATGTAAAAGTAAATACTGATTGGTTGTTAGAAAATAAACTGTACTCTAAATCTTAAATTTTAGATATAAACTGTTTTCATATATTAAAATCCTTATGCCAAAATAAAAAAAACATGAATTAAATATACTTGCCTAGCCATGTATGTGAATTTTCTTACAAACATCTTTGATGAATATTACTAACATTGATTTTATTTATAATTATTATTGTTAAGTAAATTATACATTTTAGAGAGAAAATTTATTTTGTGACTATATCTATATAATTAAAAGAATGTGGTTTCTGTTATCTATTTCTTAGATCTAAACAAATTTTGGTAAATTACCATGAAAGGCAATCATTAAAATATCTCCCCTCTTTGAAAAGTTTCTTTATATCAATTAAAAACTAATACAAGCTGGGCGGTGGTGGTGTACCACTTTAATCCCACGACTCAGGAGGAAGAAGCAGGTAGATCTTTGTGAGTTCAAGTCTAGCCTGATCTACAGAGTGAGTTCCAGCACAGTCAGAATTATAACAGAGAAACCCTAACTAAAAAAAAAAAAAGTAATCCAATCATTTTACTAATGATACAAATGCATTTATCATCTAAATGTGTTTTACAATGCATAGAGTCTCTATATATTGATTAGCATTAAACTTAAAACTGCTGCCAAAAGTCAGTATAGTAGTTCTCAATTTATCCACTTGTCACTCTTAGCGAGCTCTGTAAGTGTTGAATCATAATTTACTTTTGATTTTTCAAAGATCTGTTGCTATATAGGGGAGAAAACTAAAACATAAAAAGACACAATGATGAAGTCTAATTTTTATTTGCATATTCTGACTCATAAAAGTCATTAGGAGTTTAAAATCTCCCATACAACTCACAAACATCAATTCACATTTTGATATTTTAATTCATATCTGGTGTTTAAAATTACACTTGTCAAAATATGCTAGAATGATACTCATCTCATTGAAAATTCTCTCTGCCCCTAGCAACTGTTTAACAATAAAGTAATTGTGAAGCTTGCTTTAATGGCATGGTGCCTACAAATACCAAAAATCATTTGGAACAGGAAAGTTTATGTATTAATTTCATCTGAATTATATGGAATGGAATTCATATTATTTATTATTTCATTAATACTGTTTTTTTTAAACATATTAAATCAACTATAATTTTCCTTTGTGTCCTGTAAACTGAGCAATATTGGAAGTACCCATCCTATGTCTTCATTTAAAACAAAGTTATTCTAGGAAGGAAGTGAAACATATCTCTAATATCTTAGCTGCTGTCACATTATTTAGTTTAATAAATTGTTTTAAAAACCCTGATTAGACTATATGTCACAGCATTAGGAAGGTGAGAAACACTACTCTAGAAGATGAAATCTATACCTGGCCCCATTGTTGGTCTAGGATCCTGAGGCTAGCAGATCATAAACCCTAAGGGAGAAAATAATATTATTATTCTGATCAATGGGCCTAGTATTAAACTGACTTTTAATGACTTATCATTATACCCACATATCAATGAAATTCTCAGCCTTCATCTCAGAAGTTTTTATTTGCAGTAGGTTGTAATTAACACTGTCACACACAAGTGGACAATAGGCAGAGATTAAGAGAATGCAGAGTTCTCAGCCCTGAAGGAACATATACACTGCATCTATGCACACACACACAAGGCTCAGAGATCATTGTGTAAAACGGGACAGGAAGAGTGTAAGTGCCAAAGGTGGTGAATGACCTAAGAACTCATGTTAATATCACAATATAAGGATATTATAGATTTTAAAGTCCTGTGGTCTTTTCTTATTTTTGAGATTACATTTCACCCTTCCCTTTCCTCCCTCTAAAACCATCCATACATCCATCCCCACTCTTCTCCAAATTCATGGCCGCTTTTTTCAATAATTTATATATATATATATATATTTGTGTGTGTGTGTGTGTGTGTATACACTCCTAAGTATAACCTGCTAAGTCCATATATTGTTACTTGCCAAAAATTAATAAAGACAGTTTTAGTAATAATTTAAAAATGGAAATACTTTAAAAGTTCATTCTACTTAAAATATTTCTTTAGAAGTCTAAAGTCTCTCAACTGAAAGATCTTGTAAAATCAAAACTGAGTTACATACTTCATATTCCAAAAGAAAAAACAGTTACAATCAGATCAAGGCCAAATCAAAATCCAGTAATGTAAATAACTCATGTTTAGGCAACCATGGTCCTCACCCCTCATCAAGTAAACTTCTCTTTGCAACAGATAGAGAACATTATAGAAAACCACAAGTAATAGAAATTCATGGTTGTGGAGCTCACTCTCAATGGTTACATCTATAAAATAACTTCCTCACTTAAAGTTCAGGGAACATTATGGAAGAGTGGGTGGGAAGATTATAAAATCCAAAGGATCAGATGCCCAATATGAGGCTGTGTCTCATTGTAAGGCCAGAAGCTACACCCATAAGATCTTACTGGTGTTATTGGAGCAAGGACTACAATAGACATACCATAGTGGAGAAAGACCATGAGGCCTCAATCCCACACAAAAAACTACAGGAAACTAAGGAATGCCAAGAGTGGAAAAATAGTCTTCTCCAGGGAAGAGCACATTAATTGGTTATCCAATACCAAATAATCAACCCTAAAAACATGCATACAAGTAACAATAGATAAATGGAACAGGTTACATTTATACATTTGCATATATGTATACACATGTAACAACAATGTAAAAATAGTTTATGAATTTGAAAGAGTACAAAGAAGGGTATATGGAAGGCTTGGAAGGAGGAAAGGAGAGAAATGATGCAATTTTTTTTTTTAAATCTCAAAACATAAACTTGAAAATATTTTTAAAGGGAGAGTAAATATAAAGAACAAAATGTGTTGTTTACAAATTCTCATTAAAATGTCAAGAACTAACTAGCAGCACACAGTAGAGAAGAATGGATTTATTTCAGTAAAATGTAAGTTTGATTCCCTTTATACAAACTTTGATTACTTAACTGTCATAATCAAAATCTAGGAAGGGAAAGATATAGAAGATCCATGCATGTTTCTGTTTAAATTTATGCCCAAATACATACATTTCTGTTGATGTTTACATGTGAACTAAAGGTTATATTGTATATAAAGGTTATATTGTATATAAAGGTTATATTGTATATAAAATATTCCTAAATTTTATCAATCATTGGCTTTGGTCAGTTCTGTCACAGTGTGTTATGTGTTTTATTGAAGATATTTCCTTCTATTCAATCAATATTCAAAATGAAAGTACAAGCTTTCTGAATTTGGAAGCATCCTGTTGACTTTGAAATTTTTGTCCTAAGAACACTGAAGAAATTAGAAATCTCCATCAGTTTTCATTACCAAATATACTAGGTATCCTATCAACACTAGTCTTGACCTTTGAAATAGCATGAAAAATGAAACTTTGAACATAAACATTAACTTTTCTCAGGTATGAAGAAACCTATATTATAAGTGCATCCCAGTGAATTGATCTTCAGAATCAAAACTGTTGATTCACTTGTGAGGCTCAATTTTATGTGAAAATATCATAATAGTATTACCAAAATGGTTATAAATGGCAAATTTCTGCATAAAGCTAATCCCATTTGCTAGAGGGCTATAACAGTTTAAAATTTAGAGAAGATAATGGGGATTGGAATTCCTCCAACATAAAAAAATGGCATTAGTTTTATACAAGATTAACTATTCTCATCATATTAAGTGTAAAGCAAATCCAATAGCCAATTTTCTCAGCAGATTAGAGCTTGAAGAGAAAAGTCATAGTCTGGAATATATTTTCACATAATTAGTCATATTCTGTCTCAGGTCTAAATACAGACGAGCTAATCTTCAAATATTCATGGAAGTGATTCATGGAAGATATTCATAGCATGGTATTGGCATAAGAACAGACACATTAATCAGTGGAACTGGATCCAATACTCAGACATAAATTCACACACTATGGACACTTGATCTTTGATAAAGAAGCCAGAAAGACACACTAGAAAAAAGTCAGGATCTTCAACAAATGGTGCTGGTCGAACTGGATGTCTGCATGTTGAATAATACAAATAGACCCATATTTATCACCCTGCACAAAACTCAACTCTAAGTGGATCAAAGATCTCAACATAAAACCAGAGACACTGAACCTGAAAGAAGAGAAAGTGGTGAATACCCTAGAATGCATTGGCACTTTAGACAACTTCCTGAACAGAACACAAATAGCTCAAGCACTAAGTTAAAAAGTGAATAAATAGGACCTCTTGAAACTGAAAAGCTTCTGTAAGGCAAAGGACACTGTTGATAAGACAAAATGGCAGCCTACAGAAGGGGAAAAGATTTTTGCCAACTCCACTTCCAATAGAGGGCTATTACCAAAATATATAAAGAACTCAAGAAACTTGACATCAACAAAACAATCCAAAAAAATGGGATACAAATCTAAACAAAGAATTCTCAAAAGAGGAATATCAAATAGTGAGAAACACTTAAAGAAATGCTCAACAACCTTAGCCATCAGGGAAATGCAAATCAAAACCATGTTGAGATTCTATCTTATACCTGCCAGAATGGCTAAAATCGGTAACACAAATGATACATCATGCTTGCAAAGATGTGGAGCAAGGAGAGCACTCCTTCCTTGCTAGTGGGAGTGCAAACATGTATAACCATTGTGGAAATCAATATGATGATTCCTCAGGAAATTGGGACTTGACCTACCTCAAAACCCAGCCATTCCACTCCGGGGCATATAACCAAAGGACATTCCATGCTATCAGAAATACACTTGCTCAACTATGTTCATAGCAGCTTTATTCATAATAGCCAGAAATTGGAAACAATCTATATGCCTCTCAACTGAAGAATAGATAAAGAAATTGTGGTACATTTACACAGTGGAGTACTACTCAACTATTTAAAAAATGACTACATGAGTTTTGCAGACAAACAGATGGAACTAGAAAAAAATCATACTGAGCAAGGTAACCCAGTCCCAGAAAGACAAACTAGACAGGTACTGAGTTATATGTGATTATTACTAACAGTTAAACAGAGAGACTAAGCAACAAGGAGAGCCTCAGTTGGGACACAGGTGTCTCCCTGGTAAAGGGGAAATGGAACAAATGGTGCAGATGAGCTAGGGGAAGATAGGACTAGGAAGAGAGGAGACCAGGTGTGTGGAGGATAGAGGGAAAGAATATAAGGAGAAACAACTAGAATTGGAGGACATTAAGCAGGGGATCTGGAGACTAAGGGCAGTAGAAACTCACTGGAGTCCATGAAAGAGACCTTGGGGAGGACCTCTAGCAATGGGGGATGGGGAGCCTAAACAGGCCATCTCCTGTAACCAGCAGTAGAGGGACTTGGACACCACCCAAGCCACAAAACCTTCAACCTGTAACTCATCCTCTCTACAGGACCCACTGGGACAATGGAAGGGCAGCACCCCATGCCAAAGGAGAGAACCCAAGCCTGATTCTGTAGGGTAGGCCAGGAACTAGAAACTGAATAGGCAGATGATTTCTTATGATACCTGTTCTACTCATGGACTGGTACCTAGCCAAGTCTCCATCAGTGAGGCTTCTGCCAGCAGCTGACGGGAACAGATGCAGAAACCCAGAGCCATACATAGTGCAGAGCTCTAGAAAACTCACAGAAGAGGGGGAGGAGGGATTTGGGGGACCAGAAGGTTTGGGACATCAGGAGAACAGGCCACACAAAGTCAACAGACCAGTGCTCTTGAAGTTTCTCAGAGTCTGAAGCAGCAAAAGAAGAACCTGCAAGGCCTCATAGATATGTCATGTGGTTGTCTGGCTTGATCTTCTTGCAAAGAACATATAGGCTAGCATGTATGTGGGGGTTCTCTGATGCTTTTGCCTGCCCTTGGGACCATTTCTTCCAGTTGGTTTTCCTAGTCCACCTTTGATGTGGGGACATGTACCTGGCCTTGTCCCATTTGTTGTACCATATTTTAGCAGTAATCCTGGGAGGACTGTTCTCTTCTCTGGGGAAGAAGATGGGGTGGGGATGATTGGGTGGGATAGGAAGGATATATAATAGGAGATGAGGGAAGATGGCAGGAGCTGAGAGGAATGGAAGGAGGGTAGGAGGGGTGATGATATATATTATGCAAATGAAGAAAAAAATTAAAATTGCAATAAAATAAAAGGTATTGTCTTATTTATCTGCAGTAACCTGAAATACAACTTCTTTACATTTCTGGATTAATATATCTAAAATATCTTAAGGATTGAGGGGAAAAGGTAGCAAATTACCAAAATATGGTTCCTATAACAAACTTTTGCAGTCAAAGATGTTATCGCTCATACAACTTCTTTACATTTCTGGATTAATATATCTAAAATATCTTAAGGATTGAGGGGAAAAGGTAGCAAATTACCAAAATATGGTTCCTATAACAAACTTTTGCAGTCAAAGATGTTATCGCTCAACTTCCTGCTCTGGCTGCCTCCCCTGCCAATGAATCTCCCTATGGAACTCTAAGTGAAAATAAACTCTTCAGTAAGTCATTGTGGTTGTGGTGTTTTATCACAACAACTGAAAACTAATACAATACAATATTCATTATATACCTCTCTCTCATGATATTACGGTAGAGAGCAAGGTAAAAAGGAACCATCAAGAAGTAGGAGACAAGTTGTTAAAAGGGATATAAATATATGAGGATAGATTAAGATAGTACAAGGAAGATCTAAAACAAGGGTAAAAGAAGGGATACGATGTGGGGTAAATAAAACTAAAATACACTGAAAAAACATGTGGAAAACTATAATTTTAAAAGCTTCCTAATATATAGCTATAGATATAGATATAGATTTTAAATGGAGATATCCTTTGTGGGATGGTGGAGATAATGTTTCTCCCAGATGCTATAGCCTATCAAACAAAAGCCAAATGTAAGTGACCTTCTTTGTAGCTGTCGATCATTGGGGTCTAACAGATCCTAAATCTTTGCAAACTCTCTTGGTTAAACTCAAGAACTTGATGGTTAAAACCTTAATGCTGAAAGATACAACAGATGTGAATCATAGAACATGGAGAAGTCAAGCTGTTACTCACCTATAAGCTTCATCTCTACTGGCTAGGTTTCATGGGGTTGGAAGATGCTATGCTCACTACTAATAGAGAAAAGGGATCAACACTCTTATGTGTTAACACTTTATGAACCATGCTAGCTACAATAACAACTGGCCCAGAAAGATATACCCACTGCTACAATAGTACACAAATACTTTGAGAGTAACCAATCACTTTCTGATTGGATGTAAGGCACATACCAGAAGATAGAATTTATCATTTTCACTTTTATCTTGGCCAAGAACCTGTGGCTTAGAAGGTCATAGCCTCTAGTGGAGAACTTACTGCTATTATTATGCTAAATGGACATAGATTTAAACAGCACCACAAATGCTTGTATATAGCTGCCAATTGTGGAAGACTGTAAGATCTAAAGTTAATGTAAGACTGCTTCTAAACAATGTCTTCTGGACATGGATGGATGATTGCACAGATGAACTCAAATCAACTGTGACTCAAAGCCCAAGACCTCTACAAGAAGCCAGACATTAGCATAGAAGGGAGAGGTTACAAAACCCCACACCTACACAAGGATCTATTGGCAATTGATGGCTACTTGGGAGGGAAAGTAAGTTTACTTCAGGGATATGATTTCCTGATAGACTATCTATGTTGCAGTGGATGTCCCTACACCCATGCATATACAATCAGCAATAAATGAACACAGTGTGTGTGGGACTGGGGAGATGGCTCAGTGCTTAAGAACACTGGCTGCTTTTTCAAAGAACCTAGGTTTGATTCCCAACATTCACACAGCAGCTCATAACTATAAGTCCAGTTCTAGGGTATCTTGTGGCCTCTGCTGATTTCCATGGACTCTGTACAAAGATAGTAAATAGAAATGCAAGCAAAATACCCACATGCATAAAATAAAATAATATTTTTTGAAAAGGAAACATGAACTTGAAAGGGAAAAGTGAGGTGTGTAGAAGGAGTTGAGAGGCAGAGAGTAGGCTGTGGATTTGATCAAATATATATTATACACAAGTATGAAATCTCAAACAATATTTTTTAAATATCTCTTAGATGAGGAAAAATTTTGCATAGTAAAATAAAATTTTGTTCTGAGACAAAATGGCTAATTTTTTTTCAGAAAAGAAAAAGAAAAGTTGAAGGCCACATCAGAAACCTTAAGCAAATTATAGAAGGCCTGAATAAGATGCAAGAAAGTTTATAGAGAATAAGCTTTAAAATAGTATATGAATGAATATAAGCTGTCTATATTTTACTGTTAATAAAATTCTTGAAATCAAAAATTTGTATCCTGACATAAAACCTAGGTAATAATTATAAAACATAAATTTCTCTAAATAAATAAATAAAAATAAAAAATAAGATATGAATTTCTCTAAAATATAATCTTACTTTTGAGGACATCTGAAGTGGTGTGTCAGATGCCCAATCCCAGAGACTAGGTCCCATTCCTGTCCTCAGGCATGATTTGGCTGCTTCCCCATTAAAGTCTCAGCAGCTGAAATTACCCTGAGGAAATCTGCACAAAATTTGATGCATTAATATTCCTTTAGGCTTCTGGGAAGGCTTATGAGGCTTTGCAATTCCATCAGGATTTTTAGGCAGTTAGCAACTGTAGGGGTGGGGGATAGAGGCATCATGAGTCCCAACCATTTTCTAAATATATATAGGCAGCCAGCAGTTTCTCTGTACCAGGGCTCATGAAATCCCACCTCTTCCTGAAAACATATAGACAATTAACAGTTACTGGGGAGTGGCTCATGAGGCCTTCCTACTCTCTAAGGACATACAAGTAATTAAAGTTGTTGGGGGCTCACGAGGCCCTGCTCTTTTTTGAGGTTAGGCTGTTAACAATCCCTGGAAGGGTTGCAGTTAACATTGGCTAGGACAGGTCTCAGGAGACCCCATCTCTCTCTGAGGATATAAAACAGTTGCTGGGATGGGAACTCAAGAGACCCTCTCTCTCTCTTAGGATACAAATGCAGTTAATAATTACTGGGTTGGGAGATTCATGAATTTCCACCCCTTCCTGAAGATATATAAGCAGTTAACAGTTACTGGGGGAGAGAGAGACATTTTATCTAGTAATATAGACACTGCAAATTGACCATGTTCCTGTAAGTAACCCCCATAAACTGACTTGTTCATATGAGCTATACATATGGGTGAAATCATTTCATTATTCTGTCGATGTAGTCCAATCTGAAGTGACTTGATATTTGTTCATCTCCTCAGGAAAATGAATGCAACAGCTATACAACGTAGAATACCTTATAAAGCTCAATTAAATCTGGAAGTCCCTGTTGGAAGCATATTTCATCCAAAAGCATATAATAAGAGAAATCAAGGGGTCCTTTGTGACCTTGCAGAATTCTCTTCTTCCTTTTCCAGATTTGAAGTTAATTATTCTTCCCCAGCACTCATTTCATGGCTGCATCTGGAAAAATTAGACCAAATTCAACCACAGTCATTTAAAAACAAAAAGATTGATCATTCTCTGTAAAAAGATTGACCGCAAGAAAAGCTGGAGAATGAGGAAGTGTGACTCAAAAATAGATATCTAAGCTTTATCAATGTCTTTGAACTGATTTTGCTCCAGCATTCATAATGGATGACTCATTTTATTAAGATCTTTATGACCTTAATAGATTATATGAGTGAAGAAAAATAGATGATAGATGATAGATAGATAGATAGATAGATAGATAGATAGATAGATAGATAGATAAAAGATGATGTTGATCTTTGTCAGAATTGTAAATTGGACTCTACCACCTTAACTATGCTTTACTGACAATTCTAAGAGACAAATGGATGTGTAGGAAATGCTATTCCTGATAGATTCCAAGGTCTAAAGACACTTTCTGACATAAAGAAAATACATCTTGACTTCTCCATAGATCTACCTGACTGTCCCTCCCTTAGATCCTCTGCCTCCTTACCTGACAAGTTCTAACACCCCTATGTTTTGTCATTTACAAGTTAGAAGATCCATATACCAACCATTCAAAGTTTTAGTTCTGTTCTTCATGTCAGACCTACAGTAGATAAAACTAGAAGTAGGCACATTTTCAGAAGACCCAGAAAGGATTCTAATGGTTTCAAAAGCCAGCTGTCAATTTTGACCTCAGCTGGAAGGTTACAGTGATTATCCCCCATTCAACTCTTTCTTGAGATGAATAATATGCCATCAAAGAAGCAGCAGTCTGTTTGGGGAATAGTTTGCATGACATATCCCAATCAGCCACTAGGGCTTATTGTCATCTCCCAGCAGGAGTGAAACAGAGACTAAGACACCAGAAGTAATTTGGGTGTTAAATTGCATATTCTTTTGCTTAAATGAGAAAATACAGGAAAACTAAACCAATCTAGTAAATTTGAATGAATTTTCCACCATATCCACCATAGACCAGGCTTCTAAAAAAATCCAACAGCTTTCCAAGAAAGATTAAGGGAGACAGTCATAACTAATTCATCTGTGGAAAACTGATTCTTAAAGACCATGTCATCATTAAGTTCCCTAGAAACCAGAATAAAAAAATTAAATGCCAATAGGTGCTAACACCTCAGCCAAAAACTTCAGGGTGACCACCTCTATTCACTACAAATGAGACAGGAATGAGAAAGAATAAGGAGAGGGTGGGGTCTAAATATCAAAAATGTAGAGTAAATATTAGAGTCTTTATAGGCCCAACTACCTCCTCAAAGATGCACAGGATTAACACTCACACACCTGTAAGTTGTGATTAATGAAGAAAGTTCAGTAATGGTAGTATAGGGGCCTTGAAATTTAATTGATGGAATGAAAGTGCAGGTTCCCTTAGGTCTAGCTACATCATGAACAAAATATTGCCATCTGTTCTGGTTAACTTTTATTGTCAACTTGTCACAATGTATAGTCATTTGGGAAGAGGGAAACTTAACTGAGGAATTGACAAGATCAGATTGGCCTATAGCAATGTCCGAGAGAGATTGTAAGGATTGATGATTTGGATTGATGACTTGCTAATTGTTGAGGGAGGGCCTAGCCAACTATGGGTGTCACCATTGTTGAGCTGGTAGGCCTAGGCTATATAAAAAGCTAGCTGAGCATAAGCCAGTGAGTGGGCCATTCATCTATGGTATTTATTTCAGTTCCTGCTTGAGTTTCTACCTGACTTCCATCAATTATACGCTGTAACCTGGAAAGTGTAAGCCAAACAATATTTGCTTCCTCAATTTGCTTTTTGGTCAGAGTGTGTTATTACAGTAACAAAAAAATAACTAGACTAGAATCTCAGAGATAGATCCAAGGTAACTTTGGACAGAGCAGTTAAAATTATATTTTTTTCTACCTAGTACTGAAGTGAATGTGCCTGTCTTAATCTTATTTTCTAGAATCATTTCATATGAAACCAGTCAAATTGTAATCATCAATGAAGGACCATAGCAAGAAAACAGACCTGCTTAAAGTTGCCTATACAATGGAGCCTAATATTGTGCATCAGTTTTCAGACATATCCTAGCCCTGTTCTAGGGAGAAATATACTTCAAATATTGAAGGAATACTTAACATTGTGAGTGACGCCCTTAAGAATAAGTTAGGATAGTTCCTAACAAGAATACAATCCCTAGTTTGGGCAAATAAGGGATTGAATCCAGTTAACACTGTCCTGTCACATAATTTATTGTTCAATTAAAAGACAGTACCTAATAAAGCCAGCAGCTAAGATTAGGCTGTAGGCCTTTATCACCAAGTTTTTGGAGACAGTCTTTCAGAACCCAGGAACTCCACTTGTCAGACTCCATTCTTCTGCTAATAAAAATCAGTAGAAAATACCCACTACCACAAGTTTAAAATTTATATATGAGGCTGTGAGTCCCATTCAAAATCTTAAATGATTACTGGGAATATGTGTTCAGGTTGCAAGTAATTTTCCATCTTGAATTTCAAAGATGAATTTCTCTGAAGACTGCTGGACTCATTCTCACACTGTGTTTACCTTTGAATAGGTAAACATGTTTGAGGGAAACCAACATTAACTTGGACAATTATTTTGCAGTGCTGTAGAGACACCATCATTTAAGCAAGTTATCTTAGAAAACCTAATTCTAGAGGAAGGACAACTTCTGCAGTATGTAGACAATGTGTTTATTTTCTTTTTCCTTCCACGAAATAAGTCCAGCAGTATGTAACATAAATTTTTAAGTTTTCTGTCAAGAGGAGATACAAAGAGTCTAGATCAAAAGCTAAATCCAAAAAGAAAATTTCTATTATTTGGGTCTAGTCCTTCACCTGTAGGAATTCAGACTACTCCTGGAAAAAGAACATGCTATTGAGAAATTATTCTTTCCCACTACCTTGTGACAATTGCAAACCTTCCTGAATCTGACTAGGTAGTCTAGATTTGAATTCTAAGTGTATAGTAATTTCTTCAGCATTGAACCATTTCCTTCTAGAGGGATGAGAGAGGTTCATAAGACTTGGGAAGCTACAGATAGGCGGCTCAGGAAACTCCAGAAATTTACAAGATTCAGGAAGCTCAGATTTACAGTATTTACAAGGTTCCTCCTCAACATTTTTAAACAGTAAACAATTAGTGAAAGAAAAGAGACTCTTTGGTGCTTGACAGTTACACATTTATTTTTGAAAAGAAAATTTTCCATCTTGACTGGCAAGGCTTCCCCAAGAGTCTTAGACCATATAATGAAACCCAAGTATCTGGCAAGAGAAACAATGGCTATACAATATCCAAGAGTCAGGTGAAAACATACATACAAGTAACATTTTATGGGCTGAATAGGTTGCAGGGAGGAAAGGGAAGGGAAAATGATATTACATTTTATTTTCAAAAAATAACAAATAATAATCTAATGGTTCACTTCAAATGCCTAGAGTATCAAATAACAATCAAAGTCTAAAATAAGCTGAAAGAATAAAAGTCAGAAAAAAAATCAATACTTTAAGTATACAATTCAGAATACCAAGAAAACACAACTGGATTTTTTAGAGATATACAAAAGTCACAAACTTTCGACTAGGATAACAGAGAAAAATAGAGAAGATCTAATGCCTAAAGTTAGAAATGACAAATGAGAAATTTCAACAGATATGAAAAATACAATGGATTATAAGAAGCTGTTTTTAAGCTTTATGTTGAAAAGACTGTAAGAGCTAGAAGACATAAACAAATTCTTAGGCACATGCAAAATGTATATAAAATCTGAGCAGACTTATAAGCATACAAAATCAAAAATGTTCCAACAAACAGAAGTCCAGGACATAATGGCTTCACTGATTAATTACATAGTACATCTGCGGAATGACAACACAATTCTCAGTTTTTCAAAAAAAAATGAAAAATAAGAAACTCTTCCAAATTTACTCTACTTAGACAATAATATCTGATACCCAAAGCGGACAAATGCAAACAATATGAGCAGCATGCTTGGTAAGTAAAATATAAATATAAATTCCTATCAAAACATTAGCAAATCAAATTCAAAATCCTTTAGAAAATTCAAAATCCACTATATAGAAAGATGGAACAGTCACAGGAAAGACATTTCTCAAAAGAAGATATACCAACAGCTATATTTATGTGAAAAATATTCAGTCATTATCAGAAAAGTATACACCAAAACAACAATGAGATATCCTTTTCTTTATATATTTATTTGCTTTGTTTTGAAACAAAGCCTTATTGTGTAGTCCTTGCTGCCTTACTCAGTACTTGCTTTGTAGACCAGGCTAGCCTTGAGCTCACAGTCTTTGTCTCCCAACTGCTGGGATTAAAGGTATGCACCACCATGTCCAGCTGCATTGAGATATCTTTTCTCCCTAATAAGAACTGCTAAACCCAGAAAGGCCCAATGTGACAAATGTTACTATGTATAAAATAAAGGGGGAATTTCTATGTACTACCAGTGAAAATGCTAATACAAATATGGGCAGTAATATGTAGATTCCTCAATAAGCTAAAATGTATCATTTGGGGTTGTACATTTCAGTGATTGATTCTCTGCATTTTGACTAATTGTAAATCTTTGTATTAGTCTCTATCTGTTGCACAAATTGGCTTCTGTGACAAGCTATAATTACCTGTGGGTATAAAGAACTGGTTTTGAATGCAGTTAGAAATTATATTTGTTTAGGAAAGTGGCAGTAGTTGGTTCTCCTCTAGGACCTATGGCCTCTACCCAAAGTTAGTTGGCTAGGCTTACATTACCAGGCATGAATTCCTTCTTTTTGAGGGACCTAAATTCCAATTAGAAAGCTGTTGGTTACCCCCAAGATAAAAGTGCCAGGATTGCACAAATGTGGATATCTTGCCATTCTAGTCATTTTGGTGGTTTTTAGACTTTACAGATGCGTAGATGGTTAATTGCTTTTCTACCTTGGCAGCTTTCATAACACCTTTGGATACTATGAAAGCCAGTCCTTGTGGTGGAGAAGTCTAAGTCAGTTACAAATCAATTCCTTCATATCCTATGTCCAAAGCCAGTCCTCATGGAGGAGGCTTCCAGGTCAGTTCTAGCTCAATCCTCAATGTCCTTTGTCCAAAAGTGTCTTCAGCAAAAAAGTCCTTGCCTTCAAGTCCTAGAAGGCAGCCAAGGGCAATGAGCAATATTGTTTTGTGACCCTCTTAAGTTCCTCTGACCAACAACTGAAAGGAAGGTTTTCCATGCCCGGGACTCAGACATTTGTTATCACCATGGCATAACTAAATTCTCTCTCTCTCTGTCTCTCTCTCTCTGTCTCTCTCTCTCTGTCTCTCTGTCTCTCCCTCTCTCTCTCTCTCTCTCTCTCTCTTTCTCTCTCAACTTGGGGAAAATCATGAAAGATGGCATGGAAAGATTCTAAGAGTCAGACACCCAGGATACCTGCTACTAGATAGTGTTCCCTACACATGACAGGGAAAATGCCTGAAATCTCAGCAATATGATTGCCTGAACAAGAAAGACATAATGACAATACCAGTTAAAATGACATCACAAACAAAGGAAAATTCACATGTTCCCTCCACCCAGATGAAGAACTTCTGTTGGTCAGTGGCAGCTGAAAGAGAAATACTCAGTGTCCTCCAGGGTTGAGCTCCTGAATAGACTGTCTAAATTAAAGTGAAAATATCTGAATACATGTACATATGAGCAAAACTGAATGGACTTAATAGTCTGTATATACATGTAATAATAATAATTAAAGAAAAGATCATGGATTTGGGAGGGGGTGGGTAAAACACAGGAGGAATTTGAAGAGGAAGCAGACATAATGTAGATGCAGTACTCATTTATGAAGTTCTTAAAAAAGTGAAATCTGTAGGGGAAATGGAGGGGCAGAACCCACACTAAGGGAGGGGGGCCATGACATACACTGAAGAACTGGCCAGGAACCTGAGACTGGACTAGACAGAGGGGATTCCTAATGATATTCTGCTTTGCTCATAAATGGGTGCCTAGCCCAATTGTCATCAGAGAGGCTTCCTCCAGCAGCTAAGGAGGACAGATGCAGAGGCCCATAGGCAAACATCAGGCAGAGCTTGGGGAAAACTAATGAAAAGAGGGAGGAAGAATTGCATGAATGAGAGGGGTCAAAGACACCAGGAGAACAAGATCCACAGTGTTGACCACTGTTGACCAGGTCTCCTAGGGGTTCACATAGACTAAAGCAGCAGATATGGAACCTGCAGGGTCCCCTACATTTATCTTATTGTTATCTGGCTTGGTGTTCTTGTAGAACACCTAAAAGTTGAAAGGGGGGTCTCTAACCCTTTTACCTCCCCTTTGGGACCCCTTTCCTCTTTCTGGGCTCCCTCATTCAGCCTTGATGTAGGGGCTCAAGCCAGGCCTCTTTCCATCTTGATATGCCTTGTTCCAGTGATATTCCTGGGAGGCTTACACTGTTCTTAGGGGAAGAAGAGCTGGGGTAGGGAGGTGGGGGTGAATCTGGGGGAGAGTGATCATGGGGGGAGCTTGGAAATGTGGAGAGAGGGGAGAATGGGGCCAGGATATATTATACAAAAGAGAAAATCAATTTAATTATTTAAAAAGTCAGAAATGGAATTACAGTATGATTCAACAATCTCATTATTCCATTGTGCCAAAAGAAATAAAATTGCTACCATAGAAATAACTTCACTCATATGCTTATTATAGTACTGTTCACAGTAGCCAATATGTAAACTCACACAAAGCATCTCTTGATAAATGAATGGGAATATAAATAAACACAACAGAATAATATTCTTACATAAAATAAAATGTTTGAAGCCAGTTTTTTTAGTTTTTCAAATCCACTTATTCTTTGGTTAATTCAATCACTGGCCATAGTCTGAGAGCCTTTGAACGTTTAGGCCTCCATACAATCTAAAACTTTAAGCCTGGAATTGGAAGGCTTCAGCCTCAACCACTATACCATCTGGAACATTTAAACCTCCGGGGCTTACGGCTGACTGAGCCACTCTGACTAGCTCCTGAACTCTGACTCTTGATTGAACTCACAAACTGTTCTGGATCAAACTCCTCTCCAAACTAACTGGTTTCTTTTTAGCTGGCTTGCTATTTCTGAATGAACTCTTCTGACTCTGGCAGACTCTCGCTGATTCTCTGACTACCTCAGACTGAACTGCTCTGCTTAATTCAAACTGACTCACTGTTCCCCTCTGATACTGATTTCTTCTGCTGAGCTGCCTCTGTGTCCCTATGAGCTCTCACTGCCCCCTACTGCCTCAGTCTGTCTCTCTGCTTCTCTGCCTTATTCTATGACTCCTCACACTGCTTCAGTTTGCCTCAAACTGACTGTTTCATTGTCCCTATGTTTTTGTCATCTTTCTGCCTCTCTGAACTCTGTGTCTCCAAGCTGCTTTTTTTCTATCGTAAGAATTGGGCATGTCCTCACTCTGACTAACTCTTCCTCTGATTCGTCACTTGGCCTGCTCTTCACTCTGACTCATCTCAGAAATCACTTCCTGTCTGATACTGACTCCTGAGCTCTGCTTCCTGTCTACGAGCTCTGGGTTTAAAGTTGTGCACCACCACTGCCTTCTGAATACTGGGACTAAAGTTGTGTGCCATCACTGCTTTCTGAATAATTTGATTAAAGATGTGTACCAACACTCTTTCTACCCTAGAGCAGCCATGCTGCCTGATTAAAAGATTGAATATTCCTCTGAAATGTCACTTGCAGAGACATAGGTAAAACTGAGAAAAATATTTTAAGTTCAATAAGCCAAGTACAAAAATATGAATTCTATATATACTGAATCATTAGTATAAAACAAAAATTATTACTTTCTAGAATTAAGAAGTAGAATCATGGTTATTAAAGGCTTGGTAATATAAGGTGAGGCTGAAGATGGACTATAAAAACGCTACTAGAGGGGAGGAATTATTTATATTGTAACATTTTTCTGGTAGGGGAAATATTCTCCAAAAAAATCATTATGTGTTTCAAAATTACTAGAAGAGAAGAGCTTTTGTTATATTTTATATATTACATAAAAATAATAAATGCTTGTGAAGTGGAAATGTGGATTACTCTGGTTTGACATAAAGTTATCATAATGTACACCACAAATATGTTTAAATATTATGTCAACCAAATGTGGAAAATAAAATAAAACTGATGAAAATTTTCCATGAAGAAAAAAAAAAATTGTATCATTTAAAGATGTAATAAAATATATCCAAGAAATGATTCACTTCTGAATAAATAGGAGGCAGTATATATAAGAACACATATGATATACATGAACAATATTTTGGATTATATCAAGTGTGTTAGAAACTTTCTCTACTTCTGTTTAAAAGTTCTCCATTATAGCCAGGTGGTGGTGGTGCACGCCTTTAATCCCAGCATTCTGAAGGCAGGTGAATCTCAGTGAGTTCAAGGCCAGCCTGGTCTACAGAGTGAGTTCCAGGACAGAAAGAGTTATGACAGAGAAACCCTGTCTCAGAAAAATTAAATAATAATAATAATATAAAAATTCTCCATTATAAATAATTTCAGAGTTTTTCCAAGTTAAAATTTTTTTGAGCCATTTCTCCTATGAAGGAAAAAAATCTGCATGGTTTTTAGGATGTTGTCAAAAGAAGCTTTGGGAAATGAAGTAAAAAGGAAATGACAATTAGTGATTTCCCAGAAATTGATTAGAAATTTACATGAGTTAATTCAATGTGTGTAATATGATGTTAATTTTATGTTGGCATATATATACATATATATATGTATATGTATATATATCAAAAAAGTTGCATATTTATAAGAAATAAGATAACAATATATGAAAATACAGTTTTCCCATGCATATCATTAAACTACCCTAAGAGGTTTTGTTTCTACAAGATAATATTCACATTTATAATATTCACATATAATATTCACACATATAGTAATATTATAATATTTATATACTTGCTCTGCCAAGTAGCCACTCATAATTTTGTATGAGTGTGTGAAAACATTTGTTTTTTATATTGCATAGGCATATTGTTACTATCAATTTAATAGACATTTTACCTTTTGGAATTCAAAATGTACTAGACTAAGTAAAATTCTACTTTTTTGGAAAATTATCACTGTAAATATACAAAAACATTTTCAAAGAACAGAGATTGAGTTTGAAGTAAATGTAGTTGATCATAGCTGTTCTTTATAAGAGAAATTTTTTGTATTCCATTTTGTTTCCATGTTATCTTTACACTTACATATATGCACATGTATGGGTAACCATGTCCACTCAAAATAAGTGTTAGATAATTTGCATTAAAATGATTACTTATTTATTCAATGAGGAGGTAGAATCAACTAATGAATAACTGATTGAGTCTCATAACAGTTTTTAAAAAATGTGTGAACTCATCCATACTTTTAAAATTAAATTTATTTCTATATACAGTGCAAAATATAAAATATGCTTGCTTTCCCTTTAAATTTTGTAGCTCAGGGTCTCTTTATGATGTCATAACTCAACTTCAACATTAGTTTGAACATTCAAATGCTGAGGTCCTGGCAGAAGACAGGCAAAGGAAATGTCTCTTTCAAATTTGTAAGTCCTCTTTTTTAAATAATTTTTAGTATTCTTGGTGATTAGCATGATTAATGAGCTTACATAGTTACGTGTAAAGAAAAAGTAGTCCTTAAGCATTTTCGTAGGCTAAAATTTGTATTTTAAACAACACAAACTTCCCATACTGCCTTGGTACTATCTTTTTAAATATAGCCAGTTCAGCTTCATCTATAAAATGTCTAATAACCATGTCTCTTTAAGTTTCAGCTTCTTACAACCATATCTTGTTTTTGGCAGAGTGGAAGGAAATAATGAATGTGTAGGTTATTTAAGATATAAACCTAGATACAATGTAAGATTATGTTATGTTACTTTAGGAATAAGAAAAATTTTATCATTCTATTGTTCCAATAAAGACTTTGTATTATGTCTGCCAGAATTTCTCTCTTCCTCTTCTCCCTCCCTCTCTCTCTCTCTCTCTCTCCATATATATATATATATATATATATATATATATATATATATATATTTATATATATATATATCATGGGTTTTCTTTTTAAAAGATCTATTGTATAAAAAGTACTTATCTAAAATTGATAACAGTTCTTTTAATATTTTTATTGGCTATATCTTTCAGCATTTGCCAGGCCTCTATTGTCTTCATTGTCCTCAACATTCTTATCTTCAAAGACCCTACAGAACAGCCCAATGAACTCTCAACACTCACTGGTTTTTCTAGATCAAAGTTCCAGAGTCATTTCACAATACTCCCCAAAAACAATATGGTCAAGTTTGTCATAAAAGTACCTCACTTCCTGGTACCAACATATCTTAGTTAAGATTTCTATGGTTGTGATGAAACACGATTACCAAAAGCAAGTTGGAAAAGAAAGGGTTTATTTAGCTTATATTTCCACATCACAGTTCATAATCAAAGGAGTCATGACAAGAACTCAAACAGGCATGAACCTGGAGGAAGGAGCTGATACAGAGGCCATGGAGGGATACTGTTTACTAGTTTGCTCTCCATGACTTGCTCAGCCTGCTTTCTTATAGAACCTGGGATCACCAGCCCAGGGATGGCACCACCCACAATGGGCTGAGGCCTCCTCCATCAATTGCTAATAAAGAAAATGTTCTACAGGCTTGCCTACAGCCTGATCTTATGGAGCCATTATCTCAATTGAAGCTCATGCCTAACTAATGACTCTAGCTTGTATCAAGTTGACATAAAACTAACAGTTCATTTGCCATGAACATGATTGGGTGTTATTTATTGGAATATGAGCAACTTCCTAGTGGCTATACCACTGAAAAAAATGTACATTTCCATAATTCTGGTACTCACAAGGGTATGGCAGAAGCATCCTAAGTTCAAGGTCTGCCTGGGTAACATAGTGAAACCTTGTCTCAGAAAACAAACCAACAAAAGCAAACACAAATAGAAAAAACTGAAACAATACAGGGATATAACACAATATAAATGTTCCTATTGCTATGCCTATATCATATTTGGAGACTCTGAATTTTGATGTTCAGAGAATAAATGTATCTAGTCTTCTATTAGTTTTTAGCATTTTCATTATTATAGAAAAGAAGATAAGTATAGTTTATAATAATTGCATAACAGGAGCTCAAATGCTTATCTACTGCATTAGAGTTATAGACTTTTATGTTAAATTTAAGAAATATTGCCTAAATATTACTAGGATAATTTGCTACCTCCTAACACTCTAGTTTTACTTTTTCTATGTCTAAATTATATTTGTGATTGATTTGAATGTATATTAAAAATAGCTTTCAAGAATGACTAGTTTTTTGTAGACACCTGATGGAATGATTTCATATATTTGAAAGTACCATCTTTCCTCAGAATATAACAATTTACAGATAATTCACATATCTATAACTCTCCTTTTGTATTGATTATTCTTTTCCATTGATCTTTTTGTGCCAATGTCACATTGACTTATGTTGGTTAAACTTATGTAGTAATTGTGTTATATGTTATATATTTTAGGGCATATTATTTTCCCCAAAATAGCTTTATATATCTTTTAAATTTCATTTTAATTATGTGTGTGTGTGTGTGTGTGTGTGTGTGTGTGTGTGTGTGTGTGTGTGTGTGTGTGTAGAACATGAATTCAGGAGTTCATAGAGGCCAGAAGAGGTTTCAGATCCTTTGAAACTATGATAATAGTCAGACAGTTGTAAGACATCCTGTATAGCTACTGAGAACTGAACTTGGACCTTCTAGAAGAACAACAAGTGCTCTTAAAAAACTGAGCCATTTCCACAGTCATTGCCATATATCTTTTTATTCTTTTTCCATATCAAGTTTAAAACTAGTCAGCTATCATAAAAATTAAAAAACAATTTATTGAAAGTGCAAAGAATACATTATTTTAGACAGAATTGCTGTGTGTATTTTTTGAGTCTTCCAAATTCTCAAGATGGTTCATACATCCATTTATATTTTCTTCATATTGGTTCTACTTTCCAGTATCAAGGTATTACAAATATGCTATTGGACTCAATTGAACATACTTAATATATATATTAAATAAATAGCATTGAATTATTTTCCAATTGTTTATGTGGTGCTCCATTGAAATATAATTTATTTGAAATTTTTCTATTTATCTCTAGCAATCTTAATAAATTAGCACAATTCTAGTACTATATGTATAGATATTTTGAATTTTCCATATAAATCATTTTGTCGCTTGTAAATAATACAGTTTAATTTCTTTCTATTCTAACATTTTTATTTATTATTTTTTCATCCTTTCTTCACTGGATTAAGTTGAGAGTTCCAGTTATATGTCAACTCAAGGCCATTAGTGGATAACTTTTTTTAATTGTTGTTTTTCTTGAGGTAGAGGGAATGTTCCTAATATTTAAACATTAAAATTTGCATTTATTATATATTCATATATATTCCCTTTGTTAAAATTTTTAAACTCATAATGTTTGTCTGCTATAAATTTTATCAGAAAGTTTTGAGTTTTGGGGGTGGTTTTATTATTTATTGATGCAATCAATTTTTTTCTCTTAATGTCCAAATGTTGTAGATTTCACATGTTAAACCAACCTAGTATCAATATCACTTGGTTGTAACTTAATATCTGTCCTAAATGTTGAATTTGCCAAGATGCTTACAGGTATCTATATCTGTAATATAGAATCCTAGAATTTTGCTTTCTATTAGTGATATTGACAGGTTTTGATCAAGACTATATTATCATAATAAAATTTTAATAATTATTTCAACTTTTTCTATTTCTTCAAGAATTTATAATTATTATTTCTTCCTCAGGCATGAGGAAGAATTCAACAGTGACGATGCTAGGACCTCAAGCTCTTCATGTCGGTTAGTTTTTTAGTAATGGATGTGCAAATGATAACTCATATTTTATATTTTCCTTTATTTCAGCCTTTGTCTGCTTACTTTTAGGGAAATTTTATCTAAACTTTAAAAATAATTAGTATATTTTTTGATCTTTCATTTTACCTGTTACATGTGTTATTTTGTTTTCCTCAAACAAAAATGGCTTTAATTTACTATCTAAAATATATTTACCTCTTTCCATTTATTTTCCTTGAAATTTTAAAATTTATGAATTCCTAATATCACAAAAATTGTTAAGAATAGTTATTCTTGGTGTTTGTGACATGGCATAGTGGTAAAATACTTGTTGTATAAACCTGACAACCTGAATTCAGATCCCCAGAATGTATAAAACCTGGATGCTGTTGCACAGACATTTGTAATCCAGTACTTCTGTTTGGATATTAGAGACAGAAACAGAATTTTCAGAAGCTTTTGAGTCAGCTAATATATGTAGTGGTGACCAACAAGAGAGGTCCTCTGTTAAACAATGTGGAAGGCAAGGACTGAAAGATGTGAATGCATTGTGGTATTCATGTGGGTATACACAGTAACATACACATAATAAAAAAATAGTTATTTTAATATATATAGTCAGAATATTAGGCAATATAGTCTGTGTATTCTTTTTGTACTACTACAGCAACACATGACAACAAAATGACTTAAAACAATACTAAAACCTTGTCTCAAATAGAAAAACAACAGCCCTTCTTCTTCATCTAAAATATGAATTAAAATTTATAAATTTTTCTCTAAAAGGGTTTTTGCATACCACCAGTATTTGCATTAAATAGCTTTCTTTTGAATACCCAAAATATCACTCAAACTATTTTCTAGTTTTCTTTTGATGGAGCATGTCTTCAGTTTTGGTTTTTAAAACGGAGTGTCACTGTATAATCTTTTCTGGCCTAGAACTTGCTATACAAACCAGTTCAACATGCCTGTTGCTGCTTCCTCGGTTTGAGGAATGCATTTGTGCTTCTACCCACAAATCAGTTCATAACTCTAAAGATGAGTTGTTTTTATTTGGCTGCTTTCTACTTTTTCTCTGACTTTAACATTTGATAATTTGACTGTACTATATCTTTGTAAAGATCTCCATGTTAAATATCTCTGATGTTGTTTGGCCTTTATGAACCTGGGTGTTAGTTTTACTCTGTCTCCAGATATAAAAAAGTTTTCTGTCATATCTCTTTAAATAAGTTCCTATCCTTTTCTTTCTCTGCTCTTTCTAATGTGTACTTTACATTGCTTGAGTCTCATAGGCTGTTTCACTCTTTTATTTTTCTTTTTGTTTCCTTGATTACTAATTTCAAATACTTTCCCTTCACCAATCAGTTCATTGGTTCTTTCTTCTGCTTGCCTATGGATTTTGTCTACTACTGAAATGCACTATGGGCCATGCATGTTGGCTGGAGCATAAAGGCGTGGAAGCTAGCTAAGAACCCCAGTCCACATAGTTAGATCTTGTATCTAACACTGAAATGTGACTGTAGGAAGGCATTCAAAATCAATGCACATACGCAATCTTTCTCAAAATAGTATAAAAAAGCCATCCAGTCAGTATGGTTGACTTCTAAAGTATTAAAGTTTCAGAGATACAGCCCATCAAATATTCTAGATACTCCATTCAATTAACATGCTCTAAACTGCTAGGTCACCAATCAACTTTATGTGAAAAAAAGAAAAATGTGAAATATTTAACTAGTTAAGAAATTTAAAACCCTTTTTTTTTCAAAATGTTCAGAGAAATGGCTATGAAGTAGAGCTGGGTACCTAAGTTTTTAAATGCAGACTTGATGAACAACATCCAGAGATTGAGATTCATAAGTTCAAGATTAGTCATCAGAGATGCTTATGTTTTTACAAATATTCCAAATTAATTCTGATATTTACTTGCAGCCAAAAGACTGAAGTATTTATATATCTTTTTAAATTTCATTTTTAAATTTGATACATGTGTACTGTATTTACATAATTTCCCCCTGTGTTGGCTGATTTTAAGTCAACTTGACACAATTTAGAGAGTCATTTGGGAAAAGGGATTCTCAATTGAGAAAATATCTCTATAAGATTTGCCTGTAGTCAAGTCTGTGGTGCATTTTACTGAAGGGCAGTGCCACCCCTGGTCCAGGGAAACCTAAGAAAACGGGCTCAGCAAACCATGCTGATGAAGTCAGTAAGCAACACTCTTCCATGACCTCAGTTCCTGTCTCTAAGATCCCGCCTTAATTTTCTGCCCTGACTTTCCTGGATGATGGACTACACATTGTAAGATGAAAAAGTCCTCTCCTTCCCAAGTTGCTTTTGGTATGGTATTTTATCACATTAGTACTAGAAACCTTAACTAAGATACCCTCTCCCTCTCCTCCTTCTAACTTCTTCCATGCCCCTTGTTCCCTCTCAAATCTATTACCTAATTTTCTGTAATTATTATTCTTATATGTAATACATGAAAAAATATATATAAGTATAATTTACTGACCCTATTTAGTATTACTAGTATGTATACGTTTTCAGGTTTCACCACTTGGTATTGGATACACATTTAGGGGGCTCATCCCTGGGGGAAAAGTAATTCTCCCTCTCTCAAAAATCATTAATTACCTGTGCAAATGATCTAGGAGTCGAACCCCATAAGATTTTCCCCCATTCCTTGTTGGCATGTCAACTGGTATTGTCATGGTTAATGTTTTGTTTGGGCAACATCTTGCAGAGATCTTATGTGTGGCTTCCCTGTCATTTATAGAAGACTATATCTCAGCAGACTGTAGGCATAGGTGCCAGATGTAGATTCAGTGCAAAAAGTGGTTTATATTTTGTCTAATTAAATCACTAGTTCTAGTCCTTGAACCCTGGAGCATTTCAGCCTCCATACAATCTACACTTAAGCTTAGAATTGTAAGCCTTCAGCTTCAGCCTCTGTATGTTCTAGAATGCTTAAAAACCTCTGAGACTCACTGCTGACTGAGCCACTCAGACTAGCTCCTCCTGAACTCTAATTCTTCTAGTTCAACTCATTCAATGCTCTGGCTCAAACTCTTCAAGCTGCTGGTTCAAACTGACCTTCTGAGCCAGCTGTTTCTGACTGAATTCCTCTGATAATGCCAGATTCTCTGACTGCCTCAGACTTAACTACTCTTCTTGGCTTCAAACTGACTCATTGTTCCTGTCTGATAATTGACTTCTGATGAGCTGCCTCTGTGTCTCTGTGAGCTCTCACTGCTCCATACTGCCTCATTTACTTCTCTGCTCCTCTGCCTTATCCTCAGTCAGGCTGCTTCATTGTCTCTGTGTTTTGTCCCCCCATCTGACTGATTCAGATTTCTTGACTCATATGGACTGACTCTTTGAGCTGAGAGCATACTTTTCTATTGTTAGAGTTGGGCATGTCCTCACTCTGACTCACTCTGCTAACTCTTTCTCTGATTAGTCACTTTGCCTGCCCTTCACTCTAACTTATCTCAGAAGTCACTGCCTGTGTGACACTGACTCCTTCTGAGCTCTGCTTTCTGTGTCTGCTTCTACACTCTGTTTCTGTCTTAGAGATAAAAGGCATGCACCACCACTGCCTTCTCAATACTGGGATTTAAGGTCCTGTGCCAACATTCTTAACATTCTTTCTATATTCCATCCAGACCACACAGGCCTCTGAATCTGATTCCTTCATATAGATCCCTAGAATGTAGACCCTCCCTAGCTTTCACATAGGCCTATTCTTCTACAGCAGACCCCTGGGTCTTCTGGCTTTTATTATATTTCTGCCCTCTCTTCCATAATGTTCACTAAGTGCCTTTAAAGCTTTATTAAAATAGTAGCTATTCAATGATGATTAAGGACTTGCATTTTTCTGGGTATTAGACCTTTATTTAGGAAGTGTAAATAGTTTAGATTCGAATTTAAATACATCTCACTATTTGGGCTTATTTTTATTTTATATTGGAGAATTTGATGATGAGAGAATGCATTAACCATGTCTAAGAATTGATACTGAAGGATAATAATAATGTTAGTGATGATTACTCATAGTAAAAGTTCAGTTAAAATATTTTTTTTATCTTTTACAGACAAGAAATAAACACCACAACATATGATGATTACCTTCAGAGTAAGAATTTGTTCTCTAAAATTTGTTTTTGTTTACATTTCTAAACACTGTAGCAACAAATGACTGTTACTAAATGTGCAAGTTAAAAACTGTCTTGAATTTGTCGAAATTTTGACACATCCTGTATACACATACATGCACACATACATATATATACACAAATATGTACACACACACAAATTGTATATGAATCTTAACTCAGCTATTTACTAGATTTGTGATTTGAAATAAGAAATGTAACATATGGCAGCATGTTATTTTTACACATTTGTAGACAACAACATTATTTAATTCAAAATAACTTTCATGGATTGAGTTGACAACTATGAAGATCTTAGAACATAATCCAGCATATAAAAAACACTAACTGCTAGCAGTATCAGTATATTGTAATTATTACTATGGCTACCTTCACATATAGCAGTTTTTCAAATATATGTAAAAGGTGATCACATCCCTCATTAGCCTCTTCCTTTCCAAGAATATTATTCTGAAATTTGTTCCCAATTCCTGTTTTGTCATAGTTCAGACAGTTTGATATTCCTAATTTTTCTGAAAATTCTCAAATATGTATATGCCCTTATAGAGTTTATAGAAAAGAAGGCAGTATTTGCATGTATGGCTCTAATTTCTGTGGCTGGAAATACCATTAAATTCAGAAGGGTAAACCCTCTGAGATGTCTCTGAAAATTAACACTTTCACTGGCTACTTTATGCTCAGTATTGTACTATTTATTATAGAAATCATAGAAGAATTAATCATATTATCTCCCACTTTAACCAAAATTACATTAAGAAATCAAGACAGAAAATAACAATGGTAAGCATTTGAAAAGAAACAGAAGAAATTTGTCTCTATTTCATTTCTAATGTTTTATTACAGTAGTTTAATAATATTATTTAAGCAACTATCTGTGAAAATTGATTTTATATGGAAACAAAAATTATAATGTTAAGTGGGAAAATGGGCTTTATGCTCCCTAATTGCTATTCAGATAAACTGCAAGAAGAACTATACTTCAAGTTATGATTTACTTTTACTTAAATAATATAGTTCCAGCTTAACAACGTTTTTCAATTCAAGAGTCAGGCTATTAACTCCAAATTTTTATTTTGTTTCCTCATCTCAGTCAGTCAAACTAGGGAAAAATGGAATGAAGAACATTTTGCTTTGACATTTCCCGAAACACCTAGGCCAGGTAAAAAGAAGAGAGCAGGACCTTCAGAATTACAAGTTTTAGTTCCTGTAAGTATAGAAAAAAAGCATTTAAAATAAATAATGCTGATAATAGCACATATAAATATTTTAAAAGATGTATATAATTTGAGCTTTGCTATTCAGAAGTTGATGTTTAAATTTATAACTCTCTATAGAAGAAATTGTCCCTATGTGTTTCTTTATAATACAATTATATCACTATCAATATTGAGAAGACAAGAATCTCTAGAGGTATTCATCTTTCATAAAGATTCCAATGCTTTGATATCATCTTTTGAAGCAGTATTCCTACTGTACTACACGTACGTATTATTTAAAATTGAGCCTTGTGTTATAGCTGTTCTCCTTTATAAAATTATTTTAATATTATTTGATTTATTATTATCAGTGTGTGTACACATGTGTGTGAGTTCAGGCATGATGGTACAAAGCTTCAGAGTATAGCTTTCAGAAGGTGCTATGAGATCCCCTTCAGGACATCAGGCTTATAGAATAAGTAACATATGCTGAGCTATCTCATCAGTTCTATAAATTTGTTTTTAACTAAAGCGTTAAAGTATAAAACTATAAAAAATTAATGCTTCATTTCACCCCTTCCTTTCTTTCCTCCAATGCTTCCCATATATACCTCCTTGTTCACTCTCAAATTCATAGTTTCTATCTTCATTAATTGTTGTTACACACATGCACACACACACACACACACACACACACACACGTACATACCTATATATTCCTAAATTGTACATGATTCTGTACATTAGAATTAGTAAGTTAAGAAAGTTAGACTACCTAAGTCTACAAATGGTAGTTCAAAAATTTAAATCTTAAAATGGGATCTAATTGTAAAGATGTGGAACATCCATCCCTGCTTTCTTAAACCTGGAATTCATGATACTTGCTAGTTGGAAATTCAAATTTTCTGTTACTTCTTTAAAGTGGACTTATCATAAAGTGGAGCTTTCATTAGCAAAATGAAAGCATAGCATCAGCTGGATAGTAGTGGAACATGCCTTTAATCCCAGCACACTAGAGGCAGAGTCAGTCAGATCTCTGTGAGTTCAAGGCAAGTCTGGTCTATAGCATGAGTCCTAGGACAGCTGGTGCTACACAGAGAAACCAATCTCAGAAAAACAAAGAGCAAAAACAACAGCAACAAAAGAAAACCTAGTATCTATGGATAATCCATTGTGATATAAAAATATTTTAAAGTGTCTCCCAAAGCACAGTTACAACTAGTGCATCTAGTCTATGGTCACAAGTTATTTGTATATTGATATAATCTTCATGCTTTCCTACATAGTCACCATTTAATCATTATATGCTTACTTGATTGTTAGACTGAATACTTGAAAGACAAAAACTAAGGGCTGACAAGACAGCTCAGCTTGTAAAGGTGTTTTTCACCAAGCCTGATGGCCTAAATTTGATCCATATTTACAATCGGCAGAGGAGAGAACTTGCTACCTCAAACTTGTCCTCTGAACTCCATACATTCACCATGACACACACACACAAACAGACACACACAGACACACACACACACACACATCTTGAAATTTAAAAAATATATTTTGATAGACAATTGATGAAAAAATAAAAAAATATGCTGCAAATTAATAGATATATATATATGTGTGTGTGTGTAAGTCATTCACAAACGCTTGTCATTATTCTTCCCAATCTTTTCAGAAGCAAGAAAAAAGGAACAGTGAGAAAAATCAGAAGTCAACTAATATATGGATAAACCAATGGTTAAGCGAAATTTTCGTAAGACCACCCATTTCTCTAGGTTTCCATATACAGGCTCCATTCAAGTATCTTTATAATCCTCAAAACCATTACATCATGGCAGAAACTAGAAAGCCCAAAGATGACAAAAGAAGGACAACTTTGAAACAAAACTTCAAGGAAAAAATAAGCTCATGTGCCATAAGTCTGGAATCCAAGAAAATGATAACCAATGGTAAATCTGTAATAACAAGCAACACAGAAAACATCCCATCTAAATCATTACATAAAACTGAACTATTTAAGAAACCAAATTCCACATTAGAAACAAATTCAGAATCCAACAATTCTAAGATAACTTTGAAAATGGAATCAGGAAACGATAAGGAAGATTCAGTGAATTCCGTGGAGACCAATAATGAAGCCACATGTTACAAGGACAATCAAAATATAGACTCCAATAACAGCTCTGATGAATTTTCTGATGATATATCAGAGTATACAAGCAGCTCAAGTATGGATTTAATGTGTGCTCTACAAGAGTTCAGTACTGAATCCACAGATTTTGATGAATGGTTAACTAATTGCTCACAGAACAATGCAAAGAAGCCTACAAAGAAGGGTAAAAAGAAGGATAAGGACTCTGATCCTGATTCTGGAGACTTAAAAGATGCAAAGAAAGAAGGGAAGAAAAAAGAGAAGAAGGACATCAAGAAAAAGAAGGATATAGAGTCTACTGATTCTGGTGACTCAAAGGATGGAAAGAAAGGACCAAAAAAAGATAAAAAAGATAAAAAGGAACACAAGAAAAAGGATACAGAATCTTCCGATGCTGAATCTGGTGATTCAAAGGATGGAAAGAAAAAAAAGAGATTAAAGAAGAATGTGGACAAAAAAGGCATTGAATCTACTAATCCTGGGTCTCTACCAAAGGGTGTAAAGAAGGAAGTAAGACGTCCAAAGAAAGATGACAAAAAGAATGCATTGTATACTGATTCAGAATCAGATGCAGAGGTAAAGAAGGGCAAGAAAGATGAAAAGAAGGGAAATAAAGGGAGGAGGAGGAAGCCTATTAGGGATACAGAGTCTACTGATGCTGATTCTGAATCTGAAGGTGATCCAACCGGTAAGAAAAGTGAAAAGGACAAGAAAATTACAAAGAAAGGAGAAAAGAAGGATACAAAGAAGAGCAGAGAGTCTACTGCAAGTGATTCTGACTATGAAGTAAGGAAGAAAAAGAAAGAAGTCATGAAAGGCACAAAGAAAGACAAAAGAAGTTATAGTGATTCAGCATCTGATGCATCTCCCAAAGAATCCACAAAGAGGGATTTAAGGCCTTCAGACTCTGAATCTGAAGGGTCATCAGGGATTAAGGTTGCAAGGTCCACTGATGAATCAGACAACACATCCACAGAGTTGAAGAAGGGACCATTGAGAGGATTTAGATCATCATCCAAAAAGACTACTTTTGGAGAAAAGGGGAAAAGAAGTGCGACTAGTAGAATCCCTGCATCAAGAGAAAGACCACTCCCTCCTTGTGAGCCTTTACAAGCACCTAAGTCCAAACGTGTCTGTCAGTGCAAGGCTCCTCCTCCACCTCCAAGATATGCTCCTTTGGTATGTTTACTATTAGTAAAATCTTTAGCAAAAGTTGGATTTTGAAATGAAACAATACAAAAGCCCCCCATGTATATATAAAATATATATAATTATACATAATATATAATATTTGTATATAATATATATAAAATTTGGAACTCAGAGGCAAGGAAGAGGAAAAGTCCATTGAAACACCTTAACCAAGTTGCCAAACAAATATTTAAATTTCAAGAGAAAAACATGTATTTTGACTAGAGTTGAGAAGGTGACTTGTGAATTAAACATTTTACTTATTTATAGTCATTTTACAGAAATGGTTAACTACAATGCTTTTCAAAAAAAAAAACAAAAATAAAAACTAATTAAAACTCCAAAGGAGCTGGGCAGTGGTAGTGCATGCCTTTAATCCCAGCATTTGGGAGGCAGAGACATGCGAATCTCTGTGAGTTCGAGGCCAGTCTGGTCTACAGAGTGAGTTCTGGGACAGCCAGAATTACAACAGAGAAACCCAGTCTCAGAAAACCAAAAGAAAAAAAAAAGCTCCAAGGGAACATTTAAATGAAGCATAAAAACATTTCATAGGAAGCTGCCCTTGCCCAATACAATAAGTCTCAATTAAGCAAAGTACAGACAACAGGTCAAAAGAACACCAAGATTCAGAAATACACAAAACTTAGCCATTCTTTCCAAGTTGAAAGCAAAAGTTTTTTAATGGACCCTGATTCTTACTATCAACAGAAAACGAAAGTTAACTTTTCCATCTCCTCTGGTTTCTAAAGATCTTTTTCAGGTTAATGCCTTCTTCTTGGAGACAAATAACTGTTGATTTATAATTTCTGCTTTTCTCATCTAAGGGATTGTATCTTCCTTTCCCCTTTTCTAAATATCCAGAGGTTATTTTTTGGCAGGGGCGAGGGGCATCAATATACAAATCACTCTGGAAGGCACTCCTGATGCATATATTGTCACCTTTTTGTAGATCTCCCTAATCTTTGGTGGAAGTATAACCAGTTACACAGCCTTGGGATATGTATCACAAGTTGGTTTCCTCTTCTTTTACCCTGTTCATTGTCTGTTCTTACTTGGGTTGGAGCTGAGGGCCTCTGTCATGCTAAATGTAAAGCAACCCAAGTTATGGTTAAGTATTGAACTAATCCATTTAATTTTCATTATTTATCTCCCTCATCATTCCTGTAATCATCTTAGCCTCTATCTAGGCCCACATTGAGAAATGTAGGAAGAATCATAAGTGAGATATCATTTAAAAGCTGCTAAAAATGTAAACATGGTGATAATGAAACTGCAAAATTATGGAAATTGCAATACTGCCTATTATAAAAAATCTCTGGAATTCAATTTATAAAATTATAGTTTATCAAAATATGAAATACTATGTAAACACACATACATACCTATACATGTACATATATATGTATTTATACATGAATAGATATGGCATCTTTAATGATAAAGAAAGAAACATGAAAAATTACTATGAAATTGGAAGTAGGAGAAAAACATATACTTGTAGCAAGACTACATAGCAAAATACACATGTGAAAATATTTGAATTAGCATTGTAGAATGTGAAGTTACTCTTTATTGTTTCATATTTTGACATTATATTTTCAAATGTGAAGATTCTAATCACTAAAAACGGTGCTGATAGCATAGACTAATAATGTGACTTTTAGAGGGCTTTAGTTTGTCTACAGAGAATGGTAACCACATTAGCATTTGGTACTTCTCACCCCTAGTGCTGTAGGTGCACTGCAGTGGTTGATGTGTATACTACTGGACTCCATCTTCAAAGCCTTCCATTGTAGATCTGTGGCAGAGTCCACAGAAGGATATCTTTAAGAAACAATCCAAGGACTCCTCAATCTATAGCATGATATGTGTGGCTATAGACTTTACAATACATCAGGCAGGAATTCTCTATAATTAATGACACTTTCTTTTTATTTTCATCTTTCAACTTTATCCTTCAGCCTGGAGTGGAATGGATTCATAAGCTGCTGTGAAAAATAGGTGAGAGTCCTAGGTTTCACAGAATGGCCGTATGGAAGCAGACTACTTTCAAATGAGCCTCTCTGCTACTGTGGAACTATAATAAACAAAAGTAACCACCACCAGCATTCAAGTGTCAAAAGCTATTCATAACTGATTTACTAAGTGGTGTGTGTGTGTGTGTGTGTGTGTGTGTGTGTATGTTAATGTGTATGCTTTACATAATTTAAGGATGATTTACAGAGATATGTTCTCTATTTTTCAAATTCTTAAACTACTCAAATTAACATGTAACATTTTACTCCAGGCACTGGAGCTTCATTCTGGAACAAATTCTGACTTTACATGAAAATGTAGCAATCTTCTGATGAAAAAGCTTGCCACATTTTGTTAATTTCTAATTTCTATTTTACTTAGCATATGGAAAAGAAAATAGAAAATTAAATATGCCAGATCTTTCCTCATTATTAAAGAAGCAGAAGGGCCTAAGCTCCTGATACCCTCTCAAGGACAGTACAACTGGAGAGCCTCATACTAGGTCTCAAGCTTAAGTTTGTACTACTTTCCAACTAATTCCAAGCTAATTTATGTGCTTTTTGGGGACAAACTATAGTGACAAAGTTTTTAGCCAAACTATAGTCTGGCTGATGAGTTGTCATGTGCATCTCAAAATGCAAAATATTTTCAGTTAATTTACATAAATATCCATAGTCTTATTCCAGTATTGCTCAAAAGTCAAGTGTAAAGTCTCCTCTAAGACTTGAGACAAACTCTTAGCTGGGACACCCTTAAAGAAGTAAAAGACAAAGTTCAGTACTTCCAAGATATAATGACACAGGGTAAAAATTCTAATTTTAAGCTTAGCGTAAGAAAAGAGCAAAATGTGATTTTATTAAAGCAATATTGAAATTTACCAGAAAACTTTTAACTCATAATCCTCCATATTCAGCATCCAGGTAATACTATAGCAGGAAGTGAAAATAGCCTCCTAAGAATTTGGATAGCCCTGACCCAAGACTTTCCTAATTACCACCCACATGACCTTTGTCTTAAGTGAGTTATACTTGATGCCTAATCTTTTTCTCAGTAGACATTTCATCTTCTTAGCATTTCCAGATTGCCTTCTCTCACAAAACTTCAGACATGCTGTCAGGATACTTGCAGGGATTCTAATCCCACTAATGAGAACAGGAAATAGAAACTGGTTGGATAGGGCAAGGATACCAAAGCTGCAGCTCTGAGGATCCCTTTTCTGAAGGCAAGGAATACTAGAAGACAGTTCTGGTTCCTGTTCTCTTACCTCTGCTTAGAGTCTATATGTAACGATGTTGCTGAAACTGAGAGGTGCCTGTACACCTTCTTGCTGGACCAACTGAATTGAGGAATGCATCCCTTCTCCATGCTTCATTCCAGTTCTATGGATTTTTCAAAGGTGTTCAGTGTTATCTCTTTTCTACTCTGCCTTCCTATTCCTACCATATTTAACCCTCTTTGCCTCATTATTCCCCTTCCCCTTTTACACCACTTGCATGCTGTGTCCCTTCCATTGAAATTCCCACCATGACACCTTACTAGTTTCCTAACATCTATGAGTACTCCAATATGAACAAGCATATGTATAATTTTAAGGCTAGTTTTTTTTCACTACATGTAACCATCTGGTATTTGTCTTTCTGGGTCTTGATTACCCCATTCAGAGTAATTATTACCAGTTCTATCATTAACCTAAAAAACTGTAATTTTTCTTTACATTTAAATAAAATTCCACAGTATATATATGTACCATATGTTTATTGTCCATTTATCAGTTGGAGGATATCTAGGCTGATTTCATTTCCTAGATCCATGAATGCAGCTTATACAAACATGGATGTACAAGTGCCTCTGTAGTAGAATATAAATTACTGTGGAGTAATATGCCTAAGTACAGGGTAGATATATTTCTAGTTTGTTTTTTTTTAATGAACACCCACATTGAAGCATTCAGATTCTGGGAGCTTTGGGCTACAGGAACGGGGAGGTGCTACCTGTGAGACACATGACTAGCTAAGTGCATATACCTTCAGATGGCAAGAGTGCTTGGTCTTGACTTCATTGTAATTTTCATATCAATCTGTTCTCAGAAATGTCTAGATTTCAGATACATTTTTTAAAAAGAGGTGCTGCTTTTCTAAGGTTCTTGGTAATTTCATGCATGTATAAATAGCACATATAAAAAACTTTTTTGTTACATCATTGCAAATTTTAAAGTTTAGAAAGGATCCAAATACCCACCAATAAATAAATAATTAAATATATAACAGTGCTAGAATATGGTGGTATGCTATGGGAATGTAAAAATTATTTTTAAAAAGCTATAATGTTGTACAAAGATCTCCATGTAGGAGAATAATAACCCTGTGTGAAAGTTAAGGTTCCAGAGGCTACATTCAGAGGCCTGTGTGGTCTGGATGGAATATAGGCACACCTTTAATCCACTCTCACAAAGCAGTGGTAGCAAACACCTTTAAGTCCAGTATTCAGAAGGCAATATTAGTCCCTGCCTTTAATTCCTAGAAAAAAGAGTGGAAGCAGACACAGGAAGCAGAACTCAAAAGGACTCAGTGTCACACAGGAAGTGACATCTGAGATGAGTCATAGTGAATCAAAGTAATCAGAGGAATGGTTAGCAGTGTAAGGACATGCCCAACTCTCAAGAGAAAAGAAAGGTGTTCAGCTTAGTAGAAGAGAATTACAGAGGAGTCAGAGCAGTCAGTTGAAGCAGTCAGTTACAGAGGCAAGGTGGAGCAATGAGACACAGGGAGATACACAGAGGCATATCAGAGCTCATCAGAAGAAGCACAGAAGAGTGAGTTGAACCAGAAGAATAAGCGTTCAGAAGGAGCTAGTCAGAGTGGCTCAATCAGCATCAGACTTGGAAGGCTAAGCCTGAAACCTTCTAGGTCCAGACTAGCAGGTTAAATGTTCTAAATTGTAAGAAGCCGGAGAGAAGCCTTTGAATTCAATGATAATGAGTAAACTGTAAACCACGCAGTGGTGGCACATGCCTTTAATCCCAGAACTCAAGAGGTAGAGGCAGGCGGATCTCTGTGAGTTCAAGTCCAGCCTGGTCTATAGAGTGAGTTCCAGGACATCCAGAGTTACAAGAGAGAAACCTGCCTTGAAAAAAAAAAAGTAGATTATAAAGTAGTGATTTAATTAGTAAAACAATAAACTCTCCTCTGACTTGAAACAACATATACAACTGGAGAGTCTGCATCAACATCTGACATCTATAACTACATTTGCAATATAAAAAGTTTAAAAAAATAAAAAGCAGAAAAGGATATATAGTATGTTAGCTGTATTTCTTTTATAAGAATAGGAGAATGCTGGTGATAGACTCAGATGTAGAATGTTTGAGCAACACCCTGGGCAAAAATAAAAGAATAAGAGTATATATATATATATATATATATATATATATATATATATATATATATATATATATATACACACACACACACACACACGTACATACATACATACATACATACAAATAGCGTGTGTATGTGTGTTTGTGTATGTGTGTGTGTGTCTGTGTGTGCACATTCACTTCACATGTATTTTTATAGAAAATTGAGTGAAATAAATAAAATTACCTATAAAGGAAAAATGGTATTTTGGAAGATAAGCGAGATGAAGTTTAAACAAATACTAATATTCAACTAATGTATACTAAATGAGTTGGTGATTACATTCTAAAATATATCCAAAATATAATATATATTTTATTTGTTTGTTTTTCGAGACAGAGTTTCTCTGTTGTAACTCTGGCTGTCCTGGAACTCACTCTGTAGACCAGGTTGGCCTCGACCTCACAGAGATCTGCCTGCCTCTGCCTCCTGAGTGCTGGGATTTTTAAAGGTCTGCTCCACCACTGCCAGGCTTCATATGTATATTTTTAATTGTATTATAGTGTGTGTGTGTGTGTGTGTGTGTGTGTGTGTGTGTAGGACAGAGAACAACCTTCCTCTCACCATGTGAGCCATGGGTATTGAAGTAAAGAACCATATATCTCATTAAGAAAGCAGTTCTGAAAACATTACAGTACGTATTTGTTGTAATGTTACAAGTTCCTTCTTCATATAGACCTGATCATTTTTTCAGTCAGTAGGTTCTGGATTTGAACATCAGCTCAAATCGCAGTACTATGCAAGGACTCATGACATTTTATGGTAGCTACTGTCCTCAGTCTCCTCATCTCTCATTCTTGCCACTTATTACAGATATTAAGCAGAACCCCTTATCACTTGCTCCTTATTTTATTCCTAGCAATGCCACAGGTAACAATCATCACAATTCTATACAGATTAGTTTTCTGTATTACTACTCCATGATATGCTTCTTGGAATACCTGAAACTGAGGAAATTGTAGAAATCAGATATTTATGTAATCACAGTTGTAGAAGCAAGAAAGCATGACATCAAGACATTAGCAAGGCCAGCCACTGGTTTCAACATGATATTTACTGGTGCATACTCCCTAGGAAAGAAGCATCTCACACATCAGAAGGTACACTAGATGCAGTAAACTTATTCCATCAAGTGTTTTCACAGTGGAATTAATGCACTCATGAGGTGACCACATTCTAACAATAATACTTCAGTGATTAAGTGTTTAAAACATGAGTTACAGGCCACATTCAAACCATAACAGTTTCCGTGTGTGTGTGTGTGTCTGTGTGTGTGTGTGTGTGTGTGTGTGTGTGCCCCTTCAGCTTTACTAGTCCTCATACTTCCTTATTCTGGCAGCTTAATGGTAGTATATGAGATCTATTACTTTGGATCACTTTCAGCTCTGTGATGTCTCCTCCAACTAGCCATGATCCACAGAGCCATCATTGAACTCTTAGTAATGCCACTGGCTTCCTCATCAGTGCAGTTTTGATGACTGTAGTGAATGATTTATCCTCTGTGTCTTCCAATAGAACCTATCCTCTGCTGTATTAGTTACCCTTATATATAACTATCTTAGCTATTCTAACCACATATCTCAGAACCTTTATTTCAACCTCTATCCTCTACCAAAACAAATTAGGCATTTCAATTTTACTCTGTGGATCAGTCTTCTTCTCCAAATATATAAATACATGCAATTACCTGTGGTGGTTCTTTTTTTTTTTTTTGTCAGTTTGGCTGGATTGAAGGGATTCCTAGAAAATTGGTAAAGAATATTTCTTGGTGTCCTATGGGGATGTTTTCATTGGAGATTTTCATGTGTAATAGTAAACAGAGCAAAGAAACCCATCCTGCATGTGGGCAGGACCATTCAGGGATCCAAGATACAATTAAAAATAAGAAGTTTTTACGTATATTCAATACTTTAATGAGCCTGTTATTTTACCACTGTCATTTGTAAACATCAAGTACAATTCTGCCTATAGATATAAATTTGCACCAATGACTTTCCAGAGGGCTTTCAGATATTCATTATCTGAACTGGGATTCATTATCTGTTGCTTTGAAGCTTCCATATTGTTATCCAGACTCTTATCCTCACCTTCATTGTAAGTTAGAGAAAGTTTCAGGATAATGGAGGTCCAAAAAAAGTATGATCTCTGAAAGAATTCCCTGGTATCTTGAGATGACCATTGTGGCTATTAGCCATCTCATTATATGTGCATTTTTCCTACATAAATGGAAATCTGAAGATATAATTCTTACCCAAAGAAAATGCCTTGTTCTAAGTTCCACATCCTGGTTGGAAACGCTTGGAAGACAAAAAGAACTGATGATATATGTGTGACTAATGTGAACCATAATGGTGTTACTAAGCCTGTAGAACCTGGAAAGTGTAGGCAAGTATAGAGCTGGCCTACCACTCAGTGAGAATCTTTGCCTGAAAATTCTCTTCCATTTACTAAGCAAATGTTCCTATCTCAATAAATTCTTACTATTCAAAAATATTTCCAAAATTCCTTAACAAATATCTCAAATGAAGTTCTAATGATACTTATGTGAATAATGTTTATAACTACTATTTGATATTTACAATTGATACTGGTATATAGTCTCACTTCTCCCTTAAGGGGATCAATATGTCCCCAAATAAACTTAAATTTCAGGCTAGCCACCAAGAAAGTATGGTAGATAATCTTCTGAAACATCAGTTTATTCATAGTACAGGAAACTTCTGCAGCATCTTTCCTATGTGAGAGAAATGTTGATTTTCACTGAGTAGTACACCAACTCTGTACTTGTCTACTTCTTTCCAGGTTCTACAGGCTCAGCAACACCATACTGTTTAAAGGTAGCCACTCATATATTATCAGTTATTTTAGTCTTCCAAGCTTTTCCAACCAGGACTCAAAACTCAGAACAAGGCAATTTCTTTGGGTAAAAAATGATATCTTCAGCTTTCCATTTCTGTATACATTACTGTTTTCTCCTAGCTGAAGAATATAATGTCCTCCTTGTAAACTATTAAGGAAGCTTTTTAAATAATTAATATTTAACTGGATATTAACTACCTTCTACTAAATGGCAAAACACATTTGTGAAGAACAGCCAATGTCACTGTCTTTGTTACTACTCCCACAAGTATTTTAAATCTTTGAATAATTACATTGTCAAGAGAATTTTCTTCTAATGGGAATTTTTCCTAATTCACAAAAAGTGAATGTTTTAATATCTAAATAATAAATATATATCCATTTGGGAAGAGATTGCTCTAGCATCAAAATGTTTCCATGCTACCTGTTTTCTCAGAACACATCAGATAAAATTATTGTCATTATTACTGATATTATTATTATTACTAATGCTAATACTATGTATTGATTCAGGTTTCCAGGAAGCAGATATCATGTTAGAATTCAAAGTGTAATATATTTATTAAAAGAAATGTTTATAAACTATAAAGTATAAAGATAGCAAATGCAGGGAAAGGGTAAATTGGAGATCTCCAAAACTCTTCATTAATGGCTTGGATACTGCAAATGGTTTCTGCTAGAGAACTTTCAAACAATGATACAGGTGAAGAACCTGTGGAAAGGTATAAAATAATTCAATATAAGGAGTTTCTAACTACAAGCCAATAGCCAGTCACCAAAATTGAATATTCAAGGAGTTCCTTACAGGGCTGGAGTGAGCAAGCTGCATTATTGAATGATCCAGCTAGGTAATTAACTAAAAGCAGCCCTGGGAGACCATGGTCTCATCATGAATGCTGTGATAGATTCCGAAAGTATATGAGCCAGAAAATGCCACTCAACTACAAATCCTTCTGCCATAATCCAGAAACATGGTGATTATGGTGATGATTTTGTTGGCCCCTCTTTCCTATAGCATAAGTCTACTCCACATTTTTTACTTTAATGTAATTTACTAAAGTATTTTACAAAACCATGTGCATTTCCCAAGAAGCTTATAAGTCCTTTGGGATTTTGTAAAACAATAAAGACAGAAAGCAAACTCTAGTAAGAAATCAGAAGTTCTTAGACTAGAGTGAAACAAGCAATGTGCTTGCTTTAGGCACAAAACTTAATGAGACATTTATTCTCATATTTACAGAAGTGCTCAGTATTTGGGGTTATGTCAACAAAATAACTGATTACATATTTCTAGTGTACAAACCACCAAAAAAGAAGAACAAAACAGGGGTGAAAACACCCCTGCTATTCTACTGGAGTATTTGATACAGAATGCAAGAGTACAGTATGGATATGGCAAGGAAATGAAGTGTGGAGATACATAATGGACTTATAAATGAAACAGGTAGCTAATTATACAGCATCTATCATAATTCTCCTTATTTGAGATTAAAGATGAGAAAGCAAAGATTTACATGGTAGGGAAAGGGTAAATTGGAGATCTCCGGAACTCTTCATTAATGGAAATGGTTTCTGCTAGAAAAGACTGCAACACTCACATATCCTGGGACTACTTTTGGGTAGCTTGGAAATACAAAGCACTGCTTTGCCTAAAATAGGATTTCAATCTATGTTGTACTGACTCTCACTCAGGTTTCTATTCCACAGTGTCACCATAAAATCTGTTCACCTATGATGCTCTGAAGGTATCAAGAAACTGCTAGTAAGAGCTCAGTATGTATGGCCTTGAAAACAAATTACATGGCCCTGTTACATAGACCTTGGCCCTGGCAGTCTGCCCTGAGAGATGATGTATGCTAATTCAAGACAGGAGATGGGATAGTTGCTTTTGCTAGCCTCAGTGAAACCCATAAATAGATGGAGCAGCCCCCAAAAACTAGCTTCACAAACCCTACTCAGACCTTCATAATACCAGGAAACTGATAAGCAGCACAACATGAAAAGGCAGGCATCCATTAATTCCCAAAAGCCATCAGTATGCCACTTTCGACATTAATGGGTATCATGCCAGGTCTATATACATCCAAGTCCTTGTGTAAGCTCAGAACACTGTCAGATACTCTGTCCTCACTAAGGGTCACAGTACACAATATAGACCTCAGCTTAAAGAAATGGCCCTGTCCACATAATCAGATGACCACTTTTTAACTACTAGACCAAATAGAATTAACTTACATAGATACATAAGAACAGCCAAAATCCTAACAATCCAGAAAAAAGTGGAACAATATGGTTCACAACACTTGATGCCAAGTATGCTAAGCCCAGAGCTGCTAATGAGTTTAACCCATCTAAAATAATGACAACAAGAGTTAAAAGAATCACATAAAGGAAAAATTATTTTTCTCCAATGAAATTTCACTGAATATATTAACCACACTTGAGGGCAGGCCCCATGTCCAGTAGTAGATGACCAACAAAAATAAACTCAATGGTATCTTTGAAGACATTTGTGTCATATTCCTACGTTTGGGCATTTTTTTGTCTTAATGGTCTTTTGCTTGTATGTTTTCTGATTTTGTGTTTTTATGTATTTTGTTTGCATGTGTACCTTGCATTTTTTCTTTATTTTTTTAAAATTCTGGCTTGTTTCAGTTTTTACTTTGCCTATTTGTTTTGTAAAGAGAGAAAGAAAGGATGTGGAGTTGGGTGGGTGAAAAAGTAGGGAGAATTTGGGAGGAGTTGAGAGAGAGGAAAGTATGATCATAATATCTTGTATGATTTTTTTCAATTAAAATATCACACCAGAGGAGACACAAAGCAAATTACTGTAGGAGATAAGGCCCTACAGTAATTCTCCCTCCCTACTTGCACACCAACTCCAACATGCATCACATCACTCTCTACTATCACTAAAGAAATTAGTTGAGAAACAAGGCTTGCCTTTAATATAATAAAATTTTAAGAGTCACTGCAGTAGGAAGAAAAGAATTAACCATGTCATCCTCTCCCCAATTTTAAATAACCCATATGCTGGAAATGCCCCCACTTAAGATGGAAAGTAAATTAAATCCAGGGCTTAAACTTAAAATCCTGTACCAGCTGGGTTCTGGTGGCACATGCCTTTAATCCCAGCACTTGTGAGGCAGAGGCAGGCAGATCCCCGTGAGTTCGAGGCCAGCCTGATCTACAGAATGAGTTCCAGGACAGCCAGGGTTACAACAGGGAACCCTTGTCTTGAAGGAAGGAAGGAAGGAAGGAAGGAAGGAAGGAAGGAAGAAAGGAAGGAAGGAAGGAAGGAAGGAAGGAAGGAAGGAAGGAAGGAAGGAAGGAAGGAAGGAAGGAAGGTCTGGCACAGTGAACACAAGTAGTAAGCAAAGTCCCCACTGTCAGGGTCTAAATGTGATATGTACCCCAAAGACTAGTATGTCTAGATACTTGTTTCCCAGATGGTGCATTTTTGAGGAAATTTTAGAAATTATAATGTAAGCCATCTAGGGAGGGCTTTTGAAAATTATCCCCCCCTCCAGTTCTTAATAAATACTTTTGTCAATATAGATAGTTACTTCTACCACCATGCCTTCAGGAAGTAAGACTTGGCTGTCAAACCAAAAGCCTGGCCCCCAGTAGCTTACATTCTCCAGCAAAAATCCATGTCATGAAGGTTCTAAAAGCATCTAAAACAGTGCCATCATCTGGATATTAAATGTTCAAACACATAATCACTTGGAGGATATTTCACATTCAAACCACAAGAGATACTTCCACCAAAGTCCCAATAAAACCCCATAGGGAGCCAGAAAGTGTGCAGTAGGTTCAGATTCCTTGTCTTGAACTATTGAATAAGTTGTGTCAGATCAAGTGTAAGTGAAACCTAAGTTTCAGTGGTGATCCCAGGATATTGGAAATGTCAGAAATGTAGGCCATTAAGAAAGAAAAGGCACTAGAGATAGATGAAGAGAGGCCAAATATACAGAAAAATTAAAGGGCCTTAGAGTCATAGCTACACAAACCTCCAGGTCATTCCAAAATACTCTAATCTTTTCTCAAAAGAATGCATCTATAATCTAATTGTCTACTGGTAGTCCTTACCCATTAAATTTTCTGCTTTCTGTTGGAGAAGTTTATTTTAGTTATGTTAGAAATTTTTTTATGCACTGTTGGAAAAAAGGGATGCATAAGCCCTGGCATTTTGTGTTGTCTGCAGGTGTTGGATTTCTGTGGGGGATGTTTAGTAGCTTATGATCTGCACATGGTATCAGTAGAGCACCTAAGGAGTTCTGAATCTATAAAGTACCTGGGCGCAGATGCTCAGTGTTCCACTGTGAGTATGGCAAATCTGCTGAGATTTGACTGTGTTTGGACTTATGAATATACCTCCATGTCTTCCTTCCTGAGATGCCCCAGCAGCAGCATCCTACTATAAGTGCTATACCAATGTGGAACACTGACATCACACCAGCTAATACAACATGGAGACAAGGAACGAAGAGAAATTCCAGACCTTGAGGAGTCTGGTAAAGTATGCTCAGGGAAGCTACCAAAGGATAGAGATTAAGGTATTAATGGAAGGCTCCTGAAGGAAGAGTAGAGAGAGAAAGGAAATAAGTCTCTATGAAGAGAAAGTTGTGAAAATTAAGTGAGAAAGAGGGTTCAAAAGTGAGAGCTATAGAAGGCCTTTAGAGAAAGACATTTTCATTAGAGATAAAGAATTCAGCTGGGAACAAGAAAAGGCAAGATTCTAACTGCTTTTCATAATCATGGAGCCAACATTCCCTCCTACTGCTGGTGGTAGCCTGCTGCTTCACAAACTGAGTTTTCTGATAGCTGCTTTGTATGTGTGTGAAGCTCCAGATCTTGTATTTAAGGTCTACGAAGAAGGGTATATGTTTCCCCTTAGTGGTGGTGAGAAAGAATGCCAAACCACAGAATGTTTCAACTGGAGATTCTTCCCACTGGCCCAGGACTCCCTGCTGTTATGGAAGCCACAGCTTGGAGCCAAAACAAACTGCTTAGTTAAATTGAACAGATTTTTTTTTTCCCTCCAAACCTGACTACAAGCTGTCTAGACACATCTGCAATGGTGAGAAGAACTCCATCCCATGAGGGAACCCTTCCTACAGACAAGGTGACCACTTGCTTCTCCTGCAAACCAGACTCCATCTTAAAATCTGGAAAGTGTTTCCTAAGGTACAGTGCACAGAAATTGCCTAGGTTCCAGAATTGGCCTAGGTTGTATCTCGTTCTGGCAGCTGAACTTGGTACTGTAAGAGTCACCTAGAGGTTGCTGGTTTTGAAGACATGAAAGGGTCTTTGGAGAGCAGCTGAGGCTTGGCACGGTAAGAGACCAGGAGAGGCCATTAGTGAAGGTGTAGGCAAAGTAGTAGTTGAAGGCCTAGATGAAAGGGTCATGCAGAAAAGTTGAGACTTGGCACCATGAAGAGTCAAGGAGAGGCTATTGATGAAAGTGTGGCCCAGTTGCAGCAAAGGACCCCAGCAGTTTTTGAGATGTCACTACTATGGAACTACCACCAAGAACAGCAACAGCTGTTGAGTGAAACCAGCTAGAGCCTGGAGGATAGATTGTGTGTGCTACAGAGGGCAGAGCCAGATCCAAGTCCTTTGGAGGAGCCCAGAAGATCATGAGGGAATTTCAGATAATGGAACATTGATAATGTTATCCTGCTGTCCAAAGATATTGAGAAAGTTTGATAGATGCTTGGTTTCATTTGGTCCTGTGCATTAACAACTTGTGATTGTTCCTCTTGTAAATAGCTTTTCTAATATAGTGTTAAATTGTGTTGTAAAGGCAAAGTTTTTTTTTAATATACAGAAAAAGGGAAATGTTGGGGAAGCTTTTTTTTTGTTATGTTTGAAATTGTTTTATGCACTGTTGGAAAAAGGGATGCACAAGCCCTGGCATTTTATGTTGTCTGCAGGTGTTGGATTTCTGTGGGGGATGTTTGATTGCTTATGATCTGCACATGGTATCAGTAGAGCACCTAAGGAGTTCTGAATCAATAAAACACCTGGACACAGATGCTCAGGGTTCCACTGTGACTGTGACACTGGTCAGGATGGTGGTTCCCTCTGCTGAGGTCTGTCAGGGTTTGCAGTTATGAAATATGCCTCCTTGTCCTTACTAGCTGAGCCTACACAGCAACATACTACAACAACTTCCTCCAACACTGTCACACAATTAAAGAATACATCAGGCCATTAGACTCCAGGGAAGCTACACATAAACAATATCCAAACTGTAGCAGCTAGCTAGCTATGCAAACTATGTGGAAAGTACTAGAGACCAACAAAATCTCACTATTCCCATCTATATGATTTAAATTTTCTTGACTAAATTCCAAATCTAAACCTATTTGTTGAAATCACACTCATAGAAACATGCACACAAATGTTAATGAGTCATGACATGCTGATTACTTTGGTGTTACATACAGTTTTTATTTGGTAATTAAATATTTTCAAACAAAGGCATCCAAATTATGAAAAACAGAGCCTTACATACTTGTACTCAGCCTAGTAAAATATTTTAATGAGCTATCACTAGGTTTATAGTGTTGAATGAAAATAATTCTGATAATTAAAATCAAAGTAGCTTAAACAAAAAAAATTTTTGTTTGTAAAACTAAAATTCTAAAACAAGCTAACGTCTCAAAAGTCATTAGACTACACACAACATCCCTCCATTTGTGTATGTTCACACATGTGTGCAGTAGAGATTAAACCTAAGATCTCAGTTCTAGGTGGCAATTTTCTTTCTCTCTTTCCTCTCCTATTCCCTCTTTTCTTCATGAATCCTATACCCTCTTCCTTGTCTTTCTTCTCTTTCATTATTTATTTATTTAGGTTTTTGAGATAGGATCTCTTTGTGTCACCCTAGCTGTCCTGAAACTCACTCTGTAGATCATACTGGCCTCAAACTTAGAGATCCTCCTGGCTCTGCCTCCCTAGTGCTAGGGTTGATGGTGTGCCCCACTACCATACTGCTCTCATTTCTTTATTTTTGTTCCATTTTTTTCTCTGGAGACAATCTAGACTTATGCTTGTAAAATTTATTTCAAATGATAATAAAGTATCAAGTTTGTATATATTCATGGGGTACCTTGCAATATTTCAATGTATAAACATTGTAAAAATTACAAGACTCCCCTCTAGACAGAGAACTTACTCTAGCTAAAATACCAAAATGCTAGGCAGAATAACAGCCTTCCCCCAGAGATGTCTGCCTCCTAATCTCTGGAATATATGAAAATTTGATGTTGCATAGTAAATGAAATTATATTTGAAAGTTTAATTAAGGTTGCTAATCATCTGACTTTCAAATAAGGAGACTTCTCTAGATAAGCATCTGCACTTATTGTATTCTCAAGGATCCCTAGAAATTGAGGAATGAGTTAGTGTCAGAGTAATATTACGATTCAAAGCCATGGTGGGCAGCTTTAATGAGGAAGGAAGGCACAGTGGGCTAAGGAATACAGATTGCCTCTAGCATGTAGAAAATGCAAGGGAACACGTTTTAACCTATATTCTTCAGGAATGAGTATAAACCTTGTCCACACCTTGATTTTATCCCAAAAAGACTGTTATTTCATTTAAGACATCCAAAAGCAGAAGAAAAACTTGTAGACCTTAGTTCAGGTTCAAAGACTTTTTTATTTCTTGACTAATTCAATCCCTGGTCCTAGTCCTAGAGCCCTGGAGCATTATGGCCTCTGTACAATCTACTCTTAAGCCTAGAACTGGAAGCCTTCAACCTCCCCAGACAATGTAGATGATTTAAGACTCTGAGACTTACTGCTGACTGAGCCACTCTGGCTTGCTCCTTCTGAACTCAGGGCTGTAATGAACTCAACTCTCCTGTTCAACTCACTCATTGTTTTAGCTCAAAATCCTCTCCAAGCTACCTGGTTCAAACTGACTCATTATTGCCTTCTGACACTGACTTCTGCCAAACTGCATGTGTGTCTCTGTGTCAGACTCCTCAGACTTCTACTTCTGTAACTAACTGCTTCTTCAGACTGCCCACCTCATACTGCCTCTGTAACTCTGCTTCTCTGTCTTAACCTCAGTCAAATCGTCTCATTGTGTTTGTGTCTTGTCCCCTATGTCTTATCCTCTGACTGCTCAGGACTGAACAGACAGAACTCAGAACCTGCTTTTTTATTTTTTATTTTTTTTTCGAGACAGAGTTTCTCTGTTGTAACTATGGCTGTCCTGGAACTCACTCTGTACACCACGCAGGCCTTGAACTCACAGAGATCTGCCTGCCTCTGCCTCCCAAGTGCTGGGATTAAAGGCATATCCCACCACTGCCCAGGATGAACCTGCTTTTTCTATCATGATTGTTGGATGTGTTCTCACTCTAACTCACTCTGCTAACTCCTCCTCTGATTCATCAATTTGCCTGCCTTTCACCTTCACTTATCTCAGATGTCACTACCCATCTGACACTGACTCCTTCAGAGCTCTGCTTCTTGTCTCCCAAGTGTTGTGAATAAAGGCATGCGCCACCATTGCCTTCTGAATACTGGGATTCAAAGTGTGTGCTACCACTGCTTTCTGAATACTTGGATTAAAGGTGTGTACCAATATTCCTTCTACCCTAGAGTAGCCATGCTGATGGATTAAATGATTAAATACTCTTCTACATAAACTACTGAATAGTGACAATATTTTCTTTTAAAATTATTTATTTTCAATTATATGTATGTGGGGAAGGACTATATTCACACAAGCTAGAATTCAGTCTCAGATTCCTTGAAGGTGTAGTTGCAGGTGGGTTACCTGATATGCATGCTGGGATTTGGACTTGGGTACTCAGCAAGTTTAGCAAGCATTCTTAACCATTGAGCTTTTCCAGCCCCTCTATGTGCTACACAGTAGGAACTCAATAGGCATTTTCCTAGTTCTCTTTCTGGTGCTATGATAAACACTGCAACAAAAAGTAAAATTGAGGAAAAAAAGGTTTATCCCAGCTTACAGGTAACTATCCATCACTGAAGGAAATCAAGGCAGGAACCTGGAGGTAGGAACTGAAGCTGAGATCATGGAAGAAATCTAACTGGATTGTTTCCCATGGTTTGATCAGCCTACTTTTTGATACAGCCCAGGCCTAACTGTGTAAGAACGTACTCTCCACAGTGACTTTCGTCTCCTGTACCAATCAGCAATCAGACCCACAGGTCTGCCCACGGGCCAATATAATGGTGACAGTTCCTCAATTGTGGCTCTCTGTCTTCAGGCAGATTGACAACCAACACTGGCAGTGAAGTGGAGTTGTTTAGATTAGTGTGTTATTTTAGACTGATGGAGTCAGATAAGTTGGGTTTGAATATGCATCTACTTAATAACTTTACGAATTTATGAGATGTTGATCCTTTGTGAATCTTCATTTATTTCTCTATAAAATGAAAGTGTAAATAATGGAGTATACCTTATTTAGCTGTGAAGACTTTTGAATATAAAATTTTAGCTCAGTCTGGTGCATAGTATATAGTCAATAACTATATAAATATATAACTATATAATTAACTTTAATCTTATATACACTTGACAAGAGAGGACTGTGAGTCACATGGAGGTAGTGAGTCAACCAATGAAAAGAAGAGGTCATTCAGAGGAAAGATTTTAAAACTAATTTTAGCCAGGCTTTGGTGGCGTACATCTTTAATCCCAGCACTCAGGAGGCAGAGGCTGGTGGTTCTCTGTGAGTCCAAGACCAGCCTGGTCTACACAGTGAGTTCCAGGACAGCCAGAGTTACATCAGGAAAACTCTGTCTTGAAAACCAAAGAACAATAAAAATAAAAGTAAGTAATAAATAAACCTTACCCATCCATGAGCATGATAAAACTTTCCATTTTCTAATATCTTCTTTAAATTGTTTCTTCAACGTGGTATAACTAAATATATTAAGATGTTTAATATCAAAAACATGATCTTCTGACCCAGACTGTGACTACCCAGCCACCAAAAGAGAAGGAAGGCAGACTCCTAGCCTAACCCTCCCACCAGAACATTCTTTTTACCCAAACTCCAATCCACTGTGATCTCCACATATCTGATCCCTCCCACCTCTCCCTACCTCTGCCTTCCTGAGTCCCACACACCAACTGGGGCAGACATCTTCTGATCCAGACTGTGACTATCCAGCCACCAGAAGAGAATGTAGGCAGACTTCTTGCCAACTCTCCCACCAGATCATCCTGCTCCCCCAACCCCAATCCACCACAATCTCCCCATATCAGCTCCCTCCCACCCATGCCTAGCCTCTGATGTCTGAATCTCACATACTAACTTGAGCAGACATCTCCCATACTATAGTACAACAGGGTAACCAGCAAACAGGTAGGAAACCTACTTGCTCAACCTTCCAACTAGAACAAGCTGTGCCCCCCAAAACTTAATCCACGACCATCTTTCTACCACCCATATCAAACCTCAGCACCATTGCCATCCACCTGAGTCCCAGATACCAACTATACCAGATACCTCACATACCAGCAAGAGACAAGAGAGCAAACCAGAAGAACAAGTAGGAAGTCTGCAAGCTCTGTATCTCAAACCCCAACCTTGGCAGAGACACCATGCTTGACAAGGGGCCATAAAGAACAGAATATCAGAGAAAGAAAAAGAAACTGAGAAACAAGACACCCATCCAATAAGAGAAAAACTCAGGAATTTTGCACCTAAACCAAGAATCACCCAAAGTCCAAATGCCAAAATGACAGTGCAAGAACACAATCAACAACCAGTGCATTATGGCACCACCGGAGCCCAACTATCCTTCTACAAACCCCCCCCCCCAACATTCTTACACAGGCAAAGCAGAAAAAAGAATCTTGCAACCAACTTTATAAAGATAATAGAGGTCCTTAATGAGGAACTGAATAAATCCCTCAAAGAAATCCATGAAAAGAAAAACAAACAATTGGAGAAATTGAGTAAATTCATCAAATAAACAGGAAAACACAAACTATAAGAAGAAATGAATAAATCCCTGAAAGAAAGCCAAAAAAATAAAAAGAAAGCCAACTAACAATGGAAGGAAACAAAACTGTCCAAGACCTGAAAATGGAAATAGAAGCCGTAAAGAAAACACAAACTGAGGGGATCTTGGAAATGAATAAGCTAGAAAAATGATCAGGAACTATGGAGGCAAGCTACAACAACAGAATGCAAGAGATGGAAGAAAGGATCTCAGGAGTTGAAGATACTATAGATGAAATAGATATGTCAGTAAAGGAGAATATCGAATCCAAAAAATTACTGACACAAAACATCCAGGAAATCTGGAAAACCATGGAGAGACCAAATCTTCATAAAGTTTACACTCACCATGTTAATTGATGGAAATGACACCTAATTTGCAGATTTGCTTTCCTGTTGGAAAGCAGTTCTGTTTTTTCCTTACACAGAGCTAGAAATGAGGTGGACAGCAAAGAAACCCTAAGTCTTGTTCCATGAATATTTGAGTATCTATTGCTTGCCAAGTAGCTTGGCGCTGGCACTACCCTTCGGACACTGTCACTTTATCCTCACAACTGCCTTCCAGGGGAAGATGCTCTGATCTGCACTAAACAGCCTTAGAATTTGGAGATAGTCTTCATCTCTCACGGCCTCCATGTTCCCAAGTGCAAAATGAGATCATATTACCAGAAAGGTTCCTCAGGATATGGTGGTGAGGATGAGTAAGGCATAGACCTCTGAAAACTATGTTCCCAAATTCTAGGATAAATACATGAATACACATGTGCTGAGTGACCAGGAAAAGAACAATGAAGCTACAGTTGGAATCCTGGAATCTGCTCCTCCACAAACTACAGCTGTGTGTGGGCATATGTGCCCTATAAGGCTCCATTTCCTTACTGCACAATGGAAGAACTACCAACCTTAAAAGGCTACTTAAGAGCTCCAGATCTTTTCAATATGGAGACAGAATGTAAAACTTTGATAGGATCAATTCTTTATGAAGTCAAGTTGAGAATAAATATAAATTTGAATTCTAAGAGAATCTTTAAAAAAAGCACAAAAGACAACTGTAATCACTGTTTTTTTATTATTATTCTTTTGGGTTCATTGTAAAAGGCAGTTTATTTTTGGTAACTCAATCCTCAGTCCTAGAGGGTTTCAGCCTCTGTACAATCCAATCTTAAGCCTCAACCTAGAAGGCTTCAGCCTCCATACAATCTAATCAGCAAACCTAAACCTAGAATGTTCCAGCCTCCAAGACTTACTACTGACTGAGTTAACTCTGACTGGCTGTCTTCTGAAGTACCTCTTTTCACTCTGAACTGTACTGTGAACTCCAAGCTGTAAATCATAAACCATCTGTTTCTAACTCTCTGCTTTCTTTCTCAGATCATCCTTGACTAGATCTACTCTTCTAAGGTTCTCCTTCCGAACTGAACTATCTGTGAGCTGACTGCAGTCAAACTACCTGACTGAACTAACTCTCTGCTTCTCTCTCTGATCTCTGGCTCTATCACCCTGCTTCCTCTCTACTTCTACTTTGCTTCCCTCTCTGAGCTCTCAGCTACTTGTCTCTCTACTGATTGTTCCTTTTATATGCCAGAGTTGGGATTAAAGGCATGTACTACCTTGCCTTAACCACAGTAATCCCTTTCACCTAGCACTAACACAAACAGGACAGGATTAGTCTGACTAACATTCTTTCTGCTTTCCAGCTGGATCACACAGGCCTCAGTACATGATTCCTTGCTAGAACAGCCATGCTGCTGAATTAAAGGATTAAATGTCCTTGTACAGTCTCTGTTCCAGATTACTTTGTATTTCTGTGATAAACACCATGACCAAAAAGCAACTTGAGGAGGAAAAGGTTTATTTCATATTACAACTTACAATCCATTATGAACAGAAGTAAAGGCAGGAACACAAACTTGGAGACAGGGTTTGATGCCAAACTTGATGCCCAGGTTTGGCATCACCCACCATGGGCTATCCTCCCCCATCAATCATGTATCCTGAAAATGCAACATAGACTTGCCTATATACCAATTTAATGGAGACATTTTTTCAATTGAAGTTTCTCTTCCCTGATGAGCCTGATTTGTGTCAAATGGGGAAAAAAATAACTTAATCAGCACAATAACCTACTGAGTCCCAAACCAGCAGTTCCTTAAAGTATCTAACTCCCACTTTGAAAACATGAAATGGGGGCTGACAAGATGGGTCAGCAGGTAAGGATATTTGCCATCAAACCTGATGACATGAATTTGATCCCTGGAGCCCAAATCATGGAATGACAGAATAGACTCAATAAAGTTGTCCTCTGACATTCACATGTGTGTTATAGTGTATTCACACACAAACACACACACACACACACACATACACACACTAACTTTTTAAGTGCCATGACTAAGATAGTTAAGAGAGATGAAAGAAGAACTCTTGATATTGGAACCTCAGCTACCAAAGGAGGTTCACAGTAGAGAGTGTAAAGACTACAAAGAGCAGCAATACATCAAAAACTGAAGATTCTGAAAAAAAAATGACTGTCTAATCTTCCAAAGATAGATAAGATAGATGAAATGTCAAGATGTTGGGCTCAGTATTTGATCAGTTAAAAGCATTTTATTTTGTTCTCATTCTATTACGTGTTCAGTGTTAAAATGTTTGGCTCAAATTAGGACTCACATTACTGCTATGGCTTTACTGCTCATGGTGTATTTCTTCAATAGTTAATATCCCTGGGTTACAGGATTTGAGAAGAGAGAACATTTGTATTTTCTCATTTGCACAGGTGTGTGTGTGTGTGTGTGTGTGTGTGTGTGTGTTTAATTGTAAGCATGAATTATTTTTACATAATATTATAATAAAAATATTCCTTCTGAATTAAACTTAACTATTGTTGAATGAAAAGTAATTTCACTGCAAGTTCTGGATGACTAACAGAAAAACTATTCATCAATGATATGACCTGCCTCACTTGGAAATGAAAAATATCATAAATTTGTTAAATGGCTTCATTGTTTCAATTACATTCTCTGTTCTCATCCCAATCTTTAAACTTTAAATCATTTTGTATCATTGATTACACTAAATGTTGGTAGTGAATCACAGGTGAATTTATATATTGCCAAATGAACCCTAGATCCTAAAATATACATATTTAATTGTGCTTATTATAGAGCAGTACGTGGGTGTGCAGACTAGAATAAGTCTCTCCCTCAAGCAAATCCCTCCTTGGAATTAAATGCCAATTTCAGAACAGAATGTGAAAGGTGCCGCGGACCAACCCAGCCGGGTCCTCTAAGTCCAGGGAGAATCAGGAATCTGGTACTCAGGTGGGCAAGGAGTCGGCGAAGTGACAAACAGACACAGACACAAGAATGTGTTGAATCTGAGTGTAATTTGCAGCAGTGAGCATCAGACTTATATATTATTTTTAATACAGGGAAACATAAACATACAAGAATGTGAATAGTGTCAAAATACGTCAGGCCTCTTTTGTGAATTGTCTCAAAATACATATGTCAGGCCTCTTTCAGGGAAATGTGGTTAAAGGATACAATATGTGAAAACAGATCGTACCTTACAATGTGTAAGACAATGTGGTTACTGTTGGCATACAATGTGGTTACGGTTGGCATATCAGTAAGTATACTGTGGTTAATAATTTTTTAGAAGCCAGTTACTGTACTGGTTTGTAATAGAGGGTACCTACTTTTTGAGACTGAGATCAGGATCAAAGTCAGGAGTTACAATTTCAGGGGCTTTTGGAGATTGCTCGACATCTTTTACATCCATCTTAGGTGGGTGGACACTGGAGAGCATTGTAGCCACGCTCCATAGAATAGAATAAAGAGAAGGAAAATGATAACTATCAGACCACAGCCAACAATCGTAACTAGGGCACGACAGGAAAACATCCCTCTGTTTCTAGGGGCGCCAGCCACACTTTCCAGGAGACCAGCTTCCTTGAAACTTTAGCCTCTGTCCGCGGAGCAGGAGTTTATCCCTGTCGCGGACTCTACTGGAGTTGGCTTTAGCCTCTATCCGCGGAGCAGGAGTTTAGGCCTGTCACGCGGACTCCACTGGAGTTGGTGTGGCAGAAAGGTTTTATGAACTCTCCTGGTTTAAACTAATCTCAAAGATCTAGACCTCCCTGGTTAAAGAAAGCAGTTTGAGAAACAGGTTTCACAACTATTTTATAAATATAGTTTTAGAAGGCTATGATAAAGAGGAACTAAACTATGATATATTAAGCAATGCTACCATCTTATGGCCAAGAACGGAAAGTTCAACAAAATGAAGTTGCAAGTAGGCCAATGGAAGGAACATGAATTCAATTAAAAGCAGAAGTATAAAAGCTGTTGATTCAAACCTGAGTATATTAATCTGACAAATAGCAAGTGCAAGTAAAGTGGATGTAAATTTTTTAAAAGGATTCTGCCTGCCTAGAGCCCTCCTCCCAGCCCACATTTTGGGAAACGTCCTCTTGGTAAAGACCCCAGGTCTCACTAGTTCTTCCCCATCATCTCTTTCAGCCTTTCCTTCTAGCCCATATTCATTCCTTTGTGACACTCATGGACCCATAGATTTGCTCTCTCTCAGGGACTCCGAGCCACCACAGTAGGCCGGGACACAGATCAATTCATCTTCATCAGAGAAGCTACTTCTTGAAGTAAATAGTATTTAACACAGACACCACAGCTGGACAATGTGGAGAGTGTGAGTTCATTTGGAGTGCTCAGCCCTAAATGGGATATCTTTCTCAAACCTGTGCCTTCAAGGCTTGGGTATCTATGCAGAACAGGAAGGGAAAAGATCCTAAGAGCCAGAGGTGGTAATTGACACCAAAGAAACAGTATCTTCCCGACACAAAAGGGCAGATGCATTTATGAACTCACAGAGACCATGGCTGTACATACAAGACCCACACAGGTTTCAACCCAGACAAAATCTCAGTCCTGAAAAGGGGAAGTTGACACAAATTTCCACTCCTAACCAAACCCAGTTGATACCTTCTTAGAAAAAGAAAACTAGTTTCCTCTAATAGGATGTTACTGAGTATATCGACCACACTCCAGGACAGATCCTATGACTAGGAGTGGTTGGTCAAGGGAAAATAGATTCAATGTTTTTGTCTTATTCCTAGTGTGTTTCATTTTTTATTGTTGTTGTCTTGTTGAGGATTTTTTTGCTTGTTTGAATTTTTGTTTTTTTCAGACACGAAGGGGACATGAAGTTGGATGAGAAGGATCTGGAGGAGTTGGGGAAGGGAAAATGTGATCAAATATAATGTATGAAAAAAATAAATGATCAAAAGTTACATTCAAATTGAGAATAGATCTCAGCAATTTCGTTACCTGTTAAAATAAGTGTTTATTCAGAAGCCTGTGACTCAGCACCTACTCACAGGGGACATTCACTAGATGCCTGTCTACTTGTGCTCCATTCTAGAAGAAATAGTGACATCTCTTTAATACACTACCACTATTTCTCTACCATCATAGCCACTGCCTCCCACTTGGATATCACCCAGAATCTACTTGACAAATCAAACACGTAAGCACTACTTAAACTCTAATTTTTGGAAAGTTCCTCAGCTAGAATGCCTAGTCATGAGATGTGATTCCTGCACTTCAGGATAGTGATCAACAGATGAAAATAGAATCATTTTATGGAATACAATTTTATGCAGAAACTTACTAGAAACAAGGAAAACTAAGACAGTTTTTACCATGAAATATGGAGTAGTCTGAAGCTCCAACTGTTTGTCATCAACTTTGCCCTGAACGTAGGCAACTCAGATTGCAAGAAGCAGGAAAAGACTAAGATTTCTTCATGTAATAGGGAAAGAGGTTAATTTGAGTCTTGTGTTCATAGGAGAGAAGATTTTGAAATAAAGTGCTCTTTGTGTTTTCTTATCTGTAACCTTTTCATTCTTTATCCATCTTTATAAAAATACTTTTTAGGCATACCTAATGAAAATAAACTAGATAAAGTTTTTGTATTAGTTACATTTTTTAATCCATGCATATAGAGCCAAATAAAATCTCACAAGAGCAACAAAAACACAAAATTAGAATGGTAAAAGACAGAGACACTCAGGACACACTGGCTCCTCAAAGTGGGTAGAAGCAAAGAATAATATATGTAGCTTCATGTACGTGACCCCAAGAAAAAACCTGGATTCCAACAGTATAAAAGTGGGAAAAGCACTGAAATCCAAAGGCATAACATAATAGGAGAGGGTGAGAAATTAAAAACCCCAACCTCTGCTGATCTATGGTTGGTGAGGAGGGTTCCTTCTGTATAGGTAAAAGTGAAAGGCCCAGCAATCTGTCAGTGCAGAAGTTGGCACCTTAACCAGTTACGGTCTAAATGGGTAAGAGACCTAATACCTGCACAGTGGAATGACTGCAGAGAAAGAATTCATATCATCTCACAATAAATTGTAAGGGTGCTATAGGAGAAAAACATCTTCAGAAGTAAACTATTTTTTTTAAGTTTGAGTGCCTTAGGAGTCAGAAAACCCTGTGCAGTCTGGTCTCTGACACCTGATGTTCATTCTGTTGTACTTCCTCAGCAGCATATCTCTATGTCACAAGACAGACTCAGCCTTATGGAGTGACACAAACACTCTAAGTGTGCTATACTAAGGAGAATGGGTATTGAGAGCACAGAAGAGTAAAGATGCCACTCTTAAGAAGCAGAGAATGAGTACACCCTGTGAGACTGGAGTCATGTTGAGTCATGTCTGGTTTCACATGGGTGTCAAGATTTACAAACCTAGGCTCCAGAGCAGCAGCCCATGAAGTGTCTACTTTCACTTTCCAGATGTAAAACCTTGTGACTGCACTACTCTCTTTGTCCAAAAGGCACTCAGCAGTAGTCTCAGACAGGCCCTCTGCCTTCAAGGTACACAGCCTAGAAGCTGCATGATGGAACTTGAATAATGATATGCAAGGTAAAATCCATACCTGGAACCATTATTGGGCAAAAAACCTGTAGCTAGACTAGCTCTGTGAGAACCTACTAGCATTGTTCTGTTAAGAGGATACAATATGAAACTGACTCAACGTTGGCGGAATGGGTCAACGGTTAAAAGCACTGGCTACTCTGTCAGAGGACCCGGGTCAATTCTTAGTACCCACATGGCAGCTCACAATTGTTTATAACTCTAGTTCCAGAGAATCTGACACTCTCACCCAGACACACATGGAGGCAAAATATCAATGCACATAAAATAAAAATAAATGAAAATTTAAAAAAAACAGAAAACAAAAAATAAGATTGTTTTTGAATAAATAAATAAGCTGACTCCTAGTTACTTATTGTTATACCTGTAGATTAATGCATCTCTCAACCTGCATCAGAGAATCTTCTATTTGTAGTAGATTGAGATTAACAAAGAGACTAAGAATTAGCCAAGGCACATAGACTGTGGAGTCCTCAGCCCTAAATGTAATATCTATATCACAATTAACCAGATTTAGATATTGATTCAGGGTAAAAAAAAACTGTTATTCTTTTGTTAATTAATTCATGGTTCTTAGTCCTGGAGCTCTGGAGTGTTTTGGCCTCCATAAAATCTACTCTTAATTCTAGCTAGAACTGGAAGGCTTCAGCCTCAGGCCCCATATAATCTAGAACATTTAAACCTTCAAGACTTACTGCTGACTGAGCCACTCTGACTAGCTTCTTATGAATTTAGAGCTGTACTGACTCTTCTCTAAGCTGTCTAGTTCAAACTGATCTTCTAAGTCATCCAACTGTTTCTGACTGAAATATTATGGCTCTGACTGATTCTCTGACTACCTCAGACTGAATTACTCAGCTCAACTTCAAACTGACTCACTCTTTCCATCTGATACTGACTTCTTCTACCGGGCTGTCTCTGTGTCTCTGTGTCTCTCCTGAGATCTCATTGCACCATACTGCCTCAGTCAGCCACTCTACTCCTCAGTCAGACCACTTCATTGTCTCTGTCTTGTCCCCATTTGCCTGCTTCAGACTGCTTGCCTCATACTGCCTGCTGTAGCTACTGAGCTGAGAGCTTGCTTTTCTAACATGAAAGTTGGGTATGTCTTTATTCTGACTCACTCTGCTAACTCTTCCTCTGATTTGTCACTTTGCCTGCCTCTCACTCTGACTCATCTTAGATGTCACACCCCACAGTGTAACACTGACATCTTCTGAGTTGGCTTCCTGTGTCTGTTTCCACACTCTGTTTCTGTCTTAGGGATTAAAGGTGTGGACTATTACTGCCTTCTAAATACAGGGATTAAAGATGTTTGCTACCACTGCTTTCTGAATACTGGAATTAAAGATGTGTACCAATATTCTTTCTACTCTAGAGCAGCCATGCTGATAGATTAAAAGATTAAACATTCCTATACAACCCCCCTTCCAAAGCACAGGGATCAATGTGGAAGAAAGAGCAGAAAGGCTATAAGAGCCAGAGGCAGTGGTTAAGCACAAGGGAGCAGTGGTCTCTGGATACAGCAGGGCATCAAAACAGACCAAATCCTAGCATAGAGAGGGAAGGTGGACACAAGCCCCAGCAGAGGAATTTTTGACATTTGATAGCTGTTGAGAGAGGGAGAGTCAGTTTTCTTTAAGAATGTACCCTCTGGTAAGTAGATCATGCTCCATCAAAAGATCACACAGACAAGAATATATGGGCAGCTCAAAATGGAAGAAAAAAAAGAGAAACAATGTTGAGCAGGCAGGGAAGAGGGGGTGAATCTGAGAGTAGGTGAGAAAAGGGTGAATTTGTTCAAAGCTCGCTGCACAAAATTCATAAAGAACTAATAACAAAATGAAAGAATGATACTCTGATGGCAGTGGTATTATTTCACTCTAGCTCATTCTAGTGAGCATTTGAGCTAAAAGGAATTCCAACCAGCTTCAGCTGCTTGTGAGTTACTCCCACTAGATTCCAGGCAAGACAACTGAAGGGGAGTTGCCAGTGCCATGCTCAGAGGGTTCACAATTTAAGATGCCCAGAGAAACTTTGTTACTAAGGTAGTAATACAATATAATCTTACTTGCTCCTCAACTGAGAAGAGTTATGATTTTTGTTTCCTTTTTCTGTTTGATTTATCAGTTTGTTTTTGTTTTGTTTTGTGAGGTGCTGGAGATCCAGCATAGGGCTTCACATATGGTGAGTTCATGCTCTGACATTAAGCTACATCCCCTCTCAATTAAGAGATATTTAGTGCAGCTTCAACCAGCACTCAATCCCACTCCAGTGTGGCAGTTACTTCCAACTGAAAGCCCATGAAGAGACAAGCCTTCAGCTGGGAAATGGCTCCAGTTATATACAGGTGCTGATAGAAATGGCCTGATCAGGATGCTGGTGCCAGGTAGACACACCTACAGTAACAGCAGAGAGGAATATTGTAGCTTTTGACACACTTACAGGAGTCCTCTTCATCAGTTCTATCCACATCTTCTCTAACCATGTTTGTTGACAAGAGAGGCTGTGATTGCCACAGAGAAGACTTTGTTACTACTGTCCCTACATCTTTCCATACAATACCTGGAGCCACACCAGGGTCTGATCAGAGACTAAATACTTCATACTTTTCACCAAGACTAGAAAACCCAATAAAAGAAATCCTTACAAGTTACAGTGCTATATATACTACTATCTATAAACAGTACCCATGGAAGCCCTCATAAGCTAATGGGGCCACCACTGTCAATGTAGGCTTAAGCATAGAGAATAATATATCCCGCATATACTTCTATCTTCATTCTCCTCCCTGAATTGCTATAGTGTCCCCAGTCCTGCAAAACTTGAGGAAGGAGCACATCTCTCCTACTCCAGCATAGTATACACTGTGTCAAACTTTAATAACCAATGCCAAAGAGCCTACATGAAGTCTTGGATTCCATCTGACCGCACACACCTATAATCCAGCACTCATCCAGGCTTAGAGGATGGAGGCTTACAAGTCTAAGGACATCTTCAGCAACATAGTAAGTTTGAGGCCTGGGATACTTGATAATGTGTGTGTGTGTGTGTGTGTGTGTGTGTGTGTGCATGCGTGCATGCATGCACTAAAGACATAACTCCTTAATAAGAGATTCTAAAAATATAAACTAGATATACTGCCTGATAATTTAAAAAAAAACTTGTGAGATGCAAGGAAATTTGTGTAAACTATTGAATGAAATTAAGAATACAATGTATATGAATAAGGAGTTGAACAAAGAGGTGGGGATTTTGTAAAAGAACCACTCAGACATCTAGTAAATAAAGTCCTCAGTAAATTACACAAAACACTTCAGTCAAAACCCTTACCAAAAGGCTAAATCAAGTAGAAGAAAGAATATTAATAAAGGTCAGCTTGAACTACAGTATAAGTCCATGTCTCAAAAAAAGTAAGAAAAGAAAGGAAATGAAGAAAGGAAGGAAGAAAGGGAGAGAAAAGAGGAGTAAAGAAAAGGAAAGGAAAAAAGAGAAGAAAAGAACAGAAATAGCAGAGTTTGCCTATGGGTTAGATCTGGTTAGATGTGGGAGTAAAACTTCAGCAAAGGCCTGGACATCCAGAACGGTAGGCTAACTAAAAAAGAAAAAAATAATTAAGGTTCAGGGCTCAGAAACTTTGTTCACTTCAGGAAAAATGTCCTCGATCTTGGGAAAGATATAAACAGAAAGTCTGTAAAACCTCAAATTAACATAACCAGAAACAATCCACAATAGAATACAGCCAAACTGTCTTAATTACAGCACATTTTAAAAGCATTCTGCCTCTGTGTACCCTTCACACTGTTCCCAGTCTCCCCCCAGAGATAAGCATTTATTTGTATTTTGGGCTATCCTTCATTTCAGTATGAAAATAATTAAATATTTACACCTATCTCAGACTTACAGTGTGCACTATTCAAAACAAAATTTCATACCTTAGAGGTTTTTTTTTTTAATTAGCCAGAAATATATCCCAAAGCTCTCCCAGGACAGTATGATTGTCCCCATTTCTTCTTTTTTATTTTTATTTTTCTTCTCTTGCATTCTCTTGTTTTTAGTGGGCTTTTTTAGATTATAATTACATTTCTCTCTTCACTTTCCTATTTCTAAAACTTCCTGTGTACTTCTCTTTCAAATTCATGGCCTCTTTTTTCATTAGTTGTTATTACATACATAATCTGCCTAGTCTGTACAAAGTTACATGTATGTATGTGTTTTCAGTTGGTATTGGATAACCAACTGGTGTGACCTTCCCTGGGCAAGACTATTTCACCTGCTCTCAGCATTCCTTAATTGCCTATAGTTCTTTGTCTAGGGTTGAGGCCTCCTGAGCTTTTCCTTGTGTACTTTGACATGTCCATTAGTGTCATCAGTGTTAATCTCACATTTCTGGTTCTTTTCTACCTATCTGGTAATCTATTATGTGGCTGTTCCGTGTTTTCTTCCACAGTCCTCTGAATTTCCAGGGGTTTGTTTTTTGTAAAAACAGTTTTACACTGAACAGCCTTGTGAATGAAAATTTTCATACTTTTAATATGCATCTTGTGTATATGTTCATATGCATGTGTGTGGCATATGTGTGACTGCATGTGTGAGTATGGGTATACCCTTGAAATTGATCCCTTCATATAGATCTTTGGATTTGATCTCTTCCTAGCTATCTCACAGGCCTATTCCTCTACAGAGGTTACAGCTCAATGTCAGGTGTCTTCCTCAATCTATCTCCTCCTTGTTTTCTGAAGCAAAGGCTCTTGCTGTACATGGAGTTCACCATTTCCACTAGATTGAAGAGGAGCACCCAGGACTTTCCTGTCTTTTCCTCACCAGCACTGAGGTTATTAGGTTAGACCTGGTTTTTTCTGCAGGACTCTGCGATGGAAATTCAAGTTTTCTTGCTTATGCAGCAAGCATTTTATCCACTGAGCCATCTCATAGCCATTGTTATGTATCTTTAAAGTTTGCTTTTACTCATGGGATTCCGAAATCAGAAGTTAATTGTGAACTTCCACTACCAGCTACTCATGATAGCATGGCATGGACTGGATCACCTCTTCAACTCGTATGACTTAAACATATAAAAATATATGAACCAATGAATTTCAAATATTTCACAAAATTTAATATGACAGTGAGTTCTGAGACAAGAGAAACAAATGAATGGCATCCTACAAATGTATAAGCTCACTGTTGTACTACAGGAAGCAAACTTCCAATAGGATCCTACTACACTAAACTGAAGAGCTAGAGTAGCCAGTGCGGAGAGATCAAGGAAGGAGAATATGCAAGGCAGATCCCTCAAAAAAAAAAAAGCTGCATACAAGGTAGGCAGTGGAATATTGCAGGGATTTTTCTCCTCTAATATACAACCAACTTCTACTTGTTTGGAGAATATCCTAGGACAAGGAAGAATCTGTCAGAATGGAGTAGGCTGTATATTTATTGGCTCTCATATAAGGATATAAAGAATTCATGTTTGTAAACAACAGAATTAAGAAACTTTTATTTATTCTTTTAAATTTTCCATCAATATCTTCTGACCCTACACTTCCCCATCCCTCAGCTCCTCCCAGATCCTACCCATTTGTACCCACCCAACTGCTTGTTTTCCTTTCTCTCTCTTAAAAAGAGAAAACAGTCAAACATACACACATGGAGTCTTATTTGTGTTGGCCAACTACTCCTAAGCATACGGCCTTCCCCAGAGTGGATCCACTAAGGAAAACTGATTTTCACTGTTCTAGAAGCTATCAATTGCAGGTGGCTTCTTGGTTAGAGATTGAACTGTGTGTCCACTTTCCTTTCTCTGTGCTGAGATTTTTATCTAGCCTGAAACTTGTGCAAATTTTGTATATGTTGTAACAGTCCCTGTGCAATCATAAGTATATCAAACCTATTGCTTCTGGAAAACAGTTACCTTGGAGTCAGACACCACTTGTGGCTCTTAAAATCTTTCTGCTTTCTCTTCTACATAGATCCCTGGGATATGACAAAGAAAATTTCCTAAAGAAGAAGACAAGGAATGAAGTACTCAGATGCATATTTCCTCTGTAGAAAGGGAAAAACTAGTATTAGACCAATGTACTTTGGAAGCTTGTAATATCATCCAGAGAGTTTTCAAAACAAACATTATAATATTCAAATTATTTCCAAGTATCTCTATTATGTCCCATAATAAATCTAAAAATAAAACTATCTAGAAGCTAACAATGTAAAATTTATAACATCTGGCATCCACTCAAAAAATAAAGGCATGTAAAACAAAAAATTACAACCTATAAGAAGAAGATTCAAGCAATAGACCAATCCCCTAAATGGCAGAGACAACAATATTGCAACAACTTTTGCCAAATTTCTCTACATGCTATCGATCTAAAAGGATAACATGTCCTTCGGTGTCATGGTCTTTTATGTCAGGGCAGTTGAAATGGAACTTTGTGTATGTACAAAAGAAAGATCAAAATTCACTCTTTTTGCTATCTGGATTCTGACTTGACCAAGCACAAAATATTCTGCAATGTCTTTTATCTTTGCAATTAACAAATTGCATATTCATATATAAAGGTCTCCTTATTGTGTATTCTGACTTTTGGTCCACTAGTTTATCTTTCCACAGATTTTTAACACTGAAGCACAGACAAAAGAAGTGTCATATCCAATGCTCATTGCTCATGTGCTTCCATGTGTCCCTCTGTTGCCACTGTGAAGATCCACTTGCTGGACCTTGTTGGCCCTACCCAACATTTTCTGTACAGCCTGCCTTAGACTTAAGGGATACCTAGTAGTCACTTGTCTTCACTCCTGTCTTATACTCACAAGAATGTGGAGAGGGAATATAGTGGGTTTGCTTTCTTCCAATTAGTGATGCCACTCTGCCTTAAGTTCCTTTATCAGAAACATCAGTATCACTGATGGCTCTCAAGTAACAGTCAAATAGTGAGATCCCAGTTGCTCTGTCCTTCAAACATTCATAAAAATTCTTGAGTGTACCCCTTTCCAAGTTTATGTTTGGAATTTCAGAAAATTCTTCCATGTCTAAAACCTTTCCTTAAACCTTTAACATATGTATTATATTTCTTTACATTTTTAAATAAAATGTAATTACATCATTCCCTCTTCCCTTTCTTCCTTCTAGTTCCTCCCATGTTCCCTCCCTCTAACCCTGCCTATTCCTACCAGACTCTCAAATAGATAGCCTCCTTTACTTTGTTATTGTTTTATATATAAGTACATATATATGGAAAAATATATAGCTACAGCCCACTGAGTTCTGTTGAAGTACATGATTATTTAGATCTAGACATTGAATCAATTCAGGGCAGAGGACAGTTAATTTTTTGTCTAATTAAATCACTGGTTCTAGCCCATAGCCCTGAGCCCTGGAGCCCTGGAGTATTTTTCCTCTTTATAATCTAGTCTTAATCCTTGAACTGGAAGGCTTCAGCCTTCATACAATCTAGAACATTTGGCCCTGACCTAAAAGGCTTCCACCTTAGCCTTCCGAGATCTACAGCTGACTGAGCCACTCTGACTAGCTCCTTCTGAACTTTGACTCTTCAGCCAGCTTCTCAACTGTCTTTTCTTAATGACCCTTCAACTGACTCACTGCCTACTCTCTTAACTCTTCTGTAACTGTCCTTAACTGCTGAGAGCCCGCCTTTTCTTGTGAGAGTTGGGCATGTCCTTACTCTGCAAACTCTTCCTCTGATTAGTCACTTTGTCTGCCGTTCATTCTGACTCACTTCAGATATCACTTCCTTTGGGCCACTGGCATCCAGACAGCATAGGCCTCTGGAATATAGACCCTAGCTTTCACACAGGGCTATTCCGCTACAGAGGATATATATATATATATATATATATATATATATATATATATCAGAGCTACCTACTTTGTATTGGATAACCAATCAGGGTGCTCATCCCCGGGAAAAGCAAATTCTCCTTCTCCAGGCAGTCATTAGTTTCCTGTAGTTCTTTGTCTAGGAAAATTCCCCCCACCACCACATTAGCATGCCTATTGATATGGTCATTGTTAAGATTTTGTTTATGAGCCATTTCTTTTCCTTTCTTTTATTCTGTTTTTTCTTTCTTTCTTCAAGAGAGGGTTACTCTTGTTACTCTGGCTGTCCTGGAATTCATTCTGTAGAGCAGGCTGGCCTCGAACTCACAGAGATCCTCCTGCCTCTGCCTCCCAAGTGCTGGTATCAAAGGTGTGCGTCACTACCGCCCAGCTCATTATGAACCATTCCTAAGACAGGCAGTCACACAGCAAGCACTTCCTGGTATTCTGGCTCTTACAATCTTTCTACCACCCCATCTGTTAATTTTGTTCTAGTCATTCAAATCTATAGCATAGAGTGTGGTAATTTGATGCACATATAGAGTGTGTAAAGATCGAATCAATGAGGTTAAAATCTCCATCTTTTTAAACTTTTTATTTTAAAGATTCTGGCTTAAACATACCAATGAGGCATAGTTATAAGTCACAGTTACACGGTTACATATTCTATTTTTATTTTAATTTTATTTAATATTATTGACTGAATGTGAATGTGTGTGTGTGTGTGTGTGTGTACATATGCAGGACAAAGGGCATGAAGAAATCAAAGAACAGCTTGTGTGAGTAGGTTCTCTCCTTCCACCATGCGGACTCAGCAGATGGAACTCAGTTCATCAGGCTTGCTCATACCCACTGAGCCATCTGCAGTCCCCACATCTCAGTTCTTTCATACAACATTTGCTAAGTAAAACAGTATAATTAAAGTTTCCTACTATCATTACTTTCCTTTTTGAGCCTTCGAGTTCCTCTACTCAGTTTTAGAAAAACTAAGTGGCATTCTTCTTTCTGTCCACTAGGGGACATTGTATCCCTAATTTTTATGGAACTGGTTTTGTTGAGTCCTTTTTTAAAAGTAATAGTCTCAAAAATTTATTTTTCTAATTAATAATTTAAGTTCCATACAATGTATCTCAACAGCACACTCATCCCAGTCCTCTTTCCACCCTCCTACCCCTGTGCCCTCAAAAACAATAAATAAAATAAAAACAAACAAAAGAAAACGATGTTCATCTAATATGGCAAGCACATGGATAACAGGCCATCACTACAGTTCCTGGAGGCAGGAGACTGATAATGGACAGTCACCTGACCCATACCAACCGGAGACCAAGCATGATGAAGTTCTCCCCAAGCTTCATGTACATTTAAGGTACATCTCTGATTCTGGAGAATCAGAAACAGTCATCCTAACATGTGCATAGAAGCTTTTTTTTTAACCTTCAAAACTTCACAGATTCTCCCCAGCCCTTTAGCTCCCAATATGTCTGGAATACACATCTTATTTTTATCCTATACTACTATAAAAGGCCCCAAATGTTTACTAAATCCTAGACTTTTGTATGTTTAATTCAGTAGCTGCTTCACATACTTACATTATATATTACAAGATTAACTGTTTCAATAATAGTAAAAATATTTACAACAGCCAACCAATCTAACATTGTTTCATTCTGTAATTGACTTTACTAAACTTCTTAATATCTCATCTATCTCTCTGTCTTTGTCCTTCTGTCTCTCTGTTTTGTATCTTCTCAGTCTCTGTCTCTCTGTCTCTGACTGTGTATCCCTGAATTTCTGTCTCTTTCTGTCTCTTTCTGTGTCTCTGTCTCTGTCTCTGTCTCTCTCTCTCTCTCTTTTTCTCCCTCCACCAAGAGATGGAGCTAGGTACATCTAAAGTACATTCCCAGTTCTTAACTATTGTTTCTGTAGCACACGTTTGAAGCTTTAATCTTGAATGCTGATTATAAAACCAACTCCTCCCTAATAAAACAGAATTGCATAGCAGTAAAAAAAGCTTGTGCCAGCAAAATGATATAAACATCATTGTGCTATTGCTGAAATGTTCTGAGTTTATCCAAATCCATATTGTTGACAATTGTTTTAAGTAGCCTTGTTCAAAAGAGGTCTGTGCTCTTCTCTTCTGCTGAGATGATCTTAGGGAACTCTCTCCCTTAACAAAGCACCATTATATCACTCTTCTCTCTTCATTCACAAGGCAATTTATGGAGAGAACATACAAATACTTAATCATGCAAGGAAGTGTTAAGAGAATAGGACGAAATTCAAAGTCTGTCATATATCTTAATATAATCAATGATCTGGCATGCCAGTTGTACTAGGACATCAATCTGGTACATCAAACAGTATCACAGACCAAAGGGTCTTAAGACACTGTAAGCAGCCATATAAGGTAAAGACAGCTGCAGAAGTCCCAAAGGATCGTATCACTGAATCCTTATTCACATGCTTCTTTGGACATTTGTGGCCTGCGTTTCATTACATGCTATGTTTCTAACACTACCCAGTACCTCGGGTTGGTTTTAGAGAATATTATTCTGAAATCATTGACCTACTTTTCAAACTTACCTGCCACTCTGTTCAACACAGACATCATTCAGCAGTATGAAATAGGAAAGTGGTTTCAACATTGACACTGTTCTCAGATTTCTCCTCGCTTCTGGTCTAGAAAAACTTAACACCACTTACATTCTCCTTTGTCTCTATGGTGTCCAAAATTAGCAGTGTAATGACAAGATAAAGAAAGTCAATGAAACTCCAGAGGAGCTATTGCTATAAACCTTACAAACTACAGAAAAGGCTTGCTTATATAGCTATGTTTTATGAGATTTTACACTTCTAGATTCTATTCAATGAAGCACCAGTGCGTTCATTATGTTGCTTTGGTTTTTTATCTATTTTTGTCTTGGAGTCTGTGCCTTGAGAATAGCTATGAATGGTATCCCTACCCTGATGGGTCTTCTAGCAGGAGGGATGGTTGTGAATGTTCACAATAAAACACTTATTTCCCCATGCATAGCTTAATTTATAAGTGTCTGGCATCTTGCCAAGTGTTCCTCTCACAGGAAATTTATTTATACTGGCAGGTGCCCTCTGGTCTTGTCTAACCTATCCATAGCTTATCCTCAGTAAAATAATTTACTCCTTAGGCAAGTACTGATTAGGAGGGGTGTTAGGTTGAGTGCATCAGTCAAGTGTGATGCAGTAGAAGCAACAGCATGAAATACATGAACTAGAAACACAGTATACTTCTCAGAGGCTACAGGGAGAAGAGCATGTCTTAAAAAATCAACAGAAAGTGAGAAACTATCATATGTATACATGTTAATTCAGTGGATAGGGAGTAAGTAGGAGAGGGATTTGTGGGTAAAAGCCTTTATTTGGGCCCAGGGTGCTGCCTAAACAGGATTTCCTCTGGCTGTTCTAACTGGTGAAATCAGAACAGTGATGTTATAAGCAGATTCTCTCTAGCATGTCTCCACATTCCATCTAGGGGTATGATGGTCAGCAAGGTAAGTCAGGTAAGCTGAATCTGGCTGTTTCATGGAGAGGTGACAGTCTCATGACAGCTTTCTGGATGTGGTTGTTATAGGCATTTGTCTGGTCTCACTACCCTGTCAGTCATATTTAAAATTCATTCTATAGCATCACAGTATTGCATATACTTCCTAGATGCAAATAACTACTAAGTAGCTCTTGGATGTGTAATAAGCATTTCAAATTTAACGTGATTTTTAAATGGAACTTTTAATTTCAATCACCTAAAACAAAACAAGTCATTTTCCTCCAGTGATTCTTTTTCTTATTTTTTTTTAATTTTTGCTTCTCTCATACAATACATCCCAACCCCAGCTTCTTCTCCCTCCTCTCCTCCCAGGCCCCTCTATCTTCCCTCTACCCCAGATCCACTTCCCACCCCCACACTGCTTCCCCTAAGATTAGAGCAGGCCTCTCATGATTAAAAAACAGGGCTAAACAATATGGAACAAAGTCGGGCACAGGCAACTACCTCAAGACTGTACAAGGCAGCCCAGCAGGAGGAAAAGGGTCCCAAGGCAAATGAGTCAGAGACCTTCTCACTCCCACTTTTAAGAGTTCTACAAGAATGCCAAGCCAGACAACATTAAGACATATGTAGGGGACCTAGCGCAGATCCATTCTGCCTCCATGACTGCTCACTTCGTTCTCTTTTGAGCCCCTATGAGTCCTGGTCTGTTTACTCCATGGAGTGTGTTCTCCTGGTTTCCTCAATCCTCTGATCTCCTAAATTCTTCCTCCCCCTCTTTCTTGGGGATTCCTCAAGCTCTGCCCAATGTTTAGCCCTGGGCCTCTGCATCTGATAACCTCAGCTTCTGGAGGAAGCCTCTCTGATAATGATGTGGTTAGACAGACACTGATGTCACAGGAAGTTAGGAATCAACCTACCTCAAGAACCAGCTATACCACTCCTAGGCATATACCCAAAAGGACACTTGCTCAACTATGCTCATAGTAACTTTGTTCATAATTGCCAGAAATTGGAAACAACCTAGATGCTCTCAACTGAAGAATGGATAAAGAAAATGTGGTACATTTACATAATGGAGTATTACTCAATTATTAAAAAATGACATGAAATTTGCTGGCAAATAGATGGAACTAGAAAAAAAGTCATTCTGAGTGAGGTAATCGAGACCCAGAAAGGCAAACAGGGTATATACTAGCTTATAAGTTGATATTAGTTGTTAAATAAAGGACAATTATACTACAATCCACAAACCCAGAGAGACTATGCAACAAGGAGGACTCCAGTGGGGACAAATGGTAGAATAAACATTGCAGGTGGCCTGAGGGAGAACAGGAATGGGAAAAGCAGGGATCAGGTGTGGGAAGAGGGATGGAGAGAGAGAATATAGGCAGAGATGACTGGAATTGGGGGACATTTAGAGAGTGATCTGGAGATCTAGTGCATGGAAACTCCCTGGAATCTATGAGGGATGACACTAGTGAGGACTCCTAGAACTGGGAAGTAGGTAGCCTGAACAGGTCATCTTCTATAATCAGGCAAAGCTTCCAGTGCTGGGACTGGAACAACAACTCAGCCACAAAGACTTCGACCTACATTATATCCCATCTATAAGACTGCTAGGGCCATAAAGGGGCAGAATCTTATGCTAGGGGAGAGAGCTTCCAATGATTTGTACTTTAGTAATGGCACTGTTGATAATTGATCAAATACTCAATTTAGTAGCTAGCTTGATAACAATTCATTGTCTGCAGATAAATATCCTACATTTTGTAAAAAGTGTACTATGAGGGTTCCTGGAGATAATATGTATAATGCATAACGGAAATTCAATGTAAGAAATTTGAATGATCATAGTTATAATTCTCTAACACTTTTATGGTAAACAATAAATTCTGTGTTTGACCTTCCAGTATACATTTCACCACAACAGATATCAGGATAGGCTGTGAAGCCAATGTGCTTGGCATTTCTTCAAATTGTGTGTTCAGAAAGAAATTGATGGGTGGAGAAGATGGACATGGGGATACAGAATAGAGTGTACAGACATATGCTATAAGCGTTAACAACAACAAAAACAGAAACATGAATGCAGGTAAACAAACCCAGGGAGCATTCTTTATGATTTTAGTACATCTGTCTTGGCTTCCTTTACTAAATATTTTAAAGCTCTGTAGTATATGTCTTACCTAGTGTTTTTTTCTGGTCTTAAAGTTGTGTTGTTGAGATTTCAATATTTCTCAGCTTTCTAGGTGCTAAATAGCAATGTTGAATAATGCTTGCTTGTATGGGGAAATTAACTAAGTTCACCTGGAATAAAACTAGAGCAATGAGGTTAGTACAAAGAATAAAATGTGACATCATGCCATCACAGTCTTGCCTTGTTAGAATCTAGGTCATTTTTGAAATCTTTGACAATGTTTTTTAAGAAGCATAAAGAGTAAGTGTACTAATACATTGGGCATAAGGAGAATATTTTTGGTAGGACGTACATTGCATGAATTGTGGTATTCTAGGATATCTCGTGTCATATTGTAATCCTCCAGAAGTCTCAGAGTCCATTTAAAACATTTTAAATATGTTGTAGTGGCCTGTCAAGTCAGTATGAGAGAAATACAGGACATGTGAGAAGGTTCATCTAACTATTTTTTAATGCATATGTTTGTCTATATTTAGTTCCTAAACTTCTGGTGGCCTCTGGATCTTGGCCAAGTGATATTCTAAGTAGACATGAATCCCCCTGCATTCCTCATGCATGTGGTCAAGTTAAGTACATAAATAAGCAGTTCAGTTGTCCAAATGGTCGCCACAGGATTATAATGGAATACCAAGCCTGGGGTAAACAGCCAGAGTGAGTTGAAACTGATATAACTGAAGAATAAAGTGGAAAAAGTGTAAATACTTTTATTGGTAGCAAGGCATTTGGTGTATGTGCTGATGAGCAAAAGGTATGAACTTATTAACTTATGGCTTCTGGCTCTTTTAGTCTGTGGATCTACTTGCAGTTACAATTTTTCCATTGTCCATTTCCTTTGCTAAGTACTAGTCTTGCATCCAAAGTGACTTCAGAGCCAGAATGATGTAAAATTTCCAACAGTGTCCTTCACCTAGATTTAGTGTGAAAATCATTGCTTTTGTACAGAGCAGACAGTCATTTAGTACTATCTCTTGTAAAAACTTATACAACCAGTCCTCAAGAAAAGAATCCCAAAGGGTAAGTTGAGATCTATATTGGTTACTTTGCTGTTGCTGTGATAAAATACCATGATCAAAAGCAATTGAAAGGAAGAAAGGGTTTGTTTGGCTTATGGTTCTGGAGGGCTTGAATCCATCATAGTAGGGAAGACATGGCAACAGGACAGTGAAGCCAGATTGGAGCTCAAAAACCAAAGATGTCACATTTCCTCCATACACAGGAGGTGGAAGAAAGAAATTCCTGTTACATAGCCAATTTCCCCAAACCATAAGCTGAATGGAATTCTTGTTTGTTTGTTCATTTTATAAATTACCCTGAAGGTGGCATTCTGTTATAAGCGGCAACAAAATTTACTAAGGCAAGCTCCAACGTATGTCTTACTGTAGGGTGACTTTATTTAGGGAATTGCTGATATGTATTCCCCTCTCCATTGCACCTCATTATCTAAAGAGCAGTTATATATGGTGTTCTATTGTTCCATAGAAAATGACATAAGTACTAGTGCTCTAATCTACTCAGTGATTCATGTGAATATATTAATTATAGCACTGTGCTGGAAAATAGATATACAAACTCTATAACACATTTGTCTTAAATTAAGAACATAGGAATTCAACCCTTGAATCATATATATATATATATATATATATATATATATATATAATTTTGGGGGAGACATTTATGCATCAGTCTTTAAAGTGAAAAGCAATGTTTAGCATACAGTTTAACAAAATTATAAATTAGCACATCCTAATTCCTTACAGTATTTATTTATAATTTCCAAGACTAAAGGCAATCTAAATGATCATAGTAGGGAACTGGTTTCTATTATTTGAAACTTACATGCTACTCACAATGGTCAGATTTTAGAAGTTTCCCAGATGGTAGTGCTATCAATACATGGGAGGCAGAATAGAGGACTTCTGGGACGTAGCAAATGTACTAGCAAATTGGAAAGGCTGTGGAACCTTTAGGAGGTAAGAATTAGCTGAGAGAAGAAGATAACTAGAGATGGGCCTTTGGTGCCTCCCTTGTTCTCTACTTCCTCATCCTCTGTGATATCAGGAGCCTCAATCTTCCACTCTGGTTGCCAGGATCTAAACTGTTTTACTGCCACCCCCATGATGCTCTAAAACCTAAAATAAACCTTTCCACCATTAACTATTTCTGTCAGGTATCTTGGTCAAAGTGACATGAAAATAATTGTATAATAGTTTTTGTTTCTGTAAAATGAATGGAATAAGGACCTTCAAAATTATCTTTTCCATAAAATAGCAACAGTTGTAGACATTTATTTTTAGTTATATACAAAATAATTGTTTCATGCAATTGGGTGAGGGGCTGCAGGTCTTGACATCTTGTATTGTCTGCAGGTGTTGATTTCTGTGGGGACATTTGATTGTTTATGATCTGCACCTGAGGAGTTCGGTATCAATAAAAACACCTGAGCTCAGACGTTCAGGGTGCCACTCTCCACCGAGTATGCATTGGCCAGGGTGGTGGTTCCCTCTGCTGCGGTCTGGCAGGGTTTGAGTCTATGAAAATGCCACCATGTCTCCTTGATGAGCATACACATTAGCTAACTGCTACAAACAGCAACAACAACAAAACTTCCAAATCTTTGCAGAATCAACATTTACAGGATTCTGAAAATTAACCAGAAGATTGCAGCAATCTAGAGAATGTTAATCCCCAAAATAGGTTTCAATCATTTATTGAAAATATTCCAAAAACTAAAGGAAATATATCTATAGAGCTAGTTAAAGCAACCCTTCCCCAATAAATTTACATATTTAATGCCATCCCTGCCTATAAGGATATGGAGGAATTACAGCCTTCACAAATTGCTGTAAGAAAGGTAGAAAGAGTAGAACTACTTTGGAAGTTATGCATGTCCTCGAACTATGCAATATGGAATTATTATTCATATATCAGCAATTATAATAAATATATTCCCAAATAAACACATATGCCCATATTGAAATTGTGCATAGCACTTTCTATTGAAGTGTTATAGGCCAAGAAAGAAAAATGAAAACAACTAAAATGTTAATGAAGAAATGGGTAATTGATAGCATAAAATAGTATATCTATCATAATGAATAACCAGCTACAAAAGTGAATGAAGTACTGATATATATTGCAACATGGATGAATCTCAAAAACATTGTGAAGTGAAAATTTCAGAAACACATATATTTTATGATTACATTTGTATGACATTTTTAAAATAGGTAAGGTAACATATATAATAGATTGTTGGTTGCCAGGTATTTTGAATAGAGAAGTATAGATTGTGCATTTTAATATGAAGTTTCTTTTTTGGATGATGAAATGTTTTTGAATTCATGGTGCTGATAACATAATTTTGTGCATTTCTAGAACCACTGAATTATATAATTTAAGAGATAAATATTACATGTGAATTTTATCTCAATCAAAAATTTAGAGGGCAATAAATATAATATGGCATGGTGAAATATTCACAAAGATGAATGAGGAAATATTCTATTTATTGATACCAAACAATATGCTAAGTATTTTGTGAAGTGAAAATATTAAGGTAAAAATGACTTATGAAAAAGAAAGTGAGACTAGAGAATATGTACATAGATATTATATTTGACATGCATTTGCACAATGTATAATAAAGGACACGAGAGGCTGATAATATAAGATGCCTGTGCCAACAGGTCAGTTTCCACAGGAAAATACTTCTGTTCCTTTGGAAACCTAAGCAATGATAACAGCTAATATTTAAATTATGAATTTGATTATTTAAAAAAGGTTCAAAGGCCAACTGCAAAATGGAAAACCTTTTTAGAAACTCATAAAAACCAGTGGTAATAATATTAAGAACCTTGTGAAAATATTTATGAGGGTTACAGATAATTTCTAGAGGAGAAATGATAAACATATTTTTAAAACTCTTCCATGTATTAGACAGTTTTATCCATTGCTCACAAAATGCTTCATAAAAACAATTTACGGAGAAAAGTTTATTTTGGCTTACAATTTTATGCCAGTGGTTTATTGATTTCAGCTGTCAGCTGGAATAGATTTAGAATCACCTAGAAGATCCAACTCTGGTCTTGTGTCTATGAGTCTGTTTCCAGAGAAGGTTTTTTTTTTGTTTTTGCTGTTTGTTTTTGTTTTTTAAGACAATGTTTCTCTGTTGTAACTCTGGCTGTCCTGGAACTCACTCTGCAGACCAGGCTGGCCTCGAACTCACACGATTTGCTTGCCTCTGCCCCCGTTCCCAGATGCTGGGATTAAAGGCATGAGCTACCACCGCCCAGCTGTTACCAGAGAAGTTTAAGAGAGAACATAATGTTTTAACTTAGTCTACTAGTAACTCAAAATAAAGAAAAAATTTATCCTTGGTCTAAAACACATACATAGATTTTTTTTCTGCCTTTTAAAAAAATATAATTACATCACTTCCCCCTCCCTTTTCTCCCTTCAGTCCCTCCCATGATCTCTCCTTTGTTTCCCCTCAAATTCATGGTCTTTTTCTTTGTTATTGTTACACACATATATAAAACCTGTTCAGTCCATCTAGTTTTACCCATATGCATAATTTTCATAGCTAACCATTTTGTTATTGGATAGCCAATGAGGGGGCTCAATCCCTGGAGAAGACTGTTTCTTCTACTCTCAACATTCCTTAGATGTCTATGTTCTTTGTCTAGGGGTGTGGCCCCCTGAGATTTCTTCCTTCCAGTATAGCATGTCTACTGGTGTTTTCGTTGTTTGGGTCTCACTTGGGCACAGATATTGCTGAGATATCTTGGGTGAAGCTTCCCTATCATTTCTGGGAGACACAAGGAGTCTGCTGTGAGACACAATCTAACAGGAACTCTGGCTCTTACAGTCTCTCTGCCGCCTCCTCTTTGATACTCCCTGAGCCTTAGGTGCAGAAATTGTTTTGTAAATGTAGTAATTGCAACTGGGCATCCCAGGGTAAGTTCTTCTCTACATTATGACTAGTTGTATTTTTCCATAATGGTCTCCATCTGTTGCAGAGAAGTTTCTTTGATGAGGGCTGATAACAATACGTATATGTGGGTATAAGGATAAGTATATAGAATTCAGTTAGAAATTAATGCATAAAATTTTAATGCTACCAATACTCAAGCATTTATAGAACATCTCACATGCTGTTGGAATACAAATAAGTACAAGGATTTTTATAAATGTGTGCATATAAAATTCTTTAAGATATTCCTATGTTGTCAGTTGTAGTGCCCCATGCCTGTGAGCCCAAAACTTCAAAAGCTGAGGCAGGATAGTTCCTATAAGTTTGGGGCCAGCGTGGGATATATAGAGTGAGTGTACATCCTAGACTACAGAGTGAGATCCTTTCACCAAGAGCCAAAAATATTTATGATCCTGCAACTCTTATGAGGGTCCAGACCACATTACTATAGCAAAACAACTCAAAACAAAAGGGTAGGGATGTGGAGAATCTTAGTCAGTGAGTACCAAGCTACAGTTCCACAGGAGCAAGATGTTCTGGTGTGTTATTGCAAAGGAAGGTGAATAAATAATAATAAGGAAATATATATTCCAGAAAAACCCATAGAAAAATACTAAATGTTTTCACCAGAAAAATGACCAACATTTTAGGGAAGAATCATTCTTTTTCTGATTTGAGCATTATGTAGTGTGCACATGTATTGAATGGTAGCCCACACATGTACAATTTACATTTGTCAATTAAATATATATAATATATATACAATTTACATTTGTCAATTATATATATATATATATTTCTTTTATTGAAAAAGTGATTTGAAAATGACCAAAAGATATTTTCTCTCATCTAACATAACAGTGGTGTGAGGCAGAGTGCCACTAAGGGGATGTGCATTTAGAAGACTCCCTTTCTTTATAGAAAGTGAGAATATGTGTCATAAGGCAATCATTATTTTGCAAGATTTCAGAAAACCCTTTATTATAATACACAGAATTATAGAAATTATTTCCAAGGAAATAAATGAATCAAATATCTTAAGAAATACTGAATAAAGTATAACAATGTATATATAATATATTGTATTCATATATTTATATGTTATGTATATAATGACATATAATGTATAATAAAGTATATATGGTTTATATATAAAAATATTTCACTAAGAAAGTATTCATGTAGATATTGTCAAAAATGAAGTAATAATGTTATGAATGTGGGTTTTTACCAACATGTCACTCAAACCATAAAGGTTTTGAATTTGAATATAATTATTAGTAAAATTTTATGGATACTGATATTCAAAGTTTGTCTCAGATTTATATGCAAATTCCCCTACTCCAATCTTATTCTCCATCATTTATTTCAAACCTTCTTCACACTGGAAAAATTACCTTAGATAGACCTATTTTGATGAGAGTGTTCTTATATCTCTCTTAAGCAGGTCCTATCAACTGCTACCATCTTCTTTTATCATTAACACTAATCTCTGCTATTAGCTGCCAGACCACTTAATGACCTCCTGTGAAGCCTTGCTAGTTTGCAATATAGTTTTTGAGAGCACTACTCAATTCCCTCCATCCTCAAATCTAGCCAGTCTCCACACATCATCCTCAAAGTGGGGGCCAAATACATTACAGCATTTCTAACATTTCAGTTTCTCATGTTACCTCTGGTGCTCTTCTATGCAGAAAATGCTTTACAGTAATTCTAAGCATCCCCAATTGTGATCTCATGATCAAATTTACAACAAAAGGTTACATCAGCTTCATTATGTGAAGTTCTTAAAGCAGCACCTGGATCACAGCATTCTCCCAGCAAAAACTGTTAATGAAGTAAATAAAAATGCAACGGTAGAAATGTATGGTAGAAATTCCAAATAAGGCCACTAGATGGCAACATTGTAAAGACATAGCCTGTAAGTTGATCTCTGATGGTTCATGGAAAGCCGGCAAAGAGCAGAAGAAAACAAGCACTGTATCTAAGAGAATGGCATTTGGCTCCTGAGACTGAGGCCAAGGTTAATATTAGAAAAACAATTTGCAGAAAACAAAGATACAGGGCTTTCAGACATGGAATACCTAAGAGAGATGTGGATGACGCACACAAGCAGCAATATAGTCCCAAAAACAATCATAAAAATTACACACAGAGAGACAAGGAAATAAACTGTAGCTAAGAGGGACTGGCTTTTGAGGCTCTGGGACAATAGCTGCTGGCTTTACATTATATTTCTTAGAAGGATCCATGATAGGATTTTATGAACGGTAGACAATAGAAAACTACTGTTTAATGGAAACAGAACTATTCCTTAGGACGATGAAAAAGATTTGGAATGCAATAATGATGATGACTGCAGCAACATTGTGAATATTTTTTATGCCACTGTATTTGCGTGTTCAAGAACTAAAAATATAGCAGGTTTTATCCAGGTGTGGTGGCACATGCTATTAGACCAGTTATTCTGGAAGCAGAGGCAGAAGGATCATGAGCATGTTATATTATGTATAGTTTATAATATACATAATATTATGTATAATTTTTTAATATGATAAAGAATGACCAATAAAAGTCAGCTTTCAAAACCTTGTTATGGCTCCTAGTTATTGCATGATCCTAGCTTAAAGTAGATGTCCATGCCATCCTGACAGTTATTTCACCTCCTCTTAAAATGATCAGCCAGTACACGGTTTGCTGTACTCTCCTGAACCATTGTATTAGATCAGTTTATAATTCACCAAAACATTTAGACTGTATTTACTCTTAATCTAATATTTTCATTTCATTTATTATGTAGATCTGAATTTCTTATCTGTATATTTTTTTTTCTGATTCAAGGAACTTGTCTTACGGTGTCTTGCAAGGCAAATATAAACTGATAAGTAATTTCTTCAACTTTTGTCTGAAAAAAAATCTTTTTTTTCTTTCTCTCTCATTTACTTCTCAATAATAGTTTTGTTGGATCCCGAACTGTAAGTTTTTTTTTTTTCTTTCAACACTTTAAACATTTCACTGCATTCCTTTCTTGGTAGATGACTGTAATACAATGTGCTTCTTATCTTGGTTCCTCTCTTATTTTGAGATTTCCTCCTTGCCTTGATTTTGATATGCAAACTGCTGTTTTGGTATAGATTCTCAAAGTTTCCTCAGTTTGTAGAGTGCCATTAATCTTGAAATATACTTAGCCACTAGTATTTCAATCTTACTTCTCTTTCTCTTCTATTCACAGTTTCTTTATTTGCATCGTATGTTGTTTATCATGATCTCACAGTTGGGCATCATATTCTGAGTGTTGGCCTTCACCTTTCTCTTTGTCATTCAACTTGAGAAGTTTCTGTTGATGTGTCTTAAACATTAAGTGTGTGAGTTCATCAAAGGTATTTTTAATTTAGGTTACAGTGTTTTGGTGGTGGTGGTGGTGGTGGTGATGGTGGTGGTGGTGGTGGTGGTGGTTGAAACAAAGCTATCTGTAGGTTGAAGGATAGCCTCCAACTCCAGGACTCCAAGATCCTACTGCCCAGATGGCTCTGACTACAGATACATGGCTAACTAACAATATTTGTATTCTTGGAGTTTCCTCTTTTTGTGTATTTTAGAGCAGCCTGGGGCACACAGAAAAAAAAATGATAATGAAACACAGCTCCCAGATTCCTTTGCCCACATTTCATAGCCTCCCTGATAAACCAGCAGCATTTTTTTATCAATCCAAATCCACAGTGCATTCTAGAGATCATTTTTGGTGTTTTATAAATTTTGACAGCAATATAAATACATATGTATTACTATAATACAAAATAGCTATAGATTCACTGGTCTAAAATCCCCATGTTTTAAGTATTCATTTCTCTGCTCTTCTTAAGCCCTGTAAACTACTGATTTTTTTCTATCCACGAATTTGCTTTCTCTGGAATGTTGAATCCCACAATACCTAATGTTTTCAGATTGCCTCATTTTAGCTATTTGTATACACATAAGGTATATGTGCTCTTGGTCTTTTCAGGCTTGATACCTCATTTTTCAGTGTGTTGTTGTTGCTGCTGTTGTTGTTATTTTATTTTTGGAGAATCTACAGAGGAATATCCTACTTAATTACAAGTTCAGGCAGTCATGAGTAAGTTGCTATAAATATCTAAAGTAGGATTTTGTGTAGACATACATTTTCAACTTTTGGGTAAATATTAGTGAGAATAATCTCTGGATTGAACTATAACAGTATGTTTTGTTTTCTTAGAAACTATCAAACCATCTCCCAGAGTATCTTTATGGTTTTATGTTCTACAAAGAAAAGCATATTCATTCATGCAAGTGCTGGTTTTGTCAGTATTTTGGATTTGTTTCTCTTTGACAGGCAGGTAGTCACAGATTCTCAATTGATGTTTATGGTCTATGCATCTCCCTTATAAGAGTTTTATACAAATATTTTGCCTTTTTGAAATTGGTTTGCATATTTTTATATTGTTCACTTTAAAAAATCTTTTAATACTTTCTGTCTCTTATTGGGATAGTCTTTTACATATACATTTTTTTCTGGCTTGTAAAAAAGTCCTCTTTCAAATCCTTCTTCATGTTTCTATCTCTCTGCATGCTGCTTAACTGCTATTACATATTGTTCAATTTTTCTATTTGAGGACTAAGTACAATAATCATTGTTATCAGAAATTCCCAGTCTGATCGTTTCAATATCTCTGTTGTCTCTGCATCTGGTTAAGATGATGCTTTATCCCTTCAAAATGCTTTTATTTTTCCTCTTCTGACATATACTTTGAACAGTTTTTGGTTGAAGGCTAGTCATTATGTATTTAGTAAAAGCAATTCAACCAAATAGACTATTACTGTAAGATTTGTGTTTATTTAAGAGTACAGTGTTCTATCTATTTTCTTTAACTGAAAGTGTGTTAGAAACTGAAAGTTACTCTGGTGTCTTTGTTTGCTAGTCTAGTCCCCTTTTGTATTTGGATTTCCCTAGGGAACCTCTTCTCAAATACCATGTAATCCTTGGAGTTCTCAGGTCTGTCATGTCTTTTTAGCATAGTAGAAATCATATCGGTATGGTGGTAAGGAGTAGAGAAAAAAAGGTTACACATTGCTAAATTTAAGACTCCATCTTTTCGTGGAACTACTTATTTCACACATGTTTCTTAATTCCCTCCCGTGGGCACCACAGGAAGTCTCTGCCGTCAGGGTTGGGTTTGACAATAATTTCTGTTAGTGGCAGCTTCATTAAGAACAGAATGATCTGCACCTTTATCAGAATACTTAAGATTTTCTTCACCTGACAAGACTGCAAATGATTGTTTTTCTGCTTTTCATTCTGAACACCAGATCCAGTGTCTGGAGGTAAACCCTCCAAAAGTATGAAAGCCCCCAGAGAATGGTTCCCTGGGAATTTTATCTCTGAAGATAATCAGTCACCAGTTTCTATCAATTCTCTGACCTAAGAAGAATTTTTGTTTCTTAGTCTTGTCAGATTTTTGAGGACAAAAATGACAATTTCCAAATTCTTTTCATGCCACACCATTTTTTTAAAATTTCATTTAGTTTTATTTCTCCACTTTAAAAGTCACTGCTTTTTTAAAAATATTTGGGTAAGCATTTGGAGAGAAAGAACACAAATATACACTATACAGTAAATGTGAATGTTTCTGTGTGTTCTACAAACTTTTTCAGAGCAGATTTATTTTTAAGTAAAAAAGCAAATGAGCTAGTCATAAAACTTGTAATGAACAGGCAGAAAGCTCAAATATCTTTCAGTGGTCTCTTATTCTAAGCTGATCACTCTGAGCATGTTCTTGCCATCCTTCAGTTGAGGGAATAAACGTAAACAGGCACATTTGCTGTATTTTTTTTCACAAATGGATCAGACTGCCTTTACTCTTTTAAAATATGCCTTTCTTTCTTACTTGTTATAGCTGAGATTATATCAGATACAATTTTATATCCTGCTTTTTAACTTTTACGTGCTTTCCTTCATATTTCATAAACATTTATTCATTCACTCAGTCTCTTTTGATGATGTGGACTGAACCCAAGCTCTTGTGCTTGGTAGATCTGTTCTGTAGCACAAAGCTAAATTCTCAGACAATCCTTCTGTACTTAAATTGCTGATAGTTATCTTCATTATACAAATGTGCTGCAATATACTTAATTAAGCCTACTTGTTAAGCATTGAGTGCTTTCTTATTTGTTTTTCATTTATTCGTTTAAGAAGTATTTGTTAAATAGTTACTGTATTTGTGTCACAACAAGTATAAAATGTGTGTCTCTCTGCTTGTATACACACATTTGTGTGTGTGAGCTTCATGATGCTTAAATTCAAGCTGTTATAAATAATGCTGAAGAATGTCAGTGCCTGACATTATTCAGTGTTCCTTTTGTATATTAATGAAAGTAGAATTACCAAGTCAGAAAGTATATTTTGAAGCCCTTAATGTAAATTGCTAAATACATCATCAGAAAGATTGAATCATTTTAGTAGCTTGTAAAAGTCTCACAGGCAATATTCATGCTTACCTTGTTCATGATAACACTATATTAACCTATATTACCACCACATGAAACACTGCTTAGCACATACCAGATGTATGTTTAATAGTGAATGCATAAAATCTGATCATGTTTCACTTTCCTATGAGTTTGCTGTAGTGATTAATAGTGCTAATCCACTAATATAAACATATATGGGTGTATGTACGCACTCTATGTCTTCTCCTGTTCTTATCTTGTGAGTAGACTGGTATGACATCGATGATCTTCCTTTCTGATTAAAAAACTGTCTTAAGGTTTCTCTTAATGATTTCTAGAAAGTCTGTTTTCTAAGTAAAAATAAGCAAAAAAACCTTGAGCTGAAAAGTGAGGAGACACATCTGACTTTGAATTTTGATTCTACCTTTGTGCATTAAATAGACATTCTATATCTCTAGTAGGTCAGGAAAATTACCTAATACCATTTTGTAAAGAGTAAATGACTTATTATTAAAATACAGTTTAAAGTTACAAATAGGTAATAATGGCTCCATTAGTTCTAGGTTTTTACCTCTTTCCAAGACAATTTCAACTGGAATTTGTTTGTAAATTTGAGTAAGTCCCTTCCCTGAGCTGGATTTTGCTGTCTTGTGACTGCAGTGTTTACTTTCTTGTCTCCACATGTTTGTGTGATTTCTCTTTTTACATCTTTACTTTGTGTCTTCCTAACAAAATCCATTCAACTTGATTCAAATATCATCTGTTCCAAGCTATGTTTCTTGATTCCTGAGATGAATTGGTATGATTAGTGTCTCCCCTGAAGCCACACTATAGCATTTTGTATACTTTGTGCCATATGTCATGGCCATGTAAAGCAGGGAGTTTGTTTATGTTATCCTGTAGTTTAAAACACTAAATACATTTTCCATATTGTGTTGTTAAACGGAGGTCCCAGTGTTTCTAGGGTTATTCTTCAGAGTTCCCATGTTGTTTGGGTGAAGTAGGAAAGAATGTGATGTCTAATAGGATGAGGGGAGATGACAGGTTAGAGAGAATAATTTTTAAATTGAGTTTCTCTGATTAAAGTATGGGTGGAAAATGACCATATAAAGTGGTTGTATCCTAAGCACGGTGCTTGGTTCTAGACATTTAAGACATCCAACACTGATTTATTTCTGCTCATTTGGCAGGCAAGAGAGGAAAGGAAAGAGCTCAAGCAAGCAGACTAGAATGGGTTAAGAAATTGCCACATACTGTACAAAGATGCAATAGAGTTAGAGGGAGTAAAACAAACACAAAACAAAAATGTGATTGAGATTCCTAAATACAGAGAAAACCACAAAATCCCCCCTTCTTCCCACCTTGGTAAACTTACCTGAATCACTCATTCATCTTTCCTTCATTCACTTGTTCTGTTCAACAAACCTTTACTGAGTGACTCTTATAGAGGAAACTGTACTGGAGACAAAGAACTCATAGTCTGGAAGTGGAGGTGGCTATATAAGTAACAACCATACAAGGACGACAGCATAAAATATGTATCCTGGAATGTAAAGGCAAGGGTCCCGGGGCTAGAGCTAACTCACAGAGCAAAGCAAATAATAAACTTCTTTCTCCTGCCTTCAGCTAATGTTAGTAGCTCAAAATTCATTAAGAATATATCTGCCCTGCATTTATGTATTTTGCAAATTTTTTGAAAACTTATTTTCCTATAATTTCTAAAATGATGAGGAAAGTTGGGGATAGCATTTACTTTTTTCTGTTTTTTTTTTTCAGTCCTGTATACCATGCTAGGCAACTGTTCTACCACTAGGCATTTTCTCCAGGCTTCTCAATTTTATATAATTTTAGCTATTTTTGTTATTTTCTGTTTCAAATTTGAATTAATTTGATTTGTTGTTCATGTTTTCCCCCTTTGATATCTCTCTCCTTCTCCAGCATCAAAACAGAAATATATAAGAAAATATAGATGTATGTCTTTCTTTCTTTCTGTCAGTGTTTGTGGTACCAACCACAGATGCTTTCTTATTATGAAAGCCAAATTGACCAGTTATCCTATCCACCTGATTACTTAATTCATCGAAAAAGCAGTATTCAAATAATTTTCTACAAATAAGTCTTCTCTAAAGAAATGAGATAGGAGTTGTGGTAGGAATCATATACTTTGTGAGCCTGTCAATAGCATTTATAAGACAGCTACAGGATGACTAAGGACACATCAAGCAATTTGAGGAAGTTCTGAATAGCATATGCAGCCCTGTGCAGAAATAGCACAAAACACTAGTAATTATAACCAGTCACAGTCAACAAAAGATAAAGTAATAATGCAAGCTAGGCCAAGCTAATTGGGCTACAAGGCAGACCACTGTTGAGCACCCGTGTCTCCTCACAAAGGCAAGTGATTACCCAAAGTATAGCAATCTGCTACCTTACAAATAACTGGGACACAAGATCTTCTAAGCCTTCTGATGTTAGAAGACAACATAATGGAAATCTCTCTCTCTCTCTACTTTGAAATCAACATAATTATGATTAGAATTCTGGTTTTGCCACTTATTAGCTTTGTAGCCTTGTGTCACTCATTTTCCCTCTCAAACTGGAAGGCTGTGATTTCACCCACTTCGTGACATGGCTTTGAAAATTCAGTGACATTATACATACACAGTGTATGGTAGGGGAATTCCTAACAAACACAACTATGTTGTTTGAATTTGAAAGATGTCATTCTTTCATGACGTTTGTTCGGTCTTTCGGGCCATTCAGACCTCAGTTTTCTCCTCCTACTTATAAAATTGTTGAAAAGGCTCTGCTGTAAGTTAGTAGGAATATAAAAGTATGCAGAAAACCATATTTCCCACTGGAGATTTTAGTAGTTCTTGTGTGTATGTCTCTGTGTGGTGTGTGTCTGTGTGTGTCTGTGTGTGTCTGTGTGTGTCTCTGTGTGTGTGTCTCTGTGTGTGTGTCTCTGTGTGTGTGTGTGTACAGATGCACATGTATATAAAGGCAGAGGTTCAAATCTTCCTCAATTACTCTCCACTTTACCTATTTTTAAAATGTATTATTGTGTGTGTGCTTTTGATGTGTGTCCGTGAGTGTAGGCTCGTAAATGCAGCAGCACATTTGTGCCACAGCTCATGTGCAGAGATCAGAACACAACTTGCTGGATTCTATTTTCTCCTTCCACCAAGAGGTCTGGGATTGGAATTCAGAGCAGCAGTCTTGCCTGGCATTTTTATCTGCTGTGCTATCTGGCTGCCCCAGATTACTTGTTTAGGCAGGGCCTATCATTAAACCTAGGGCTTATCAGCTTGGCTAAATTGGCTGACAATGAGCTCCGGAGATCTGTTTCTGTCCCACTTTCCTGGCACTGGGGTTACAAAAACATCAGCCACTAGGCCTGGTTTTCACATGGGTGCTGGGGGCCCAAACTTATGCAGACTTTAACTGACTGAGCCCCCTCCTCAGCTCTATGTGGTATTCTTATTTGTATTTTTAGCAGCATTTTTAGAATGAGGCAGGTGTTGCTTATTACTACACTGAAAGAGCGTTCATTCAGCCTTCCACTTCCTAAATTTATTTCCTAATAGAATGAGTCAAACCTTCTGCTGTTGCTAATTAAAATGCTCTTATAGCTGAATGAGCATACCAGTTGCCCTATATGGAGGGAAAGTGCTTAAGGGCATATGTTGGTGCCTGGAAGGTCAATCCACTGTTTTAAATACTTCATTTCTTGGAACAGTTTGAATTTTAGGCCATTTTTACTTTCTCTAAGGGTCAGGATAAATTAATTAGCTGTGTGCTCCCCAATGTACTGTGCATGCATATGTTTACATGTGTTTCTTAAATAATCCACTATATTGATAACAACGTTTTTGGAATTCCAGAAGCTACACCAAGTATTTTTTTTTCCTTTCTAAAAATACAAAAGTACAGCTCAATAAAAATCAGATTTTCCTAAAAATAGGAGTTATTCAGGAAAATCCGTGCCTTGTGATTTTTCTACCCTGCTCCCCAGGGAAAAGGCTCTCTAATACTCTGGGTATCAGCTTCTTTCAACCTTTACTCTTAGAACAATTTGCATAACAAACACCAAAAGGAAATGTTGAAAATGTCAGTGTCACAGATTAATCTATGAAATTAGAGCCCCCAGCAGCGGTGTCATCACAACAGTAGTTCTTAAATTTGTGTTTTAGTTATTATTATTATTTGTGTTGGGGGTGTCAGAGGACAGCTTTCAGGATTCAGTTCACTCCCTCCATTTTGGTGAGGCAGTCCCTCTCTTGTTGTTTCTGCCTAGCTGCATATTCCAAGCTAGATGGTCCAGGAGTTTCTGCTGTATCTGCTTCCCATCTAACTATAAGAGTGCTCAGACTACACGTGTGAGCCATTTGGCTTTATTATGGAGGTTTCATGATTAAACTCAGGGTATGAAGATTTCACAGCAAGCCCTTACACCTGCTTAGCCATCGTTCCAGACAGGAACACCTTTTTTGAAGTTATTTTAATATTTTTTGAAATGTTATATATATATATATATATATATATATATATATATATATATATATATATGTGTGTGTGTGTGTGTGTGTGTGTGTGTGTGTGTCTTGCTCACTATGTGCAATGCTACTTGTGCATATATGATTTCAGGGCTTACCACTGGAATTGGATAATCAATTGGAGGTTCTCACCTTGAAAAACTTTCTCCCACTCTCAGCATTCCTCAGTTACCTATAGTTTTGTGTCTAGGACTCTGGTCTCCATGAGATTTCTCTCTTCCATGTTAGTGTGCACTGTTGATGTCATCCTTGTTCAGATTATTTTAGGCAGCCCTGTTGATGAGACTTCATGGCTGTAGTTTCTCTGCATTTTCTATAAGATGCAATCTCATGGCAAACTTCCTGTTCCTCTGGATCTTACACTGTTTCTGCTCTCTTTCAATGATCCCTGAGCCTTGAGTGCAGGAGTTTGGGACGTGGAACCATACTATAACTTGTTCTCTGCATTTTCATCAGTTATACTTTTATGTAATGGCCTTTGTCTGTTGTAAAGTTAAATTTATTAGATGAGGTGGTGAGAACTATACTTATTTGTAGGCATAAGGATAAATATTTACCATTTAGTTAGAAATTATGCTGGTTTAGTAAAGTGGTAGTTGTAGATTCTCCTTCAAAGATTATAACTTCATTAGATCTGGATACTTGGCTAGGTTTCCAGTACCAGGCATGATTTCCTCTTTATTAGGCAGGCCTTAAATTCAATTAAAGGTCTGTTGGTTATTGCAAATGTATGGGTGCCACAATGGCACCCTTTGGGTTATCATTCCATGCTGGTATTTATTGTAAAGAACTGCATTTTAATAGACTCTCAATCTAATTCTACATATACTGATGCTGATGAATGTTATAGGAAAATTTGATAGAAGTCTTTTCAGAAAATGTACACATATGGTAAAAATTTCATTGATTTTCCATCAAACAGTCCAAAAGAATATTTTTTAAAAAGTTGAAACATCCAGACCAGTTGGCACACACCTTTAATCCTAGAGCTTGGGAGGCAAAGACAGGTGGACCTCTGTGAGTTCAGGGCCAACACTCAACTCTGTGAGTTCCAGGACAGCCAGAGCTATATAGAGAGACCCTGTCTCAAAAAAAAAAAACAAGCAAATTCCACTTTCCTTGATCCCATAGTATCTCTGCAAGAATGCCAATTTAAATTTCCACAAGGGTGAACAATGGTCACAGTTTTCCACATCTTTCACCAATGGATGCTTATCTTTTTTATTCATCCTACCATGTGGTATCTCATTATGTTTTGATTTGTATTCTAATAATTACTGTCTGGTGTTGAACATCTTTTAATATGTCCTTTGATTGTTTGCCTAACTTCTTCAGAAAAATATCTATGAACAGTTGTTCTAAATATTTTAATCTTATTTAAATTGCCAAAATTAGTTCAACCATTTCCTTCATGCTTATATAATGCATTCTGTTTACTATCACTCTCACCCTCTTTTATTTCCTTCTCATCCCCATCATATCCCTACCTGTCCTTTCCTTTTCCTGCACTAATGCTTTTGTTTGTTTTTGTAGTCCACTTGATTTTCTCCCAGACCATATATGTGATTACAAATGTGTAACTAGTCATTGTAACCTGATGGGCTCTCCATTTGCTACATAACCGAAGGCAATGACTACATAACTGAAGGCACCACCAGAACCCATCAGGTGCCAATAGTTTAACAGGGCAGAGTAGTGCTCCATAAGCCCATTCTTGATCAGTGATTGACTGTTTACAATCTTATGTACACACTTGATGCAGACAACCACAGTTGCTTACTGTAAAATCATGATTGTAATTCTTTGTCATGCCCTGAAGAAGCATTTCCCATTTTTTCTCCCTATCTTCTGGTTCTTACAATCTCTCTGCCTTCTCTTACACAATATTACCTGAATATCAGAGGATGTGGCATAAATGTCTTGTGTAGGTCTGGGCACTCAACTAATCATTTATTCTAAACATCTGAGTAGCAGTGATTCTTGGTGTTCACTGACATTCACTGAGAAGAGAAGCTCTTCTGATTAAGGATGAGGGTAGCATTTGTCTACATTAGACTACAATGAGGTCTATGGCTTCTACAACATTGAGTTTGAGACTGGGTTTATAGTTCCAGGAGTAGGTATAGAGTCTGTACTATGGCACAGACCTCAAATGCAATAAAAAAGTTGTTGGTTATCCCATACAAGTAATAACCACTATTATAGCAGTGGGCACACCATGCCTGGCAGGGTGGCATTTGTTGTATAAAAAACTTTTCCTGGGGATAGGCAACATACACATGTTAACTCAACACGGAAAAGGAGTCCACAACAGAACAAAGTAACAACTGCTCCAATGTCCAATTTGGTGAAGCAATGCATTTTTCATTGGGGTTGATAAATGAGTATGGGTAAGAAGATATGTACAGGGAGCAGCTATGTCACAAGAATGCCCACCCTATCATGGGTGATAGCCAGAAGACTATAACACTGAAGCTATCCAAGCATCTCTTTCTTTTGGAATCTTTGCTAATGGGTCTTCATCCTGAGCAACTCCCTTTTATACTGTTGAGTAGGGAACCTTTAGAATTGTCTAAGTTTTTGTTCCCCTGTCATGTGATGTTTATGATCTTTTGTTTATCTCCCTAGGCTCATTAGCCTCCCTTTCTTCCTCAAGGAAATGTTTCAATTTGCAGGGAATGGTGCAATTTGAAGAAACATGCCATGTAACAGCATTGTAGTTGATAGGGTTCACATCTAGGTTAAGCCATTGATAGCTTATGTCCAGCATGCAGAGAACCTTCTAGAACTTTGAAAGCTAAGTATGTTTTGGTTTACTGAAAAAGATCAAGGTGTTGGGTATAGGTTTCTGGGCATGTTTCCTAGAGCTAGTAACTCTAGTTATAGGTGATTCCACCTACAATTGACAACATAGAAGATCTGCTTAATTTCTTGATTTTGTAGTAAAATTAGAACATAAAATAGCATCAAAGCTTTTTATTGTGAGTCAGAAGATATTTATTTATTCCTTCATTCTCAGTTTTCTAAGTTCTTTGACTATTCTAGGTATTAATCTGCTGTTGAATATATAGCCTGAAAAGATTCTTCCCTATATTGTGAGCTTTGTCTTTATTCAGTTGATTGTGTTTTTAGCTGTCCAGAAGATTTTTAACTTAACAAGGCTCCATTTATTAATTATTGGCCTTACCTCCTGAGAAAATGGAGGCCTATTCAGAAAGTTCTCTACATCTATAATTTGTAGGGCACTGCCTATTTTTTCTTCTAGCAGTTTCAAGGTCTCAGGTTTCATGTCTAGGTCTCTGATTCATTTGGAGTTGATTTTTCATAGTGGGTGACAGGTTTTTAACAGCCAATTATAGTCACTTTTAAGAGTATTTCTAAACTTTCAGTGTGGAAGGGCCATTATACTTCATCTAATTTACTAAAAGTAGTCCCTGAAACGAGGTTGTTACACACTTTTATTATTAAGAGGACAATCCTTTCTAAAGCTAAACTGAAGAAGGAAAGCCAAGAGAGAAAATGCTAGACCTAGATAGAGCCCGCTTAGACCAGAATCCAGAAAAGCAGCTTAACTTTTGGAAAGAAAGTACTCTCTTCAGACCATTGCAATGAGAAAAGATACCTCTTATTCTTGCCTATACTAATTTCATAAAATAACAGATTTCATTTGTGACTTTTTTCTCTAAGCTTGCAAATTACTTTGATCATAATCATAGACCAGTATCCCATTATACTTTCATATCCCCCTCTCCTTGATCTCCTTTCTCTTCCCCAGTAATAACAAGGCTAGATCTTCAGGGAACCAAAGCAAAGAACCTGACTAAATTTCTGGTCCTCATGTAGGTTAGTGAATAAAAAGTACCTCATTAAATGGGAATCTGAAATTGAATTTAAATTACCCCAGCAAATAAAGTGAGTAAATGCATGAGAGAGGGTTTATTTATAACAAATCTTCTGTATCAGAATTGGAAACTGCCTTGAAACACTCTTAACTATGAAGGGTTGAATATAAGAAGTTAAATTGTTTTTTTCCAGCACAACAAATTGAATCCTGAGCCTCACACATACTAGGATAGTACTCCTATCACAGAATTTAGGCTCTTTTAGCTCTAAAATCTCAGCTTAAAGGATAATCCTTGGGACTGGAGAGATAAATCAGTGGTTAAGAACACTGACTAATCTTCCAGAAGATCCAGGTTCAATTCCCAGCACCCACATGACAGCTCACAACTATTGGTTAACTCCAACTCTAAGGGATCTGACTCCCTCACACAAACATACATGTAGGCAAGACACCAATGCACATAAAATAAAAATAAATAATTTAATAAACCAAGATAACCCTTAGCTCTTTATTTGGCTTTCCATTTTACTAGGATAAACAAATAGCCTCTCTCTCTGTTTGTAGAAAGAAAATGAAGAAAAGGTAGACTATCCAAAGCCTGCTATGCAGGCTGAGAACCAACCACCATTCCACTAAGTCTGAGATCCTTCACTCCTTCACTACACAAAGAGAGAGAGGGAGAGGGAGAGGGAGAGGGAGGGGGAGGGGAGGGAGAGGGAGAGGGAGAGGGAGAGGGAGAGGAATAGAGATACTGTGTTCCTTTTTGCCTTTAACAAATTATTTGTATGTTCTCTGTTTAGAAAATACTTCTGTGTTTTTGATATTCTGTCATAGGTCCAAATGAGGGCATTCATATGGACAGTGGCTGCATGTAAAAACACTGATATTAGTTAGCTTAGGTTTTCATACACTATATGATCCAAGATGATTTGCATGGCCTTTCTAAAATTTCATTTCCATATTAGAAAAAAATATTCACAATAATAGTCTCTGGTTTACAGTGATGTCATGTAATTTAAATGAGAGTATGGACATAAAGCTCTTGGAGCAGTACCTAGCATACGAAAATCACTTACAAAGTCATTGTAACTACTATCCTTTTCAAATTTCTGATGTTTTGTTTGAAAGTTCCTTCTCATCCAAGATTCCTATTTAGAGATTTTCAGTGCCAGTTTCTTTGAACATGTCCTGTCATATACTCTATTAGTTTTCTTACATTCAATATAGTATTCATTTAATTTTAATCTGGGCACTAAAGTTGTCAATTTTTTAGTCCTAATGCATCCATGAAAATGCAAATTGACATTTTAAGTCCATATCTAATGACATTTTGGATAGAGTTCTTTATATGATGTCAACCTTACTTTATGAAATCCTCTAGGAGAAACAGTACAAATGGGTGATTACAGAGTGGGACAGTGGTAGTTCTGCTATTTTAAAGCATTCTCCAAAGACTAACTGAGATCTGGCCTCCACAGACTCTGTACAAAGGGTATAGGCAAAATAAGTGCAGTTTTCATGTGTTTATCTTGTCTTAAAATAAGAGTCCATTGACTTGCCATATATCCTTACCTTATTAAGGCTTTAATAGCTCAAACTTTGCAAGCATCCTAGGGAGCAAGTAGGTAGAGGAAAACTTCTGGAGAATAATGATCTGGTATATTTCTTGAGTATTGGAGTTTGCTAAAGGCAAGTGGTACCGCAGCTACTTTCCATGGTATCTGGAAGCCTTAGATAATGATTTTCAAAGAGTCTTACTCATAAACAATGGCTGCATAACTTGTGCAATAGGATGACAGAAGTAAAAGGGAAAGTCTTCTCCTTAATGAAAAGAAAAAAAATCCTTCCAGTGGCCACACCAAGGTGTTTGAAATGCAAATGTTATTAAAGCTGAGGTAGAAGTGAGTGTTAGAGAGAAACAAATTGCAGGGGTACATTTATCAAGTTAATCAGCTGTTTAATGAGAATAGAACAGGGAACTGATGGTTTAGTTGGAGGAACAGGAAGAGATTAAGTGTTAGCTTGAATGAGGAATTAGGAAGATAAAATGGATTCCTGAGAAAGCTGATATTAGAAGCCAGGTCAATGGATGTGAAGGGATAAGGACCTTCTCATTTTAATTGTGCATAGCAATGACTTTTGCTTCTCAACCAGGGCTTAATACATTCTCACCTTCCAAATTTAAAACAGATTTTATTTATTCAAGAAGGAACTCCATTTATAATGACACATGCATATTAATACTAATATTCTTTTACTAATTTTGTGTTATTTTTTGTTATTATTATTTTTCCATTGCTGTTTTCTCCCTGTGTTGAGGATAAAAGAAGAATGCAGTCAAGAAAACATGTTGCTAACTATTAGTTAGCAACTAAGTAATCTTCCATACTGACCTTTGAACCTTCCAGTGAGCTGTGAGGCTATTCTTTATAAAGCAGAAAAATGAAGGTCTTTTTCATTACCAATAATGATAAACTAGTACACACATGTTAAAAGAGAGTCCTCAATAGCTACCTTAACCAGTGAGGATTATATCGCCTGTAAAAATAATTTCTGATCCTGATTTTATAAGTTATACAATTTTATGGTTCTGTCGGTTCAAGTATTTAAGATAATTATAAAATAACATTTTATGTGTACAGAGATATGACTTACACTCAACACATTTCCCTTAGGGTAACAACTTGTATATTGGAGAACCTTATATAGCCAAGCTATTGACATCGATACACTCAAGCAACAGAGTATTTTGGCCAGTGCAGCATTTCTCATGTTCTTTTACCGCTGGACCAACTTTTCTACTGCTCCTTCCCTCTCAAAATCCAGAATTCCACATCACTGTAATTTTTGTTATTTCAAAAATGTTTTATTAATATAATCACACAATGCAGAACCTTTTGCTCACAGCATAATTCTCTGGAAATTCATTACAATTGTATGTATCATTTTATTTCTTTTTATTGCTAAGTAATATTCCAATATATGAATGAACAACTGTGCAACAGTTCACTCACTCAATAAATTAACTTCAAGGTTGTTTCTGAGACCCAACTACTATGAAAAAGGTTCATAAGTATTCCTGCACAGATTGTTTTATGTACGTTTTCATTTCAATGGATTAAATCCCCAATAATGAAAGAGATGGACCATATGGTACTTAGTTTTGATTATTGAGAATCTGCAAAATACTTATGAGTGCCTGAGAAATTTTACATTTCTATCAGCAATGTGTTAGTGATAGTGTCTTTGCATGGTACCTTTTCATTATGCTGTACTTATAGGTATGTATAGTGGTTTATTATTGTGACTTCAACTTGCATTTATGGGATGGATAATGATATTGAATACTTTTTAACATCTTTATCTTCTATCTCTATATCCACTTCAGTGAGATGTTTCCTCATGCCCCTTTCCTGTTTCTTTATCAAATTGACTTGGTTGCATTTTCAGAGTTCTTCACATATTTTGAACATTAGACCTTGGCCAGATATATGGCTTGCAATTACTTGACCCAACATATAGTTTTTTTTTCTTTTCATCCTTTTGACAATGTCTATTGTTGAATAACTTTTTTTGTAGATTTTTTTGATTAATTTTCTTCTTTAATATTGCATTCACATATAATCCTCTCCCATATTCATTTCTTTTTTTTGTGACACAGTGGGTTTAAACAAGGCCATTTGTGTGATCATGGACTTGGAACAATCTATTGGTACCTGGTGGGCTAACCAGGGGATACTCAACTGATGACAATGACTCCAGCTTCCCCTGAATTAATCATAATTCAGCATTGAGCAGTAGTACCCTCTGAGCACCTACCACATTCTGTCTATGCTTGACTGTTGACAAACTCATTCTTGTATAGTCCCAGTGCCAGCAAACACTGCTGCTGTGAGTTCATGATTGTATAATCATTGTTGTGTTGTTTTACCCAAAGCTAGTATTTCTCAGACCTTCTATCTTCCATCTCTTACATTCTTTCAGTCCATTCTTTCACAATGTTTCCTAAGCCATAGTGGGTATTGCATAAATGTCTTGTTTAGAGGTGAATACTCATTATTTGTCATTTATTCTCAGAACCTTGAGCAGCTATGAGTCTCTGTATTCACAATAGCAATTGTCTGAGAATAAATGTATATATTTAGGTATATAACCATATTAATCCCCTCAGGGAGCAGATGATTTCCACAGCCATGGGTTATTTACCTAGTTTACAGGGTTCTGACCATGTATTGATTCCCTCCTGTGAAGTGACCCTTGAATCCAATAACTGTTATACTACTGAACAAATGTGCTCACCTGGCACGTCAGGTTGGTATTGTATTTTGGTAGGATTTCACAGTTGTGGTATACTGTTGATGCCTTTACTCCCCTGAAGCCTGAATAGCACCATCTGGTACTACAAAAGACAGCCATCAGAGATGAGCTGTCAGTATTATTTGGAGTCCTTTGGTGATAACCAACAGTTCTCTAATTGAACATAAGTCTACCCAACAAGGGGGAAACCATGCTTGGTCCTGGAAACCTAGCCCCCTACCTGGGGTAGTGAAGTAATGGATCTTGGAAGAGAACCTGTAATAAATACATAAGGAGGTATCCCATCCCGGCATTGGTATTTTTGTTTAATAACCCAAAGCTTCCAAGAGCAGCATTATCCAGCCTTATGGGATATTTCCCTATAAATGTTTTTTTTAAGTTACATATTTTATAATTAGCTGAATTATAAAATAGTAGATTATAAGAGTGTTCAACATCATTAAGACATCTGAGAAATGCAAATAAAAACTATTCTGAGATTCCATCTTTTCCCAATCAGAATAGTTATCATAAATAAATCAAATGATAACAAATACTGCTCATGAGTAAAAGGGAGAGAGTGCAGAAAAAGGGATCTGTACTCACTGTTGGTGGGAGTGCAAAGTGGTTCAGCCATTACAGAGGTTTCTAAGAAAGCCTAAAATACAACTACCATAATACCCAGTTTTACCATTCCTGGGCATATACCCAGGGACTCTAGACTACAGAGATACTTGCTCAGTGGTACTCATTGCTGCATTGTTCAAAATAGGTAGGAAATGGAATTAGCCTCTGTGCCCAACAAACGATGAATGAATAGTGAAAACATGGTGCATATGCACAACGCAATTTACACAATCGAATATTACTTAGCTGTAAAGAGAAACAAAATCATGAAATTTGCAGGAAAATAGATTGAAGAGGGAAAAAAAATATACTTAACCTAGGCACAGAAAGACAAATGATTCATGTCCTTGCTCATATGTAGATCCTAGATTAGAGTCACTATTTTTGTGTGTTCATCCTAGTGTACTTGTAGAATACAGGTCAATAGAAAGAGATGATTATTGGAGATATGCAAAGGAGAGGGAGAAGTAGAATATGGATAATATGAAAATATTGAGGGGAAAATTCTGGGGTTGAATAGGTCTAAGCAGGAGTAGCATGGAAGGCAGGAAGATGAGGGTGCAGGGAGAGATGGTTAATCAAATCAAAGATTTTTTTCCGTATTTTCGATCATACTTTTTCTAAAACTAAATCTTTGCCTAGACATGGACCCTAAAGATTATTCCTATATGTGTTTTTCAAAACAGTATTATACTTTAAATTAAAATCTATGTTGGCTAATTTAATGTGAATTTGACATAAGATGGAGTCGTTTGGAAAGGGAGAACCTCAACTGAGAAAATGCCCTCTCCAGATTGGCCTCTGAACAAGCCTGTGGTGCATTTTCATGGTTGATAATTTGTTCGAGGGTCTAACATACTGTGCTCAGGTTATCCTGGGTGCTACAAGAAATCAAGCAATATTAGAACAACCAGCTCAAACTTTATAACGTTGCCTGTATATATGTTGTCACCACTGACCATTCGGTATTGATGAATCAATTGGTGGGCTTCCTCGGGGAAGACTATCTCTCCCTCTCTCAACATTCTTTATAGGTATATGTGAAAATTTGGGGGACAAAAGGGAAGGATTTGATGTGACTATATTATAATCTCAAAAAAAATAAAAGAAATATTTATTTTAAAGAAAGCAAACTGAGCAAGCCCAAGGAAAAAGCCAGAAAGCAGCATTCTTCCTTGGCCTCTGTACCAGCTCCTGAGCCTTGTTGACCCTGACTTCACACAGTGATGGAGAGTTGCAAAATGAAGTTAAGTCTTTTTCTCCCCAGCTGGCTTTTGGTCATGATGTTTTATCAAAGCAATAGAAACCCTGACTAAAGCAACATTCATGATTTATTTTGAGTTACTGGAGTTGATTTTATATAATGTATGACAATCATAAGAAAGCTTCCTGCTTTCTCTCTGGTTCTGTCTTTGTCTCTGTCTCTCTCATTTTTTTTTTCATTTTTCTGAACTATGAATAATTAATGGTTCTTTTGCTTCACTATTTGTTCAGAAAAGGTTTTCTTTTCCGAATGAAATGATTTTCTACCTTTAGCAAAATTCAGTGTGGCATTTTTGTGTTCCTGCTTCTGGGTTCTCTTTTTTTTTTCCCATTAATTTGTGTTTGTGCTCTTCAACAAATACAATACAGTCCTGACTACTGTAACAATATAGTTAAGTCTTGAACTGAATCTTTCCCACTGAAGTATTCCTTATCAAATGGTTTTTGCTATTCCAGTTCATTAACTTTTCCATGAAAATACTGATGAGGATGCAGGGAAAGTGGAACCCCTAGAATGAAGATGTTGTTGGGAATCTGATAGTGGCATTATTAAATATATAGATAAACACGGAGAGAATTGATTTTTTTTCTGTGTTGACTCTTCCAATTCTAGTGAATGAACATTCTCTCCACTTATTTAAATATTTTTACTTTTTTTCATTATATTTGACTGTTTTCAGCACAAAGGTTCTAAACATATTGTGTTAGCTTCCAGAAGCATTTTCATTTGTTGAGACTGGATTGTATAGTTTTAATTTGACACACACATAATTGATAATATATAATGCAATTAATTTTTGTATTTTGATCTCATACCCTGCCACAGTGCTAAGCTCATTTAGTTTTAGGAGCCTTTTGTGTTAATCCCTTGGGGATTTCAATGTAGATAATCATGTCATTTCAAAGAGGGATCATTTGCTTTCTTTGTTTTGCTATCTAGAATTACTGTCTAGAACTACTCTCACTAAGTTGAGTAACAGTGAGAGTGGGTATGTTGACATCCTAGTCTGAAAGGGAAGACTGTGGACTTTCTCCACATTCTTTTTACCAAGATGAGAAATCTCTCCTATATTCCCTTTTCCCTGAGTTTTAGCAAAATGTCAAAATTTCATACATCTTTTGGTTAAGTGTGATCATATTTTTTCTTCATTAGCGTTTTAGCGTGTTGGCTTACATTGATATATTTTTTAATACTAAAGTGTGGAGGGAATCAGCCTTTCCCACAAATGGGTTCATGGAAACTCTACGCAGGAGGGAGTACGAGTGCAAGAAAAATGAGGAATGACAAACGTACAGGGAAGTTCATTCTTTATGGGACCCAAGGAAATGACACGCAGGATCTCACTTTAAAATGACACGTGGAACACGCTTTAGAAGTAAAACGTAGGAGCGTTTTTAATATGGGAATTAACAGTATACATATTAAGAAAAGAGAGGGTCAAGAGAGAGACTGACAATGCAATGTGACTTGTCAGTGGAAAAATCACACCAAGAAGAGAAGGAGGGAGAGACTTACAATATACATTACCAGGGAAAAGGGCCACACCAGAAAGGGAGAGAATTGCTCTGGCCAGAGGTTTAAAAAAACCAAATAGTTTTTTGGTATGTAGATGTTGCTCAGGCCTTGAGAGGAACTGGTTTCATATGTAGATGTAGTCACACCCAGAGGGGAGGAGCCGGGTGTCCTTCCTCCTGCAGACTTACAAACTTTGAGGTTATCTTGTTTTGCTAAGAAAGAACATTTGACTTAATACTGTTAGCTGAATAATATCTCTGTCTGCCTCAAACAGAGCAGAATGCCATGTAGGCAAAGGAGGTTTTTATTTTATAGTTTTTAGCTGTTTGGTGTATATTATTTTTTCTCTATCTAGGCTCCTTTTGCTTCTATCTGTTACTATCAATATGAATAGGTAGCTTTACACATGTCAGGACTTAGAAGCCTGCAAGCTATTTTACAATGACAATTACTTTTGAGTAAAAAATGGCCACTTCTCCTCAGCTAACACCAGCCAGCTAAGGTATTACTAGGCCATGCAGACATAATGAAGGGTTTTTGTCACCATTACAGCAAAGAGGAGAAAGGGCTGGTAAGCAGAAATTCCCAGCCAGGGAGTCTGGAACCTTGTCGACAGACTTCAACCATGTTGCCAGGGTATTGGGGCTCCCAGCCCTAAAGCAGACTCCTGTTCTTAAAATGACCTCCAGAGTGTGTGATTCTTTTAAATCTAGCTAAACTGTCTTTGCTAATACATCATTAAGGAAATTTTTACCAATGTTCATGAGAAATTTTGATGGGTGGCTTTATTTTATGCTACCTTTATATAGGTTTGTTATTAAAGTAATTCTACCTTTATAAAATAATTGGCAAATGTTTTAAATTATGTATTCAATTCTCTGAATACTTACAAGACTGCTTATATTACCTATTTCATATTAGGTGAGATTTTGTAGTTTCTACTTTTTCAAGGGCTTGAACTATTTCATAAATGTTGTCAAGTGTTTTAATATAGAGGTGTCTGAATAGTCTATTACTACCATTCAGTTGTGAACAAGATATGTGTACTTACATGACCACTTCTATTTCTGATATTGTTAATTTATATCTTTGGTTATTTTGCCAGAGGTGTGCCAACTTTATCAATCTTTTCAAAGAAATTTTTTATTGGTCTTATGTGTTCTCTGTTCCAGTTTTATTTATCTGCACTCATATTTATTACTTTCTTCCTTCTGTTTGTTTTGATTTTATTATTCTGCTTTCATAAAATTGTTGAAATGAAGCATAGATTATTTTAGGATCTTTTTCTAATATATGCATACAGTGCCACTCATCTCTCACTCAGTACTAGTAGAGTTTCTCTCCTTTTATTTTCCATTCACATCAATAAATTCTTTCCAGTTTCCCTCCAGAATTCTTCTTTGGTCCATGAATGCTTATCTTTAAATTAAAAGTTGTATTTAACTGATACATAAAATTGCACATATTTATGGGCTATCATTTACTGCTTTAATTAATTCATGCATTGTATAATGTTCAAATACTATACCAATCATTTCATGTATTCAGATTTTTGTTTTATATTTTCTGAAAGACTATTTCTTCTCTTGTATCACTGATTATTTAATCCACTGTCACCCCATTGATATTAATGAAAAGTCAACTACCACTTAAGAGTTTTTCATCTAAAAATTATATGTGCAATATCTGTTAGGAAATGTAGTCCATTTTTTTCTTTTTTCTCTTAGTTTGTTTTGAAGAGCCGAGTAAATAAACAGAACATCTTGGGGAAGGAATATTAGAGTACTGTCTTTTATGTATTCTTCCAGTTAAAGATGTTAACACTGGAACATAAAGATTTGAGACAATATCAAGTGATGTCTTAGTTAGGTTTTCTACTGCTTTGATAAAACATGACCAAAAGCAACTTGGGGAGAAAGGAGTTTACTTCATTTTATAGCTGTTAATCCATCATCCAGGGAAGACATGGAAGGAACTCATGGAAGGAACCTGGAAGCAGGTATTGGAGTAAGACTAAATTTGTCTTTCCTAGTGTTTCTATTGCTGTGGTAAACACCATGACCAAAAGCAACTCAGGAGGAAAGGGTTTATTGCACTTACAGGTTCATGTCACAGTCCATCATTTAAGGAAATGAAGGCAGGAACTGATACAGAGGGCATGGAGGAAAGCTGCTTATTAGCTTGCTCCTTGTGGCTTTCTCAAACTTTCTATAAGACCCAGAACCACTTTCCAAGGGGTGGCACTGGCAACACTATTCTAAGTCCTCCCCCAACATCGATCAAGAAAATGCACCACAGACTTGTCCACAGGTCAGCCTGGTGGGGGCATTTTTTTCCAACGAGATTTCTTCTTATAAAAGGACTGTGTCAAGTTGACATAAAACTAGCCAACACAAAACTAGCCAGCATAACTGAATTTATTGAAGGTTGTCTAAACTTAATTTCAGTTACCAAGTCTACAATAACACATAGAAGAATCATGGACTGAGAGCACTATGTAATCTTGTGGGAAGAAGATAATAAATCAGGTCAAGATTGCTTTAAAGTAAACTTGGAACGATATGGAAAAAACATGAAAAAATTAAAATAGAAGACATTGCAAGTAAATTCTATGTCATTTTAAGGAAAAGATTGTTAGTTTTGGAACAATATTTGTGTTTTAAAATTTACATAATTTATATGTTATAGAATCTAATGTATACAACACTGAAATTCTATTTACAGTAAGTATATTTATGAAACACTAGACTGTATATAGAACTAAGTCAATATCCTATTAAAACCTGATCTAACTAAATATGATAGAAATATATTTGTGTTCAGTCTCATTCAGCTTGGAAGCATCATTCTAAAACACTATGTGTTATCTATGTGTTATCCTCTCTATAAAATTAAATAGGTAATCAAGTTTTGTTTGAATATCAATAGTAACAGAAAACTCATATGATGAGCAAGCCTTCTCTATGCCTTGGCAGGTGTATATACCTGTAGAATAATGAAAAGCTGGTGGCAGTCCTATGATCAAATATGTGGATGATAAGATAATTCCTAAACAATGTTGCAATATATATAGATATAATATAGAATATATATATATATATATATTATAGAATATAATATAGAATAGCCAACATAACTAAAGACATTTGTGTTTGTTTCGTAAGGTTACACGGTAGATACAAAGGAATAGTGTACTCTTGACAGTGTCCTCTTATGAAGATGTCAAATGTGATATCTCATTTCATTAAAAACTGTGCTCCTAAAAACTCACCACTTGCCCAAGAGAAAATTTCACCTTTCAGAAGACAGAAACATAAGAAATCTGACACTCTAAATTAAATTTTGATCATCAAGGGAAAACTAGTCAGTCACAGGAAAGTGGTATAACCGTTGAGAAACAGGTTTCATATCATGTTGACATTTGTGATACAGAAAGAAGAAAATACTGGGAGATAGTCATGCACATATCTTAGATGTAATGAGTCATCTTAGGAAAATTCACAGATACTTTTTTAAAATATATGAACTATGAAATAAAAATGCAATGAATACTATAGAGGAGATTCATCTAAAATAATCGAAAATAAAAGAATTATTGAAAAAGAGATTCTGAAGAACTTCTGTATCTAAATAAAATGATACACTCAAAAACTAAAGAAATAATCAGATTATGTTCTCACATTCTCATCTCTATAGCACTTGATTGACAATTTCATACTTAAAATGAAATCAATTTTTTCTCCCCTTATTTCCTTCTTTCATCTTTCTCACTCTCTGTCTGAAACACAATATATAGGGATTTTGTTTAGTCAGGGTAGACAAAGTAAATTTTATTTTTAAAATGCTTACAATGGCAGGGCTGGAGGATGAAGAATGCTGTGGAAGGTTGGCCTCTGGACATAACATAGCTGTTACACACATGAACTCACAGCAGCTGTGTTTACTCACACATGACCTCCACAAAATCAAGAGTTAAAACTCCCAACACAACGTTGGGGGTGGGGGCTCCTGAGGCCCCACCTTTACTTAAAGTTATTAAAAGTTGATGGCTTTGGCTTTGGAGGGAAAGTCACTTTTCTTTGGGTGGAGTGGCCACTGGCAAGTTTCTCATGCCTCAGCGGGTGACTCATCCACATATATATACACATGTGGATATCACTAATTAGACTTAGTGGGTACTTTTTAAGTCATAAACTTTGGAGGGAGAAGGGAGATATGTTGGGGTGCTGCTGGAAGGGAACTGGGAGAAGTGGCAGAAAGTTATGACCAAGATAAAATGTATATATGTATTAATTTTAAAAGAAAACAACAAAGCTAGTGCTCTTGTGTTTTTTGCATTTTTCTAAAGGATAAGGACTACTAGACACAGCATTATGGAGCATCACACAATTTAAAAAACCATGGCATAAAAACAGAATTTCTTGGCTAACATCTTGTTTACATTTTGTCTACAAAAATAACCAGCTTTATGCTGAAAAGGGTGGAGGTAATAACTGAGGCATCAAAAAGAAAAAAAAAAACATAACAACTAATTTCCATGCTATATTCTACGATAAAGTATGATTAAATAAATTCTGGGTTTGGAAACTTGAGTGTATTCTAAACTCAGTTGAAGAATAACTTTATTAAACCACAGGTTGCTGGATCCCAATCCCACATTTACACTTTTAGTAAGTTCCCAGATGAAATTACTGCTCCTGATAGCACGGGTCTAAAAATAGGTGCTTTCTGACATTTCTGGGAAGTATGCAAAATGACCTTATGTCACTGGAGATGTTAGTAATATCTTAAAAACTATTACTTGTGAGGATTAATCTTAACTGTCAATTTTACAAGATCTAGAACTACCTGGGAGATGAGAGCTTCAGAGCATGCCTGTGGGAGATAATTTTGACTAGGTTAACTAAGGTGGGGAGATCCACTATGGGTAGCACCATTTCCTGGCCTGGGACCCTGCACTAAATAAAAAGGAAATGATGAGCTGAGAATAAGCATTAAATACTCTCTGCTTTGCGGAAATCAAAGCAGACTGTGGATGCTGTATGGTCAACTGCCTCCTGTCCCTGCTGCCTTGACTTTGCCTTGATGAATCAATACATGTCCTTTCTCTCTTAAGCTACTTTTATCAGGGTATTTTATCACAGTAACAGGAAAAGCAACTAATATAGAACTTATCAATAAATCAAAAAATCTTGGTTCTAAATTTTTATATCAGGGTGAATATTATTTAAGTAGTGATACATCAACAACATAAAATATATGTTTAACACTACTTGTGGTGTCAAAATATTGGAAACTGTCACAGCGTAGAAGTTTAAAGTATAAGAAACTAATATTGATTAGGTTACATTTTATTGTTCACTTAAAATTTGTTGTCTCTGAGAATACATGCCAAAGCTCCTCACATCCTCATGGACTAGGAAACAGGACCTTCAGAGGTGGACTCCTACTTCTGTCAGCCAGACTTTGCCTCTCAAAGTTTCTAGTCTCAAATAGGGCCAGAAGGTAGAAACAAAGCTCCTGTATAAAATAATTGGTCATCACTTGGAGACAAATATCTTAATGTTCCTACTGCAGAAAAGTCTGTCATTTTAACTTACAGATAAATGCATTCTCCTGATAATGTCTAAAGTATTGTACATTTGCGTGCCTATTTTCTTGAATTATTTCATTTATAATGATACTAGAAGAATTCTAGTGGGAAAACATAGTTCTGGAAATATCAAGGAATATGCATGCCAAGCAGTATTTTTAAACACCTGCTACATTTGGCTCCTAAGCCTTGTGTATAAACACACAATCATATTCTCTCATTCTCTCTCTCTGTCCTCCCCACTTAATAAATTATATAATTTAGCTATGTGTTTAATAAAAGCAGACAGTTTTACATCCATAAATGATCAAGCAAGGTCAAGTATAAAATGTTAGAAAGTTTCAGCCTTTTTATTTAGTACCCAGAGAATGCCAGTAATTTAACAAAATTTCTTGATAATTGTTACTCACAGTTTTAACAAGAACAAAAATAAATATAACTTTATGTCATCTTTGGCATGTTGTAAATTCAAAAGGATAGCAATTTATTTAGCAGCACTCTGAGGTAAAAGAACACTGTAGAATGCATTACTAAATCTGATCTTACAAGATGAAAAGTGTAGTACAAACAAATGAAAACATCAATATAAAAAAGAATGGTGTTTTAAAGAAAATATTTACAAAATAAATGATGTTATAAAATGTACAATAGTTTAGGAAAAGGAAAATTACAGCTTATAGCAGCAACTTGGGGACTTTTTTCTTTCAATTTCAGCTTTTAGATTTTTAAGTATCTGTGATGTAATTCTATAAACAATTCCTATTTATTACCAGTTCTGTTGAGAAGTGCAATAACACTCTAGTGAATATAAACTTCTATATAAGGAACAAAGGGCACATCAATTCCTAAGAGTTTGGGAAGTGTCAGAAAATAAAAATTTAAAGATATGGCAGTAGTGAACTATGCCTTCTTTGCATAAGTCCTGGCTAACACACGACTAGCAGTACCACTTCTGTTTTGCTTTGCTTTTCTAAAGCAAAAACAGAAAACCATTACTTTTTTTCACCTTATATTATAGAATTTAATGCAAGATAAAATCTCATTCACAAACCATACTAGGGTTTGGATATTTAATAAAAAGTTTATGTATAACTTTAAAAAATGGGGGTTTCTCTCTAGATTATCTTCCTGATATTAAAAATAATTTTATTGTACTAAGAAAAGCTTACAGTTGACATTATTTGACCAATTTGTTGCCTTTTACTTTTTTCTATAACTGGTATCAGTTTCAGAGACAACAAAAATTAAGTGAAAAATAAAATGTAACCCGATGAATATTAGTTGATAAAAAGTAAAAGCCAACAAATTGATCAAATAATGTCAATTATTAATACATGAATGTCCAAATTAATGTATTCTCTGGAATGCCCTACATAAAGCCAGATGTTTAAGAACTATTTTTCAAGAATAAGTAATAGTTATAACTAGATAAAGCAAAAGTAAAACAGTCATTCCTAGGAGATATGATCCATGGTTTAGAAATAGGAATACAGAAGAAACTTTTACTTGGTATATGTACAGAGACATATATTTCTAAACATTTAGCTGAAGGGTTTTTTTTTTCTTTTTTGCTAATCAACAACTGAAATGTATTTTCTAATATAATTTAATAATTCTTTATTCTAAAGGTACTTTGTAATTTTCTTCATATTTCAAAGAAACATGTTTGTAATCTAGGGTTTACTCTGTATCCAAATATAGGTTTCCACGTATTAGCAATCAAGTTGAATTTTAGATGATCAAACAGTATTACTTTTTACAAATTATAGAATTGATTCCATTCAGTTGTAAGACCAAAAGAAGGAACTATGACACCATAATGGATGTTGTGAATAATCACCATTGACAGTATTATATTTCTGCAGATAACACAGCACTTAATCATTCAAATCATCTCAGGAATCACTGATCTCAAGATAAACACTAAAATATTTATTAAAGTATTGAAAAAACACTAAATGTAGTCATAATTGGTCAATCTGGATTTATTATGGCTTGCATATTGTTGCAAAATAATGTAAAGAATGGATCTCTTGATCCCAAAATCTAGACAAAGTATCTAGATGTGGGATCCATGTCCTGTCTGCGTTTAATTTCTGTGTTTTTTCCCTATTAATGCAACGGTGGGTCAAATAAAAGTTCTTGTGTTATTAAATACATACTGTGAAAGATAAGAATCCAGACAAATGTGAGTTTAACAACATGTAAAGAATTGACTACCATATACCTTTCTATGTCCATACTACTTTGTTATAGAGAAGTTTATTATATGAAAAAGATTGGGATATATTAAGACAAAATACAGAATGCATGGAAAGAAGGGATCTTCACAAATACAAAACATTATATTGAATGACTTGATCCCATGAACTTCTGAGTATTTTCCTTAACCCCTAAACTTCAACAAGAACTGAATTTAAAATTATTCTCATTTGATTAGATTGCCTGAAACTCCTTCAGCTAGAAACACATTTGCTTAATAGCCTTCTTCATTGGAAAATACTAATTCTCTACTAGCTACTAAAAGGAAAATGTGCATTAATTTAGTGATACAGCTTTCCTGTCATTTTGTTAGCTGAACTCTGCTGTTCTGAAAATGGAAACCTTGATTTGGAAAAAAAGAGAAAGGATTAAGATCCTTTTGAAGCACTGAATCCTTCTGAGGATTTGGTACATCTTAATGGTGAAGAACTGCTGTAAGGTCATCAAGCAGGACAGTATGCGTTTAGAAAACCAGATGAAAGAGAATGCATAAATTGGACAAACTACCTAGTTTAAAGTATAATATTCCAGTGTGCTGTAAGGCTTCAAATTGTTCTTTTTTTATTTTTTCTTCTTTATATATAAAGGTCCCCTTCTAGTTATGTATTATTAGTTAAGTGATATAAATGAATTTCTATGGGCAGTATTATTTTAATATGTTTCAGTGGGGAAATATAAATATTAAGCATCTGTTGTTGACTTTGTGGGTTATCAAACAAATGTAATCCCTCTGAGTTAACCAGAGATGCTATTTAAAAGGTTCTTCTGTATTTAAACAACAATAGCAAGAAACCAGAAAACAAAACTAAATAATAATAATAAAACAGTATTTATGCATTCCTAACAAAATAGGTTAAAAGTTTGATCCCACATAATCAGTCCCCAGTACTGCATTCTAATTTTCTTGCAAATATTTTGCTGAATTCATGGTAATATGTGCTTTCATACAAAGGTTTCTTAGTCAACCTTTAACAGACCCAATGATTTCTCTTTGAGAAAATTCAATATCCTCTTTCCAGAATGGTAAAAAACTTCAAAGTTTTACCTCAAAATGTGCTGCTATTAAATAATACCAAATAATGTAAAATAATTGTTCATGACTCCATTAGGAACAATAGCATCCTAAAGTCTTAAAGAAAGTTTGTTTTAACTGGTCACTCATTTATAGAAGCCTTTTTTTTTCTTTGAAAAAGTGTCTGAACCTGTACTCATTCCAGATTTATTCTAGCCAAAAAAGATATTAACCATCCAACTTCTACAAAACGAGGGTATGGTTGTAGCTTTCTTTTATAATGTCTCTCTACTGCTTTTGTTATGCTAGCACATTTGAAATTTCTAACAGTAACTTTCCTCACAATTAGGCAAATGCACTAGCATGCTTGTGTCATTTGCACAATCCATATTCATTGTGGGATGAGGAAGCATGCTATCCCTTGCTTAATCCTTAGTATTCCTTTCATATCAGGCAGTACAACACAACTCTCTGAACAAGTTAATTGAAAATTATGGTAATATTTTTGACACACTGATTATACAAAGGCTGAAAGGTAGTTTTTATGATCATTTTTCATTTCCCAGGTTTGTTTTCTCTAATTTTATTAGCTGGAAAGCACATATGGAAAAAGTTTGTGTCCTAAAAATTCAACAGCAAAATTACCTTTTTTAGTTTGACAAATCAACTGATAAAAATATGTAACAGCACAAACAAGGTAATGACAGGAGCAAAATAACTCAAAATATATGGACACAATTTTTCACATGTAAGTACTTATTATAGTAAAGTAAAAAGAAAAGGAAAGAAATGAACCAAATTGGAACACAAAAGGCACAAAAATATGACACCAAGACTAAGTAATGCTATTATGTGGGATAAGATCAGCTGTTGTTTAATATTGTTCAATCATTTTTAAAAAGACACCTCAAAGTAAGAATACATACTTTCACGTATCACGTGTAGGAAACAGGTATTTTTGAATGGATGCAGATCACTTACATTTTAAAGAGAATACATATAGTTTGTTTTATTAAACACCAACATTACATGTCTCCTAGCCTAAATCATATACTCAGTAATCAATTGTTTCTGAACCAAGCAAAGTAAAATGCACAGCAAACAGTACAGCTAGCACACACAAGTAATACATTTCTATTCACTAAACAAAACTGATATCCTCCAGTTTACATTCATGAATTATTTCTGTCAGTAGTAGTAGTTAATGGTATTTTCCTCAACAACATAAAATGATGTTTTAAAATTTCAGCATTTAAAGAAAACAGTACACATTACACAGTGGTTCTGAATCGTAAATTTAATAAAACAAATTTGGCCAGTTTTTTATGAATACGATTTATAAATGTGCTCAAATTTCTGTGTCAGTCATTAATGTTACTTTCTATTTAAAGTGTTAGATTATCTTCTTGAAGTACAATTATTATGTAGAATTGCCTAATGCTTACTGAAATACATTATACAATATATGTGCTACGTGCACAAGTCCACTATAATAAAACTTCAACTACATCATCAGAAGATTCAAGATAGATCAATATGTTACGCTGTATCTCAAACCACATGGAAATCAGAAATACAGTAGTGTAGCTCCACTTATAATGGGTAAAGATGATGATTAAATTCAATTGGTTAACTTCAAAGTCAGCTTATGTAACACCAATACCATTTCAACACCATATACTTCATATTCAAAGGCTTAACTATGACAAATTTAGATTACAACACCAACATGAAACCTTTGGATAAAAATGTATTCACTTGTATTATAATTCCATTAGCTGTAAAACATTAGAAGCCTTATGGAAACTTTCTCTAGATGAATTCACTTATGGGTTAATATACAAATCTGTCTGCACATGTTATTAGTGATTTAATTATTCTATCAAAACTTTGGCACCACCATATCAGGAATTTATATATTAGCACAAATGAATTTTGCTCCTGCACCGAACTATTCTCACTACATTTAGTATCTAAACAGACACAAATGAATGGAGTGCTTTGGCTATGGACAAGCTACTAGAATACTTCTGTTTTGAAGAACAGTTATTCTTCAGGATATGATGTTAAAAATACTGACACTGTTTAGCATTATAACATGAAAAGCATCTTGATTAGAATTTAATCACCCCTTAAATCATTTTTGTGTAAAATAATAAAAAACAATAGGTTAACTTTGTTTTAAAGGAATTTGGGAAGTCAATGTGCAGAGAAGTTAAGACCTTGTGGACATCAATTGTATAATTAAACATTTGGACACTACTGCAAATGATATGGTATGAATATTATGGACCTATGTATGTTTATTTAAAATTTCAACCTCCCCAAAAGAGAGGCTTAAACAGAATATTCAAGTAATGTGATAGGAAAAAACACCTTTGATATAAGATTAGGCAAGGAAAAAAATGAACCCACAACACACATCAATTTTCTCTTCATTCAGTTAGCTGAGGAATCTTACAAGCCAGTTGATGCACGCTTTTTCAGGCTACGTCTTTGAGCCAAACTTGAAGCAGCAACAGGCTCTAGGACTGGTTGGAAATTCTGAGGAGGAGTCAAGGCAGAATATGTTGTAACCGCTGCTTCCTAAAATAATGAAAAAACATCACAAATTCAGTAACAATCTCTACAGGTAAAAAGTATTTCATAATAAATCACAAGAAATGTATGAAATGTACCCTTTTACATAAGTTCCTATAGCACAGTCCCAAGATTCAGAACCAGCCAAGTTGCCCAGATAAATTGATAGATAAATAGATAGATAATAGATAGATAGATAGGTAGATCCCAAGTTACAGAACCAGCCAAGTTGCCCAGATAAATTGATAGATAAATAGATAGATAATAGATAGATAGGTAGATCCCAAGTTACAGAACCAGCCAAGTTGCCCAGATAGATAGATAGATAGATAGATAGACAGACAGACAGAGAGAAGGTAAATAGTTTTAGAATCTAAAAACAAATACTGTATAGTTTTTCTCATATATGACATCTATATTTAAAAAAGACAAAGGTATCATTACTATCAGTGATGTAGCGCAAAATAAGGGGGGTAGAAGAAGGAGGTATCAGGGGACATTACAGAGTAAGTGTGATCAAAATATACCATATGCATATAAGAAGATACCACCTTAAATCCCATTATTTTGGAAAATTCATATAAGCTAAGAGATAATTTTATCTTATCAGAAAAGTCATAGGGAAAAAAATAAGAGTTCATGAATGTAAAAAGAGAAACTCAAAAAAAACCTTCTTCAAGGAATAAAAATACTTTAAATAATTACTTAAGAATCATCAGTAAGTAACATGATAGATTCACTACACATTAAATGTGTGTTTGTTTTACCGTAACAACATGTGATGTGTCATTTGTCTTTGACTGATCCCTCAGCACCTGTTCTCTGTGGGTTATCCAAGAGTGCTTTAATACTTGTTCAGCAGTATAACGCTGATGTGGGTCCATGTGAAGCATATGAGAAAGCAAATCCTAAATGGATATAGGAATTTACATGAGAAGATATAATTCACATTTCTTCAAAACATGAAATCAATAATTTTATAATGTTTTGTTTCATCAACACTTATGAAAAAGAGTATCTTTATCCTGTATAGTTAACTGTGTATATACTTAGAACAAGGTTTTTTCAAAACATCACAAATTTGAGAGGGAGAAGATGGAGGAAGAAAACGGAGGGACAGGAGTGATGTAGATGCAATACTCATATATGAAATTTTCAAAAAAATCTAAAATCAAAAGATAATCTTGAAACAGATTTTTCATTATATAATAAAGTTTTTATTTTGGTAAATCAGTGTATACCAAATTTCTAGAACTTGGATTTGATTAGTAACAAAAGGAAAATAAAACAAAGCAGTAGGAGTTTCCCTGAAATGTGTTAAATGGGCAAGAAAAGAGCTATCAAACTTGGCTACAAAGCTAGAACCTAAGATAAAATGGTTTGTACATACACATAAACACAAAGGGGAGGTTGTCATGCAGTTAGTTAATCCACTCAATAAGTAAGAGCTTTCTGTATTACATACTGAAGTCATCAAAATATAAATTCAGTGTCTGAAATGATTGTTATGATAATGGTTCAGGGATCATAAGTCTTCATCAAATTAACTACAAATATCTGATTTCTATTATAATTAAAACTTTGATAAAATGTAACTTTATAGTAACAAATGTTTAAACATACCAAAACATGTATGTAATACTCTGAGTAAACTATCTTTACTACTTTTAAGAAAATAAAATCTCAACAAAATTTTTCTAATATAAAAATAAATCATTTGTGTAATCTTTTATTACCCAAAACATTGAAACTATAGATGACAGGTAATAAGAACAGATCAAAGAATAATGTTTCTGGAGGCTAGCCTAGACTATATGGTAAGTTTAGGACCAGCTCTAAGATTGACCTTATTTAAAAAAACAAAAAGGAAAAGAAAAAATATAATCTGTTAAAAATATTTGAGGGGGCTTTAGAAAATCAAAACAATCAACTTGGAATAGAACAGATGTGCACAAATAAAGAGTAATTTAATATTAAAAATAAGACATGTAAACTTGTCTAGCAAAGTAAAGGGAGTAATAGGAAGAGAAAGGATGGGGAAGGCGGAAGTGGGGTTGGGGCATATATCATCAATGTATATTATATACTTGCATGAAAGTATTTTATACAACCTAGTACCATATAAAATGAGCTTATGAAGCAAGCCAGACACAACACAATTATGACATGGTTTCATTCAGTATGTGGAATGTTAAGGCAGTCAATGTTAAGGCAGAAACAGAGTAAAATGTGATTTAACAGACATGAAGGAGTATATTGGGGAGGGAAGATGGGTAATTCTGGTCAGTTACAGTTGGATAGGATCGAAAATTTCTGATATGTTACCACAGAGAAGTGTAACTACAGATAACAAACACATAGAAGAGATGTTTCACTTAAAAGAGATGATAAATGTTTGAGGAGATAGATGTTTAGCCTACTTTAAACATACAATGAATACATATACTAATGCATTACAAGTTATACCATTAATATGAACAATTATGATTTACATATCATTTAAAAACAAATATAAAATAAGCCCGGTGAAGTGTCACATGCCTGCAACACCAGCACTTGGAAGGTAGTAGGATGATCAGGAGTACAAGGTCATCTTTCGCTACATAGTAAGTTCCAGGGGAGCCTGGGCTATACAAGGCCTTGTCTTAAAAAAGAAAAGAATTCCTGCCCACCAATCCACACATTACATTAAACAAAGATAATTTTTCAATAGCTCAAGGATTTCTGCTTATGGTAAGATAGATTCCTAGGGTCTAGATTTACCCACTCAATTGAAAAAAACCAAAAATATAAAACACAGTTCGCAGAAGATCAAAGTCACCAAAGAAAATGATCTCTAAGAAGTGGGCAATAAATCAGGTGAGCATTATGACTGCCCCAATATACCATATTGTGTTTGTTCTAGCTGCTATATAGGTAAGGGGGATAGCCTGTGGATCTGATTGAGGAGACAGAAGTGCCATTCACAGGAGATCACAGAGTCAGAAGACAGAATATGAAAGGGGTAATAGAAAAGAACAGAAAATTACAGAGAACTACAGAAGAATTGCTTGAAGCACTTAGTACTTAAAGTACTCAGATTACTACATACCCACAAATGAGGAAACAACTTTTGATCTTCAGAAGAAATATTTGAAAAGACTGGATAAAACTTGGAACTAATACATGGTCGTGTCCGAATATTACATGCTAATGCAAAACATTTCATTTATTGTCAAGTTTGGAACATAATATTTGAAGAATATTTTGATTATAATGATCATAATCCAAAGGATTATAAATCCTTTAGCATAATCTTTGTTCTTTAAAAAAATCTTTGTCCTATTTAAGCATAATTTATTTGCAGGGTTTACACAGACAGTAACTAAAAACACAACTGGGAGAGAACACCCAAGAAGTTATGCAAAGTGGAGAATCTTTTGCTTCTATCATCTATACTTGAAAACTTTCAAAGTTATATAGTTTTATAGAACATTTTGCCTAATTGGTGAGTAGCCTGAGACTAAACACTGTTGTAGTCTTCTCTAGTAAATCTTAAAAATGAAGACACAGAATTATTACTGCTTACCAAAATTGAAGGGATACCAAGAATATTTTTAGAGGAATAGGAAAGTACCCAATGCCCACCAATGTAAAATTCACTATTTTGCCATCTTATCTAAAATTAGAAAACATACAAGAAAAACAGCACAGTACAATGAATAAAAAATTAAAACTGACTCAGAATTGATGTTGGAATTTGTAAACAAAAATTTGAAAAGAGCTACAACTCTACTCCAAATATTCAAAGTTGAGGCAAAAAAATATAAAAAAAAACTCATATCAAATATCTAGAACTTCATACTAAAAGGTGAGGTTAAAAATAATCTGAATATAACAGAAAATATAGGAGAAAAGGTAATTGGTAAAGACAGAGTAATAGACACTACCCCAAAAGAAATAGACTATTAAAATATCAGGCAAAAGAGCAGAGCATCAGTGAGCTGTGTGACTTCTCAAGTGGCTTAACATACATGCACAACTGGAATCCCAGAGGAAAAAGAAAAATTGAAAGAAATGCTCCCTCAATTTCCAAATGTAATAAAAAGCACAAACATGTCATATATAGTAAAAACAGAGATGAGGGTAACATCGATTTCATTTCAGAGAACATTTCACATAAGAATACTGTGGAATGACAAACACCTTTAATATACTGAAAGGGAGAAACAATGCTAACCTCATATTTTTTATTATATAACCATGTCTTTCAAAACCAAATAGAAAGATGGCGGAAGAGAGATAGCTGCTATTTTTCTGTGTCTCCATTAATCTACAACAGAGCATTAATTATAATGGCTACAGGAAAAGGTTGATGGTATGGGAAGATGAGGGAGGGGACTAGCAAACAATAGAGATAACTTAGACTCCAGGAATGTTGAACTTTATATTTGTAAAAGAAATCGACCCTAACACAGCAGGAGAGGAGGAGCATCTTCTCCGACAGAGCTTTAAGCAAAAGAGGAAAAAAAAAGTCTGAGTTTCACAGGTGTACAATATGGAACTCTGCAAAATAGATGGATGGATGGATGGATGGATGGATGGAGAGATAGGCAGCAGGCAAGCAGGCAGGCAGACACAGACAAACAGGCAGAAATATAAGTAAATAAGTAAGTAAAATAAAATAAGAGATCTACAATGAACATAGCAAGCAGACCCTGAAGTACAGGCATCCTGTTGTAGTAGCATGCTCACTGGTGATGAAGAGGGTTTTATAGTCAAAACATTTTGATGGGTAAGAACAGAAAACCAAGAAATTTTTATTATCTTCTAACCCAAAAGCTTCCCCTCTCCAATAACTGGGCCAGTAAACATCCCAAGAATCAGAGTGGGCCCAAGAAATTGGTTGTAATCTAAAAGCAATTCACAAACACAGGTCTGCCTAGGTGGGAAATATGGGTATGACAACAAAACAAATTCCTGGTTGACTAAATCCAAAAGCCTTCTTCTAGACCTCTGGAAAGAGACTAGTTATGGGAGAATACTAGCAGAGACCAGTATAGCTAGATCACATCAGTCAGTGTTCCAGGCCTAACAGTGTAAGTACATATTGCTTTGGTCTGAAAGATTAATACAATCTCAGAGTACTTTATGCCTGCCTCAGACATTCTTCATGCTCACACATGCACTGGCAGAACATGCCTGGTGAAAGGGGGCATCTAAATCTTAGGAGATCCATGGGCATCATCTGGTAGAAGCAGTTTAAGAGCAAGTCCTATACTGCTATACTTCCCAGCCTAAATGAGGAAAACACTTCCAGGAAATCAGTTCAGCCAAGGTCAATAATACTTTGCTGCCTCATGGAAAAAGCAGAGTTGGTATCAATCTGCTACCAGCCATTTTTGGCTTAACCAGAGAGAAAACAATAAAATGTTCAAATGCCTCCTATATCAAGTAAATCAAACAGAAGAAAGCTGAGAACTCCATATTATATCTCTTCAGGAAGTGAGAAATATTGGCTATTTTACTGTATATTTTTCTTCTTATACTTTGCTTTATATTATTTCTTGTATTTCTTATGTTTTCATCCTGTTAGTTTCTTCTCTTTCCTGTCTTCCTTGTTTGCTCTTCTATCCTTTCTTCATCTACTTTATTTTCTCTACTTAATTATTTACACTTTTAACCACAGTAAATTTTAAATTCCTACTTTTTCCTTTTCTTTAAGAATCCTAGCTATCCTAGCTCCTTCCTTATCGATCTAAACTTTCACATTGTAGTTAATATTTCTGTTTGCCTTTTCCTATAATTAAGCATTTGGTTTGCTTTGGAAATATTGTCATAATATTTCCTCCTCTAAGTTGATAATGGGATTGAGTTTTGCAGAGAAGGCTGTTTGGCCTTAATTTCAGCACTTGGGAGATAAAAACAGCAGGATCTCTGTGAGTTCAAGTCCAGCTAGGGATACATAGTGAAACCTGTCTAAAAAGAGAAGGCTATTAATTAAGGGAATATCTATGAACATCTGGGCAGTGGTGGCATGCAACTTTAATCCCAGCACTCCAGAGGCAGAGGCAGAGGCAGAGGCAGGTAGATCTCTGTGAGTTCGAGGCCAGCCTGGTCTACAGAGTGAGTTCCAGGACAGCCAGAGTAACAACAGAGAAACCCTGTCTCGAAAAACCAAAAAAAAAAAAAAGTATATCTATGCCACACTTTCCAAGAGACTGAACCTGAGAATCAATTCATGAGGTACAGAAAGGAAGGGAAAAATATACAAACTACAAAGACTAAAAGCCTATTAATAAAATTAGGGCAGAAAAAAATCTTGGAAAAGATTCAGACACCCAATACAAGAAGCATTTAAAATCCTAAATGGATGTGATCAGAAAAGAGTGTTTTCCATATTGTATTATAGTGAAAATACTAAGTATAGAAAAGAAAAAAAAGAACAGTCCAAGAGTATTGTGGTTGTTTAAAAAAATATATCAGTGGTCTACTTCAAAAAGATTAGTCTCTTTACTCCTAAGAATCAAAGATTACTTCAACATACATATAACCTACATAAACTTAAAATTTAAGTAAAAACAAACAAAAAAGAAAAATAAAAGAAAACCCTTCATCTGCTCATTAGAACTTTTCTACTTGCTTCTTAAAGATTTTTGAATTGTAGAGACAGTGACAAAAGTGAAGTAATGCAGAAGAATTTTGGGAGGGGCATGCCTGCAAATTTTACTCATAAAGGTCTCAGTTGTTAATAACAAATGTAAAAGTTAACATTAGATTATCTGCCATACTGCTTACTACAATCGAATACTTGCTGGACACTTACTAAGTGCCACATATGTAACCTGTTTTTAAAAACATACAATATTGATAACTGAATATATGAGGTGTTTAATATTTCTAACAACCTGAGGTAGGCTACCACATTTAGATGTGGTAACTGACATTACAAATAGGTTAGACAACAGTCTCAAAGTTTCAAACTTAAGAAGCCATAAAGTCAGGCTATGCAATCAATACACCATCCAAAGTCTTAATTACTAACCTAGATGACCTTTCATCCTTCCCCTATTATACTAAAAACTGATGCCTGAATTGTAAATAATAACTACAACTTTCTTTTACGTTTCTTTGTTTCCATTTTATAAATGGATTCTCATAGACACTAGTGCCTTGAAATCCATACATAGCAAAAGATGACCTTGAATTTCTGACTGCCTTGCCTCACCTCCTTAGTGCTGGGATTAGAGGCATATGCACCATGCTGTTTTATGTGCTATTGGGGATCAAACCCAGGGTAATAACTATCACATAAATACAGTAAGCATTCAGTGTTGGTAGCACTAATTTATGGCATTTATGAAAAAATAAAATCTATTTTTCTAAAATACTCAGATGGCAAACTCACTAGCTGGAAATCATTAACACTTTATAAATTCAGCTTTCAATTTTGATCAAATATTTCTATTCAAGTTTATTTGGTATATGTGATGTATATCAGAATCAACACCCATAAAATCTCACCAACATGGCTCCCTAAACATATCCTGAATGAGAACACCAAAAGACATGCTAACACGGAAGTGGGAAAGTTAACAGGAACTTAACCCTACACAAAGAATGGCAGACAACAATGGAATGCTTAGATAAAGAGAAATAGTCTTCCCCAGTGAAGAGCACACCAATTTGCTATCCAATAGCAGATGGTCAGCCCTGAAAATATATACACACAAGTAACATTATACAGATTGAGTTTGATTAACACACACACACACACACAAACACACACACACACACAACCACCACCACCAATAACAACAGCAATTAAAAAAAAATAGGCCATGAATTTGAAAGAGAGAAAAGTGGGAGGAGCTAGACAGAAGGAAGAAGGTAAACTGAAGTAATCATATTATAATCACAAAAAATATTTAAAATAAATACTGACATGACAACATAAGAAACATATACAACAAACTCACATTGGAATATAAATTCTGGATTTAATTTAATATGAATGCAGTAAAACTAAACATGTTTATGATTTATACCTTTGCTCCATCTGAAATACTGTCCCAGTTTCCACCACTCAAAGAGAACTTCCCATTACCTATATGGAGGAGTATTTCTTCAGGAGTATCATTGGGTCCATTGGAAAATGGAGTGTAGCTGTTAATAAAATAGATTTTAGTAAACATGAGAAGCAAAGGTACATTTTGTACATACTTAAAAGTGATGACAGTAAGTCTCTATATAAATATAAAAAGCAGCCAAAAGCATTACCTAATATTTCACTTTACTATTAATATGTATATGTATGTAATACATATAAAACTATACATCTCAAAAATGAATCTGATTCTAATAAATTATTTAATGAAGTAAAGAATCTTGGTCATTAATCTTTACTTTCTTTGATCAATTAATAAATATAAAATAGGGGTGGATTTTTATGTAAATACAAAGTAGTTTATAATGAGACCACAATAAAACACAAATACTCTATTCTCATAGGCATAAGTTAACAAGGAAATATTTGTAATATGAAGAAATTTTAATTATTAAATATTTATATTTATTATAGTAATTCAGGAGATTCACTGACATTTTATTTTTATGAATATGATTAGGGTAAACAAGTTACAATTTTCTTGAATATCTATTAAATATCTATGTTAATATCTATGAAAAACAGATGTCATTGTAATAAAAATTGTAGCCACTGAATAATGTACATAAAACTAATTATGTGTTGAAAATAAATTATTAAATTTAAGGTGGATTTTTAAACTTAACTTGACAAAATTGATCATTTTCATACCACATTATTAGATGTAAATGAAATTCCTCTGTACTTGAGAATTGGAAGGCTGATTCATGGTTAAAAGTATGAGGAGATAGCTCTATGCATTAATGCTTTCATTCCTTCATCTAACAATTAGGTCTAGATAACATCAAACATGTATTTATATGTAATAATTTCTTGGTTAATCATAAAGCAAATATTTGAAAGCAGAAAGCAAGAAAATATATCCCATGGTCTGAACCTATGAAGTTGATCATATCTGATAAGATTACCATTCTGTAAGAGCTTATAATATTTAATATCCCAACATACACAATTATGCACAGATACAATGAAAAGCTTAACATAATTTTATGTTATTAATATATTTTATGTTTTTATAGCAATTAAACTTAATATTTAAAATGTCATATGTAGGTGTCTAATAGTTACCAGTTAACTGTTCCTTTCTGTATCAGAATAATTTATAGAGCCATAAATATTTACTTTTAAATAAAAGCACTGCTCATTAAGAGGAAAATATCATTTTCATTAATTATAAATTACAAACATTAATACGGTATAATTTTTATTAAATCTGTTTTGAACTTATCTTCATCCTATTAATGATGGATGGATATGTATGCTTCTCTAATATTGTTTAATACTATGTGTATATTTGTTATCAATAATCTTACTAAATCTCAGTTGCTCAAAGAGCCACAATTACACTTTTTTAATAAAACTAACTTAACATTAACAAATTCAGTGGACAAGTTCATATTATAATACATAAGTGTTCTATAGTCAATTAACTGTACTAAAAATAAATCTCGTAATGTAAAAATAAAAGGTTTATTCTAAAATGTCTAACCTACACAAAAACTTTTCTATTTTTGTATCTTTCTCATTTTATAAGTAAAAATTATAGGTTTGAAAATATTAATGGGACGGTTTTAATATTATTTTCTTTTGTACTCTCAGTAGATGAGGATCTATAGATAAAGTTCAAATAACAAGAGTTTGTGTCTTACCCAGCCAACATCGTATATAACAGGACTCCTAAGCTCCAAATATCACAGGCAGCATCATATCCCTGTTGAGTGAGAACCTATGAAAAAAATACTCATGGTATGAAGTATTACTTAGTAGAACCTCAGATTTTTTCATTCAAAGGAATTTTCTTTTAATCCTAATATTAACAATATAAAAATAAGTGTAAAATTTTAAAAATATTCTATGCACATAATGGTCAAGCTAAAATCTTCTCAAATGAGCGAACACTGCATAAACTAGATTACTGCAAACTGAGTAAGTAATATGGAATACACACAGTAAACAACAACCCTGTAAAATATAAAACCTGACCTCAATGAGTCTCCATTCTTCCTCATTGCAAATTAAACATACAGACACCTAATCATAAGACTGATATGTAAAGGTGTTTAATGGAACTATAAATGGTATTGAAGTTTTAAATTCTGGTATTGACTCTATGAGGTAGGTATTAATTATTCCACTCTGAAGATGAAACTAAGGGAAAAGTTAAGTAGCTAGCCCAACATCATAAAACTAGTCAGTACTGTAGAAAAGACATTCTTATTAAAAGCCAGTGCTTTTAATATCTATGAAAATTGCTTCATTTTTTGAGACTTTTTCTTCTGTAGCCCAGCATGCCCAAGAACTCATTATTATAGTCCATTCTATCCTTATGCTTGTAGAATCATTTGCTTCAACCTCTAAGTGATGAGATTATATCAGATATGAGTTATCACATATGGCCTGATAACTCTTTGCTAATGGGATATGTGTATATATGAATATTGTGTACAAGGACTACACAACTATGAACTATGAACTCTAATTATAATTTATATCATTGTAATTTTGATATAAATTTATAATAAAAATGACAAAACAAGATGATAGGAAAAGTTGTGATCTTATGAGATGGTTTGAGACACAAGGCTGGTGTCTTGAAAATAGCTCTGGTAAATTCTCAGTAGCTTTACTAGTACTTACATAATGTTTGTATAACTTCCTTTGGTTGGGGGAACAATATTAATAAAAATCAAACACTGTTTCTCCTATAAATTAATGTAAGATTTCTCTATGAACCTCAACAGCATTTGCTAGAAAAATAAAGGGATGAGAGGACAGCTGGATGGCTCAATGGGAGAAAGTGCTTGTTGTTAAGTGTGGTAGCCTAAGTTTGATGATGACTCCTCTGACCTCCACACATTTGCCATGGCATGCATATTGCCCTATATATAAACATGCACAGATAAAACAAATCAATGTGATTTTTAAAAAATTAAGGAAAAAGATAAAATATGGGCATTTTTCTTTTCATCTGAAAGATTAAACATACTGCTAAAGCCTATAGGAACAGGAACAAAACAAAAAGAATATTAATTCAACACTGGAGGATACATAACCATCAGCATGGACTTTTTAATCCAGCAAAGGCTAAAAAATATTATGTTTTGGCTTTCAAAATTATCAGACATAAATAATAAGTAACTTGCTTAAAATGCATTTATAATCCCTATAAATACATTTATACTCAAATGTGGCTATGCATGGTGATACATGCTTATAATCCTGGCAATCAGGTAGAGGCAAAATGATCAGGCATTCATGACCAGTCTTAACTATAGAAATATCAAGTACAAGGCCAGCTTTGGCTATATGAGGCATTGCCTTAAAACAAACAAAGGATACATGTATAAAACTGAGAGGCTATGTTAGATTGGACTTTAAAAACCCTAATAAGTGCAACCTACAGCTATATAGCATTGTTTTTTTATTCTTGTATGTCCTTCTCATGCTTCATTGTCTCTTACAGTTCTAGGCATCCCAATTTTACCCAATTTGCCTTACTCATATAATTCTATACTTTCACAGCCTTACCAGAAGCGGTGGTTTGTCAGAACACGGTCCATGAATGAAGCTGTGTGAGGAGAATTCTGAGAGCTTGTGAGATAACTCCAAGGAAACAAGGCAAAAAAAGTCTTGTAACCTCTGTTTCTCCATGAGTTGTTCTTGGAATGTGCTTTTGTGCCCCTCCAGGTGCAGTAAATGGGAGTGGGTTTACTTAAATTACTTATCATCTTACCTATCATTCAGAATGATGTTTCCAAGCACAGGCTGTCCTTGTGACTTTATACAGCCTAAACTCATGTAACCTTGGCTCTTTTAATCTTAACCTTCAGAATGTAAATTATCTGATGCTCTGAATAAAATTGGCTATTGCATGAGATTTTAGTCTGCCTCATTTTTAGGCTCTGCCCTCCCAGGTTCATGCTGTCAACTAGACCACCAACAGTGGTTTGCACCTGTAATACTAGCTACTTGGGAGGCTGAGGCAGGAAGACGACTTAAATCCAAAAGCCCAAAACCAGATTATGAAACATATCAAGATCTTGTCTCAAAAAATAAACAATCAAAACCAAAAACTCACATCCCCTATCTCCATAACTTTTCTAAGTTATGAGAACAGCATAGTTGTAGGTGTCACAATATTATGGCTATTATATAAATCCTGTTATTGATTTCTTACATACTTACACACATTCTGTGTGGATAAAAAAAAGAGATCATAATGAGACAATAATTTTTGTTCTATAATACATTCTAAGTGCCCTATAATGACAATATGAAACCAAAAAGGAAATAAGGCATGGTGGCAGAATTAATTAATAATGATGGTATTCAGCCTATATTTTATATCTCTTCACTTAGTTCGAGATAAATTAAGAAAAATAAAAGTCACAATTAGAGTAGTTAATTCCAGAACCTTCTCATTCACTTGGCTTAGCAAGTCTGCAAAAAGTAACATATAGAAATTCTCATTCACTTTGAACTAAAGTTTAATTCATATTTGACACAAAACATATGACAGAAAGGACCAGAGGAAAGCAAGGCAATTTCAATATTACATTATCAGAAGCTGTGAATATCTCATTGTTCAGAATTATCGTAAGCTCCAATAATTCAAAAACATTCCAAGACTTTATTAGACATTTCGTATCAGTCAGGAAATATAATATTCATTTTTTACTTTTATAAAGGAAAATAGGAGTATTTTAATTTTAGTGAGATGACTATAAAAAATGTGTATATATGAAGTAAAACATAAGAGGTTGACTGAATTGATGCATAACCAAAAACTGAGTGAACATTCTTCATTGTTATGTCAAAATTGCAATAACCAGTGATTTTTCTTAGAAAATCAGGATTCTTTATGTACTGTGATGAAATAATTAAAAGTACAGCCGTATAAATTCTATTATTTCTTAATATACTTGTATGGACACTTCAATCTTTATGTGTCCACTTTAAAGCAGATTATAGTGTATATATAATACTATCTTTTGAAAAAATCTGAAATTTTACAAACGACTAACGCATTTCATTCATGACAATGTACAAATATTTACTAACTTATGGTAAGGTCTCCAGCACTTGACAAAATATTTTAAAGCAAATTATTTCAACAAGATAAGGCTTTTTGTGTGTCCTTTGCTAAGCTCCCATACCATGCTGATCAGGACCCTATAGTATGTTATTAAGTCCTTACAAGTCAAGTTTCTATTTGTAATAAAAACAAGTTACTGTATGGTAATAGGTCCTTAAGAGTTAAGGCTTGTATCTGTAATGGAAATAAATTTCTGTATAGTGAATATTGTATGACCTCCACCAAATTCACAACCCTGGGATGCTGTTCCTCTTTCCATTGTATTCTCATAGGTAGGCCTAACAGCCAACTATCTCACCTTACTTTTCCATAAAAGAAATCTCCAGGGGCTAATAAGGGTTGCTCTACAAATCCCTACTTAAGAGAGTCAGTCAGGCTAGTGCCCCCTCTCATGAACCCCAAAATAATAAAACTTGTTTTAATTTAGATAAAAAACCTTTAAAGCACTCAAAACACGCAAGTGCAAGCCAAAGGTAGTTCAAATGCCAGTTATAGAGAAATGATCTCCACATGCTAACGTGAAATTTTTCACTATTACAATAAACAAAGTGTCTTACTAAAATGAAAGTCTGTTAGAATTAAAAAGCAGCAGTGTACTGTATTGCACTATGTATATATATTCATTTAAAATGCCTGCCTAACCACTAGTCTTGAAATGTTTACCTAACCATTAATCTAAACATGTATATACTATGAGTTTATTCATCTTAATTTGTTTCTTTGGAGGGGGGTATTCTTTTGGGACACATTCATTCCAAAACTTTTTCTAGTAAGTCTCTATAATATCATAAAACTATTAAAAATTAAGCCAAGATTAAGAATTTGGCCATTAAAATAAACAGGTTAATACTTTACTATTATTTGTAGTATAGAAATATATTTAGATATTTACAGTGATTATGTAGCTTATATTAAACAAACCCTATCATCAAGAGCTCATAAAAGCAAATATATCTATCCCCCCAGTAATAGCATCTTAAAGCAAAACTTAGAAAATTTGAAATGAGAATTGCTCATTAATAAGGTTACTTTACTATATTTCCATTTTCATTATACGAAAATGATTTTCCTAACAGCTAATTTAAAAATATAGATTTGCTGATAGTATATATGATATCTGTTTTAAATTATTAATTATTTGATACAAAATATAAAATACATATATGAGATATGAATTGACTTTTAGTTTATTTTCTGGTTTGGCAAATTCAATTTTTCAAAATGAGAGTTTAGACAGTTGGATTAGTAGGAGACAATTGCCATTGGTCATCAACATCTATAAGATGTTTAGAACAATTCCTGACTGACAAATTAATGTTGTAAAGGGATTAATGTTATAAAGGGATATATATACATACATATATATATATATATATATATATATATATGAAATATTCAATGCAATCTCTGACTTATTTTTCACCAGTCTTGTCTTCACTGCTCTTCAGGAGTTACTAGTTTTAGAGGCCTTCCCAAATTTGCAATCTGTATTCTTGAACTTTCCCAGCCTCATTTTTCCTGATACTTCTTCCCCTAGAATGACTGATTTATCAGGAAAAAAAAAACATTGCATCTATTTAAAAACAAAGCAAAAGCACCTTGCTGTACTCAGCCCTAAAATATATGATTCTCAGCAAGGCATAATGACACATGCCTATAATCCCTGTCATCAGAAGACAAATTAGAGGAGACTTCCTGTTATTTCAGTTATAGTGGGTAACAGCCAGAGCTATATAGTGAAACCCTATTTTGAAATAGAAAGTCATACGATTTGCATAATAGAACAGATTACCTCAATTATAAAAGATACATGTTTATTTAGATGCTAGAAACTACCTGACTATATCATAAATTACTCTATTTCAAATAATTTAAAAGAACTTTATAGTTGTGAAAAAATATGTCAACTCTGTTTTTACCTGTCTTCACCAACATACTTGACATCATATAGACTTAATTTGAGGAAAACAATGAAAGGTAAAGAGCAAAAAAGAATACCTCAGGTGCTACAAAGTTTGCAGTGTAGCATGGAGTTAACAGAAGCCCATTTTCTCCTCGAAGCTGTTTTGCAAACCCAAAATCACAGATCTTAATTGACTCGGCGTTGGCTGACTCATCCATGTACAAAATATTGCTGGGCTTAAGATCACGATGAACAATCTTGAACATAAAAGAAAGCAGCATTAGATTTGCATAACTAAACTAAATTTTAGTTGAAATATTTAATATATTTATAGGTTAAAAAAAATCTTCCATTTTCCCACAACTTCCTATGACATCAAGAATAATGAGCAAGTGTTCTACAAGGTATATGCTTCAGTTTCAACCAGTTTTGTTAAGAATTTCCCACTTCAATTCTTGGTTCCACTTTTGGATATAATAGACCCCACCCCCACTCTGTTAACTCTTGATGTAATATAAAAGTTAAGAGCTTATTGTTCCAAGAGAATTTAGAAGAGCAGAGAGACATTTGGTTGAAGGAGGAAACAGAAGGAGTTGTGAGTAGGTTCCAGTATCCGTGGCTTTTACCCTAGAATTAAAGAGTAGTTTCTACTATACACAAGTGTAGTGAAGATTCATTTGGACAAAAATAGTTTTTCTGTCTTAGGAGAGCAGAAAAGAGATTGCAGGAAACTATATATATAAAGTGTGGAATACTATAAAACACAGAACCGGAATTGACACATAAAACAACAAAATCTGGAAAGGATTTGAGCTTTTATATGAAGATAAAGGAAATGAGACATCAGAGCCAGTACACCAAACACGGAATTTTCAGACCAAACTCAGAAAAAAACTACACTTAAAATCATAACCACTGGAGACTAGTAACAGAGAATAAATATCTTCATAACTTTTTATCATCATAGGATACAATCCCAAACCATCTGATTTACATAAACAAGAAAAGTAGAACATCGACACAAGAAAAGAAATAATCCATTCTGATTCTCAGATGATACAAGTTCGAATTTATAGGATTTTAAGTGGTTATAATATTGACAAAAATTAAAACACACTTACAATGCATGAAGCTCTCAAGAAAAATATCGAAACTCAGTAGAAAAGTAGAAACAATGAAGAAGGACTAAATAAAGTGGTAAAACAGTTTAAATTCTTCATGAGATAATTTTTCTGCTTCTACTTCTATTCTATCTAGTTTTATACCTAATTTTTAAGTGTTTATACATATATATGTGTATGTATATATGCATATATATGTGTATATATATACAAACTATATATATACATATATATGAACAAGTTAACTTTTTAATTTCAATTTATCTATCTTATATATGAAGTGACAAAAACAAAAAAAGAAACCAAAAAAAAGGAAATATCATTTTTTATGTTTTCCTTTTATGTTTCTTTTATGTTTCACTTTAAAGTTTGACTAGGCTCAGTAATATAAAGGACAAGAATATATGTTTCTGTATACAGAAACATAACATATATGTTATACATATGTATACAAACACACACATGTATATGTATATGTATATATGCATACTATGCATTTATTTATATATATGTATACACATATACATATGTATGTATTTCAAACCATTTTCTATGAACTTCACTGCAACACTGAATTTTATTAGGATATTCTCTATACAAATATACAAGAATCATAACATAGGTCCAATAATTGAAGCAAGAATACAAGTATAACTTACTCCTTGACAATGAAGATATTCAACTGTCTTTGTTATTACATACAGTACATCACGAGCTTCCTGTTCTGAGAAACACTTTTTCTTGAGAATGCGATCCAGTAGTTCTCCTCCTTTCATCAAATCAGTAACAAGGTAAACATATTTCCCATCATCAAAGACCTAAAAAGGAATGAGGTTTAAGGTTTTATTATTTGAAATAGTTTGAAAATTTGTTTAAGTCATATTTGTTTTGTTAGTATGACTCTAGAATGAAAGCACACACATCATTTCTTTCTTGTTCATGTAGTACAGGCTATACTGAAGGGTGAATTGGATAAATAATTTCCTATGCAAATCTGTAAGATTTGAAGATATTGAATTCAAATAGTGTACAAAAGAAATGGATAAAAATTTTGTACTTGGTATGTGATATATCTATATACACACACATACATACATACACACACACACACATATACAGATGTACAAACTATTGTTTAAATATAACAAATCAAATCAAATATAATATTATCTGAAACAAATTGGTCAAGATGATGGTTAATATTTTTGCATTTTCACAAAATGAGCCTATTTCCTAATGCAAAAGTCATCACTTAGTGATATGCATCAATATATGTACTACATGTTTATTTTATAAAACTATATACTAGCACTATTTCATTCAAAGAATGATTATAATTCTACAGCCCATTACTCTATAATCAAGAAAGTACATTTCCAGAATCAATTCTCTTTATTCTTTTAGGAGTGAGAAAAATGTTTCTGTTGCAATATTACTGAGTGAAGTATTAATAATATATTCAGATTATTAGGGCATTCTTTTTAACAACAATTACACTTCTTTACAGAAATCTTTAAGAAGAGAACATATATAGAATCACTGGAAAATGAGTGTATTAAATTGAGAATTAGGGCACCGTGCTGAAAATACCATAGCTATACAGTTCTAGTCCATAATTTCATTAACTTAGTTGACACTTAGATTTTAAAATACTTACATCCTTTAAAGTGATAATGTTGGGATGTTGTCTAAAACGCATCAGAATTTCAATTTCTTCTGATGGGTCTCTCTTATTTTTATCAATGATCTAAGAAATACATCAGAGAAAATTCTCAGTAACAAATGACTTTATGTAAGTAGAAAGAAATATTGTCCATTATTGTTTTGAGATAGACCTTGCTATATGGCCCAAGGTGTGCTCGAAATCACTGTATAGCCCAGTCTGGTCTCAAATATATGACAATCCCTGTACTCCCAACTGCTAGAATTACATGCATGTGTCGCCATGCCAATTGGGTTTATTATAAAAAATACTAAAGAACTCAAGAACATCATTCCCTAATTGTTGCAACATTAAAAATTCCCCACAATGGAAATTTAACAGAAAAAAAAAAGAACTAGAGCAAGTATATTGCTTTTAGCTGAGAATACACTAAGTGATAATGCCATTTTTATAGTTGTCCAATCTTAACACAGTACACTAAAGATTATTCAGAAAACAAAAAATAACAAAATAATGCTGAGTCTCTAAAATGAAGCCTTATAAAGAAATTTAAAATGGAAACATTCAAATCATAAACTTTTTTCTCATAATCTTATCTGTCTCTCTCTATTCAAGTAAAACTGTGTATGAGTTAATCTGTAATACAAATTACATACATCAAATATTAAATTAGGTTCAGACACAATACCTTCACTGCAAATTCCGTGTTGGAAGCTGAATGTACGCATCTCTTGCAAACAGAATAAGAACCAATACCAATATCCTCTTTCAATTCATAGACTTCACTAAATTGAGCAGCATTTCCATTTATCTATATATAAAAAAACACTAATGAAAATGAGATAATTTCACATTTTCTCCATTTTTTTTCCAAATTACATATCCTAAAGGTTAAAAAAATAAAAAAATATATTTTTAGAAATTTTATCAATGTTTAAATTAAATTTAAATATTTAAATATAAATTTTGATATAACTGTAGACTGTAGGCTTTCTAAACCTCCAAAACAATGAGATAAACTGACTAACTTATGAATCACTCCAACATTTTCTTGCCAAAACAGACTTACAAATATAATTAAAGTTAATTAGTATTTGTTCTCCCCTGAAACATACAGAAATACCTTTAACTCAATTACACTGAACAGTAAAAGAAGCCATTAACAATTACCTTTAATAACTACTAAACATCCATTATCAATAACTGAGAGAAGTACTTATCCTGAAACTGAACATTGTGGTGATGCAGAATTTACCTGGACAATTGGCAATACATTTGCACTTGTAACAGGAGTGATTTTATTTTCTTCTGCAATAGAAGCTGCAACAAAGCTGAATCCTTTGAAGAGTTGATGAGCATTTGCACTGGCTGGCAAACCAGGAGAATCTAATGTTTAAACAGTAATATTTTACTAGAATTACACAGAATTTTATGATTAAAATATAAGTAGATTTTTAAAATGTAAAGAAAATCATAAATGTCACATCTGATACACTATAAATGACTCAGACTTTTTCCTCCACTCTTGTAGACATAAGGTTAATATTTTTTGTTTATTAACTGCTGCATCCTCACTACCCAATACATATTAGGAATTCAATATTTCTTGAATGAATATATTTAACTGATGTCACTAAAAGTAAATTAGATTAAATTCTAATCTCAACCAGTATATAACTCATGTCTTATGTCATGCCAGTATCCAGAAAATTATTAGCCTTTTAAGGAATATACAAAGCAACAGAAAAAAACTCCCATCATTTACCCTTCTCCACCCTTCTGTGATGAATATTTCCCAAATATAAAATTGTAGCAATGCTGTATATAAGATCTACATTTCCACAAAGATTAAGCTCATTTTTGTCCAAACATTTTTTTTTACATTTTTACAGAAAAAGTTAATTTAATAATTATTAGGACAAAAGTACTAATTATAAACAAATATGCATTACCTTTAGGTGTTTTGGCAGTAAATTCAGGATCAAAACAAAAAGTATCATCTGGTTTTCCAGAAGCAGGTCTGAAAGGAGGCTGAACTTCTCTTTTATATAATTTCTAGAGATAATGGAGTAGTCAAAGAACATTTAACAAAATATTATTAATACATGTTGGGCATTCCTAATACAACATCTAAAATTCAAATGCTCTAACATCTACAACAGTTTGAATGTTAACATGATAGCATAAGTGGACAAGTTGTAGGCAAAGTACACGAACACTAAAATTATTGTATGAAATTACCAAGCTATGTGAATGAGCTATGTATTAAACACAAAAAAAAAATCCTATTACTTGGGTTCTTTCCCAAAATTCATTCACTTCTTCCCATGTATATGTACCCTTGAGTAAACACACACACACACACACACACACACACACACACACACACACACACACACACACACACACTCTAAAACCAAGAACAATATTAAACTTTTTGGGATATCCAACATGTACTCAGTAAGAGAAATCATACATGATCTAACAGTAAATTGAAATATTTACACAGGTTTCAGATAACTGTTAACCAAATTCAACAACTAAGACATAATAACCAAAATCTAATGAAGCCAGAGAATATAAGTGACATTATAGTGATGTCACAGATTGCATTTGCAAAGGAAAAAAGATGTTCACTTCTGGTATTTTTTATTATTATTATTATTATTATTATTATTATTATTATTAGCAGAAGGTGGGAGTAGATGAGGAGGGATGGGAAGAGGATGTGCTTGAGGAACACTGTATCAAACTGAAGTAATTAATAATACTATTATGAAAAAAATTCCCTAGATCTATGACCATACAAAGTATATCAGAATGTAACCACTTTGAGATAAACAACAAAATCAATAATCAGATTGTTGTCATGAATATTATATCTAAAACTGTTTATGTTCATATAAGATATATCGATTATGCTCCTCTTACCTAATAATCTAAGTACCTAATATGTGTATGTTTTAAAACCACAAATGGGTAATCAAGGTTAGAGGGGAACAATATGCTCCAAGGTTAGAGGGGAATAATATGCTCTGAAAATCTCTGTCCATAAAACAGACCAGTGGAACAGCCATTCATTATCAAACAGAGATAAGAAAATCAAGCTAGTGATCATAGTGCCTAATTCAGTATTACAAAACAAAGACACATTCAGGGAGAAAGACAGAAAGGGAAACTGCTTGCTGCTTACAACAAATCCATTCACCATTAACACACATAGAGTGAAAGTGAAATCATGGAGTAAAATATTTCATATTGATTCAAAGCAAACTGGGAGTAGTCATGTATCAGACAAAATAGAGTTGAAGTCATAAGCATTAAAAGCAGACCAAACAAGATCATTATATTTTGAGAAAGAGGTCAAGTCAGCAAGAGAAACTGACACATCTAAATGTACATGATTCCAAATATTAAACAAATACATAAATATCAGTAGATCTAAGAAGAGACAAAGGGTCAACTGCAATAATAGACAGGAGGAAGTTTAACACTTCACTCAACCAACAAAAACACAGCAAGCCTAAAATGTTTCTTATACCAAAAGGACCAAAGATATATCCACTAAAAATTCCACCCAATAGTTCTAATAAGTCCACTGAACATTCTCCAAGAAAGACCAGAGAATAGGCCACAAAAAAATCTCAATGATTTTGGAAGCACTAAAATCACATCAAGCTTCTTTTTGTGCAATAAAACTGGACACTAGCAACAAGATGAATTTTAGAAACTATATAAATACAAAGTAATCAAACATCTTACATTGAACTAATGGATTGATGGGAGAATATCAAACAATAATTTAGAAAATTTAAAACTAATGGTAAAAGTAAAAGAAATACCTATAAATATTATAAAATATATAAATAAAATAATAAAAAATAAATACCTATAAAATGTTATAAAATAATACCTATAAATGCCTATATTTAAATAACTTATTACTGTATCTCAGAACTAGAAAAGTGAATTCTTCTAACACAAGCTAGCTTATCAATCTGGGTATATAAATTAAAATCTTTAATATAATTTTAGCAGAATTTCTCACTGTTTTTATTTCATATCACCTCCAAGTTTAAGGAAGTATCCATAGTTAGATGTTTTTCTTAAATTTAATTTGTTCAAATACATAACAAGAAGCAATATGAAACTAAATAATACCTGGGTATATTATTATAAGAATCTGTTATAGCCTCACTCATTTTTCCCTTTCTCATTCTCTCCTCATCTAGAGTGAAAGTATAATATTAATCATATCTAACAACTTTAACAAATGACAAGCAAAAATTACCAAGTATTTCATACATCTACTACTTCAAGGTATTGTCATACTATGTGATACCTATAAACAAATATGTCAGGTGTAATATAAAATAAATGGATATTTATCAAAGTCCTACATTACCACTGATTCTAAAGAATTTTGCCCATTTTAATATAACTTATTTACTAAAAAAAAACCTTATATTCAACTTACAATCCAGTCAATAGATTCAAAAAATGGATGTGCTTTGACTTCTTCAACTCCTTCTGATCCTGTAATATGGAAATAATTTTTAATGGAATAATTTTTTAATCTTGCTACTTGGCTTCTAGGCTATGACTGCACACTTTTCCTAGATTACTTATAGTGAGATATCTATGATTTTTTGTCTGGCATTGTAATATATATTAAATATAAATATATATTAACTTAAATTTAATTTTAAAAATTATATATTTAATAAAAATATATAAATATATATAAATATTTATATTGATATACTGTTAATAAAAAAATTCTGATACATATACTGAACTTTATAAGGCACCATGAAATACTAAATACTAAAATGCTTCCAAACAAATAATATTTGTTTAATATAACATTAAATTCAGTAATTTTTCTTCACAGTATGACTCATGCCTCATATTCATGTACAAAGTTAAATTCTACAAAGGGAAAAATGGAACTGTAATTTTAACACAAGGATATAGATTAAATGATAGGATTACAATAGGATCTAGGGAAAGACTCCTGGAAATTGGTCAAAAATTGAGGAGTTCTGACAATATAACTTTGAAGTATACTAGAAGAGGCAAAAACACTCTCAAATATCTAAAAGGATTAAAGGATTATCAATACAAAGTAAACTGTGCTTTTTTCAAGACAACCCATATGATACAGATAATATTATATATTGAAAAAAACATTTCATTAACTAAACTATTCCATGTTTTAATCGTAAGCAAAAAAATTTATATGGAGTACTAAAAATTTATAATTTAAAGCAAAAATATGTAGCAATCATAAATAAACTTAAACTAGAAAATATAAAAGCATTTACTTGGCTAGTATATATAGTGTACTGTTATAAAGGTTAAGAAGATAAAACATACCCAATCTATTTGCTGGATTCCTTTTGAATAACAGTCTTAAAAGACTTTGAGCTTCAGCACTAAGAAATTGAGGCATTCCAAGTTTTGCTCTGAAAAACATTGTAAAGAATCAATTAAATCTAGACACAATAAAGCAATAAATCTCAAAGTGGATTTTATAAATTTTAAGAAGTCCCCTATGTTAGGAGAGGAGAAAAAGACAGTAAAACATAGTTTAAGTCTTTACTGAAAACCACATTAGGATTTAATACTAGAGACAAGATTTCTTTTTCCTAAATAAAACAATAGTGTTTCTACTTACTTCAGTATCATATTCATGGTCTCATTTCTGTCTTTACCTTGGAATGGCAAAGTGCCAGTAAGCATTTCAAACTAGAAAAAAAAAACACAATTTATTATAACGTAGAATATATAATTAATTTTTTTAAACACAGAGTTTATGCTACATGATTATTAAATCATGAAGAATTCAGTTGACAGTGGCTAAAAACACAATCAGAAATTAAGTCACTTAAAGAACAAGCTTGCTATTTATATCTTTATTTAGAGTTCAATAGAGAGCTGAACTGCAGCAGATGAAAGACACCAGTTTTATTTTACTTCTATAATGTCTAATTTCTAAAACTAAATGCAATCTGAAAGTTATTTGTTTTATAAACAAAGATATAAGTTGAAACAAAACAAATGAAAGGAAGGGAGGGAGGGAGGGAAGGAGGGACAAAAGCTTTGTAGTGGGGCTAGGGAAATGGATTAGTGAATATAGTATCTGCCACACAATTTGGATCCCCCAGTACCCAAATAAAACCTGGGTATGGCATATATCCTTAACCTCAGTATTTTGAGGCAGAAACGAGTGGATCTCCAATTGGACCTCTGGAGCTTATAGTCAGTCAGTCTAGCTGAATTGGTGAGCTCCCGGTCCAGTAAGAGGCCTTTTCTCAGAAATAAGGTGAAGTTCAACTGAGGAAGACACATGATGTCAACTTCTTGCCTGCACACACATTCACACACACACACACATACACACACACACACACACACACGTACACACAAGAACAAGCACATGCATATACACACAAAATTATAGCACTAAATTACATTTCAAACTAAGATTGACTAATGGCTTTGGCATCAGTCCTCTGTTCAATTAACTGAACTTATAACTAAGGTTATGAGCTATGAGTTATGAGGTTATAAGTTAACATCTGTCATACCATGGCAACATCACATCTGCTGTTCCAACACTGTTCTCTCTCCAGCACTATTTTCTCACTCAAATCTACAGTAATAGCTTATATGATGGTGGGCAGACAAAAAACTGGAGGGAGTGTATCTAAGAATACTACCTTCTCCTAAATGGTGCCAAGGTTAATCTTCCTAAAATATAACTTTTCTCCACTATCCTGATGCAGCCTATAATAGTTTACAAATATCAAAGAATCACATGGAAAAGTTGATAGGTTTATAGCTGCACTTCCTCCACTTTCATCCTTATTCTTGACTTCTCAAGTCGTACTACTTTTCTAATATGATCACAATAGTCAGTTTTTTTGTTTTGTTTGTTTTGTATTTTATGTGTAGCTATTAAATTTTATTTATCCTTTAGGTATTAAGTTCCACCTCCTCCATCTACATTAACTTTGAAATGAAGTCTTCCTCAAACTTTAAGGAACTTTTGGATAGTTTCCTTAGCTATTTAAAATGTTTCTCTAGCCAGATTTTATGTGCTCTCTAATCAGGAAAAAATGCCAAATGCTGTATTTAATGGATTCCTACACTATTGCCTTCCCCAAAGGCCTTTTTTAAACAGATACTTAGCATATTTCAGTGTCATGTCATGTATCATTCCATGATAAATGTGGAAAATGGATAATTATCTTTTAAAAGAAAATTGTTGCGATTCAATTGCCACTTATCAATTGATTTAGGTATTTATATAAATGCCACTATATTAGTTACTAAGTGATGCAAGAATATTATAGGATACAACTGCTAGTATTTCTAAGGCAGGTATAAAACAATTGGGCAGTAAGATAAAGGTGATAAATTCTGGGATACCTAATACAATAGCATATACGTGTTGTTAAAATCCAGAATCACTTAGAACCTTTCTGAATTTCAGATATAAATAGCTTACATAAACATAAAAATCTTGCCATTTACCTTTTCAATAACAACATTAAAAGGAAGATAGTAAACCCCTAGCCCTCATTGATTATTTGCTTGCCACTTACAGCACTGTAAACATTAGTCACAAAATATAAGAAATCTCTTTGGAGCTGACCCAAAAACTTAAAACTAAAATCCTAAATAGCATTAAGCATACGTTGATGTAATTAAAGAAAATAATGCAACTTACCATAAGCACACCATATGACCACCAATCAGCACTCTGAGAATGGCCTCGTCTATTTACCACTTCAGGAGCCATATATTCTACAGTACCACAAAATGAGTAGGCCTTCTTTTCTTGATCCACTGATTCTTTGCTAAGCCCAAAATCTGTAAGTGTCACCAAAATAGAGGCTGAAAATCTCACAAAGAAAGAAATACCAAAGACAAAATAAAGAATTAAATATTTAAACAATTTATGTTGGTCCAAATTACTCTAAAGAAAGCTAATTTGAAACAAATAACAGAATTCAGTCTATATTTCATGATGAAGCTCTTTCAAGAGCATTTAAAGATTGCTCAGGCAATTCTCTCACTTAAAATACATTTTATCAAGTCTGAAACAATTTTGAGAGTTAAAAAAATTTAACCAAACCTGTCATATTATCCTAAGTATAAATATATGCAGTAATTTATACTTCAAAAGGTATTACAAAAGCACAATAGGCATGGACAAATTGCATTTGTGTCTAAAGCCTTTAAAGAACTAATGGTATCAATACCAAAACAATCTTTTCAGTATAGTAACAGAAAAATAGAAATTGAAACTTAAAAAGTAGTATTTATACTACCACTAAAAACCTTGCAAATAGTCTACTAGCATACGTAAGATATAGGCAAGATATGTATGCTGAAAACTAGAAACATTGATGAAAGAAATAAAAGTCATTCTAAATAAATGGAGAGATAGAGTATGTTTATACACTGGGTGATTCAATGTCGTTAATTTGTTGATTGTCTTAACACAGACTCATAGAATCAATGAATTTCAATAAAATTTCTAATAAGATTTCTTTGGGAGAAATCAACAACCTAAAACTAAAACGTATATGAAAAGACATGGAAGCAATACTTCAAATAATTTTAAAAAAATCAGCCAGGCAGTGGTGGTGCACACCTTTAATCCCAGCCCTCAGGAGGCAGAGGCAGGTGGATCTCTGTGTCTTTGAGGCCAGCCTGGTCTACAGAGTGAGTTCCTGGACAGCCAGAGTTACAACAGAGAAACCCTTTCTCAAAAACCAAAAATTAATAAATAAATAAATATTGAATTACCTTATACTACACCAAGCGTAAATATTCCCTTGACAGTTATAATAATAGTCAAATGTAGAAGAAAACTGGGCACATATATTAACTATTTCAATGTAAGTACATAAGTTAATACACTGAAATATAGCTAGTTCTGCTATGATCTTTTTTCAAAATGTGAATCAATTCCAATTCCAATGCACTTTGTATATTAGAAAACAATTTGAATACACATGGATTTCCCTGTGGCTAATAGTATAATAGAATAGTAGTAGAACACAGAAAGTACAAACATCTGCCAGCTAATTCAGCTCATGTTTGTTACAAGTCACTTCTGTTTATCTAGTGTAAGAACTTTCCTTCCAATTTAAGATAATATAGTTCCCCCCTGTTCTTTATTATAACTTACAAAGTGAAATCTTTCTGGCATCTATACCTACAAGCAAACCTTAGGACTTTCTCAAGGTAAGGTGCCATGTTTACTGCAGTCATTACGTACTCAATTATTTGAACATGTAAAATGATGTTTACATTTACTTACTACTTTTTTTAGCATGTGGATCTGAGCAAATATTTTAGTGGTGACTCTGTTTTGTTCCCTAAGTCCTGCAGGTTTTGTTTTCATTATGTGATTTTGCAGAATGAAGTGATTAAGGTCACATATATCTATCATATAACAGAAGTAGGTTGATTTCTGATGAAAATGAAAAGCAATTCCATTGAGAAAGGGCAGCCATTCCAACAAACAGTGGAAGCAGATACAGGAAGCAGAACTCAGAAGGAGTCAGTGTCATATAGGAAATGACATCTGAGATGAGTCACAGTGAATGGCAGACAAAATGACTAATCAGAGAAAGAGTTAGCAGGGTAAGGACAAGCCCAACTCTCATGAGAAAAGGCCGGCTCTCAGCTCAGTTAAAGAGAGTTACATAGGAGACAGAAGATTCAGTCAACAGAGTCAGTTAAGAAGAGTCAGTTCAGGAATAGACAGTGTGAGTCAGCTGAAGGGTCAGTAAGAAGAGTCAATTGAACTGTCAGTTGAGAAGCAGGCTGGAGAGCTAGTAGAGAAGTAGGCTGAAGAGTCAATTCAACAAGAGGAGTCAGAAGAGTCTACTCCTTCTGTATAAGGAGCTAGTCAGTCAGCAGTAGAACTTGGAAAGTTACAGTTGAAGCTTTCTAGGTCCTAGCAGTTTAAATATTCTAGATTTTATGAAAGGTGAAACTTTCCAGTTCAAAGATTAAGACTAGATTGTAAAGAGGTCAAAATTCTCAAGGGCTCTAGGGAACCAGGATTCCAGGTCAAGAACCAGTGTTTCATTAGACAGAGAATAAATTTTCCTTTACCCCAAATCAGCGTCCATATCTAGTGAATCAACATCCACATCCACACCAACTTCTACAGTACTTACTTATTAGTTAAGTGAGTACTTGTCAGTCTAGACTAGTGATTCTCAACCTCACTAATGCTGTGACACTTTATTACAGTTCCTCATGTTGCGGTGACCTGTAAGTTATAAAATTACGTCCGCTGCTACTTCATAATTGTAAATTTTGCTACTGAGCAGTGTCTCAGTTCCAAATACCATTGGAATTATGTGTTTTCTGATGATCATGACCCACAGGTTGAGAATCACTGGTCTAGACTAAAGCTATTTTTGCATAAAATAATTTTTAATTTGGATAGTTTTCTCTGTTGTAAATTTATTTTTAAATTTACTTTTTAAATTTATTTTAAATTTAAATTTTATTAAATTTATTATTTTATAATTTATAAAAATTTAGAAAATTTTATTTTAAATTTAAATTTATTTTTTATGTACATTGGTGTTTTGCATTCATGTATATCTTGAATAAGGGTATCAGTTCCCCTAGAAACAGTTGTGAGCTGCCATGTAGGTGCTAGGAATTGAACCCAGGTCCTCTGAAAAGCAACCAGTGCTCTTAACTGCTGAGCCATCTCTCCAGCCCCTGTTGTAGAATTTTTAAATGTACTCAGAATACATGGAAGCTGTGTAACCTTTAAATGAATATTAGCCCATAAAGACACAAACTGCAACTCAAATGAAGGCAAAAAAGGTAGCAGTCTTAGAAAAATATGTACTAGAATGATGAAAAATGATTAATTAGCATATTCATATATAAGAAAATTTGCATACCTGTTAACTTGATATGTCCAATTTCATCAAGCAGGATGCTGTAAATCAAATTCATATTCAATATGATAGAGCAAAATACACAAAAGACATAAATATAAAATAGTTACTGCTTGATACACTGGGAAATTTTCATTTCTTAATATAAAATGAAAGTATATTATGAAAATTATTTTATACAAATAAATTTTATATAACTATATCATTCATATAGAATTTCATATACTTGTTAAAAGCTTAATGAAATTTGCCAAAATATATTTTAGTTCAGGAAATGTAACACACATGTATATTTGTACACACACACACACACACACACACACACACACACACACACACACACGGGTGAGGTGGCAGGATGACTTAACAGGTAAAGGCATTTGCCACCAAGATTGACAAACTAAGTTTGTTATCTGGGAGCCAGATAATGGAAGGAGAGAATGGACTCCCACAGTTGTCCTCTGACATCCACATACATGCCATAGCATACATATGTGCACACTCATACAAACACACAATAAATCAATGTAATAAAAAAATCTTTAAAGTAACATAGATAGCAGGGATAAAAATGGAGATTATAGCTTTACTTCTCTGGTTTCAGGTCTCTATACACAATTCCTAAACGATGTAGATGATCCAAAGCCAGGGCCAATTCGGCAAGGTAGAATTTCACATCTTCCTCAGTAAAAAGAACCTAAAATAAAGAAAACAATAATTCAGTATTTGATCTTTCTTCTAATATTATGTTTTTAAATTTTACTTCTTTAAAAAAATCATTAGACAGACAAATCTGGTCAAATAATAAGAAAGCAGGCATAGTTAAATCTTATTTTATTGGCACAGCCATTACATATATCAGTGAAGTTTTCGAGATAAATGATATTAGTGTCTTTAGAAAATTATTCTCTTTAAAAATATTAACAATTTAAATATAATTCTTTCTGGAACATAAGCTCTTTTGTATATCATCTTACATTTAAATGTACTTCAAATAATTTAAGTTTTTAATGAGTCTAATAACACCAATATTAACTCTGGTATACTGCTTTGGCACAGTGGCTGTGCTCACTCAGGGTAATTGAAGTTTTAGGTATATTTTGTTTTAATACTTCCATTATTTCTACTACTCACTCTTTTACCATCTATTATCACATCTCAGTAATTTCACTTTTTACTTCCAGTAACTCAAAGCTTCTAATCTACCACTACAAGTTGTTAAATTAAGAGCCCTAATATCAAAATTTAAGCTCACATTTGACCTAAAAGGGATCCACTCTTCTCACTTGTAAGTAACGTTTATGAATTTAACAGCACTGGATTTCAGAATCTTTGAGTATTGAGGAATAAAGAAGTTAAGACAAAGTGAAAAACATATGAAACTTGAAGTCAGAATTAGAGGTTCAGCATCAGGTATATGACTTAATCCGATGAATCTGAGTTTTTAAATCTTTAAAATAAAAAGAATATCAATTATATTTAACTAGGAACATAGTTCTAAGAAGAAAATTCATTTAAATGGACCAAAATGTGCAACTATATGGTATATTAGTACAGGTTTATATCTATACTCATAAATGAGTATTTAGTCTACACACACATTTGCAACTACTCAACCACTACATATAAATGTTAGAGTTATCAAGGATTTTCAGAAGAGCCAAAATAGCTTTTGCAAGAAATCTGCTATTTTCATTTAAAAAAAATTCTGGCTTATTTGGATGTTTCAAATTTGAATAAAATACCACAGTTAAAATCAACTTGCCCATTTAGATTACAATCACTGTATTTCACAATGCAGAGCCATGCTACTAGTAAAACTGAAGAGAAAGAGGAGTTACTATTATTTGTTATGTCAGTTCCAGGGACATTTGAATATTCTAATGGTAAAAGTATAAGGACATCATTTTCAACTTCTTATTGAGAATAAAAGTACTTGTTACTCACTTAACTTTACAGAAGAACAATCAAAATATTTGCTGAAGCCTAATATATGACAACACTCTAAATATCACTTATAATTCTCAAAGGAGAAACACTATCTAGATTACTTACACATTATGTCAAACCTCTAATCCTATCCTGATGCTGTCTTCATATAAAGCTTCATAACGGAAATAAATAAGAAACTTACTAAAAAGCAATTATACATCAGACACAATTAATTATGTGTCAGTACTACATATACTTTCTGTTATTACTGTCTTCTAAACATCTCTATAAAATGTTATCAACATCTTACATATGGACAATGAGACTCAGAGTGACTTAGTAACTTGCCCAAAGTAAGAACTAATAATTAGGAAGCATAAGATCTGGATTCAAGACTATTTGCCCCTAAGAATGACTTTAACCCCAGAATCCATTTCTATATTATTACTATACTTTCCCCTATATTCTAGGTTCACAACCAATAAAGCTTTTGTATTTGCTAACTATCCTACTCATAAAATACCCCTCAAAAGTGATAGCCATCTAAGATTCCAGAACGAGGAGAAGCATTATTAACTTGTGGCTTAATAATGTGTGTGGGACAATGTATGTTAAGATACTTAAATTGATACTACATATATTATGAAGAGATACCATTTATTCCCACTTAATAATATATCATAACCATACTCCTATACAATTCAAACTTGTTTATGAAGATTATTAAATAAGTATATATCCATAATATCAATTCACCATGATTTACCTAAATTTTCTCATTCTGGACAATTAGGTTATTTCCAGTATTCACTCTTATAAATATTATAATATGCCATATTACAATTATATAAATAGTAAATATGCATAAATCTTTGTATTTTGCCAGAATGGATTCCTAAGTAATAAGACAGGAAACATTTTATCAAAGAACAGAGTCTATGTTCCTGACACATACAATAAAATTATTTTCTATAAAGGTTACAAAAGTTTCCAAGCCCATCAACAATTCTTGAATATATTAGCCTTACTATATCTATAGCAGAACCAAATTATCCTTTAAGGAAACTTTTAATTTGATATGCAAAACGAGTATGAAATTTGATTTACTTTCAATTTATTCACGGACCAAACAGTTTTTCATACCTTGTGGACTTTACAATTTGAATGAACTACCAGAAATTTGTTGTATATTTTCCATTATTAACCTACTGTTTTGTTCAGTTGGTATAAGCTTACAAGTATTAAAAATGTCATATACTTATCATATTAGTTAACAATGTTTTTCAAATATGTGCTGTTTGATAAGGATTTCTTAATTTTATTAAATCAAAATTATATTATCTCTGTTTATTTTTCCTTTTAGCCATTAAAGCTTACCAAATATCCTTTCAATGATTTACTGAATACTTAGTAGCATTTTCTTTTAAGATATAGTGATTATTTTCAAGATAACAGTCCTATTCTATCATTCAGGCAAAATTTATTTGGTGTGTGATACAGATGGTGTTTTAAATTATTTTGAAATATCTAACCAAATTCTCAATGTTTTTACTGATCAATTTCTTTACCACAGTGTATGATTTTTCCTTGATTCATTATCATATGTTAAATAGTCTGCAGTAAGATTCATGGGTTATACAATATTTTCCTGATCCTGTGTTGAAACGATGATATTTGGCTTACAGAATCTTTATAATATTAAAACAAACAAACAAACAAACAAAAAATCAGGTATGGTCAAGCACACCTGTAATTCTAGAACTTGCAGGAGGCTGCAATAGGAAGATTCTATGTGCAAGACCAGCTAGACTCTGTTTCAAAAACCCAAACAAATAAAATGCAAATTTTTGAATGTGTGCCTAGCCTTTAATGACTGAACAGTGCTGTTGCATGACTTTAATACCAGCATTCGGAAGGCAGAGGCAGATGGATCTCTCTGTGAGTTCTAGGCCAGCCTGGTCTACAAAGTGAGTTCCAGGACAGTCAGGGCTACAGAGGGAAACCCTGCCTCGAAAAACCAATAAACAAACAAACAAACAAACAAACAAATAAATAAATAATAAATAAATAAATTTAGATAAATTATTTTTAAGAACATTTTTATGAAATAACCTTTTGGGAATTTGTTTATTTATCTAGATAAACTGTGAAACTAGGCTCTCAATTTTAAACACACACAAATTTATACTGAAAGTTTGTCTGGAATATGATAAAACTAATAAATAAATTTTCAAAAAAATGTCAGCTTGTTAGCTTTACAATAATAAATCTAAGATATTTTCTTGTCTTGATATTAACAAAAAATGATGTGGCTTAAAATTTTATATGTTTATGTATGGATTTATTTGAGTGTATGTGTCTGTATGTTCAGAGGGAGAATTTTGGGAGGTAATTTTTCTTTTAAAATGTAAGGAGCGAAAGTTATAAAATTTCATAATACATACTAAAATGAATTTTAAAAGTCTTATTTCTAAGGCACAAATAATTCTTCAGTTAGGATTACTCAACTTTTTATTCACAAGTGAAGTATAACCAACCATCAACTACTTACAATATGCTGCCTACAGAATTAATCACTGAATCAATTTTTTAAAGTCTATTCAATGAATAAACTAATTTATTGTCTTTTGGGAAATGCATTTAAAATGCTTGCTCTTACCTAATATTCCAGACTTAGGAATCAAAACTTACTGACTGCATCTCTGTGCTAGTATGAGTTTAGATAGTCCCACATCGAGAATGGAGGTCTGAAGAGTTTAAAAGAAAATTAGAAATGACTACAGGTAAGAATTTTTCAAAACATTTGTGATACTTCTATAATCTAACATAAGAAATAATGAATGCTGGAGCCTTGATATACCATTGTCTCTCTACAAGTTTCTTTAAAGATTTTCCTTGGATGAGGTCATACACAGACCCTATTATATACTAAATTCTGTTCTATCATGCAAAATATATACTCATGCATGCCAAGTTCTGCACCAGAAGTAGACAGATATAAGCCAGAGACCTCAGCCACTTAAGCACTGACTAGCATTCCATAAGCACATTGTTCCTTTATCACAAGCTCCAGAAATCTGGGAATCAATGGTAGCTCTCCTACACTCAATATCATAAATTCTGGAAGTTAGATGTTGAACTACACTCATCCAATTAAAACTCTGATACCAGACTACCATTTCAAGACAAAATGAAATGGACAAGGACAGAAGCTATCCTCCTGGCTGAAACATCTAAACACGGGACAAAATATATGAAATGATATTTCTCAAGACACTGGACATATAGCAACAAAAGACAGTGAATACTGAGATATGAGTAACAAATGTTGTATGGCCTACATTTATCCTACCTTACTACCTGGGAACTTTCCAAGTGGTAGTACAGGGAGGGCTAACTCTAGAGCCCAGGGAATTTGTGAAGTAATGAGTTAGATGAAGAGTCTTAGAGAAGAAAATAATTCAGAGTATTGAAGTAAAAGAAATTTCAGAATGACCTCTCAAGATGTATAAGCAGTCCCAAGTATGCAGCTGGGGGTGCATAATACATGTGTATGAGGACACTATGCTGAACCAGGAAAAGAACCAAGGGAACAGAAAATGATCCGTGCAACTCACATTGGGCAAGGAATAGTTCCTGTTACCTTAGCTAGACCACATAGAATCAAATAACCAGAAGGAATATGCTTTAGTAGTAGATCAAAATTAATCCTGATTAAATGATATTCAGGTCCACTCTAACAAATTTTAAAGGAAGACATGAAAAGATAAAACTAGTTCTACATTTTCAAGCAAGCGTCAGTGTATTTTCAGAAGCCCAAAAATATTAATCATCTAATACCTTAAGTTTCACAAAGACTTCCCAGAAATAAGAAATTCATAATAATGGATCAAAGGAAACTATCTGAGTTCAAGGGAAAAATAGTCTTAAAGGATTAAAAGAATCCACTAAGCTCAAGAAGATGAAGGACAACATGCATCTTTTGGAAAGCGAGATAATAAATCATAATTCCAAGGATGTTGGTTAGAGCAATTAAGAAAAGTCATTGTTTGAATAGTGGAGAAAATTAAATACATACTAAGTACTGTCCTAGTCCCAAATGAAAAACTTAAACGTGATCTAGAATTGGGGATACAGCTAAAGTATAGAATGGGTCACTATCATATGAGAGGGTCGGTGTTTGATTATCCAACACTAAAGATAAAAAGTAACACCATAAATGATCAAAATGACAAAACAGTTAGTATGTAAGAAAATTAAATTCACAATATCTACCATCCAATAAAAATAGTCATAGCAATGTGGTGGTGAACACCTGTAATCCCAACGTGTTGAAGGCTGAAGCGGGATGATTTGGATTCACATTTACTCTGGGATACACAATAATACCTACAATGTCTTAAAAAAAAGAAGAAAAATCTTGCAAGTATTAAAGTATACTACCACTAAGCTATGAAAATACATCACAAAAAAATACTTAAATATACATGGCTTTGTTTCTATAAACATTGTTAAAGAAAAGTAACTAGTCTGAAGACCATATGTCCATGATCCCAAGTTAAAAATTCACATTACAAATCCAAATAGAACTACAAAACAACAAAACAAAATGTTCGTTAATACTGCCAAACTAGCAGTAGAACTAAAAATGAAATTATAACAAAAATAATTGATTAAAATGCATCCATAGAATAGGGGGAAATGCAAAAAATAAATTATACTGCCACAAAATAAGTGAGAATGGTAGATTTAAACACGACCATATCAAAATATAAAATTATACATTAATTCTAACAAGTCTAGTACCTTTCTTTAAAAAGCACTTTTCTCAGGTTGAATCAAAATCAAGGATGTCAAATGTACTTCTTAATTGATGATACATGTAAAAGTACAATTAATTTAAAATGAAGACATTGAAAAAGTTATACTGAGCTAATACTGCTTTTAAGAGTAAAAGTCATCAAATTAATATTAATGTGTTAAAGTAAATATTTAAGTGACATCATCCCCCTATCAATAATGAATTCCACCCATAAAAGTTTCTTTAAAACTGGTAGAAATTCAAGAAATACACAAATCTATAATTATAATAGAAAATTTTAATTTCTAAAATACAAAAACATGTATAGTTACGTATCAAATTCTCAATTTTTAAAGCAACCTTTATCAATCAACCTGATCTAACTAACATATTTAATGAACTTTCCATCACTCAACAAGAGATTATACATTTTCTTCATTTACCAACATATATCATGTTCTAAAGAATACAGTAAATATAAACAAACTTAGGAGGAATCAAGTCATAGCAGTACCAGGTTAGAAATCAATACTAGAATGATACCTAGAAAATAACTAAATATGCATAAATTAAATAGCATATTCTTAAATAGCTAATGAGTCAAATAAACGGAATTAGAAAGTACCTTAAACAAAGTAAAAGGGCCACATTACAAAATATCAGGAATAAAATTAAAGCAGTACTTTGAGAATTTGTACCACTAAATAGTTGCATTAGAAAAGAAAGGCTTCAAATCAGTAACTTGTTTCGAGCTATAAATTAGAAAAAGAAAAAAAAGCTAGCAATTACAAAGTATGTGGTAATAAAGATTAAAGAAATAAAAAATAGAAATATAACAAAAAATCAATAAAGCCAAAAGCTTGTATCAGAAAAAGAGAAAAAAAATAAAATCAATAAATCTCTAGCAACGCCCAAGCAACACCAAAGAAAAGAAGACAAACTACCACCAAGAGTGAGAGTCACACATAAATAAGGATTCTACAGCTATGGATAAAATAATAAGGAAATATAATGAACAGCTGTGGTGGCTTGAATGAGAAATGTCTCCTACAGGCTCATGTATTTGACATGTAGTCCCCAGCTGTTGGCCCTGTTTGAAGAGGTTATGAACCATTTAGGACAAGAACTCTTGCTGAAGAAGTATATTTCTGAGGGCAGGATTTGAACATTTATAGCCTTACCCCATTTCCAAACTGTTCAGTTGTCTTAAGTGTGAGTGAGATTAAATCTTTTAGTTTCCTACCCCTGCTGTTGTTTCCCCTGTCATTTGGGACTCTCTCTAGAACTGCAAGCTAAAATAAACTCTTCCTTCTAGAAGTTCCTCTTGGTCAAGGCATTTTAATACAGCAAAAGCAACAACAAAATGCTAGAAAACCTATAGCTACAAATGTGATGAAACTAATAAATTCCTTGAAAGATAGAGCTAGCACACAACTTACTAAAAAAGAAACAACAGCTTTATATCTATTGTATAGATCAACTTTTTGGTTAATCATCTTACCATAAAGAACTTTTTTTTTTTGCCAAACACCTTACCAGGATGAATTAGCTTCAAACATGAATTCTGTCAATCATTATTAACAATTAATACAGAATCTAAAATGAATTCTACTGGAAAGTAGAAGAAAACATTACTATCCAACTTATAAAGCAAGAATAATTCTTGGCATAACAAACAAATAAATGGAGAAAACATAAAACAAGAAAATAAAAATTTCCTTATGCAAATAATTACAGATATAGAGAGATGACTCAGCAGTTAAGAGCACTGGCTGCTCTTTCAGAGGAATCACATTCAATTCCTAGCACCCACATGGTTGCTCACAACCATTTGTGACTACAGTTCCAGTGGATCCCAATGCCTTCTTCTAGACCTAAGGGCAGTACACTAACATGGTGCCCAAACATACATGCAGGCAAAACACCCATACACATATATTAAGAGAATAAACACAAAATGTTTAACAATCATTTAGAACATATCACCCAATAATATTTTAAAGTAATTATACCTGATGTCTATGTGGGATTCCTTCACAAATGCAAGGTTGAATTACTGTTTCACAATTTAATTGAACATATCAGAAATCAAGCAGGAAAAAGTCTCAATTAAATGCATGCGACAATATGTAACAACTGTCAAAAGATTCCCTCCACAACATTGTAAGAGATGGTAACTTAATCCAATAAGAAACACATAAATATACAGCTTTAAATTTTATAGTGAAATTAAACTTCTCTCTATTTTGTATCAGTAAGACAAGAGTGTCTACTCCCATCAAATTTATTCAACATTGGAATCAAAGTTCAAGCCAATGTAACAAGGTTACAAATAAAAGAAATAAATACATAACAACTGAAGTGGAAAGAAGTAAAACATCTTGTCAAAAGTAATACAAAAGCTTTTGAAATCTACATAAAAGTAGCCAGAGTATGCAATTCTACTAGATTATGAAATGCAAGCTCAGAACAGGATAGCTCTATTGCCCTCCTCCCGCCGGAACTAAAATTAAAAGAACAATTCTACTTATATCATTAAAACAAGAAGCACTAAAAGATAAATCTGACAAAAGATGTGAAAGACTTATAATGCTGAAAATAGTCATTGATAAAATTAGGTAACTACTAATGGAATGGAAAGAGAAACAATGTTTATACAAAAGTCAATTTTTTTTAAATATCCATTTTGTGCAAACTGACCTCCAGGTTCAATGAAATTTCAATCAAAATCCAAGTAGGCTTTTTTTACAAAGTGAAAATAGATTTGAAAATTAATAAAGAAATGTAAATGACCTACAAGAGCCTAAACAATTTCTCAAGAAAAGCAAAGGTCATGGATTGTACTCACTGATGTCAAGATATATTATAAAGATTCAGCAATAAAGATAGAGCAGTATTGTCATAAAGATAGACAAATGAATCAGTGAACAGAACAGAGTATCCAAAGACAGGCCTTCACATATATGATAACCCTTATTTTCAATTAAATTACAAGGCAATTCAATGAAGAAAGGATAATTTTCCCAATCATGATGCCAGAAATAGATACTTCTAGGCATTTTAAAAAGACTTCAGCACATACCTACATAACCACATCTTAAAATAACTCAAAATGAATTGAGACTATAAATGTTAAGTATAAATCTAAACTACAGATTCCCCTAGAAAACACAGGGAAAATTTTCACCTAGGATTAGGCAAACATTTCTTAAATGGGATATTAAAAAAACATTAATTTAATGAGAAAACTATAAGCCAGATTTCAACAAAATGAAGAAATTCTGCTTTCAAAAGATATGAGATTAAAAAGGCAAACTAAAAACCAGAAGAAAATACTTGTAAACAACATGCATGATCAAAGACTTACATCTAAACTATATGAGGAACTCTGAAACCTCAATAAGAAAACAAATAATTCAATTCAATTCAAAAGGGGCAAATGTTCAAACATGTTATCAAAGAAGATAGACAGCAAATAATTGCAGGAAAAGATGCCCATCAACATTAGTCTTTAATGTGATGAAATTCAGAACCACAATTAGACAACACTATATACTTATCAAATATTCAAATCTAAAAAAAAGAAAGAAAAAAAAAGACCAATCATATGAAGTGTTGGCAAGGATGTGAAGCAACTGAAATTCTTATATGCTGCTGTTAGGAGTGTAAAAATTATGTAAGCACTTTGGAAAACAGTTTGGTAGTGTCTTCAAAGTTAAAACATACACCTACCATGTGACTCAGCCATTACACTCCTAGATATTTATTCATGAGAAATGAAAACATATGTCAATACAATCATTTGTACATGAATGTTTACAGCTGCTTAATTGGTACTATCCAAAAACTGCAACAACTCAAACATTCATTAACAAGTAAATAAACAAAACAAGGTGTATCTATACAATGGGTACTACTCACCAATAAAAGAGAATGAACTGATACACACAACAACATGGGTAAATCAAAGTAATTATAATGATTTAAGCCAGACAAAAAATAATATATATTATGATTTTCTCCCTCTAACCTCATATAAAACACAAATCGAACAGCGACAGACAGAAGATTCAGTAGGGTTACAATGGGAAGAATACATTACAAACTTTTTACTATAATGCTGTTTTACTTTAATAATGGTTTCAGTTACATGAAAAGACAAATGATATCCAATTGTGTAATTTATTATATGTTCATTCTACCTCAATAAAATAATTTTATATGAATAAATTAAACACTATATCAAAAGGCATTTAGGTAGCTTGAGTAGCCAAAGTCCTAGGCTTGCTCCTATCTACTTCACTCAGTTATTCGTACTCATTTTTTGTCTCAAAGAAAAATAGAACACTGAGATGATCTAAAAGACACACACAAAAAATATAAACTGACGTATTCCTAAATACTATATACAGTGATAAAAAGCTTATGATTTCAAATTTCTGTAAGAAAATTATATGACTTTTTAGGTTTGTTTGAATAAAATATTCTAGGAAATTTATATGGAAATTCTTACCTCTTTGGATAATCTCGTGAAGACATCTCCTCCCCTAAGGAAATCCAGTATTAAGTACAGCTTCCCTTCAGTCTGAAAGGCTAATTGGACATGATAATGTTATAGCAGATTAACCCTAAAGACTTTGAAAAACTTACCATACTTTTATATTGACATGTTTATAATTTTATTATCTAACATTATAAAACAATTATATATTAAAATGGTCCATTGTTAGATAATATATCAAAATTAAATCCAGTATTTAACCCAGTGTAAAAATAGCTATAAATTACTCTCCAGAACAAATTCAACATTGCATGTGGCTTTAAAACTCTTCTACCACTAAAATTTTCCTGGTTCTGAACTTGTTCTAGTGCAGTTGCTTGAAATTTGTATCTCAATAATATCTACTGCACTAAACAAAGCTCAAAAAAGGTCACCTCTTCTACTGAGCTACTCAACTACTCATATATATGTCCCTACAACATCTTTCATCTCCACTCTACCAATATTATCTACTACTACTTTTGAAATTTAATTGTATTTCATGCCTTTTGTGGTATTTATTTCAAATTCATTTGTGTGTTCATGCACACAGTTTCATTCTCTATATATTACTAGAAATTTGAGATTGTTTCACTTCTGCAGCCCAATTCATTTAGTACAGTATTTTGCCACAATAGGGGTTTACTATTAATCTCATGGCTTGTGAGAGACTCAAAGAGGTTCTAAAATATTGCTACTTTTATTCCATTACATTAAGAAAGAGTTAAAGAACAAGGAGTCAGAATTTCTTGTAGAATTTATTTTAAATAGAGTAAATATTTAAAAGAATTTTTTTCAAAAACTGAACTAAGAATAAAGTGAATATGTGTGCTACTTTTTAAAAGCACAGAATGAAATGGTATAGTAAACTGCATTAATTTATTTCTCAGTAAAATCATATCTACAATTTCTTTCATATATTAACAATGGAGACATGATTTAAACTTCATACATGTCTGACTTCAAAAACTCACCCTCCCATTATTTCTGCTGTTTCTTACTGACCTTGCCACCTCTCAAAGTAAAACAGTTCAAACTGACTAACCACATAGGCCTCTTGTTTAGAACCAAAAAATAAAGATAATTCTGTCCTTGTAAATATCTGAATGTTTTGCATAAATTATCATACTATCCTATTATCACTAGAGTTACTGTCTTATCATATCTAGAAACACTACTGATCAAACAAGTTGAAGACATTTCCATTTATTATTTACAGATTTTATATATGCATAGATTGCGTTTTGAACAAACTTACCCTCATTTCCTTCCCTCCAGCTCCTCTGCCTTCCAACTGCATTACTGCCTTCCAATTTCATGTGTTCTTTTTTAAATTCAGAGTCTATATAGTTACTAGTATGTGCATGGGTGTAGGGCCATCTACTGAAGTATGGGTAGCCTCTTAAAGATACTGCACACATAGATGTAGAAAACTGACTCTCTACCAGCAGCCATCAATTGCCAATAGTTCCTCAGCTAGGGGTGAAAATTGATGATACCCTCCCTGATCCTTGTGGAATTTTGGAAGACATCATCATGTTACCTTAATTAAGTTATCCAACTTAATGAAATACAACTAAAAGCTAGATATTAATACATATTTCAGATATATTACATTGCTGAATACATTAAATACCTTTGAAGTATTCATTTCTTGTTACACTAGGATCTAAAAAAAGTTAAAGTTCTCTAATTCCATAAATAAAAGAAGGGTTGCATACCATAATGCAATTTGACGATAAATGGATGATTTACTTCCACAAGAATATCCCTCTCCATCTTTGTGCGAACTCGGTCTCTAACTAAAATAACACAAAGACTGAAATGTTATACTCGTTCATAATCTCAGTAAAGACTTATCATTACCAATCAAAATATAAATACATAAATAATTTAAGTACTCAATGGAATTAAGTCTGTTTATTCTTAGATAATATTAACCATTTTCAGAAACCAGCAGATTTAGTTTAGATCTAGATATAGGCTAAAGTGGCATATTTGGCCAATATGCATTTCTTTTAAGTTTCCATGAAGTACAACTGAACTTTGTAGCATCCTCCATCCCTCCTCCCTCCACCCCTTCTGTGGGTTTCATGAAGTCCATGCTGGTCTTGAATATAGTATTCAGAGGAGGATGATCTTGAAATCCATCTTTCTAGAGCTAGGATTACAGGTCTATATCAACATTCAGGATCAGTATTAATTTTATAAGTCTAGAAAACAAAACATATAAAAGTATGTAGTAGTGCTTTCTAAATGTGTAACACCCAGGAAAACAGTAAAAAAAAATAAAAATGTTCAAAGAGAAGAATAAAGATTTAAAAATGTTTAAGTTCAGACTGAATTGAATGAAATATATCACGTTTCGTGGTATTGAACTTTTATTCAGGTAATATTCATGAAATTAACTTATATGACAATAGAGGACCCCAGAAGTATCAACTGGTAACTAGAAATCTGTAATCATTAATAATGCTAAAAAGCAACTCTTAACTATTACCCTTACAAACAATATACAGCATATTTCTTAAAAACATGTTTTGCCAAATTCTATTATCATGAACTTTCTAACTTGATACCTTTTAAAGAAGCCTTTTTTAACACCTTCATCGCATAGAGCTGCCCAGCATCAGGACCAGTCTTCTTTCTAACAAGAAAAACCTAATAGAGGAAATATTTTTATTTTGAGTGAATTTCAGAGTTCAAGCTACTTCATCACTTTAAATATACTTTATTTATTCCTGCAAATGTCATACAATGTATTCTGATTATATCCACACCCTAATTGTCCTCAACTTGATTTCCATCAGGTTTCTCCCAATATCAAGTTCTCTTTTTATAATGAACTTAATCCAGTTAGTGCTTTTGGCATGTGCACAGGTTTAGGGCCAACTATGAGTACATGGGCAACTTACTATAGAAAACTGACCCTCTGCAACCCCACCCTGTGAAATTTTGACTGGCTTGATCCTATGCAAGTCTTGTACTGATAATCACAGCTCCTATGAGTACATGTATAAACCAGTCTTGTCATATCCAGAACATACTGCATCATAGTATTCCTCCTGAACCTCTGGCTCTTATCACTTGTTATTAAGGTTGTTCAAGCTGTACTAAGTTACTTAGGCAAGAATAAAAAAATGACTGCAGCTGACAGAGGATAATAAAGGAATGTATACCTCAAAAACCTAAAGGTTGGGATGAAACCATTCACTTTAAAGTTTTTGACATTATAATAATATAATTAATATAATTAGAACATTTCTCCCTTGCCTTTCCTCCCTCCAAATCCTCCCAAATAACTCTTTCTCTCTTTCCAATTCATGTCTTCTTTTCTTATTGTTACGGCATATATATATATATATATATATATATACACACACACACACATATTCATTTATTTATATATTTATATATATATTATGGTATAAAACTCAAAAATGCTGATTCACTTGATTATACACACCTTCCAAATGCTGACACAGCTATCTCATCAGAAAATTCTGTAAATTACTAAAATGTCATGGCAATATGGAACATGAATTGTGGAAAAGGATATTAAGCTAATTCTTTGTGTAGTCTGATTTCTGTCAAGGACATTTGTTGTTGTTGTTGCCTCTGTGGTAGATAAGTGCATAAAATGTATTTAATAGTGAAAGTATAAAGTTTAATGTGAAGCTTCACAGCTTCCAAATTAAATGCCAATTTAAACTTAATAACTATAGATAAGTTGATTAAGTTGTACAGACTTTGGGTCTGACTTATTTTGGTGTATGATATTTTTATTTACAAGTTTTTTATAACAAAATTGATGAATTAAAAAAATTAATAAACCATTTTTCTTCAAATTTCTACTTTTAACAGACAAAAATATTGCCAGTTCTTTTTTTTATGATAGGATCATCTCATTAATTTTTTGCAAAAACAAAATCCTATCAATATTCAAATTTAAGTAATCATAGTTTGTCATACATTGTTTTTTTCTAGTAAGAATAGAGATTCACAACAGAAGAGTTGAACATATAAACTCACAGCAGTTGTAGCAGAATTCATAAGACCTTTGCAAGCTCAAGCCAGATACAATCCCAGGATGGAAGACAGGAAGTGACCATCAAGTCCCACCACTAGATTAGGAGTCTTTGGGCCTTTGATTGCTAGTGAGTGAAGAGTCAGTTTTCTTTAACGGTGTGATTGCCAGTAGGCTGACCACACTCTAGGGAAGGCCCCACTCTCAAGAACAATTGGACAACACATATGGGATTCCACAGATTAAGAAACAAAAGCAAGAAAAAACTCAGAAGTTAAGTGGGTATGGAAATGAGGGTGGCGCTGGGATAAGTTTGGGTAGGGGAGTGATTATAAGCAAAATAAATGGTATGAAATTCTCAAAGAACTAATACAGATATATAAAATACTGATCCATGAAAAAAATGGCTAGTTCACTTCATAATTCAAAAACATACACTTGTACTCTGCTTTGAAAAAAAATTATCTGAGCTGCAATTAAAATGTTTTATGGTCCTTTTTAGCTCAATGTGGAATATTAAAAAATGTGAATTGAATGGTTGAGATGTAATAAAGGAAGTAACTGATTATATCTCATCAAGGACATTCTTCAACTTAGTGTGAGGCAGTGAAGAACATAATAACAAATGTGATATTTATAGTTTCTACCTTTATTGTGCCAGCATACCGAAGTTCTTAAAATATTGGGATCATTATGAAATAGCTTTGACCTAAGGACTCATTGAAAGGGGTTTGGTGATGCCTAGGGACACACAGACCATCCCTCAGAGAACTACTGTTGTAGAACATAGTCATTAATAGTATTGCAAAGAACAGAATATAAAGGAGGTGGCAATTAAGAAAAGATAAAAGAGCCTATGCTTCAAGAAGGAAAAAGTTGTGCAAAGTAGTCATTTCTTATAGTTCAAGTGTTTCCTATTATTCCTAAATATCATCTAATAGATGTGATAATTCATAATCTGAAAAAGTGATTGGTTGCTGATTTACACGATAATCTGTTTTCAACAAGAGAAAACATATCTCTATCTTCTTGGTTTAATTCTGATAACTCATATATCAATTCATTTATCCATTTCATCTGGACTTTTCAATTTAAGAGAGTACCAACTTTTAAAACATTACCTAATGATATTGTGAATTTCAAAGTTTGTTGTCCCCTTTTCATTCCTACTTTTTATCAATTTGGGCCTTCTCTATCTTTCTATTGGTTAGTTTAGCTAAAGATGTGTCCATTTTGTTTATCTTCTCAATGAACCAATTCTGCTTCATATGATTTTTCAATTGTTCCTTTAATCTCCACTTCATGAAACTTTGTTTCATTTGTGTAATTTTTATATGACTTGACATTAGTAGGATTTTGTTCCCATTAAGTAGACTAAAACATTTAATGTCATAAAACTTTAAATGATCTAAAAATCTCCTTGCTTATATTTTAACAGTAGAACCTTTGCTGAAAAACTTAAGACTTTACAGCCCAAAGTTTCTTGGAATTGCGCCTAAACTTATCTGATTCACAGCCTTGGCCATATTCCTGAATATGTTCAGCATATATCAAGTCACACCCACACAATGCCTACACAAATGATGCATTACTGACAAGCAAGTATGTTCCCACCCTAAGAAGCAAAACAAAAACTACCTTCTTAACATCTTAGGTTGATGAACTGCATAAATCTCATTCACTATTCTGTATCTTAGTACTATGAATTTAAAAGTGGCTTCAATGAACTCTTTGTTAAACCAAACTTTCTACACAAAGTGTTACTGAATTTAAGGACTACAGTGACGACTTGTCAGCATGCTGTCATATTTAACATGAAAATGTCATTGAGAAAATTCATTTTGTTTTACAATATTTCCTTTATGAAGAGCAGTAAGTTTATCTGGTCTGTTTGATAGGTTTCTGTCTTAAAGATACTGTTAACATCAATGCATTTGAGTATGTCAGGTTCTTTCTGGTGGCTGCTGGTCTCATAACTGGCCTGTTTATAGAAGACTACCAGGCCCTATGTTATACATTTGTAAACAACAATGTGCATTTTGGGCTTTGTCTAACCTTTCCTACTCTAATACTTGTTTCCATCTTGCTTTTAGTCTTGTTTCTGTTTTTTCCCCCATACATTGAGTTTTGGATATGTCTGCAAATGAGTCTCCTTATGTAACCAAGCTGGTTTTAAAATACTCTGTAGCCCCCAGGCAGGCCTCAACCTCAGAAGCATCTTTCTTCCTCAGTCATCTCACTGCTAGGGTTACAGGCAAACAATACCATGTCCAACTTATGCTACTTGCTTTCCATTTTGATTGTTATTTAAATGAATTCTTAAATCTTTTATGAATCAAAGCAATAACTAAATACACAGATAGATACATATATTAAGTAACAAAACTCTTAATAACTTGAAATGTTTCTATGATACCATTTTCTTTGTCAAATATTTATTTATTTGACAAGCACTTATTATTAATAAAGCATTTATTCTTTGAGATGAAAAAAACTTCATCTCTGTTCTTCTAAATTAATAATCTCAGAAATATTAAAAACAAAATTGTACAGTATATATATATATATATATATATATATATATATATATATATACACATACACACACACACATCTAATTTACAAGTTAGTTTTATAATACCTTCTCTTCCAACACCAGCAGCCTATTAATAGGCACTTCTAGTTTTTTTTCCACTGTACTTAAGTTATCCTCATCTGACTTTGTTTTCTGATGCTGTGATAGTCACCATGATAAAAGACAACTTGAGGGTTAAAGGGTTTATTTGGCTTACACATTGCAGTCCATCATGGAGAGAAGCCAGGGAAGGAGCTCAAGGCAGGAACTGAAACAGAGACCATGTAGGAATGCTGCTCACTGGCATGCTTCCTCTGGCTTCCTTGGTCACCTTCTTTTTACAGACCAGACTCACCTATCCAGGGATAGTAACACCCACAGTGTGCTGGGCCTTTCTACCAACCATCAATTAAGATATCTTACTAACATGCCAACAGGCCAAACTGATGGATGCAGTGTTTCAACTGAGGTTCCCTCTTTCCAGGTGTGTCAAGTTGACAATCTAGATCATCCATCACAATCACCTTATGTCATTCAATGACAAACCATAAACCATCTCAGTTTGTCTTTTTGTATGCTAAAAATATTTCTATGCATCTCATGTATCCTATACCATATAGATAAAAGACTATATTTAAGAAATTAATGTCTAATTTATATTCACCAATATATTTCATAAAACTATTGTGCACATACTGAGTACTTAGTAAATATCTTCCCTTACAAATGTTCTTGATCACTGTAATCACTTCCCAGTTGCCTTACTTTTCCTCTTTGTAACTGAAGCTTAGTAACTGACAGTTTGTTTCTCCCATCTTTCTCACCCACAAATAGTGACTGCTGCTGGTTTCCTAAAGGCTACTACTTACTGAATATATTCAATAATTTTCAGGTCTTAGATTTTAGGTATACAAGCTTCAGGATCCAGAGCCATAGTCTTCCTTTCCAAGAAACATATTACCAAATACTTAATAAACAAATACTGTAATGAGTATATGAATTAATTTTCTCAAAGATTCTTCAAAGCAAGAATCTCCCATCATTTCCAAACCACCTATGCTAGTTCTACTTTACTGTAAGAGATGATGGGTTAGCTCATGAATCCATACATGAATGACAGCATAAATTCTAAATTCTTATACAGAGCTAAAAAACAGAGACAAAAACATCAGGAAAGAGCCAGCTATGTTAGTGAACATAAAAAGGACATTAAAGGCATCTTCATAAAAATCAAGTATGTAATTTAGACAATCAACAAAGAAATGCTACAGATTTGGCTTGGTTTTGTTTTACTTAGATTAATACAAGCTTAGGGGATTAGAAAACCTTGACTTCTGTAGAAGAATATAAAGAAATCTGAATAAAAACAAAAATAAAACATATAAAACTAAAGAGTCACTTTTGTGTGTATCCATTGAGAGCAACAGAAATGATTTCTATACATGTATACATGATTTTTTGTTAAACATCAAAAAGAAAAACAAATGCAAGAAAAAGTATATATTACCTTTCCAAAAGATCCCTGTCCAAGGACCTTGAGTAAGTCAAACTGTGCAGGATCTGCTTTCTCATACCCTTCCTTAACATGATGTGTAATAGGGATTTCTTTAACATTTTCATACTATAACAAAAAACAAAAAGAATCCAAATAATACTCATGTGCAGTTTCAACATCTTGTGATTAGTTCCATTTAAAACAACAACATGCAAAGTTATTATGCAATAACAAACACCATCAGTCTAACACATTGTTTTATATATTACTGATATTCCCATCTCCTGACATAACATAGATATAATTTAATGTCTTTTGTTGTTGGGTTTTTAGGGGGTATCTTTTGAGGCAGATTCTTGCTTTGTATACCTACCTAGATAGGAACTTTCTATGTGGACCAGATGGACCTCAAACTTTTGGCAATTTTCTTGCCTCTCTGCCTTCTGTATACTGAGATACTTCTGTATACTTCTGAATACTGAGATTACATTCATGTGTCACCAAGCCCAGAATTTACTATATAATTTCATGTAAATGAAAGCATGTGAAATAAATTTATTCAACAGCATTATAAGTAGGTAACAACACAATAATATCAAGACTAAAACTTATTTTTTTAATTTTGTATATTTACATAATTCCTCCATCCTCTCTCCAACTTCTATGTAGCCCCAATCCTCTTCCCTCTCAAATTCATAGCCCCTGTTTTATTATTATTATTAAACATATATACATACAAATATATAAACTTACTGAGCCCACCTAGTGTTGTGTGTGTATGTGTGAATGTGTGCATGTGTACACACATACACATTCACACATACACTTTCAGGGTTAGCAACTTGGCACTAGATAATCAATTAGGGAACTCATCTGGGAGAGGGAAACTCATCTTCTTACTCAGTAGTCATCAATTGCCTGTAGCACATCATCTAGGGGTGGGGCCTTCTGAGATTTCCCCCACCCATAATGGCATGTCAACTGGTGTTATCATTATTTAGGCCTTGTTTAGCAACCTTATTGTTGAGATTTCATGGGTGCAGCTTCTCTGTCCTATATAGAGAACACTATCTTGCATCAGTCCCCTATCTTGCATCCTGGTCCCCTGATCTTGTGATCTTTCCAACCACTTTTCCATGATGTTACCTGGGTTTTTGATGTAGGGGCTGTATTGTATGTGTACCAATTGGGGTTGGACACACCACACTCAGCTGAAGAACTAAGACTTAAGTTCCTCACTGAAGTGTAACTTATGAAACAGAGATAGAGAAAGTAAAGATAAAATCTTGCAAATCATGAGACAGCAAACAAAAAATCTCAAAAGTCCTTTTAAATAGGGTTTTACCATAGTCTTAAGTATTTTAATATCGAACTACCAGATAAATGCAAAGTGAACTTACAAAAAGTATAATTTACAGAAACCAAAATGTTCACAGGCCATGAATTTTTGTTAATAATTTGAATATAGATGGCATACCAGTTTCCATCTATGTAAGAAAGAAAGGAATCCTCCCAGGAAGCATTTATGCCCCATAATAGAAGACTCCTTTCAGGTGTTAGGGCTATATTCAAGTGAGTTGTAATTCTAGTCCCTATGGAAAGCACAGTAACTAACAGAATTACTATTGTTTTTAATACACACGAATTCCCTATAGCAAAGTAGCAAAGCTGAAAGGATAACTTCTGATCCAACCCTTTCACTGTCTAGAAAACAAAACAAACACACTCAAAGCTTGAGTTCTGCACTGTCTAATGTCAAATGTTCTTTATCTATTGGCCCTTTGATTCTCTGATTAATCAATGGTGGCTGTGGCTAAATTGGTCCCAATGAGCTAGACTTGACAGCTAAAATAGCATCAATGAAACAGAAGGTCAGACATTCACACTCAAGAGACATATATAGGCAGGGGAATTCTAATTTTAGATATTTAGGATCTCTGTATAAAACAATTAGAAATGAATAATAATTCTGAAAGTACACCAATGGATGTCTCAAACATCAAAATAGAACAGACCCTTTTATGTTGTCAATGACTTAAACTATGCTTTGTAAAACAAAAATAAATTTACCTTCTATGAAAGTAAGTTTCTCAATTCATTTTATGAGATCAGGAATATTAAGATATGAATATGTATGCTTTATAACTTATAAAGTTTAGGCGGTAATAGGGCTTTTATAAGTAAAATTTGGGCAGTAATGGAGCTTGAACCAAAGGCACCATGCATAGGAGGCAAACACTCTACTAAATAGGAGGCAAACACTCTTATTACTGAGCTATAGCCTCAGCCCTCAAACTGATATTTTTAATTCTAGTGAAGTACATTATACATGCATATATCTATGTAATATGTGTATTCAAAACTGATATATTTTATACTGATTTGTACCACTGTCAATTGAGTTTTTTTTTTTCATTTTATAATAGGAATGTAGTACTCAACTTCAAATCATCAAAGGTTTTAGTGATTTTTTTTCCAGGAGAAAAATCATTAAAGGGAGGACTAGTAGATTTCTTTTCACTCTGACATGTATAATCTAAGCAGAGCTGGTTATACCACTCTCTATTTTAGTTTTCTCACATGACAAAGAGTTTTCATTAAATGGTTCTCAGAGATCCCCTCTGCCTGAGATTCTATATTGAACACAGTGTATTATTTTTATGTATAAGAAGACACTTACTATACATGGTATGCTTAAATTAACACTACAAACATGTATCATAATTTCATTTTGGTTTGTTTGTTTGACTGGTTGGTTTTATTTTATGGCAGGATTTCATGCATCCTAGGATGGCCTCAAACTTGCTATATAGCTGAAGCTGTCCTTAAAGTCCCGCTCTTCCTACTTCTGTCTCTCAAGTTCTAGGACTACAATTATGCAACACCACGCTCAGTTTATACTGTGCTGAGGATCTAACCTAAGAACATGTGCATAGTAGGCAAGCACTCTAGAAACTGAGGTGAATCCTCATCCTGACTTTAGTTTTTATAACTGTTCAGAGTCAGGAACAACTACAATCTAAGTCCCTTCACCAAACCTAAGCAAGTCTTCCAATTGAAAATGTTTGGCAAATGCCACAGCTTCCTTTTATTAAAAATGAAGTATGACTTTCCATCATCAGTTGCAGTAGTCTAAAAAGCTACAAGACTCTTCCCAGTAGTTAGAAAGTGTTTAATCTTGGGACACAGTATTCTGACAATTTGTTTTTGCATTCTCATTAGACGGCATTCTTGACTGCAGCATTAAGAAAAACATGTATCTAGAATTTATATTTTTATTATATAATGGAAGCAGAAAAACATTAGATCCATTTTGGCCAACGTAATTGTGTGAATCTGCACTATAATTAACCTTGCAATAAATATATTTGTAAGTTTGAATAAAATAAATATTCTGTTTTAATGAATGAAAACATGTTTTCCCAGGTGATTTATACTCAATGTTATCACGTTTTTATTCAACAGAAACAACCTAAACCTGTATGTTTTCTCAAAATGCTAGTATCAATTTAATATTTGGCTATTTAAAATATATACATGCTAATAAGCAAACTATTATACTTTATATAACCAAATTATGGCTAACTTGGCTTTGAATGGAGAGTTTTTAATGACTTTCTTGTACCTAAGAATTACCTGCAAGGGGGAATCATTTAATACACTACACTTGTTTCCCACCTTTAGAGACTACGGTTCACAGAACTAAGGTGGAGATCCAGCATTAGTACTTTCAAAACATCCCCCAAATGATTCTGATTCATGACAAAGATTGAAAGGAAAAACATTACTGGGGTACTTCTAAGATTCAGAGATACGAGTAATATAAAAATACTGATAGATATATACACAAACATATATACATACACGCATGTACATACAACATACTCAGATATAAATCTGTGTTTAGCTATCTATGACAGAGCTGTTTTATTGTTTGTATGCTACTGTTTCATTTTTTAGCTGTCAGAGTACTGGATACCCTTTCGTTTCATCATTTCCAATATTGATCTTTCTTAATTAATGTGCTTACCATACCATGTTGTCTCTTTCAAACATGGTCATTAATGTTTACTATTACAACTTTTATTTCTTGTCTTTAGATGCCTCTTTTCTCAATTTCTTTAAACTCTGCATTATGCCTAAAGCTTGAGACTTACAACAGCATAGCTCAAAATATCAATTATCTACTTCCTAGAAATAAATCATTCTCAAATTTTCTCTACTCTGGTAGAAATTGTGATATATTATCTTAGAATGTTCTCATATAAAATGTGTTTTAATTATCACTCATTCAACACAATAATATTTAATAGCCAACATTCTGTACTATACACTGGAGATACAAAGGTAAAATACATATTTGAAGATAGTAACTTTCTTTTAGAAACACCATGTGCTCGCCTTAAAGAAACAAAGGTAAAGATGTGTATTACAGGCTGAATTGTGTCCTTTCAAACCTGGTATGTTGAACTGAGTATTACTGTATTTGAGACATTTAAGAAGATGACTAAGATAAAATAATATGACATGGCTGTACCTTAATTCAAAATGACTGATAATCTTACAATCATTAAAAAAAAACCCACCCATACAAGCACACGTATGTGTGCACATAAATGCACATGCAAACATAAACACACACACACACACACAGTGGCAGGGTAGTGTGAAAAGGGCCTCAGAAAAATCAATCTTGCCAATACCTTGATGTCAGACTTAATAGAGTCCAAAACAGTGAGAAAATTAATTTCTGCTGTTTAGGACACTCAGTCTGTGGTCCTTTACTAGGGAAATCCTAGAAAATATATACAGTACCTATTCTTAGTTGATCTGTGAAAATTAAGTTGTTATTATAAAATAAAAATTTAATAACTTCCAAATAGAGTTCAGTACTTTCCACATTAAATGGAAAATCAGAGGCACAAGTGACTACAGTGTTAGGTATTTTTCCAAAACTCTAAAGTACATTTAATATTAAGAAAGAATTAAACACTTTGGAGGCAGAGGCAGGTGGATCACTGTGAGTTTGGGCCAGTGAGTTCCAGGACAGTCAGTGTTATAACAGAGAAACCCTGCCTCGAAAAACAAAAACCAAAAAAAGGAAAATAAAAACTTAAAATGGCACTATAACTTCTATATTTGATCATTTTCATTTTAAATATAAGTGCCAAGAATACTGTAACACTAGAAAAATGCATTGGTAAATACAAAACAATTAATCAAATATACTAGTACTTCATTCATTTAGCAACTGATTTGTTTATGGGCAGGTAATCAACTGTTAGGATGAAAAGGAGATGTCAATATAGTAGAAATCTATTACACCTCAAACATAGCAGCTTCTCAAGACTATATGACTAGCCTCTAGAACAAAAGGCTAAACAAATAAGATGGATATTTAAAGCCTAAATACATTGGGGCTTATGTAATAATATAACAACCATCTGTTCAAGCATTTGTTTTATTTCAAGGCAGAAAGGCTATTTTGGTTAAAAAAAACACCCTAAAATTCAAAAAAGTCATTTTGTTATGAACATATTAAAACACATGTGGACACACAGAAGAATATGCAGAGAATAACTACAGTTGTCACTGGAAGCCATGCCAAATATCAAGATTCTTTGAACAAAGGCTAACAATAATAATAATACATTAGCTTGAACTAAACACATCAAAATAATGAACACATTGGAAAATTACCACAGAAAAATCATATTGCAAAATTTTATACTGATTACTAGAAACCAAAAGACGGCAACAAACTCTTTCTTAGATTGGTTTATTCTAATTATATCATCTTGGTTCCCTCAGCTATAAAATGGAAATAAAATCTCTATTCATTTCAGATCTCAGACACATAGGAATCTTTACAAAAAGACAAAATTTCTATAAAATTAAGTTACTGAACTTATCATCTTTGCATACTTTATTATGAAGCATAAACTCTACATAATAGTAATTTTCCAACATTATTGAGTGATGATTATTCATCAGAGTTTTGGACATTTGTAGAACAATAGCTTTGAGGCTTTTAAAGAGGTGAATAGAAGGAAATCTGATTACCAGCACTGCAAGAGAACAAAATACTGAGGCACAGCAAGGCTTAAGGGCTATCAAAACAGAAAAACAACCAAGCCCAGTGGCATAGGCCTATTATCCCATCTACACAGTAAGCTAAGCCAAGATGACCACAAGTAAATCAAAGCCAGCTTCGGCTACAGAGTGAGTTCAAGGCCAACCTAAATAATTTATTGAGCTCCTATCTAAAAATAAAAAGTAAAAGTAGAGCTAGGACTATATCTCCTTAGTAGAATACCATCACCTACATAGCAGGTATACAGTATAATTGCACTAGTCAATTCTCAATGTCTCCCAAAAGGAACAAAAATGAAAACAGGCAAGCATAATACTCAACATATTAAGCACACATTACAGGCTTGAAATACTCTGTATCTAATATTTTGTGTGAGTTATTTTTGAAAGAATTTGTATAAGAAATATATTTCAAGCATGGTTTTTAAATTTGGAAATTTAGAGCTAAAATATGGAGAAACTAACTTTGGGATCTTGAAGTTTATTTTTAGTTAAATATGACATTTATATTTCTGATTAATAAAAAGTATACTTAGAAACTACATACAAGACCTTTCAGGAGTAAAATCAATCAACTGTTAGGTAAACCTTCTTTAAATTCCCTAAGGTATTGGTAACATTAAATAAGAAATATTTTATGAAGCTTTAAAAAATAAGCATAAACCACATAAATCAGGCTGGAAAGATGGCTTGACAGTTAAGAGCACTTTTTCTTATAGAGGACCTGGGTTCAATACCTAGTCACCTACTTGGTGACTAACAGCCATCTGTAACTTCAGCTCCAGATGAACTGACACCCTCTTCAGATCTCCTAAGGGCATGCACATAGTCCACATACATGCATGCAGACAAAACATTTATATACATAAAATAAATAATATCTATCTACATATATATATATATATATTGATATGTTTATTTTGACAGCATGCATGATGTTAATTCATGTCAGCCATCTACTAATGGAGAAAAAAATGCTTACATAGTTTTACTAGCACTAATAATATTAGAATCAGAAAGCTAGATGGTTAAATGTTATATCAAATACCTTTTACATACACTAGATATTTAGAAGGTCTGAGAAGCACTTTAGTTTTCCTTAAAAAAGACATCAAGTGCATGCGAAAGTCTAAGGTACCAATAAATGAGATACAGTAAATTTGATCTCTAAATGACTCAATCACAAAACAGCTTTAGGCCTCATGGGCAATACCAGCAATTCAATTTTTTGCATATATGCATGTGTGCATGCATGTATATGTGTTTGGTGCTGGGATGAAACACAATGCTTAAGAATAAAAGCATGTATTTTACACAGTTATAATCTCAGCCTCTCAAGTTCATGTTTAAAGAATCAATACATCATACAGCAGCCTCTACAATACTACACTATTTTAAAATGGCAAAAAGTCAACGGCAAAAATATAGCTATGATCATTTCATTAAAATGTGCAATAATAACTCTTAAGCTCTACATTAAAAACATTCTAAATAGTGATAAATGTATATGACATTCTTATCACCTACATAGTTTTATTGATATGAACTGAGTATTTTATCAATCAAACATCAAAATACATGGTTTTAAGTTTGGTTCACACACTAAATCAAATCTGTATACATTCTACTATTGAGAATGACAACATGCAGTAAGTCATATTTGTATTTAGCACTATTAAAATATCTTCCTACTAAAAAGTATGTTTTCATATTGAAATTAGAAAGGCAAACATCTGATACCCTATATGTTTATGTCCTCAACTTTATGCTATCTACACATATGCATGCATCTATGTATATATGAACATACAAACTTTTTGTTCTGTGGTCTGGAATTTGGTGTTTCCTTGCTGATTAGTGCTAAAATACGAGACATTCTTCTTCAAAGCCTTTTGTAGATACTTATAATCCTTAACTTAAGAAAATATCAAGATAAATATCATTATGCCCTTTAAGGTCCATATGATCTGTAAACACTGATATTCCTTATAGAAGTTTAAATTTTATTATCCTCAAAATTAAATTGTTACCGATATTAACTAAATTACAAATGTGAAAGTAGCATAATACCTCTAATCTTTTCAACCCCAATGATAAGTGATGTTTCAAGTCACTGTCTACTGCATCAGTAACAAAGAACATTGCAAAGGACAATTGTAAACTCAATTTAATACCTCTGCTGGTTTCTATGAGATAAATTTGTTGATAGACATGTTTCATAAGGTATTTCCTGAATTTATGAGCAACAACTAAATAAGAAAACAATGACACTGCTATCTATACAATACAATCACCTAACAGGAGACACATTCTAATATTTGCTGGTCTTATCCACCTGCTAAAAGCCACAACCTTTCTAAACCTCAATAAACAAATATATGTTATGAAGGGGAAAAAATAAAATAATGCATTTGAAGTTCCTTCTAAATAAAAACTAAGGATATTAAAATATAAAGATGGTAAATATGAAATTATAACAGTAATAGAGATGCCTGCATTAGTCTGTCCTTCCCTAAAATCTTAAGAGTACATTTTACAAAAGCTAGATATTATAAATAAGTCCTTTACGTAGGTTTTAAACACAATGACCTAATAGGCAAACAATCTTTAAAACTAGTTAGAGACTTCTGAAATATACCTTAAACTCAATCCTTTCTGAAAGCTGGAAAATGGATTTTAAATATTTTAAGCAATCTTTATAGACCAATTATGTAAAAGATGAATCTCCTTTCTAATTGGAAGTTGAAGAAAATCTCTTTTAGTTTAATCCAGGGGACACTGCATTTAAATGTTCACATTTTTATATACTAACAAGTAAAAATGCCATTTGTTATATTTTAAATTGATGATTCTTATAGCCTGCATATTTTCAACAAAGCTGCTTTTTGAAAAACTACACAAAGGCCAAGCTTTATGTTTAAGACCTGCAATCCTAGTATTTGGAAGGCTGAAGCAGGAGGAGTGTTACATGTTTAAGGTGAGCCTGGACTACAGAGTGAGATTTTGTCTCATTAAAAAAAAAATAATGGAAGAGGGATGAAGCTCTGTGTAGAGTATTTACCTAGTACATACATAATAAGAAACTATTAAAATTTTAAAACTTCAGATACAAAGTGTGGTGGCACATAATGGTAATCCCAGAAATCAGAAGGTAGAGGTTAGAACATCATGAATTCAAGGTATCCTCAGCTACACTGATTTTTAGGCCAGCTGGGACCACATGATACCATCTAAAAAATTTACATTTAATACCAACTCACTTCAATACATTTCTGCAACTGATAAAAGCTTCTGTTTTCCAACAATTCTGTGTGCTACAAATGATGTTTACTAACTTAATGTGAGTACTTACTATGTAAGAATCAGTATCTCCCTCTTCCATTGGCTCATCAACCATTTTAAGATCATTTATCTGAAAAACATTGTTAAAAATGTGAAGTTCAATGGTATTAAAACAAGAATAATAACTAAAAAAAAATACAACCTTAGGCATTTCCCTTCACAATCAAACAAGTTACTGAGACAAACGGCCAAGAGATACAAAGAAAGCATTTAGAAAAGGAAACTCATTAATTAAGCTCATACATTGCTCTTGAAGCCTTGAGTTTTTTAGAGCTTTATGTTTCATTATGTATTTCGTAAGTGGCTTATACATATAAATAAATCTCAGAGATATCAACCTTGTATACACTGGAAGAAAATTAAAATAGAAACAATTTCATATGAATGTACAATGGGAAATCTCGTATGGTTCAATTTTTAATTCATAAGACACCATACAGAATAAAGATTAAACTACTGGAGAATTACATAGCTATGGAGATGTTTTTACATGCAAAGCTTAGTGAAAAATCACATGTAACCAAGCACTAACTTTTAAAAAGTAAATATAGACAGATGACTTTGATCAAGGTCTACAAACTAAGGCTCATTGCTCAAATCAGATTCGCTACTTGTTCCTGCATAAATGTTAGTGAAATGCGGTCACACTCATTTGTTTCCATATTATCTATAATGGATTTCACATTACAACAGCAAAGTTAAGTAGTTATGACAAAAGTACTATGACTACAAGATGCTGAATATTTATTGCTTGGCCTTTTACAGAAAACGTCTGTCATTTATTGATCTAAGGAGTTTGCAAATTAAATATCAGCAAGTTGGTCTAAGTGAAAAGGAATTAACCAATGCCTATTTTTAAGAGACCACAGAAAAGCAAAACTAGATAAATGGCCAAAAGGAAGGATGGATTAAATAGAGCTACTGGTAACACCAAAAATAGAATAAGCTCAATAAGCCTATCTTTCCCCTGATTGGAAACAAAAAAATCCTATTTAGAATACTAAAAAGAAGCATTTCTGGACTCTGGGAGGTAAAAAATAACAATAGAGAGAGACATCAAAATTTGAATAACAATTCAGATGAGCTTTCAGAGTTTATTTTCTACTGACTTTGACCTGTGGGGATCTGAGTCATGGAACCCTTCCACTGTAGACCTAAAACAAATCTTCTCAAAAGTATACTTTTTGGTCACAGAACTAAGTAGGATGTACTTCTGGGGTAGTTAGCATAAGAACACTAATTTTCTAAATTTATCTACATCTTTCCTTTTTGAATATCCTGCCATGCTAAGGCATACACCAATCAAGACAAAGCATTCTCTCTCATCAGAGAAAGCAGGAAAATAGGCTCCTGTGAGAAGTAAGGTACAGGGGTAATCCCTTTTTATTCGTTGTCTTCTTCACTAAAAGAACAACACCGATAGTACAAAGCTATGTGAGAGCACAAAAAAACTAGGGCTTTGAAATAAAATCTTATTTTTGGCCAGAGGAACAGTATTAAGGTCCCAGAAAAGTGGATAATTTGTAAGAAATTACATACAGATCAGGATAAGAAGTTATCTCTCGATTCTATGTTTGAACTAATGCAAGTACTGTCTCAAACAACAAACTGTATGTGTAGGAACTGCAACATCAAAATACAATCTCTTTGAAACTGAACTACAATATTAACCAATACTCAAAACTCAAACTAACCATGACTGAAATTGGATTTCAGTAAAAACTTTAAGAACATTTATCTAAGACTTGTGCTAGCAAACATTTATGTATAAAACAGCAACTTTATTAGTAACTGTCATACATTGGAAACAAATTGTGTGTCCTTCAACCAGTCCTGGATAAACAAGATTACACGTCAACCAAAAGCAAGAACTACTGATACTTCTGACAGCTTGGAGGTCTCTTATATACATTTTGCCAACTCAAGCCAATTCCAAAGTGTTAATTATTGGATGGATGGCTCCAAGAATGTATAGTGAAAAAAGGCAAACTACAGTGAAAGAATTAAAAAATAACCAATAGGGAAATTAGTTAGGGAGCCATTCTAAATCAATTCTTCATCCAGGGTTTCCAATTTCTATATATGGTAACACTGCCTTATGCCTTACCTCAGCAGATTGGCCAATGTGGTATTTAAAAAATCAAGCTATAGATTTGTCATTAACAATAGCTTTCAACAAACAATCCAAAACCCAAGAAAGCAGCAGCAGCATCCTGATAGTTAAACTTTTACAATAAAGTAATTCTCTGATTTCTATATACATAAAGAGTTATGTATAGAAAAAGGGTTATCCATATGAAAAGAAAAATATGACTTTCTTCTGTTACCTAGCTACTGGTTACATCGTAGTCATACCATCTTATGACTAATTTATTCTAAAGCTGTTAGTCTGGAGAACTAGAAATAAGATGAATCAGGATGAGTCAAAAATCATCACTGCAACCCAGAAATCATCCCAGTCACAAACATAACACCTAATTTTTCCAACTTCATCAACCTTCAAAAGGAGGTTTTCAATAGAAGACTGTCCATTCTATGGAATGGATACCACAGAATTCACTGGTGCTTACTAAGACACAAGTCATTTTCACACATGTGAAAGCAAATATATTTTCAAAATGATCTAAGAAAATAAAACTTTAAAAATTTAATCTCTAATATGAGAAGATAATCAGATATATTTTCCCCCAACTAAAGGTGAAATGAAAACAAAGCCTGGTACCTATAATCTAAGACTTAAGAGACTGAGAGGAGGATTGTGAGATCAAGGCCACCTTGGATTATAAAACAAGGTCCTCTCTCAAAAAAAAAATTAAATGGTCAAAAACCCAAGTGAACACCTCTCATTAGCCTAGTAAAGAGTATGTTTAAATTATTTTAATTTTCTCAGAAATAAATTTAAGTACTTTCTAATAGTCTGGAAATACCAAAAGGTAAAGATACACAAATAAGGAAGATGCTAATGAGAATATAAGAAATAATGGGTAGTGTAAATAATTTCATTAATAAAACATACATAATTATCAATTTTCACAGCAAATACGATAGTATTATTAACTTACTAGTAGTCTCCAGAATCCTCCAAAATATACCTAGTAAACAAAATGACTGCATATATGTAGTAGCCAATATTAAAAATACAAAGAAGAATCTGATATTATAAAGAAATTTTGTTCTCAAATAATCTTCAAGACTACATGTTAGGTATTGATAGCTTCTGAGAAAAATCAATTATTATTATTAACATTCCTCCTTCTCTTCCTCACTTAAAATAACTGGGGCAAGTTAGATCCAAATTTAGAGGTACATTCACAATACATAGATTAATTGTCTATGTCTATACTCTGAATCAAACCCGTGAGAAAACTGAAAAACTTCCAAGTTATTCAATACAGCAGGCAAACTCTGAGATAGTACCCCATGATCCTCACTCACCTCTTGGTGTTCATGCTCTTGAATAATATCCGATGTATCCAGGGTAAAAACCTGTGGCTGGATTCCAAAGAAAAAGAGTAACGGCAAAGATGATGGGATTTCACTTATATGATTACATTATGCCATTAAAAAAACAAAACAAAAAAAAACCTCTAGAGACTCTTTTTATTGTCTTGATTCAAGTTAAGTGGACATGTTGAAACCCATATACCAAGGGACTGTAACCATCCTGTAGCAGCTACTAAGCAACTTCTAGAACCTGATGGAAATCTCCAGCCAATATTCAGTAAAACAAGGCTTTCCACCTTGCAGCTGCATGGAACAGAATCATCCCAAAATCTTTGAGAGTTTAAAATAAGAACTTTCCCAGTGAAGCCTCCAGTTAAGAATGCAGAAGAGCCGAAACCTTGATTATAGATTTGTGTCACTAAGCAGAAGACCTAGTTGAGTCATGCTCAGATTCCTGGCCCATACTAATTGTGAGATAATATACATATATTTATTTAATTTGTAAATTCATACTACAGTGTAGTATAGCAACAGATATTTATTATAAGCAATATTACTAGTCAAAGATGTTTAAGATTAAAAATTCTCTGAAGGACTTCCTAGGGATTTTTTTTACAACCTTAATACTTTAGAAATATCTTTATTAAACTCTTATTTTTGTTCTCATATTATAGATAAGAAATTGTAAATCACATCTTTCTAAGCAACCTAGGAAAAAAAGTTGGAGCTAAAATTTCAAAACATTTACCTAATAGTTAAGACTAAGAAGTTATGTTCCTGTCCTTCAACACTGCTTTCTAAAACATAAAAGTCACTAACTTAATAAGCACAATATAAAAAGTGTAATTTCATATTCCTTTCATAGATAGATATTTGAGAAGCTGAAACATATGGGTTTGAGGGCAGCCTGTGCTACAAAGCAAGTTCCAGGCTGGACTGATCTACAAAGTGAGATCATCACCATATTGCAATTTCTGATATACTAAGTTATTCACTGAAGGATGAATTATCAAAAGCACAAAAATACAAGTTCAATTTATAGCAGACTTCAGAACATATCCTAGCATCTGCTTTATAAAAAGACAATTCTATCATAGCTACAGATGTGAGTAAACTGGAACCCATGTATAGTGCCGTTAACTATATAAAACGGCAGAGCTGCAATAAAATATAGCTGTTCCTCAAAAAAAAAAAAAAAAGTAGAATTAGCACATTATACCACAGTTGCACTTTGGGGGTATGAAACTAAAGGAACTGAAAGCAAAGTCTAAAAGAAATCATGAGTACCACATGATCAAAGCAGTGGTATTCACAATGGGAAGAAGATGGAAGCATATTAAGCATATATATATCAGTATTTAAATAAATAACAACATATTATATGTACATAATAGAATACTATTCAAACCTTAAAAAGGAAACAATTCTGACACATACTATAAAATGGATGAATGCTAAAAATATCATTTTATGTGAAATAAGAGCTTCACAAAAGACAAATACTTTAGCATTATAATTATATGAAGTGCCAAAGAAACCAAATTCATATAGACAGAAGATAAAATAGCAGCAGAGTCAAGTGGCTCTCCATTAGTTCAAAGCCAACCTCAGCTACATAGAAGCCCCAGGTCAGGAAGGGATACATAGTGAGACCCTGTTTCAAAACCAAACAAGCAAAAAATAATGAAGTCAGTCATATATAGAGGTTTCAAAAAGCTAATTCTACAAACATATAAAAACAATATTAGCTATCAGAGGCTAGGAAATGTATAGTGAAGAACAGAAAAGGAGAATGTAACAGATACAAAGTTATAGCAGAGTAAGAATAACCTACTGTTAATAGAGTACCTATAGTTAATATAATATATATTTAATTTATAGTTAATATAATGTATATTTAAAAATAGAATAGTGAATGTTTTTCCACGAATTAAGTGATAAATTCACAAGATGAAGCGTATACTAATTACCTAATTCAAACACTATACATTATATACATGTTCCAAAAATCACACTGTAGCCTATAAATATGTGTAAGAAACTTGAGGTCGGGGTTTAGCTCAGCAGTAGAACACTTGCTTAGCATGCAAAAGGCCCTGGCTTTGGTCCCCATAAACAAAACACAAACCAAAAACATTTAAAGTTCTATCAAACCTTAATGTTATCTGTAAAAAAAAAACTGTAAGGAAAGCTTTCTGCTACACATTATCATAAATAAACTCTTAACCTAATAATTTTAGTTTTCACAGGTCACATATCTGTGAGGCAATGACACAATCACTTTTGGTAATTGAATACAATCTCAAAAACTCATGAAGGTACACATACACACAAATACAATATATACTTTGTTTTAAGAATACCAAACTATACTGCTGGAAGTCTAGCCAGGATCAGAGTCAATGCCAATATAATCCCAAGAATGTAAAAAATACATACAGTAAAAATGAAGAAATTGATTCAGCCCCTATACTGTGCTATCAGAGCATTTCAGTTAAGCAAAACTATAGTAGGTTTCATAATAATTACATCTGAATATTTCTCTGCTATTTACAGTGTTTGTAGTACTCACAGGAATTAATTTTGTTAAATTTGTAAGTGGAATCAAAAATATTTAAAAGCACTAAAGTTGGAAATATGTTTTTTAAAAAAAATAAACAACAAATTGTAGAGCAGTGATAATTCATCTTTGCATTTTACTATACTGCATTTTACCCATGTTTCTATGAGTCTTTTTGCAGGACATTTCCAAAAAGTTTGATTTTTTGTTTATTTTTATTTTCAATTCCAAAGAAAAGTTGTAATTTATATGCTGACTTTTAACAAGGACTTTCAAACTTTCATTGATAGCTACAATCTCTTCTCTAGTAGATAATTTATCTTTTTATAAAAGTTTTTATTATACTGGCTTAGTAAGGCTCATGCGATGACAGCTAACATGTAAAAGTCTGAGGACAATTTGCAGGAGGGTCTCTCCTTCCACTACGTGGGTTTCAGGGACTGAAATCAGGTCATTAGGCCTGGAGCCACGTACCTTTACCTGTTGTGCCATCTGGCTAGCCCACACTTATGTTTTTAATATTTTAGACTGAATCCCATAGTCAAGACTACTATAAGAAGCTAGATACTACCTAAAATACTTAAATAACTTGCATATATTATTTCCAGCTTTCTGATTATAGTATATTCCTACATGGTTTCTATCCCAAATTCTTAGTCCTGTGAAATACACAGCCCATCTAGCCATGCTTCGGAAACAGTTTAAAAAGGAGCTATTTTGTTCCAAATCAGTATGAAAAAGTTGTTTGAAAATCTGAAAAGAGAACCTAAGGACACAAAAAGAATATATACAGCCTCCATATTATTTCCTTAGTCAGGTATTTAAAAGCAATTATGAGGCTTTTCTGTAAAATGAATCAGCTGATAAAATACACCCAAGGCACAGGAACAACATTTAAGATATAGGTGGTCTTTAGAGTCTTTGCCCCTTTAGTTACCTGTAACTTTGCATGTCCACTCATCTGTATCAAGTCTTAAACTCATACCATTTTCTTTTCCCTCTATACAGACTAAAATCAGTCTTTAACTGCCGCATTTTCTATCAAGAAACACTAACTTAAGCAAGTGTGGTGGCCCATACGAGTAAGCTTAGCACAGCTTGAGGCTGAGGCAGGATTACTGTGAATTGAACACCAACCTCAGCTACTAAGTGAGCTCCAACTGCCCTAGACTAGTATAAGACGCTGTCTGAAAAACATGGGGGGGCATAAAATATCTGGTTCCATAAACTCTACAGCAAAAAGATCACATCTTATTATCCTATTACTCCACAACATAAAACATTACCTGGAAATAGGCCCTGGATAAATATTTGTGGAAAGGAATAAATATATTTGGAATCTCAATGAAGTAAACTTATAAAATCAATCCCATAATAACTACCATTTTTCCTTTTATTTTCTGACTTGAAGTTCTAAAAGCTTCTTTGGCAACTAATTTCATAAGTCATTTAGCTTAGCATTTCTGAGTCTTAATCTTATAAAGATTTATTTTCAATTATGTATATATCAGGGGTCATATGTACAAGTCTGACTTCAAGTATCCACAGTGTGCCCAAAAGAAGTTGCCAATCAGATCACCTGGAGCTAGGATTATAAGCAGTTATGCGCCACCTGACGCAGGTGCTGGGAATCAAACCCCTGTCTTCGAGTAGAACAGGTTCTTAACCAGAGTAACCTCGCCAGACCCTAACTTTCTATTTTAAAAGCCAACCAGAATCCAGCTCATCCAAAGTATTTTTCCTAATATACAGCTTAGGTTTAGCCATAAGACTTTTAAAAATATCAAATATTTCTTATGAATCATTCTTTGAATAGCAGTTAATTTGAAATGTCATAATTTTTAAAATTTGTTTAACTCTAATTTTTGTTAGCAAAATTAGTATACATATTATGGACCATATAATAAAGCCCTCCATCTAAACAATGGCCCATGAGTCAAATTTTCTCCATTTTCATATGGCCTACAAGGTGAGACTTGTATAATTTTACATTCACAACAACTTTCCTAAAGGTACAGAATTATGTGGCATATGTTATATGTGCTCTATAGTTACCTGGCCCCCTGTAGAAAAAGTTTCTCAATATTCAGTCAAAATAATTTGTAAATTATAAGTATAAATTTAAGGATATACAAGAACAGCAAGGTAGCCTCCCGATGAAAAAATTATCTATTCTATGTGATTATAACTTGCACAGTATACATAGTATACTGTTTACCAAGAATCCATTCAAAATTTCATTAAAAAAATCTGCATTTTCTTTGGATGGCCTGGTATTATGTTTCTCAAACTGGTCTCAAATTCACAGAAATCCTCCTGGCTCTGCTTCTTGGATACTGGTATTACATGTGTGCCACCACAAAACATACCCAGTTAATTTTCTTTTAACTTTTTTTTTGTTTTAGATAGAATCTCACTTTATAACTCAGGCTAGCCTAGAATTTTCTATTCTCCATGCTGGTCTTGAATTTATAAACCTCCTGCCTCTGCTTCTCAAGACATGAGATTAATAAATCATTTTTAATAAATTAATAAATCAACCTATAATTTCAACTTAATTTTACTCTAATTTTTCTTAAATGTTTGCAGTTTTTTTTCTAAAAAATTATCCAACAAGAGTAAAATATTCTGACATAAATTGTAATCCTAGAACTTGGGAGACTAAGTCAAGAGCATCACAAGTTACAGACTTAAAAAAAAAAGTCACCAAAACGGATAACCAGTGAATTAGATTTTTGAAGTTGTTAGTCCCACAATGAAATTAATGAGCAAGAATATTTAGTTCAATTTTTGGAACCAGTATAATTCAGCCAAATCATTTACAATATTTAAATTGTGGCATCATAAATTTCAAAAGGATTTAACCCCAAAAAAACTGTCAACCACACTGCTTTCAAATAATGTAGAACCTAAAAATATAAAAGCTAAAAAGATTATTATTATTATTGTTATTATTATTATTATTACTATTATTTTTCTATTTTTACTATTATTTTTTTTTCAAGAAAGGGTTTCTCTCTTGTAACTCTGCTTGTCCTTGAACTCACTCTGTAAACCAGTCTGGCTTCAAACTCACAGAGATACACCTGCATCTCTCTGCCTCTGCCTTCTGAGTGCTGGGATTAAAGGCAGGCAACACCACCACCAGGCTAAAAGCTAAAAAGATTATTATTCTTAAGATTCTATCAAATGTCTATCAAGTTGCAACATTTATTTAATTTGGATATTTTGCCAAAACACCACAGCAATATAAACTTTACTACCTTCAAAGATGTTGCAATTCATAGAAAAAAAAAAAAGGCTATTGTGGTCTTAACAAGTTTCCTGAACCATGAAGCCTAATAGTTGAAATAAAATGGCTGAAATAAAATCTCATCTCTTTGTTGTCTAATCAAGGCCATGTCTACTACAAGGCCTTCGATTCAATACCTAGTACTTCAAGATACATACATACATACATACATACATACGAACATATATACATGCTGCAAAGAACCTGACAAGGTGTCACAAAACATTCTTTCAGCTACTTAGCAGGATCACTTGAGACAAATATAATGAGATCACCCTGAAAATAAATCTTCCCTTTAAAAAGTCATTGTTTGTTGTAGACTTAGATATAAATTCAGGACAAAAGGCAGTTTATTCTTTTCTAATTCAATTCCATTCCTCGGAGGGTTTCAACCTCCATGCAATCTAATTTTCAAGATGGTAGCTTGGACTGCTGATTGACTCTGACTAGCTCCTTCTGAACTCAGAGCTGTGCTTAACTCAACTGACTCTTTTGGTTGGCTGATGATTCAACTCGCTTGCTTTTCTGGCTCAAACTCTTCTCCAAGCTGACTGGTTCACACTGACCTTCTGAGCAGGCTGACTGGTTCAGCCTGAACTCTTCTGTCTCTGGTTGACTCTGACTTACTCCTGCAATTTCTCTGACTGAACTGCTCTGCTTGGCTTGAAACTGACTCTGACTGCTAGCTGACGCTCCCAAACTCACTCTTCCTTCTGCTGAACTGTTTCTGTGTCTCTACCTCAGACTGCCTCTCTAACTGACTACTTGACTCTCTAAGCTGAGAGCCTGCTTTTACATCATGAGAGTTGTACCTGTCTTCACTCTGCTAACTCTTCCTCTGACTCGTCACTTTGTCTGCTCTTCACTCTGATTCATCTTAGAAGCCACTTCCCATCTAACACTGACTCCTTCTGAGCTGTTTTCTGTTTCTGCTTCTACTTGCTTCTGTCTTGGGGATTAAATGCCTGTGCTACTACTGCCTTCTGATACTGGGATAAAAGGTATGTACTAACATTCTTTCTACTCTAAAGCAGCCATGCTGCCAATTAAAACATTAAATATTCCTCTAGAGTTCATACTGTTACACAGGTTTTGAACAACTTCATCTTAACAACTTCATTATAAAGTTATGAGAATCAGTATAAATTTTAAAATCTACTGCTATTCCTAAACAGTTATTTATGTCTTCAGTCATAATTTCAGAATTTCAGAATAGTTCTCCAACTAGTGATGGTATATATAAAATCAAACATAACTAAATTAAGCACTAGCATTAGTTCTAAAATAGCTTGCTAACTCAGAAAACTAACCTCTAGAACTCTTATTGTTTTAATATCCAATATAGGAAATCTAATGCATCTACAAGAGCTGTGATAGTCAAACTCCATTGTTAACCTGACTAGATTTAGAATCATGTAGGAGACTAGTGAGGCATATCTGTAGGTATATCTGTGAGGGTGTTTCCAGGCAGGATTAACTGAGAAGTGGGTGGCACAATAGGCTAGGGCCCAGGTGAATAAAATGGGAAAAGGAGGAAACCAGATTTACCAACCTTTGCATTCTGGCCCACGTGACTTGAACTTCTGTTCCTTTCCAATACCAGTCACGATAATGGACCAACCCTCTGAAACCTTAAGCAAAATAGATCTTTCTACCCTTTACATCATTTCTGTCATATGTTGTCACAGTGACAAGAGAAGTAATTAATGTAAGATTCAAATTCATAAGCAACTCAATTAAATATTTTAAAGCAATTCATTAGGAAAAAGAAAACTTTTCTTTCCTATAAGGCAAAAATAATTTTAGAATACTGAAAAACAAAACAAATGGATATGTTTCTAAACCTCTCAGGAGCTCAGGAGTAACAATGTAGAAATAAAGGAGAAATAATGTAGGAAACAAGGCACAAATTGAATTGAATTGAGATATGCACATTGGAGGTCCATTTTCTGCTTTTAAGGCTCTACTTCTTTGACAGCTTATTTAAGTAGGAAGAAATCAACTACTACTACTTTTAAAGCAAAAGGGTAAAAATGTATCACTTAGTCTATGAGTAATGCCATAGAAACTAAAACATTAACACCTTAGAAAAATATTTTTAAAGCTTTCTGTAGGCCTAAATTTGACGGTATTTGTAACATAATCAACTGTCTATTTAGACATTTCCCCGATATTATAAATGAACACACACACACACACACACACACACAAACACACACACATCCCTAATCTTGTTATAAAGGCAGGAGCCCAGGACACTACCCAATGAAGCCTAACAAGCAACTACCATACCTTATGCATCATAAACAGATACTACTCATTTGATAAATGAATGCATATCAAATAACATTTCAAGCTAATTAAAACTAATCCAAGAATCATTATGCTTTCAGAATACTACTACTTATAGAAGTAGTAGGTTGCTGCTGAGTTATACTAAGCATATCCATACTATATGCATCCAAATGTATTTGTGGATTTTAGGGTATTTGCCCAAGGTAAATGAAGTTCTGTTCAAATCAGTATCTCCACACAAATTTATATAATGACTTTAGTCATAATTAATAACAATCCAAGTGTTTTGAACTGTTAATGAATAAGCTACTCTTATTAAAACCATATAGCCAAACACTGCACAACACTGAAAAGATCTAACACATGCAGCATCACACATAGGGAACAAATGAAATCAAATTAATACTGTTTAAAGATCTGATGCTACTAAATGATCCTAGCTTTTCTGAATATTCATATATGTATCCTCTAAAAGGTTCTCTATTCATTTATTCTTGAGGAGTCTCAATTTGCCTCTCTCACAGCAATGAACTAAGCTGCTCTAGCATGTCTTCCCTACCATGATGGACTGAAATCCTCTGACAGTATGAGTCAAAACAAATGATTTGTATTAGCTAGCTAATACAAATGAGATATTTGTTAATCAAGCAGGGCCACTATTCCCTTACTTAGCTAATACTGTTATGTTCTGCATCTGATATGACTCCAAAAAGCCATATACTAAAGACTTAGTTGCCAGGTGATATAGTGTTATTTGAAGGCAGTGGAAGCTTTAGGAAGTGAGACCAAGTAGGGGGAAGTGGATGGCTAAATGTAGTAAGTCTAATCTTTACCCGTTTCCCATTCCCTTTTCATTTCTTCCTCCCTCTCATTCCTTGCTTCCTGGCAGCCACACAGAAATTAGCCTTGTCTCCCATGGCCTCCTCACCATGATGCTTTACTTGGACACAGGCCCACAACAATGAGATCAAATGATTATGGACTGAACTCATGGAAACTGTGAAGCAAAATATCTTTCCTTTTTTAAGTTATTTTCTCAGGTATTTTATTAAGTGACAGAATAATAACCAATACAGCTTTCTACTTAAATAGGTACACTATATCTAAATAAGCTAGAACACTACAATTTTGTTTTTAGTGTGATGGAAAAGTAAATCACTTAAAACTAAACAGCACTAGCATACAAAACAGTATAAACATCTCCTTCAGTCCCAGTCAGATCTTGAAAATAGAACAAAAACACTCAGAAACAAATCATAATTCACAGAGAATTTATTTTTCTAATTGCTAACTTGGGAATTGACTTTTAGATCTTATTGGCTAATGAGAACTACAGGACTATTTTTCTTTTTACTTTGGCCTAGAGTTATATTTTCTGTGCAGTGTCTGGATATCATAATCGTCTAGAAAATGATGATTAGGTCCTTTCCAGAGCAGTTAAATATTAACATATCTAAGAATACAGCACTGGCATAGGCAACTTAAAAAATAATCCCTGTTAATCTAATGTACAACCAGAATTGAGAATAAAGAAACTGAAGGCCAAGTTTATAGTTCTATTATATTAAAATGTATAACACCCTCAAGTTTGCTTACTTGTATTCTATTTCACCTTCCATTTCCATTCTCCCTCTACCCTTTCCATATATTTGCTACTTTTCATTTTAGTAGCAAGAGTTTATTAATTATATTTCCTATAAACTGTCTCAAAAAACTCTGTGAAATAAACATTAAACAATAAACTTGCTTTCTGTCTCACACAGTGGGGGGTGCAAACTTCAAATGTGCAGGTTAAAACACAGGAATATAATCAGTTACACAAGATACCTGCAGAAAAATTCAGAACAAATCTCTATGATCAGCAAAGGCTAGATTTCGTAGTTTATCTCTTAGATCTCTTCCCTGTGCAAATCTTTTCCCATTTAAAGAAAAAAATTTTAAAGGCACACATTAAATAACTTTCAACAAGGACAGTAAATAATCCTTAGATATAACATAAGTAAGCGTATGTCAAATGCTGACAAAGTATTGGATTTTATGTGCTTACTAAGTCTTTAGAACTGTCACTAAATACACTGATAGCTCCAACCAAAAAAACAATCACAGAAAGAAAAAATATCTTGATTTCCTTCTCAAAATTAGAAATTTGAGAAATTATAAGTGGGGTAGTTTTAAATAATATGGCCCAAGAAAGCAGATGCATCTTTGGTAGGCCCTATTATGGAACAGCAAGGTAATGATTACTTCTCTTGATGAATTAATCAAGGTAGGGAAATGTAGAGGCCCTGCCCTAGAATGAACTGACCTGATATTTCCAGACCCAGACTGGCTTAAAGGTATACTTGGAAGAACCAGGAAGGGGCCTGCATGGGTGAAATGTGTATTCGATATAAGCTTGGCAAAGCATAAAATAAATTCAGATGTTCCTGACTCTTTTTCCCAGATTTTAAAAAAGCATTCTGCATACATGACTATTTACCATTTTAAATAAATATTGGTGAAACAAGAATAATGTAAATAAAGATCATTTTAAAATCATGAATAATTTTAGCTAATAATAACTGCATTGGTACTGAATATTTTAAGTCATAAGAAAGATGACCAGATAAGAGAACAAGAGTAATGTGCTATTGTTCGAGACAATTAGAGAGGAAGGAAGTTCACCTTGCTTTTATATTTCCTTCTGCTTCAAAGATATATTTATCTCTAGTAGTCTCCTGGTTAGCATAAATTTATATTAGCAGAAACTTACTACTTATTAAACATAATTAATTTATACTATCAGGCTCCTAATTGCAGCTGTTCAGTCTAATCTCTTTTTTTACCAACATCTAATCAGTTACTATGGACTATCTATTCTTCTTCTGTAAGATATCACCAGTCACCAATCAGTTATCCTGCTACTCTATCAGTTCTCCTAAAAAAAAAAAAAACAAAAAAAAAACTTACTATTCTTTCTGCGAGTACAAGTCTCCTTACTGATATTCCTCACCTTCAGTACTTTCCCTATTCCCCTATTCCATTCTATACCCCTGCCACTAGTCACTTTTCAAAGCACAAATGTGATGTCACTTAATGTCCTAACAAATAGTTCACATTTACAAAATTTTACCCATAAACTTGCTTTAAAAGACCCATACAATATGGACCCATGCAACTTCACAAAATAGTACCATTCCTAAAACACAGACTTAAATTCCAGTGACCACATTTCTCCTTCCAAAGTGAATATGGTTCTGCTTATATTGTCTCCATTCATTTGGATTGTTTCTTTGACCACTATGAAAATATTATCACTTTCTAATACCCTAATCAAATCCAACCTTCTTCACAAGGCCTTAGCAGATCTATCCCTAAACCATCATCACCATTAAGACACTCCCTTTTTAATGGTATTGTGCCATTTACAATTGCAATTGTCCAAATTCCTATCTTGCTTGCCTAAATTAAATCAATGAGGGAAGAATGGGACTCAGGAATGTAACTTCAGGCATTTCACATTATTGCACTTATACACTGTGTTATCTGTACCTAAAACACACTATAAGAATTCCAAGCACAACAAAAATCTAACAAATGCCAATGAAATGCCTCATTAGCCACTTGCAAGAATAAAATTTGTCTCTTCCTATCCCTCTAAGTACTCCTAAATATCACCTCCTATCCTATTTCTGAATCATCTTATTTGTGATTACAAAGATACAGAATGAGAACTTCAATACCTTTAGATGAAATGACCAGATTTATTGAGGTATTTTTAAAAAAATTCATTGTAGAAACTGTGTCTATGGTTATAACTAAATAAACATCTAAACCCCATGGTTTTTATATACTTGAAAATAATTCAGAATTTAATAGGAAAATAAAGGGAGCAGTTATTTATTAGACACAATATGAAGTTAATTTGCTAAATGTATTAAACAGCACTTAATTTCTTTAACATTTGAAAATGTTTTTTTTTCCCATTTATAGATGAAGAAGCTGAGATCCAGGAAACTGAGGTAACATGTATTATCACATATCTACTGGGGGGACTGAAATATAGACTCATCTGCTTTCAATGTTCATGTTCTTTCTTTGATTACTACAGGGTGTCATAAAAATTAATTAAAACTTGCAAGTTTTCTCTGTCTATCCTGGTTAAATTTTAGTGGCTATAGCTTTAACCTCAAACTGCTTTCATCAGTGAATTAAAGTATTCCCCAAACCAACTTCCGTAAACAAAACATATTCATAATATAAAAGAACCAGAATTTTAGTACAATATTTATTATATGATATGCAATTTCAAAACACTATAATCAATTCTTCCATAAAGAACCAAATATTCCCTCACCAACCCCCCCCCCAAACTACTATACAAACTGTAATATTCATGGATCTAATTCATGAAGAATTCATGATAACTCAAACAGACTGCTGTTTATGACCCTTGACCAGGAACAACCAATACCATCTCAAGTAACACCTCTTCCCTGATCCTGACAGAATCCAGGCAAGAGCTAAAACTACAGCTGTCTGAGGGGTGATGCCCTTTGAAGTTATTATTCCCAGCAGACCTAATTGAGATAGTCCCTGCAAGAGCTCTCACAACCAGAGCTTCCTGCTTACCTTATGTCCCTATTTCCAATAATTTTTCCTCAGGAGCCAATAAAGCCCATGTTTCCCTTTTGCAGGCCTATTTTCTACTATTTGCTCTAACCAAACTAGTTTTTTATTGGAACCTTAACACATTTTCCCATAAGAAAAATTTTCAAACAATAATTGGGCTCTTCATCTATATGGCTTGCTATTGTGCACTGATCTAAAACTGTTACTACCCATGGTTTTCTTGTGGGAAATAACTAATTCACATACTGCTGAAAGATAATTCTAAAGTTGTCAATTGCTGATATAAACAAGAAAGGTAAAAGATACTTAAAAAGACTCTAATATATGAGTGACTATAATTTAATAATTCATATTTAATCTTACCAGTATTTAATACACAGAAATTATTTTATTTTTATGTCAGAATTAACAAATATATACTTACATTTTGATTCCAGCACATTTTTATATATTCCATTATATACAGTATATCACAGAATATATTCACATATATATATAATTTAATAAGATACCTTTGCGCTAAAAAGTATCACAGTTGAAGGTTGTAAAGTTCAAAGTTTAAAAGCAAAATTTCTAAAGCCAGAATCAAAAGGTGTGATGAAAATTATAAATGTAAATTCTATAAAGTAAAACTGTTTTTTTTCTTATGAATAGAATATCATTACAAGAAACAAAAACAAGTGTGTCTGCAAAAATGTAGTATTAAAATTTCACCCAGAATATTTTTAATAAAGTTCCTTGCAGGGTTAAATTTAACCAATCATAATTGTTTTAGACAAAGAAAGCAGAAATACTATCTTCACCACATTATACTATCTTCACCACATTACCTTCACCTTTTGTTTTACTTTATAGGTTTTAAAAATTTCCACTGATCTATTGCTCCAAATTGCAGAGGTAGAGAGACTTATTGTTAAATCTTTACAATACCTAAAACATACTACAAATAAAAAAATTAATGTGTGCTAATTACAATTTAGAAGATACTACATTCAAAGTTAACCAATACACTTCATATATAAATTAAATACTTGTGATTTATGAATGAAACAAAATACCCCACTTTGGATAGTCTGATTAGACATTTTATACGTGCAGATTTTAAGAAGAAGTTAACATTTTCATTCATCTCACTTTTAACCAATTCTTAAGAGATATGAAATATTAAAACATTCTGGAATCACTTAGTTTTATAACAAAATATTTGTTTGTATAAAGGGTTCCACTTCACAGTACTTCTCAATTTATTTCTACATAAAAACCTCTTGTTGAAATTTATTCTAACATATAATCTAATCCTAGTTTAAATGAAAATGTAAAGGGGAAAAGGACAAGTAGCCATATAAGAATCCAAGGTACATTTTTTTAAAGGTGGAACAATATTTGAAGACAAAGGCTCACCTTTGAGATGTCAGGGATTCTGAGTCTTACATCAAAACCTTCTGGTATTCAATAACTATTTTAGGAGGTGTATGGTGGCCTCTACTGGAATACTATGTTCATGATTAAGTGGCCAGGAAAGGATCCAACTTTCTATCACAATAGGCAGGTTTTTGTATTTAAATGTTGCCCGCTTTTTGTAACCAAACAATAAAATACCTGTGCACATCTAAGTTCTCACAGTCCAAGTGCAAAGCACAGCCAATGCAGTTTCAGAAGTAAGAACGGCGGGAAAAGGGGAGAACGGAAGTATTTTTGGTTCAACTTGGCTAAGCTTTACTAATCAGTCTTATGTCTGGGAATCACTTTGCCGCTGATACCCATCAACCGGTGAGGTACGAAGACTGAGAAAAGGTGAAGAGTTGAAGTAAAACTGCAGCAGAGTTAGGGGAACTGAGAACAGGCAGCAGCAGTTCACCTGCATATAAACAGCTGCCAGTTCTTCTCCGCTTAAGGTGGGAAGAAAAAAAAGGAAGAAAACAGCAGGCTGCAAAGAAATGCAAATGCTGTTAACAAGGAACACTTGTCCCTCAGGGTCAAAATCCCCAGAGTTAGTAACCTTGGTGTGTTTTTTGTTTCCCTGAGTTCAAAAGCACTGGAGTTCAACAGCAAGCTCTGGTCCTCAGCTCCAATTCTCAGAGAGCAGAGGCAGCACAGTGCAAGAGGAACATACAGAGTCAGACAAGGCACCCCGCGTGTCCCCGCTTCGGGTTGGAAGTGAAGAAACTTAGAACAAACTCCAGCGTGGCCGCACCTCCTGAGCTCTGGAGGCCAAGGCGCAGCTGGGAGTCTCCGGCTTTGCATGCTGGAGCTGGAGCTCTTTACCCCGTCCCTTTCCCGCCCTCATTCTGCTAGAGCCAGGTCTGGGCCCCCGGGAAGGGGGTGGGGGGCTTGCCTGGCATCCCTCTCTCCCGCCCGGCCAGGACCTCCCGGGACACCAAGCTGCAGACTTCCAGCCGGTTCCGCCCACCACACTAACCTCGCTACTGCTCGCGCTCGCACCGCTGCTGCTGAACACGTCCATTTCTTCGTACCAGGGATCCTCCGGAGGAGCGAATGGTAGCATCGCCTCTTCAGGAGCACTCAAACAGGAGCGGCCGGTCTCCAGCACCACCACGCATCCCGGTCGAGAAATATCCCAGCCGTAAGCCGCAGCCCCGAGTTCAGTGACCGCTGACCTCTTCAACGTCGGGTACCTCAGAAGCTGGGACAGAGGGACGTCCGACGACCGCTGCTGTACCCATAGAAAAGACAACTCTGTACTGCCTCCCCACGAACCGCACGGCTCTCGCCGCCCGCCCCGCCAAGCTCCACGGGGCCGCCCCCCTGCCGCCCGCGCCGCTCCTCCCGCTCCTCAGGCCCCCTCCCAGTTCCCTGCGCCGCCAATATGGCGGCAGCCGCGGCGTTACCTGTGCGGCGCCCGGAACCCCCCCTCCTCACAGCCCCCCGCGGCTGCAGCGCACGGCGTCACCCGCACGTCAATGGAGATTCCCCAGGCCCAAGTAGAAGGAGGTTGGGGAGAAGGGGCGGGGTAGTTACGGGGAGCTCGTGCTGGGGCGGGAAGAAGAGGAGGGGGCGTGCTGGGTGGGGGAGGCGGGCAAACAGTAGTAAAGCCCACAGCTCGAGCCTGCTAAACCTGCCCACTCCACTGAGCATGCGCGATGCTCCCTACACATGCTCAGCAGGCCCTCCCCAGACTACCGAATTGCCTTACTGGCGGGAGGATTCCCAAAAAGGATGCGGGAACTCAGGGACTCTGCAGAGAGCTTCAGCAGTCTAACTGAGGGCCAGCTTGCTGGGCCCAACAAAGCACAGGTGTCTTATACACTTAGCCACGCCCATTTCAGTACCTAGTAACAAATTCTACTAGCTCGGGGATTTTAGGCTATTATGCTAGCCACCTAGAAGCTAGAGGTAGCACATAATGCAGTTTCAAAGAAATCATATACCTATGCTCCCCACCCTCCCACTCTACCCGGTTTGTCTCACTTAAGATGCTCCTGGGGTCACCCTCACAGTAGTGATGACTCACAATTGTTCCATCTCGTGCATGCCCCCACATTAGTGCACACAAGGCATACACACACACCACTAAGCAGATTCTATCCAGAGCAACAAAGGCGCTGTGTCTAATGCGAACCCCCCCACACCCCAAGAATATATGATCTGTAGTGACAATAATGTTTCACTCTTCACGTTGTGTTTTCCTCCTTTGCTACTCTATGTGCTGTTCTTGCCTCTAATAATGTAAGAGAGATAAATTGAGTTCCGACTCTACACATGGAGTAGACGATCAAAATATTCAACAAAACATTTCAATGCTTAAAGTAACACAAATTTTAAAAAGTTTTTCCACCTTTGACACTTTCTAAAGACTTGAAAGAAATTACAACAGCAGCAAAGCCAGCTCCAGTACCTTGGAGAGGTTTCTAACATATTGCATATAACATATAACCTCCTTGCCCCTTCTACATCTAGAGCTGTTGTGATGTGCTACTAAAGAACACTGAACTGTGCCTTCCATTTATTTCACCATCTGCTGTGGAGTGCTAAGAAACCAAAGAGACCACAGAGGTTGGCAGTGAATACAAATAAGAATTACTAATAATGTCCTCTGTCTCCACTTAAAATCCAAAGAGAAAATAAGCCTTAGGAATATGGTTCTGCAAAAGTAATACCTTTGAAATTGAGGATATTAATCTATAAACCATGAAAATGTGTGTGTGTGGGTGTGTGTGTGTGTGTGTAGGTTTATGTGGATAGATTAATGTTTGGCAAAACTGACAGTGTTCTTAATGAAGTCCATTTCCGTTTAGCTCTCACTCTTGTTTTCCAATTGGTTACCAGTTCAATTCTAGAACTCACCTCCCTCTCTTCCACATCACCTGTTTGTTTCCTTCTATTGGATTATTCCCATCAGCAAAAACATAGTTTTGAATGTCTACTTACTATCATTTGATGTATTTTATACCTCCCTATTTCTTTAAATATTTTCTTCACTTGACCTCCAAAAAAAAGTGTTCATTTTCCTACATCACTGATTTCTTCTTGTCTGTTTTGCTGTATTGCTTTTCATCTTTACAATCTCCAACCATTAGAATTTCAGTACTCAGCCTCTGACTTCTGTCTTTCCGAATTTTCTAGTTCTTTCTGTATGCCATCCAGAATCATGGTTTAAATCTCATCTGTATGCTGAAGATGTCCAAATTATCTCTATTCATAGAATTTCTAGAAACCAAGAACTGTATATTCACTGCCTTTTCAATATATCTACTTAGATATTTACTATTTCACTCAAATTCAGCTAACTCAAAACAACTCTTAATTTCAATCCAACTATTCTGACTCTCAGAGTCTTCTCTAAGGTAACAAATGGCTTCCACTACTCAACAAGTTTGCTGCTCAAACCTCACTTTACTACATTCAATTTCCACCGCCAAATAAATAACTAAAATTTAAGTTTCCTATGTGTTTTTTCATTCAACATTCTCTTTAGCACATAGCCATTCAAATATTTCTCCCATATATGTATGTGTGTGTATGTATGTATGTATGTATGTATATATATATATATATATTCACATATATATACATATATGTATAAACTCTGTGGTTTTACTATACTCAATTATTCCATTTCTCATAAGTTTCAATAAGTATTTAGCCTATCATAAATACTTTTAATGTTGCTCTCATCCCTTGGCATTGTTTCACATCAACCCATAATATTTGCTTGAATTACTCATATACCTCCTCAATTAATCTTTCTGAATGTAAGTTTATGCTCTCTCTAGCACAGATATCTAGTGATCAAAGTTCTTGAAAAATGTTCCATCATCTTCAGTAAAATGTCTACACCCTTTAGCTTAGAATGTAAATATTTTACCATCTTCCTTCTGTTGTCCACCTTCATCTTAAACTTTACCATTCATAGTCAAATGCTCTATTAAAATCTGTATTAAATCAGTATTAAAATATTTATGTTATTATCTTTTTCATTTCTCAGACATCTTTATGTGGTTTAGCATTTGTAGAAGAATATTTAATCATTTAATCCAACAAGAAGGCTGCTCTGAGAAAGAATCCCATTGAAAGCCCTGTGTGAAGGCTAGGAAGGGATCAAATCCAAGGATCTACATGAAGGGATCAAATCCAAGGGTCTATATGAGTGGATCACATCCAGGGGTCTATATGAAGGGACCACATTCAGAGGCCTGTCTGGTACAGATGGAATATAGAAAGAATGTTAATACACACCTTTAATCCCAGTGTTCAAAAGGCAGTGGTAGTGAATTCCTTTAATATCCAAGACAGAACCAGAGACAGGAAGCAAAGCTCAGAAGGAGTCAGTGTCAAACAGGAAGTGACATCTGAGATGAGAGTGAAGGGCAGGCATAGTGACGAATCAAAAGAAGAATTGGTAGAATGAGTCAAAGTGAGGACACACCCAACCCTCATGGTAAAAAAGCAGGGTCTCAGTGCAATCTGGAGCAAACAGAGGATAAAAGACACAGAGGATAAGACTCAGAAGCTGACTAAGGCAGAGACACAGAGACATTGTGAAGTAGTCTAAGGAATCTGAGGCAGAGACACAGAGGCAGTTCAACAGAAGAAATCAGTATCAGACTGGAAGAGTGAGTGAGTTTGAAGTCTAGCAGTGCAGTTGAGTCAGAGAAATTGCAGGAGTCAGCCAGAGTCTGCCAGAGACAGAAGAGTTCAGTCAGAAACAGTCAGCTGGCTCAGAAGATCAGTTTGAACCAGTCAGCTTGGAAAAGAGTCTGAGCCAGAACAAGGAATAAGTCGATCAATACAACTCTAGCTAGTCAGAGTAGCTCAGTCAGCAGTAAATTTCAGAGGCTTACACATTGTAGATTGTACCGAGGCTGAGTCCTTCCAGTTCTATGCTTAAGATCAGATTGTACAGAGTCTGAAAAGCTCCAGGGCTCCAGGGCTAAAGATAGGTGATTGAATTAGCTAAGGAATAAACTGCCCTTTTCCCTGAATCAACGCCTACATCAACATATTTTGTTTTCTTTTTTAAATTTAATTTTCTTTCTTTTCTTTTCTTTTATTATCTTTTGAAAAAGAGTCTGAGGATCATTCTGTAGCCTAGGCTAGCTTAAACTCAGTACATAGCCCAGGCTGGCTTCCCATTCACAATGATCCTCCTACCTTAGCCTCCAAATGCTGGGATAATGAGCCACACATGTTTGTAAATTAGTCTTAAAAACAACCAATACTAACAGCTGAACTTTTTTAGAAGTTACTATTCTACAGGTGTATTATTTTCACAAGTTCATTTAGCATTCACAACAATTTCTCAAAATATATTTTGTAGTACATAGGAAGTTGAGGGGGAAAGACTGCTTCCTGTTTAAGACCAGCAAGTACCAGGGCAGCAAGTGCTACATAACAAAACCTGTTCTTAAACAAACAAATAAAGTTTATTCTTTCTGTATTTTTGACAAAGAACCAGAGCCTGAGAAATATTAAGCATTTTTTGTATGACATTCCAGCTCTTAAAAGGAAATCTAAAATTAAAACAGATCTGAAGCCTAATCTATCCCATTCTGATGCTCTCTGAATCCTCTCTGCTATTAAGTTTCTCTGTCTATAAAGTCCTTCTACTTGACTTCTGTAGAAAATGTAGCCACCCTTCTATATTGCTATATCTTTAATTGCTGCTTAGTCTTTCTTTTGAGCTTTTTGATGCAGTGATTTAACATATTAAGATTTACATTCTTGACACATAAAATGTATCCAATAAATATGATGGGTGGATGGATGAAAAACACTTCTGTACTCTAACCATGCATTGTGTTAAAAGCTGTTGGCTATATAAAACTAATCAAGACTTAGTTATGTGAAGCTTAATAGTTATTATTTGTGCTGATTATGGCAGGGATATGTTGTATGATTTTAATTACAATAAACACAGCTGATAAAACCTTGAGTCTACTAGTTCAAAGGGTACTTGAAATATTAGTGAAACTGTAATGGTGTTTTATTTAAGCATAAAAAAGCAAGTATCAGTGAATACTTGGGCTCTTCAGTCCTCTGCAAAGTATATAGAAGGGAGGTTTTTACTTTCTCTTCATTCTTTAGGAAATTTTTGTTCTAAAATTGTCTACCTGTCCCTGTGTTCTTAGATTTTCGATTACTATAGCATAGAACACATTGGATGGCCAGGTCAAAGGTGAAAGTGTGTGGTCACATAATTTAAGGGAGGAAAAAAAAGGTTAACTGACCCATTTGGCCCCACTCCCGGAAGAGGGTGTGAAATATGAACCAACAGTCTTTGATCACCAGATCACAGACCACCCACAGTTCACTGAGGTTCTAATTTCTAAACTTTGACATATACAAGGTAATATTTGGTGAATGATTATAGAAAGTATCATATAATCTTGCAGTATTGTCTGTTTATTTCTACAAAGATTGTAATCTAAATAATTAGAAACAATTGCATATATATATATATATATCATTAAAATGCTACTAGAAAATATTCAAATATCTTATTTAAGAAATATCCTGGTGTAAACATATAAAACTTATGTTTAGAAAAATAGAATTTTTAAGTGTTTAACTGTGAATAAGTGCTCAGTTATCTTTACTCACACTTTAGCAGTTTCAGAAAACTTTTACTCTAAATACGCTAATACTGGGCCTTTACAAATTAAATTGCAAAAAGGAAAGGAACACACATTTACTAGTAAAATGCAAGATCACTTTTGTAATTATAAAATTAATGATATTAAACAATAAGCAAGTTATAAATAACAATTTAATATATTTTTATCTTTAGACAGTTACTAAAGTATACATTATATAGAAAGTGAAATTCTTTTATATTATTAGACACTGGAAAGAGTAGTAGAATGGTAGCCCTCACATATAGTCTATTCAGATTTTTAAGGAATGTACTTATATTACATGATGTAGCTAAAAATTTAGTCTCACTTCATTCTAATAATAGTATTTTTTACAAAATAATTCTATACCATATATAAACAAAATACCAAAAACCAAAACCCTGGTTTTATCTTCATTTATAAATCCGTTTAAGGTAGAACAAAATATAAATTTATATTGTTATTTTCTGGGTAGGGAAACAGTAAGTTTTTTGTTTGTTTTTGTTGTTTGTTTTTTTAGCCAAGGCTACTGCTAGTAGGTTGATCAAAATGTTACAATGGTTGATCTAGTGAACAGGAAATGAATTTCTAGGATGATGTAAATAAAGATGATAGTGAGCCATAGTTCAAAATCAGATAAATTTTTATTAGTCAAAGCAATAATATCAGATATAAAGCTAATCTGGATGCAATATCCTTTGTAGCATTGTTCGCTGATTCAGTCAGTGTCTCTTTCCAAGCTCTCTGTTGTTTTCAATTTAAGTCCCTTCCAAATCTTGACCTTTATTTGGGGGAAAATTCTAAGTGTTAACCATCCCTTGATTAAGATTACGGGAGTAGCTATGTAATCTTGTACAAACGTCAATTATACCTCCTAAATCTGAATAAAACAATGAAAATTATAAACTTGTATATCTATAAACCTACTGCATTTCTGACTGTCTTTTTTCATACAATTTACAAACTATTATCACATTTTTTAAAAAAGTATGATTAGAATTCTCATCACTAGTCTGGTTGTGCATATCTTTAATCCTAGAACTTGGGAGGCAGAGACAGCAAGATCTCTGTAGGTTTGTGGCCAACCTTGTCTACATATAGGGTTTCAGGACAGCCAGAACTACAAAGTGAGACCCTGCCATGAAAAATATATTCTCATCACTGAGGCTCATTGTTGAAGCATTTACCTAAAATCTCAGAATTCAACCGACAAAGGCAGAAGGACTGTGAATTATAGACCAAATTAGGCTACAAAATCTGTCTCCCCTTCCATTCCCCCTGCTCCTTTCCTCTTCCCTCCCCTCCCCTCTGCTCCTCTATTCTCTTTCTCTCTCCTCTCCCCTCTGTGTCTGTTTCTCTCTCTGACAAATGTGCATGCACACAAACACACACACACACACACCAGCATTTTTAATTGAAAAATTCTAACCACTGCTCACTAAGTTTATAATAAAACTTAAATTAAATTGAACCAGATAATTTCAGACTTGTAAATATGTTATTCTAAGTGATTGGTAAATATGTATCAGAATCATTTGCAAAGCTCATCAAAACACAGATTGTGAGTGCAATCCCCAGTGGTTCTGGCTCATAAAATCTAGTTTGAGAACTGAGATTTTGCAGTTCTACCAAGATACAAGGTGATTTTGATGCAGCAAAGAGAGTAGAATCTAAGAACTATTGTTCTAAGTCATAATTGGAAAGTAAGAAAGATACTCTAGAAAATATTTTAGTTCCAAAAGCATAGATAATTCAGTCAAATTTCATATTTTTAGAACTCACATCTAAAACTATTAGGAATTTGGCAGATAAGTACAAATTTGAACTACAAAGAAAGTTACAAACAAAACCTTTTATAAGAGCAAACACTGTAGATGCAGTTTAAGACTTCATTGTATAAACTGTTGGCCTTTTATATTACTATATGTACTTGAATATAATAAAAGTGTTTTTTTTTCTTATGGCCTGGTTAGCAATTTAACTGGGATGAATACAAACAAAGACATATACATGTATATATTCAAACTAGGAACAGAATAAGTAGGTCATGGATAGATTATTCATTTATGCCTAATGTGTCAGAGATTTAAAGAGTTTTTGCCAGTGTTAGGACACATTCAGGGAGATGTAGTCTAGCACCCTGGATAGCTCCTTGAAAGGCACTTAGATTTGAGACTAAGCCTGGTCTCATTAAGTACCCCCTGAACTTTTTCCTTATCAGAATGTTTAATGTTAAAGGAGAGCATGCATTTATGCAATGCTATGTTCCTGGGAAGTCAAAAGCAGAGTTTATTTTCATTTCCAAGTATTATCTAGAATATCAAATGAAGGGGAAACGTACGTTAGCATAATTTGAGCAACACAGATATATCTAAAACCACAGAGGTCTATGATAGAGTCTTTAGACAAAGCAAGTCATTTTAAGTCAGGTACTGAATCCATCAGAGTAGCATGTGCATGTAATTCCAGCACTTGGAAAGCCAAGACAGAAGAACTGTGTCAATTTCAAGACCAACCAAGGCTATAGTAAGACCTTGTCTTAAAAGCATAAATTGGAGGGTACAGCCCAGCATGACAATCCACACTCATAATCTCAGCATCCCAGCAATTAGTAAATTGAAACTAGAGGATCCCAAGTTGAAGTTGACCTAGGCTATGTAGCATGGCTTTTTGATAAATAAATAAATAGATAATAAAAGATGAAAATTAGAATAAAATAGTCTCTTTATAAAACCAAACATATTTGTCTTTCAGTATCCATGGTGGTTTCAGTGCAGGATCTTCCATAGTTAATATTTAAGTTCCTTATATAAAATCTTACAGGATTTGCACAAAGTGCATTTATATGCTCTATGTCCTTTAAATCATGTCTAATGTGTTTATAATATGTAATGCAATATAAATACTACTTAAATGTGTATGATGTGTTTCTTAGTAAGGACAAAGGGGAAAATCACATATATTCAGTACAAGCACAGTACTTGTACTGTAGAAGCAGATACAGGAAGCAGAGCTCAGGAGTCAGTGCCACACAGGAAGTGACATCTGAGATGATTCGGTGAAGGACAGACAAAGTGACTAATCAGTGGAAGTGTCAGCAGACTGAGAACATGCACAACTCTCATAATAAAGTCAGGCTCTCAGCTCAGAGAAATAGTCAGTTACAGCAGTGAGTTACAAAAGAGTTAGTTATAGCAGGCAGTATGAGGTCAGCAGTCTGAAGTAAGCAGACAAGGGACAAGACAGAGACAATGAAGTGGTCTGACTGAGGAGGAGAAAGTCTGACTGAGGCAGTATGGAACAATGAGAGCTCAGAGAGAGACAGAGACACAGAGGCAGCTCAGAAAAGAATCATATGGGAAGAGTGGGTCAGTTTGAAGCCAAGCAGAGAAACCTTTGTAGTTTTTAACTACATTCTAAATCCAAATAGACTTAAACATTTCTCTCTAGGAGTGAAGAACAAGACCCAAAATCATTAAGAATACATAAGATCTAAATAACTCAATTAATTTGAGCTGATTGAAATTTATGGAATATTTTAACCAAAAACAGAAAACATGTGCTGTTCAAGTGTTCATGGGATATTCACAAAGAGAGATACAATCCTAGGTCAGAAAATCAAATTTTAGCCATTCAAAAATTTGAATTTATATAAATAACGCTATCAAATTACAGTGCAATTAAATTCAGAATCAGTGCTTGAAAGACATCTGGGAAATTCCACACATTGAAAGTTGAATAGCTGGACAGTGGTGGTGCATGCCTTTAATTCCAGCACTTGGGAGCAGAGACAGGCTGATCTCTGTGAGTTCAAGGCCAGCCTGGCCTACAAAGTGAATTCCAGGACAGCCAGAGTTACAACAGAGAAACCCTGTCTCAAAAAACCAAAAATAAAAAAGAAAGTTAAATAAAACCCTTATCAATATGCCATCAAATAAAAGGAAAGCCACAAATTGAATAAAAATAAAAATAGGACTAAGTATGTCATTCAGTGGTAAACTGCTTGCATAGAATGTTCAAGATCCAAAATTTAATCCTCACTACCTCAAAAATAAATTCTTATTACATAGAAAAGGAATACATCACAATTTGAGAAATTCATCAAAAGAAGCCCTTGGAAAGAAATCGACAGTATCAAAAATGCTTTGATTAGAGAAGTAATATTTCAAGTCACTAATTGAAAAATATACTTTATGAAAGTAGAAACAGAAGAAATTCAAAATGAAATAAGAAGAAGGAAAGAGAAAACAAGACCATCAATTTAATTCAAAATAGAAAGCAAAAAATATTAATAAAACTAATCATCTCACTGTTTTGAAAACATGAATCAAGTAGGTAAACACTAAAATCTTTGCCAAACAACACAAGTTACAAATTGCCAATATTGAATAATGAAATAGAAGATATCATTACAAATTCTTTAGATATGAAAATAATAAGAAAGGGATATTAAAGACAACTTCCATCCTATATTGTCAACAGCTAGATAAGTAGACCAATTTCTTACAAGAAGCAATAAAATGTCACTGAAGACTTTATTTATATTCAGTGTGATATTGTATTATTATGTTATACAGTTAATAAAGAAATGAGTTATTAACTCATGGCAAAATATGGAAGAACATTAAAAATGTTATACTAAGTGGAAGTAGATGTACAACAAGAGTGCATAATTTATTTTTCTATTTATATAAAATTTCCAATATAGTCACATAATAAAATAGTATAGTAGTGATACAAAACAGGCACATAGTCTAATGTAATAGATAGAAAATAGATAAATAAACCCATATAGCTACAGCCATCTGTTTTTTGAGAAAGATCTCCAAAACATTCACTGAGGGGGAAAAAAGACAGCCTGTTCAACAAATGGTTCTGGAAACTGGATATGCACATCTCTCTCCTTGCACAAAAAAATCAATTCAAATTGGATCAAAAAGTCCTTAATGCAAAGCTATAGACTTTGAAACTACTCGAGGAAAGCTTAAAAAAATATTTCAAATTACAAATATAGACAAGGACTTTCTGAATGAGATTCTTAGGAAATAGTAATAGGAATCGGCAAGTAGAATTGCATGAAATTAAAAGGCTTCTGGATGGCAAAATAACTAATTAAATTAAAGCCTACAGAATAGGAGGTGATCATTACCAGCTATTTATCTGCCTGGGTATTTATATTGAAAGTAAAGAACTAAAAAAATACCAATGGAATATTTAATACAATCAATAATGAAAAAATAATGTGTAATATTACTAGACATCAGTGAAATGCCAATGAAAACTACATTGAGATTCCATGTCACCTTAGTCAGAATGGCTAAAGATCAAACAATACATACTGGCAAAGATTCTAAAAAGGGGTGGACCTTATATAGTACTTGTAGGAGTACAAATTAGTATAGGCACCATAGAATGCATTAGGTCCATAAAAATAAAACTACCATGTGCTCCTGGTCTACTACCCCAGGTTGTATCTCCAAAGGAATCAAGTCTCAATACAAAAGAGATACCTGTAACATCCATGTTTCTTGTGAACTATTCATTATAACCAAGTTATGCACTCAGCACCCTTATATAGATGGATGAATAAAGAAATATATATATATATATATATATACATATATATATATATATATATATATATAAGAGCATATGCAGAATAGATATAATATACATAAATGAAGATGTATTAAAATATATAACTTTGTATAAGTAAAATATACTAATATAGATGTTTAAAGATCCAAAAAGTTGAAATATTTGTACTTTGAAACTTCAAAGTTTTTTTACTATTTAAGTAAAAGAAATATTAAAGATAGAGTAAAGGAACATAATACATACACAGTCAGTTGACTTTAAACAACGTTAAAGTGGCAATTCAATAAAGAAAGCAAGCTATTTTGAAGAATTATGATATAAAATTAGATATCCACATGGAAGACAATGATCTTTATCTATTCTTTGCAAATACACAAAGAATAACTCAAAACAAAATAAAAACATACAGTATAATTTATTATCTATAAATTTTCTAGAAGAAATGGTGTAAAGAAGAAAATATATGATCCTCGATTAAGCATAAATGTAGATTTGGCACTGAATTCATGGAAAATTATACTATTAAAAATTTAAATATTTTATTTTATAAAATTTGTGAGAAAGAGAAGACAGATCTAAGAGGAGAAAATAATTTTAAATTCAATGATTTCTTGATGTTTAAACAATTTAACAATCTCTCTACCAAAGATGATATGGTAATGAGGGGGAATATGAGGAAATATCAAACATTATTAGGAAAATCTTCATTAAAATCATAAGATGATACTACTACACATTTACTATTCTTTAAATATGTTTTAAAAAAGGGAAAGAAAGGTTGAAGAGTATGATCATAAATAGAACTCTCTTGTTGTTCCTGGAAGTACAATTGACACTACCAATTTGGAAATGTGTCTACCTATTTCCTAAAATGTTAAACATACATTGTATGACTTAGCATCCCACACCTACACATTTACTAAGGGAAATTAAAATGTATGTTCCCAGACGAAGCACTATGGGATTGTTTTGAAGCTCTCACTTGTTTTCTCTTTTTTTTCTGGTACTGAAGACTGGATTCAGTGTCCCATACATGCTAGATCACTGCAGCTCTATCACTGAGCTCCATCTACACGCTATCATTTATTTTTATTGGTTTCACTAAATTACCTGTGAATATGCCGTGTGTATGCTGTGTTGCTCAGATTGGCCTTGAATTTAGGATCCTCCTGTCTCAGCCTCCAGAGTAACTTGGGTTGAAGTTTCAATTAAGACCTTTGTGTATGTGTGCAAGTTTTTAGCAGGTTTACCAATAATCTCCAAAATACAAATCCCCAAACAGCCCTCCAAGTGAAAAACAGATAAGCAATGTATAGAACTAAATTCAAAGGAATGCTAGCCAATAATTTAAAGGATGGAACTAAATGATGACAAAAAATTGTAAGTTACAAATACATTCTTTTTCAGGTGAAAGAAAAAAAAGATTCACACCTGAAAAGCTTCACTCTGCAATTTCTGTATGCCATCTTGGAAAACAGTAACTTCAAAAGAAGAAAGCAGCTAAGTGATGGCTAGAGGCTAAAGGAAAAGGATATTACTCAAAGGCCTGAAATTTGGTGGAGTGATGAAAATGTTCTCTGGTTCCAGATATAATACTGTATCCATTTTAGTATATAAAAAAGTATTCTTCAATAAGCCTGCCTTATAAGAATATGCAGTGATTAACAAAAAGAAAGGATAGATACACAAAGTATGACTAAGAATTTAATAAAACCTCAATGTAGTGGCACAAACCAGTTATTCTAGTAAATGGGAGGCTGAGGCAGGTTTGTGAATTCAAGACTAACCTAGACTACAAAGTAGCCTCTGTCTCAAAAAAACAAAATATACTGAAATGGTAATGTTAAGAGTATTGATGGTGGAGTAGAGAGTAAAAGAAGAGAGCTTACAAAAAGGTATTTTGTGGTACAAGTAGAATATTTCAATGGGTAGAGATGTTTACAACCATACTAACCCTTGCAACCTTAGCTATGGGTGGAGATGTTTATATGCTGATTATATGAACACCCTTACACTCCTTTTTAGCAATAGCCTGCTCTGTCACCTGATTTTCCCCTACCACTAGAATACTGAATCATTGTCCTTCCAGAGCTTCTATGCAGCACAAGCGACATGATCCCTGCAATTGTGTGGAGTACCTGAAAATTGAAGGCTGGAGTGATTGCTCTGACATGCTATCTCTTAGAGATATACACTCCACCTAAAAGATTTTGACAGATAAGTAAAAAAAAAAAAGTATATCCAAATGTATATATTTTAACTTATATATTTTATTTGAATGTGGCCATATATTCCTTCACTTGCCTTATTAAGTAGTAGAGAAATTACTATTCTTAAATACAATTTGTTCTCTTTCATTTAATATATTATACAAGAGAAATGAGACTGATTCTGTGAATTCTCTTAGACTTATTTTCTTTGTAATAAAAGAAATTTGGTTAAATGCATATATGGGAAAATGATTTGAAATGTAATATCCATATCTGATATGTGTAAATTCAACAAACACTAATGCTGGAAATAAGTTCTCTAAAAGTACAAGATAATACTGCTTCTTCTGCACTGATCTTTATAGTTTTTTTTTTATGACCATTTGGGTCTGTTATGGACTTTTGATTGTCACATTACATGGTAGCATTACCACTAATTTTAGATGGAAGTATTTCCCACAAAGAATTAGCACTTTAAACTTCTTCAAATAGAAATGATGGCCATAAGACCAGTCTGTTCAGTAACTCGCACACCTCCCAAACAGATGGCTGCATGCCATTGCTAATTATTCAATTGCTTAATCTTAATTATACCTGTTTTTGGGAAGGCAAATGAGTGGCAGAAGAGGTAGAATTATTTATTAACACATTTACACACACACACACACACACACACACACACATATATATATATATATGTATTTATGTATGTGTGTATATATATATAATTTACTTATGCTGTGAATGTCCCAAAACAATTTAAGGAGCCACATTTTTTATCTTCACTGAAGCAAAGAAATGGGAATTAAATAAATGGTTCAATTTAATAGAAGTTAAATTATGCACAGATATCATCCATCCTCTTTACACAGAATATATCAAATTGTAATAACCAGCTGAATGCCTCCATAGTACCCCACACTCAACTTCCTTCTTTTCTAGAGCACTCCCAGTTCTGCCTTGCACAATTCTCTCACTCTATCTTGATTCAGGCTCTTTCAGCCCTTTTGTACACCATTACACACTTACTCCCTGTTGCCCGTAAAGAATTCCCCCTTTTCTATTCTTGCATTGTTCCTTTACTGCCTCACTGCATCCATACCAGGCTTAGACCCCCAACTCTTTGTCTCCTTCTTTTGACCTTTATTACCTTGTATACTTTCCTGGTTCCCAGTCCCTCCTCTGAGGGCCACTTACCTATAATTACTACATTCTTTCTCGCACTATAATCTATATACATTTCAACTCCTTTTCAGAGTGCCTTTTAATTTCTACAGGTAAACTTATTTCAAAGTAGACTTCAGTTTACTGGACTTGTGTAACCCAAGCTATTAACTTCTCATAGCCCATCATCTTTAGCCCAGCAGGCCTTTGACAAACTGAGATCCTGTTCTGATTTCTAAAATGTAGTAAATATATTATTTGCAATTATCCTTACAATACACTATTATTACATGGGGGTGTTAGAACAAAAAGTGTGCTTAATAAAATGGATAAGTATTTGTTCAGAACATATTATATAATAAATAATGTTTATAAACTTGAAAGGAAAATATTTTTTACTTTACCAAGAGCACAGTTTTAATACATGAAATGACATTGGGAGTTTTAAATATGCTAAAATCTTGATTCCAATAAACAAATGATTCATGCAGTATCTAGTTACATGTCATGATTTTCTATTCTACCCATGTCAAACAATACAATCTTATATCATGTGGCTATGATAGTACTGTGACATTTTAAATATTTTCCTATACTTATTGAAGAATTGGTAGTAGTGAAGCTATAGGAAGTATAGCAATGATCAACATTAATAAAAATAGACAAAATTTGAGGATACATTCCTGCAAGCCTCTGAAATTATAATGGCTAGCATATTATGTCTAGTAAATCACATACAGTGACAATAATAAGCTTCAGTAGCTTAAAACAGTTAATACAACACATTTATTCAGTAAAAATATTAAGCCTATCATCAGCAAATAAGCAAGGGCCATGAGAGTATTAGGCCACATAAGCTCACCCCTGACAACCATGTATTATAGGCAATCAACAGGCTTATCCATATATTCACACACAATTTTTTTCCTAGAATATAGAGACTTTCCCATTCTTTTACAGACAGATTGAATCCCCTGCTATTTTATAAACCATACACAAATGACTAGATGGGTGAGTGGGGCCTGCAAAAATTATCCATTCAGTGTTTGCATTCATGTTAATATCTCAAATAATGATACTTATCAGTCCTAATTGTCTTCCTCTAATATGGCTATTTACTCAGACTTGAATTACTGTCATACATTTATTTAGTGTGCAGTATAGAGAGGGAACAGTGCACTATTGATCTCAATTTTATTAGAACCAACACTGGAATACTTATCAGTGTCATGGGACTCTGATTAGATTAGATGATCTCCATCTAGCATAGAAGTTAATAGTCTTCCAAATTTAAAGGTAGATTACTTTTGCTTTTCTGCTTGAACTTCTAAAAAATAATCTGCATTTTTACTTCCATGTATAATAGGTAAGTAGAATTAGATTTATTATATATGGTTCATCTTTTTTACTTGAGTAAGTATCCTGCTTTAGAAATATTCATTCATCATGATAAATAATCTTGTCTTGTTTTCTGAGATAAAAACCAAAGTGCTGGAAAATATATAATCAATCTGACTTTATAACCATTATAGAAATGAACTGTGTGTCATCAAAAATACAGGCTCTGGCAAGATTTCCTTTTCAATACTGGTAAGAAGAATTATGTCTTGCTAAATTATTTATGAATGTTTCTTGCTTTTATCATCCTAAAAACTAAATTAAATGAGTGAGTATAGTTAACATAAAGAATATAAAACATATTCTATATTTCTGGTACTTTCCCCCATTGGGCCTATAGTACCCAAATTCAATGCTGCAAAGAGCTTGGCATAATATAAAAATGATCATGCCAACACTGACAATTCCAAGTCCTGTAACTCTCTTCCCTGCTCTGCCAGAATCTTCAGAATACTTACTTTCCTATGCCATATTTGTGAGGAGGGGAAGTGCTGAAACTATTGTTTTCAAAGGCTGACAGAGTACATTAATGGAAGTCCTTCCTGCTAGCAATATTGGGCTACAAAACCAATGTCATCATAATTTGTCTATATGGGAAAATTATCCATGGCAACATTTGATCCATAATCATCTCATCTTCCCACAGACACCATCAGTCAAAAGTAGATATGTTTGTCAAATCTTATCCATTATCTAGTTACTTTCCTTTCTCTTTTCTGACCCAGCATAAGACCAAACACACAGGAAAAATCCTAGCATTTTTTGTGTATAAAGTCCCTCGTGTTATTCATATCTATTATGTGTTAAGAAAAAAATTATATCATATCGGGCTGGGCATGTAGTGCAGTATACTTAAAACTTGGCACACTCAGAGCATGGAATGAGGTTGAGAGAAAGATAAATTGAGAGGGAAGAAGGTAGAAGAGGAGGAAGGAAGAAGGGACGGAGGGAAGGAGGCAGGAGGGAGGGAGAAGAAGGGGGAGGAACGGAGGGAGGAAGGGAAGAAGAGAGGAAGGGAGGAAGGGACTGTGAAAAAGCCTTACAAAGAATATTATACATCAGAAATTTAAGAAAGTATTCTGTCATTTAATTATTAAATTTTCTGTTTCAATGGATCATTATTCCAGTTGATATTCATAGTCACTTTGAATATCTAATTTTATAACAGGAGATTTATTCATAAATGGTAGAATATGAAATAAATAATTTTTAAGTAGATAAAGTCAAAAGCCTGCTCTCTGTTTATATCAAGAGAGATAAAAGCCATCTTTGGCAACTGTTCCCTAAGTTGCTATATTTGATAATATTTTGCATATTATCATTCAACAGTGTATGTATTAACTCTTCTATCCATTCAGCCAGTATTTCCTGAGTATCTCCAGACACTGTTCCCTTCCCCTATCTTGATTCAGACTCTTTCAGCTGTTTTGAACTCCTTGTTACTTATTCCATTTTTCCAGGCACTGATGCCATCAAAAGCAACAGGACAAAAGAGCTAATGTCAATAAATAATCTAGGACACAGAAGGTGATATTCTTGGTGAGAACCTGGAACAATAACACCAAAAAAAAGTCCCCTAAAAACTAAGATCTGAGGAAACCGTTATCTGTAGTTAGTAATTATGCGTTGATATCACTTGTTACAAATGTACCATGTTAATATAATAGAAAAATCTTACTAAAATATGGAATCAATCTAGGTACCTGTCGATGTATGGATAAAAAATATAGTATGCATATACAATGAAATTTTATTCAGTTATAAAGAGTGAAACTATGTCGTATGCAACATCATAAATGAAGTTGGAGATTTTTTTGACTGAAAAAAGCCAGAATCAGAAAGATAAGTAACAATGTTGTCACTTATATGCAAACACACACACACACACACACACACACACACACACACATAGGCATGCATGCACATGTGAGTGGGCATGACATGAAAGTAGAAAGGGAGCCATTCCAGAGCAGTCTGACAGGAGGGAGGAGGGAAAAAGGAAGAAGGAAGACAGAAAGTTAAGTATAAAAGGAAGTAAGAGGGGGAAAAATAAATATGTTATATTTTCTCTCATATGAAGATTCTCAATTTGTGTGTGTGTGTGTGTGTGTGTGTATGCATATTTAATGAATGTAGGAAGGAACTATTCAGGGGAAAAAACTAGTGAGAGAGGAAAAGGGAGAAGGGGGGAAAGGAGAGGATAATAAGGAGCAAATTTTGAACAAGAACAATTTTATACACACACACACACACACACACACACACACACACACACACGACAGAGAGGAAAATGCCAGAATGAAACATGTTAATTATATATAAAAGTCATAAAAATAAAAATAGAAAAATAACATTGTGTGTAGGATATATATCCTTTATGCTGACTTAACCATTTTCTATGATCCTAAAACTGTTCAAAAATAAAATACTTATAAGAAAAAAATATAGCCATTGATTCAGGGCAAAAGGCAATTTATTCTTTGCCTAATTCAATTTCTGGTCCTAGTCCTGGATCCCTGGTGCCTTTTGGCCTCCGTACAATCTGATATTAAACCTAGAATTGTAAGGTTTCAGCCTCCACCTCCATCCAATCTAGAACATTTAAACCTCTGAGACTTACTGCTGACTAAGTCACACTGATTAGCTCCTTCTAAACTCTAACTCTTCTCATCAACTTATTCATTGTTCTGGCTCAAACTCTTCTCCAAACTGACTGTTCAAACTGACCTTCTGAACCGGCTGACTGTTTCTGACTGAACTCTTCTGACTCTGGCAGACTTTGGTTTACTCCTACAACTTCTATGACTGAACTGGTCTGTTTGGCTTCAAACTGACTCACTTTCCCTGTGTGATACTGACTTCTGCTGAACTACCTCTGTGTCTCTGCCTCAGACTCCTCAAACTGCTTCACAATGTCTCTTTGCTTCTCTGTGTCTTATCTTCTGTCTCACTGAGCTGAGAGCCTGCTTTTCTATTGTGAAAGTTGGGTGGCATCTCTGAGCTGAGAGCCTGCATTTTTCTCATGAGAGTTAGGCATGTCCCCACTCTGATCCACTCTGTCAACTCTTCGTATGATTTGTAACTTTGCCTGCCCTTCATTCTGACTCATCTCAGACATCTCTTCCTGTCTGACACTGACTCCTTCTGAGCTCTGTTCCCTGTCTCTCAAGTGCTTGGATTAAAGGCATGCACCACCATTGCCTTCTGCATACTGGGTGTGTACTACATTTTCTACATTCCATCTGGACCACACAGGCCTCTGAATGTGATCCCTTCATAGAAACCCCTGGATGTGAACCCTACATATAGACTTGTGGATTTGATCCCTAACTAGCTAGCCACAGGCCTTTCAATATGATCCTTCCCAGAGCAGCCATGTTGCTGGATTAAATGATTAATATTCTTCTACAAAAAGAAACAAATTAGTGGGAGAGAAATATAGGAATATATGGTCATAATATTTAAATAAGGTTTATAATGAAAATATGTATAAAATGTGTTACAAGTACAGAAGGAACCAGGAATAGTTGAGTACTCCCAAAATCCTGGTACTTGGGAGGTAGAAACAAAAGGATCAGGAGTTCAATGGCTCTTTATCTAAGTATCTCTCAAACTAAAGTATTATTTTTTTCATACACACACACACACACACTTTCTCTGTCTCACCCTCAGTAAGACCACTCTTGTGGGTTCTAACAGTGCTTTCTGAGTGACTGCTAGACATCTAAGACACATATTATTCACTTTAATTCAATGTGTCACAAACTAAACTAATTACCTCCAGTTTTTGAAAAAATTCACTTAGCCAGTCTTCATTTCTCACCTAGACTATTTTGAGAGCTTCCAAGTAGATTCCTTGACTTTCTTTTTGGACCTAAGCCATGATCTTAGCTTACAAATTTGTTACCATTTTTCTTTTTTAATCTCTCTGGTTTCTCACATATGTCTTACTCCTGCAAATATATTACAAAGGAGACTGAGATATTTCCTGACTTACAGAAGTTCACTATCTCATATAGGTGAGAGTCTCGTATATCAGTAATATTGAAGGAAAGCAGACTGCATGCTGTCAGTATGGAGAATGAACTATTCTTGGCAGAACACTGGGATATCAACAATGGGTTTTTAGAATTTAAGGTTTAGATTGGATTTTCAAATAAGGGTAAGATGACCTTCCTAATACTTATATTTGGTTGGATATAGATGGTCATGTTGCCTCCTAGCTTTAAAAAGTGAAATTTAAATTATAATCTTCAATATCAAATCTAAACTCAGAAGCATACCAGTTCTTGTAGGAACTGACACCTGTATCCCATTGTAGCCTCACCCTCTGGCAACTTTCTTTTGTATTTTGTGTTATTCCACAATACCATGATTTCTGTATCTCAAACTTCTACTCTGTATCACCTCCTAGTGATTCTTATGTTTCTGTGGCAGGCTATTTCAACTTGCACTACCTCTCTTAAGGCTTCATACTTGACAAACTAGGTAGAATTTCTCTGCCTTTATATTTATTTAGTATCACATAAATTTTCTTCTCAACACTTCTAGTTTGTATGGATATATTTACTATAAAATCACTTAACTATTATTTAATTCCACAACTAAAGTATAAGCTATAAAACTGCAAGGTTCAGGGCTGGAGATATGGCTCATCAATTAAGAACAGTTGTTGCTCTTACAGCGAGGACTTGAGTTTGCTTTGCAACACCCACATAGTGATTTATAACCTTCCATAATTTCAGTTTCAGGGGATCTGGAGTCTTCTTCTGGCAACCGCAGTCACCAGGAACACATAAGGTGAACATATATACATGCAGGCAGATACTCATATACATAAAAATATGCCTTTAAAAAATTACAAAGTTTTGTCTAATTTTTTAAACCACTGCATGTGTCTATTGAAAAGCATGATTAAATATACTAGTTCTTCTCCAAACAACTTTAATAAATGAGTATTCTTTTTTATCATGTATTTACTTTTATTTATACCATAAGTCTTTATATATACTTATTTTATTTACTATCTTAAAAACAAAAAGACTTTGATGCAATTATACTCATAGAAAGATAAAAACATCAAGAACAATACTTGTGGATTTGCACATTTTTTCTATAACCAAAGTTGAGGCCAAAATCTTTAAAGATTTCCCCAATGCCAAGGAGCCAAATCAGATTACAAAATAAACTGTCATAAAATAGTAAACTTATTTTTAAATGGTAGCATCTATTAATTAAAAATTATTTTGATTAAATGTCTCAATGTTCCTTTTCTCATAAACAACTAGCAAGGCAATGTAGCTTCGGAGAGACTCGTATGCAAACTATGGTTCGCACCATACGCTGTATGACTTTGGTAACTTTTGTTAAGTTATCTTAACTTTCATTCCTTCAACTTTTAAATGTATTTAATTATATGTATTTTGTAGACTATTTGTGAAGACTATAAAAGATAATGCCTACTATTACTTTGGAGGGCAAGTTAATAATGAAGGGTATTTTATTGATGCTTAATTATTCCAATGGATATCCATTTTGTCATTGGTTTGTTTCATCAAATGTGACTGAAACTCAATCAGATGATCTGTCTCCTGTGGTTTAAAATACACCTTTAATTCAAAAAAATTAAAACTTCACTGATTTTGCAACTTGTGCCATATTAGGGTAGATTTGCTTTCCTTGATTCTTGCTTCCCTAAATAATGATAAAAAATATGTTGGAATTTATATTGCTTTAAAGTACTTTCAGCTATAAAAGACTATTTGTTGCTTTATTTCTGTTCATAGTTTCAGTTAACTGATGGATGTTAGAATAAAAATGTATGTTTGCAATGTGGAAGGGTCCATGTAATTATTCAACCAATCCTGTTTGTAGTCACTTATTAGAATGCTCTCTATTGTTTGTCTTGCTTCGACTTTGAATGCTAATTTTAGTGTCTCATTTTTGTTATTGAACAATTTTAGGACAATTTTAACTGTAAATATAAGAGACATCTTTAATCTGTCATGTCCCCCCCTTTTTAATAAATGTGTTCTCATAACAAAAATTTTAAAATTCATACTTATTTTCAAACAATATCTTTCTTATCAAAATTCAGTGAATCAGTCTTTATTTCACTTTTTATCACTAGTTTCAGTTAATGTTCAGACCACATAAACCAAAGTAGATGTTAGGGATTTAAGCAGTTTTCTGAACAAATGTTGAAAATATTTAACACTAACATTTTTTTCCAGTTTTCAAGCAAAACTCACAGTTTGCTTAAAATATCCAGGTACTATAATTGAGGTCAAACAGGTCATCTTTTTGTTTGAATCATGTAGATAATTGCTTCAATTCTCCACTTCACTTTGTGTGAAGTAAGTAATTGAGTGAAATTTCAACTGAACATTTTAGTGAAAAAAAAGTCAAAAATGAGTGTTGATTATCTTTAAGCCCAAACAAGTAGCTAATTGCCTGAAATTACCAGTTGCTTGGTCATGCAACCTTGGTACATTTAGACATATCGATAATGAAATTGGAGAAAGAAAAATAAACATCACTTCAGCATGCCTACCACAGCTTTCAATCATATGCACTGGATGAGTTAATACCACACTAAAAATGGACACTTTTCTGCATTTCTGGTTTTATCTCTTAAAATAAATGCTTAAAGAACTTATGTCTGTATAGATCAAAAATGAGACCAGCTTAGCAGCCTAACTTATTTCAACCAATTGAAAACATCTGCTTTGCATAGAAAGAAAAATTCTGGAGGTAGAAATCGAAGTAAGAACTAGAATGATCTAATAAAACCAAAATGTGATGATTAACTAGAAATATTTTCACATACATCATTTTTATGTTGCTAGAACATAGCCTTGAAAGTTAGGATAAACATTAAAAATGTGGAGGCACATTGGAAACTGGGGTAGGGAGAGGTTGGTGTTAAATATTTACAAATGTAAAAGAGATCTGGGAAATCTTCAAGTCTATGAAGCTGTTTAAAAACACCCGAGGGCAAATGCTATCAAAATTATAATGAGAAACAAAATGGATGTTTAGGAATCCAATTTTCCCCTTTGAACTGGTGAATGAACCTTATTTCACAGACTTATAGTACTTAAAAGGCTTTCTAAAAATCTTCTAATAGGCTGTCCACTTTGCTATATGACTAGTCTGTACTAAAACCATTTCATAATGGTAGCTTTTGGTCCTATTTTGACAAAGCTCAAAGGGGAAATTTTTCATTTATATTTCAAATAATGCTAACGTTTTAGCATTTTGAAGTGAGAACTATGCTATGCTAAAACAAACTTCTGACTTACTGCACTATATCATTCATCTTGTTTAGTCTGATTTGAGTGGAAATGTTTATGGGCTATCTGGTCTATTTTTTCTACCCTCACATAATACCTCTCTAACTATTTGAAGACTTATGATTAAGTGAACCCTTCAGGTCTTTTAGTTGTCCCTTATAAGAACAAATTTTTCTTTTAATTTTCTAAGAATTTGAAAGGAATCACTTTGGACCATCCCAAAATACTCCATATCTTACATAGATAGGTCATAAATGCTGAAACTGAGTAAATTACTCCCTGTGAAAGGCACAATAAAAACTTAAATCCAGAATAATGTGTCAAGGTTACATCTCACCCCATCCATGCTACTAATATATGTATATATTAGACCATGTTCACTGTTTATGACCATAGGACATTCTATTATTGACATGTTTGACCTACAGTTCCCATGGGCCCTACACAATTATTTGCTATATTTATACATACCCAGTTCAGGACCATCTTGTACTCATTTCAATCTGGTATTACTCTAGAAGTGAGTTTGCCTTTAATAGACTTTGTCATGTTTATTTTTACCCACAGCAGCTTGTCAAAGTTGTTTGGAATCCCAATCTTAACCCATTTTCCCAACCCCCAACTTCAAAAAGGCAGAATTGAATGAACATATATAAATTCTTTACAAAAAAAATCATAGACATCATAGTGCTCTTTTCACACATTCATAACACTGAAACATTCTAAATCCCCTACTTTTCTGCCACTTAGTCATAGGCTAACAAAACTCAGTACCAGATTTGCAGATATTCTTACCTGACTCTTGGATCGTCGACAACATTTGAACAATGGAAAGCAACACAACAGGCTGAAGTTAGAGCTGGTCCTACGGCCAGATGTTCTACGTAGTGATCTTATAGAATTCATTGTGCTTCAAAGTGGGTCTGTCTACAAATGTGTAGTACAGTCTAGAAAAAAATATGACTTGAGTGAAACAGTGAAAGATCTGGGAAATATAGCTAGTAATTAATATACAAAGAAGAAAAGGGTTGGAAAAGTTTTCAAGATTTAAAATCTCACCTTCACCCCTGGTCTCTGGGGATTCTATAGTATATTTTCTAAATAACCCAGCAACTCTTAAGTTATCTATTTTCTTGGAAAAGAGGGACAGAATGAGGAAATGGTGAATGAGAGTCTAACCCCTATAAAACCTAGCCTTCACAGTCCCTCAGACTCAAAAAAAGAAAATAGGCCACATTATTCCCTCTTCCTCTATTTTCTCCTGGGACATTCATTTACTCTTTCTTATTTAAATTCCTGGCATTCCCATCTCAGAACTGTCTCTATCCCTGGGCAGTTCCTGTCATAAATATACCCTTCCACATCAACTCAGACCTTTTTGGCCACCAGCCAGTTGGCCAGTTTCCCTCTACCAATAACTAGATTTTCCCTAATTATACAGCATTTAGATGCCTCAAATATCAATATGAGTAATCAATTTGAATGATGAATCCAACTGACAACATCCAGTATATTATTAGCATTCAATGTATATTGTCATAATAATATTATTATTTTATCAACATATAAAAATATAAGTGACATGGAAAGATTGAAATATTACAAAATTTAAAACAAACTTGGAACATGGTATCATAGTGCATGCCTGTAATTCTAGTACTCAGAAAGTTAAGATAGAAAGATTATAAGTTTGAATCCAACCTAGGCTACATAGTAAAATATTGTCTCAGAAAAACATAAAGACTAGAGATATAGATCAAAGGTAGAACATTTGCCTAATATGTATAAAGTCCTATATTTGATCCTACAAAAAAGGACACAAAAGGTATTTGATAATTTAGTTCCTCAATAGGGATGTAGTTAAATTAAATTATCATTTAAAACAGTAGGACAGTGCATAAGGACAAAAGACAAGTGGAGTCTGATGCTGAAAATTTTTATTTCATCTTCGCTTGTGTTTTTTTTTCTTTTTCCTTGCTTTTTAAATTAATTTTGAGACAGGGTCTCACAGTGTAGTTCAAGCTGACCTCAAATTCTCAGCAATCATCCTGTCAGCCTATCAAACACTGACATTAAAATTGTGAACCACACACACAGATTAATTAACACTGAATTTATATTTTATTTATTTATAATGTATACTCTGCTGATGTCTTTTTAAAAGAATTCAAGGCAGCTGACATTGAATTTTAGATGTGCTAAAATCAATCAATATTATTTTTTTCATTCCAATAGAGAGAATGCTTTATATAATTTTACTATTGCTATATTCACCTAAATGACCTCAAATAGCAAAACTTTTATCCCTTTAAGAAATTGTCGGTGATGAGATGGATTGTGAGACAAACTTCTAAAAAAACAGCCTTTCATTGTAAGGACTGTATAGATGACAGAACATTTTCCTCCATCAACCTAATGTGCCTCAATCTCCTTCCTTCACGACCATCTCCAATAATGTAATGTAATAGAAAAATGAAGTTCTTTCCATTAAAGGTAAATATTGTTATCATTATAAGGTGGTGTCTTTCCTCCCTCATTCAAAGTTACTCTTTGAACACATTTCTTTACATTAGCTGATAAAATCAATTACCAAAGCCACTAAATGTGTGATTGTTGGTTACTCTGATCTAAGTTAATAGTAAGCTAAAGGAGTTGTGGCTTATAGGAATAAAAACAATGAAAAAAGTGTACAGTTTTATATACAAGGGTGGTTAGATTCAAGGATGGAAACTCAAGAAGAAAAAATTGTTAGATACATGTATATATATTATTTCATTAAATCCTCAAAATTCTACAAAGTTGGCATCATCACTCCCATTTTAGAAATACAAAAACCCTAAATACAAATTAAATGTCCATAGATAATGTAATATCATATCTCAAACTATAATTGAAATTTGTCAAAGTCCAATGACTTCATCTTCTCACTATGGTAAAGGAGACACAGAATGAAGATGGATGCACAAAAGCAGAAACTATTTTCCAATAGAGTAACCACCCATCCATTTCTCCTCAGTTTTTCTACTTTTCTCTAAGAAGAAAACCAAATAACTTTCTCTTTGGTTATAAAAATATATTTACAAACTTGAGCTGTACCTAAATAAAATATGTTCATAAATTTGAGGATGACTTTTACATTTTTCTTCATTCTGAAATAAGAGCCAGGCAGAAAAAATGTTTTCAAGGATGAAGGCTAAGAACCATTTTTTTGAAGCATTAAATATCAGAAATCAAAGCCCCCAAATTTAGTTTGTTTGTATATAATCTAGTCATTTACACTGCTATATAAACTCTTGGGTGTCTATTCCAAAAATGAAATTAAAGAAAAACATTGTCAGGGTAAATGATTAAACAGGAACTGTCATGGTCGAGCATTAATCTTCTGACACCAATACAATCAACTAAAGGTCTTTGTAGGCTGCATTCATTGACTGACATCTTGATGAATTTGGGAAATAACCAGAGGATTTTATGTCCAGCGGATGCATGTAATAATTATCAAATATTTCAATCTTTAATAACTTCCTGGAAGGGTGAGTCTGCCCAGGCTTGAAAACAGCTATAATCTAAAACCACTCCCTTAAGCTGGGACTTACTTTTTTTCCATGATCAAATTTCTCAGTTTCCATAAGCATATTCTTGTTTTTCAATTCTTTTATTGATTGCAATATTGAGAATTGAGCCTCATTCATACTAAGCAAGGCCTTTCCACTGAGCTCTAACTCCATTGTAACAAACTTTCTGTACAACCTCTTCCCACATATACCAGTTCACTATTACTTTGGTTCCCTTTTGCCAGGGAAATTTCACTTTCAGAGTTTACCAGTGATTTTTTGGTTAACAAATCTACATTATCTTTTTACAAACAACATGTTTGTTTTCATATTATATTCAACTTGAAACTCTTCCTTTGGCTTCTATACTTGATCTTAGTCAAAAGGTCAAGAAGTGGTGCTTCATTAGCTTCTAATTATCTTGATTTTTTTCTCCTACTGTCTTCATTGTTTATTTACATTTCCTTCTATGCCTTTCTGTACAATTAGCTTTTTCCATTGTTTCTTTTTAAAGTTTGATTTGTTGTAACATTCTCCCACCTATGATTCATTATTTTTCTTTATTTCTTCTATCAAATCAGTTACCATGTTCTTCAAGATTTTCCTTTCTCCATGTTCTTATTCTTATGGACACACTATTTTTAACTCAGAACTGGCAATATATACAAAACACTACCAGCATTTGCATTGAGCCTCCAGTATCTTGCTAAATATCAATTCAGTTTTTTGTTCTACTACTTTTTTTCAATGTCCCAAATATTAAAATGCTTATATCCCGACTTGTCTCCTCTGTCAAGTCCTTCCTGTTAAAATCTTAGTTTCAAGGATTTGACATTTTAAATTTAAAATTTGTTCCCTTCTAATATTTCATTTTGATCTTTATCTTTTAGATAAGACTATATAACATACCTAGTTGGTTCTACAGGGCAATGAAATTTTTTTAATGTTTACACAATTCATACTTGGCCCAGTTAAGGGCAAAGGATAATAAAGACCATCCAGTCTCAATTTCTTGATCAACCTAGATGTCATTATCTGTTGTTTAAATTATTCTTTTTTTCAAATTTCTTTGTTGTTTTTATTCATTGCCCTTAGGCAGCATGAATATGATGAAACGCAAGCCATCTATCAATCTAAATATCTACTTCTCTGGCTATACAATATTGAGACATTAAATGTTATTCTTTTTGTTTTCAAATGTTTTTATAATAAAACGATATGACAGCTATTATAGCAAAGTCCCCAATATTTAAGGTTACCTTTCCTTAAAATTCTAAGAGACTTTACCTTTCTTATAGATTTTATTCCCACAAGTTTCTTATGTTTTCAAAATAATTCATTAATGGGTTACTCTGGCTAATAAGTTTAGAGATATTAGTAAATTATCTTAAAATATAGTTTTTTGTGTGTGTTGTGAAAATTTTTCTCCTCTCCAAAGACATTCATTATCATACAAGACAAGAGACCCCTATCTCCCTTTTCTCTACATAAACTTCATTCATTTTCTTGTAGACAGCAATTATGTTATCCCTTATCATTCTCTTATTCAGACAGAATAGGCTTAATTGTGTTATGGCCTAGTCTCCATCTTGTTTATTATTTGGGTCTGGCTTTTGTAAAGTCCCTGCTGTTTGTCCAAGTCTTAAATTAAACAGAATGGCATTTGGTATTTACACAAAACAGAAAAGCCAAATATTTATTCAATAATAATAAAAATATCCAATTAATAAGATGAGAGCATGCATGTTACCAATGAATTCTGAATGCTTTTGTGTTTTTTAATCTTCTATCAAGGACCACACAGAGGCAATTTTTCTTTTTCCTTTTTTAAGCCATCCCTGAAAATGAGAGTGTTCAGGGGTTAAAAACACTAATGAATTACACATAGTATACAATTTGCAGCCCTTTATCACTGTTATGCTTCTTGTTCACAGCCAGAATCCATGCAAAGGCATTTAAAGATTAATAATAAAGTATTTCTGGAAGTTGATTGATTCCTCGTTGACTGACTCTACTGGGTTGAGATTGATATTTTTTTCTTCCACTTTCACTTCCACCTATACCATAGAGACTAAAGAGTTTCTCATCACTCTTGCCTCTAACATGTGGCTTTTCACAGAATCAGTCAAACCCTGCCCCCCCTCCAAAAAAAAACTGATGCAATTGTTTCCAATTAATTGGCATTCTGTTCTACTCTTTCTTCAAACTTTCAAATTTATAGTCAATGCTCTCAAGGGAATACAATACCCTGGCTTTCTGTGAGCCAGACCATTTATCTTTTTTCCTTGTCTATGACCCAGAAAAGAAAGGAACCAGAAAAGCAGAAGATATGGCCAGTGGTTGTTAAATGCCATGTTGCACTATCATACCCAATCCACTGTTTAACAAGGCCTGTAGAAAACAGATGTCACAGACATGAAAACACTGTGGATTAGTGTACTCAGATAAACAAGAAATGAGAAAGGTAGAAGCTTTGGTACTTGTGGCTTCTTTTCTCCTGTTCTCTTCTGATTCCTGTCCTAGTACTTCACTGCCTTTATATCATCAGCCCATCTGCTCAGGTTCCCATTTAAACCTATTTAGCTGAAACAACCATCTATACTCTGGACCATTCTCCATCTATTTCTTACTTTATCTATAGTACTTTTACACCTTGTCCAATGCCTTCAAATCAATCCCAGAAGATAACTCACATTAAAATAGTTTAATTAGATGATAAAGAACAAAGAACAAGCATGTTTCTGCTAACTAAATGAGAACGATGAAAAGAGACTTCCTCATCTTCTAAACTACAAAAAAATAACATTATTAGATACTATGGAGGGACAGTTTTGATAGATATACTTCAGGCCTTCTCCAGTACCTGTTAAATCATATCCCATAGATGGCACATAGAATTTCTTGAACTTTTGGTACATTCTTTTTTCTTTTCTTTTAATTTATATTTACCAAATTCCATACTCTGTCAGTCAGTGACACAAAAAGACTTCTATAGTTTATGAAATATTGCCCTGGAGACATGTCCTCTCTTCTTTCCCTTCACTAACAATGTGATTTTCCATGTTTGGCAAGTGCTTAAGTGTCTGGACAAAGAGGTCCATGTTATTAATTATGTATAAATACTCAAGAGCCTGCTTTTCCCAAAAGAACAAGTAAACCAGTAAAAGGATCATATTGGTTAGCACTTAGGGGCAAATGGATATTTTGGGTTCTGTGCCCCTTTCAATACCACGCTCCTAGCAATACTCAATTAGAGTGCACTGCAAGAAAAGGCCAAATGCAGCTATGCCTCTTCAGATCTCTGCACAGCCCTTGTAGAGATCCACTCACCACTACTCTAATCAAAGCATTAGGCTGAACTCCACAAGTTACATACATGCTAGGGATGGCACTTTAAAATGTTAATGCCATGGATAGATCCAAACTCATTTGAAAACTGCTCAGATGCACAATTGAAAGCACTAAAGTTCAAAGTATATTTAATTATTTCCCATAAACAAAACTCTGAAAGCTTTCTTTATTTTAAAAGGAAGAAAATCTATTTTCTTTCTGCTGTTATTAACCCAAATAAAGGATGGAGGAAATTTTTAAATTTACTCTTTTATTACCTAACCTTGATTTTTTTTTAGCTCAAGATGCAGTTTGTTTAGTACCAATCACGCATATTTGAAAATGTAAAAGTCATACAAATCATCCAAACAGGGTTTTTGAAGGAAAAAATATTTGATAGCATTATGCACAACAGTTTCTCCTTAGTGATGAGTTAAATGAGCTTATTTTATAGACTGTCACCCATTGCTTTTAAAATTGCTTCTATTTTTATACTTGCCATGAATCACTATTAGCTCTCCATCTCCCTTTCTGTCTCTAGGTCTCTTTTCTCCCTCGGCTCACACCTACAGAGGCTCACACCTACACATTCATTCACAGTCCAAAATGTTGGAAACTAAATGATCATTCTTTGCAATTGCTGTAGCCAGTGCTCCTGATTCTTCTGAGTCATAGGAAGCAGCTAGAGGTGTTACGACAATTTCTGCCCATCTGCTTAATTACTGACAGAGCACTAACATCATAAATTGCAATAAATAATCACACAATAAAACAGGAACTATCAATTCTCTTCTGAGAGAGCAAGCAAGTATGCAGGGATTATGGAGCATGTTTCCTTTGGAATTTAACTGATATTTGTAATTAAATGACCCATTTTTTAAAACCAGTTAATGGTTTGTACCTGAGATCTGCAATGTATTTTGCAGCAGCATTTCCTAGCACCTAGAAAACTGGAATGATATATTGCTGCAGTAAAAATGAAAATGCTAATGCACATATGAGTAATGTTTTTCTCGTCTGAACAGTATACACTAACTCACGCCCTGTGGAATCATTTACTGATGGATGCACTGATTTAACTCCAAATATCTTTTAAAATTAACAACCTATTTAACATTCTGCAAAGATTATGGCCAGAAAAGCAAATGTTATTGTCTCCTTGAAGAAATATTCACTTAATTGGCTGAATCTCTTAAATTTGTAATTGAAATTAGAACTCTAGTATAAGCTCTTATTTGACAAACAATTGACAAAACATACAAACTCTGTGGCTCAATTTTTTATCTCAGTAAGCTCAGCATGTACATAAACACATATCCCCTGAGCTTCACTATTTGTTTAATGGATGAGATTCAAGCTTTTGGTTTAGTTGGAGGCTTTGTGTATCCAGCCTGGCATAAATTGCTATGGTTTCAGAAAGAACAGTTGTTTGTAGGGCAGATATAGTCTTTAATTGGTTTCTAGATTTTTACTTATTGTTTCCATAACTGTAATTCCTAGGATGATTAAAAAGTGGACTCTAAACATGAGGCATGAAGGAAATACTGGATATCCCAGAGGAAATACTAGATTGAAAATAGTGATACCAAATTCCCTTATGAGTCCTTTCTGCTTTCTTCTGCTTGCAGAGTAATAGAAATTACTTAGCTGTATTGTGAATACTACTACATACACTATAAAACTGGTCAAAGAAAAAATAATCCACATCTTAATTGAATATTTTTTTAAAAAAATCTAATATTGAGTATGTGATCAATAAATAGTTGTTGAAAAGAGTCTCAATTTTCAAAAGAAAATACAAGCTCTAAACTGAATTCTCACACTGCCTTTTTGCCCTTCTGGCTTTGTCTTCTCAAATTACAAATAGAGTCTACTCCCTAGAGGTGAAAAAAATCTAATGGTTCATACTTGTGAAGCAGTAAACACAAAAGGACCTAAGGATAAAACAATTCCACAAACCAGAATTCTTTGTTTTCTAGTGTACCTAAAAGCTCAGTTTACTGTAACCAAATATGAAAGTATAAAGAGGTATATAAAGCAGTTCATTATTCATCACTTAAGGCAGTCACAAAAAGGACACATTTTTATTAACAGTGAGTTGAATTATTAGAAAACCTGAGCTACTCAATCCATATTCAGTGATTGCTCAGTTCTGCTCTGGTAAGTGAATACTGCAGAGGTGGGTAGATTGCTGTTAAATAAGATTCTAATTGAGAACTTGTTTTTCTGAGTCCAAACCAAGAACTCAAAACTTTAGAGGCAGTTAATTTTGATAATCTTTTTTAACAATATAAAGTTTTGAGTTTAGCCCAGAATTTTCAGATGTCTTTAAAATGTACTCTTTTTTTCTACAATATCTTCTAATAATTTTGAACCTATAAATCATTCCCTTATATTTTTCCACAATGCCTTGCCCACTAGTATGGTATTTGTGATAGTTAATATTGGTTATAAACTTGACAGACTCTAAAGTCACTTAGGAAATAGGATTTCATATATATTCATAATGGATTTTTGTAGATGGTATTTATTGATATTAGAAGACTCTCATTAAATGTGAATGTCATCATTCCATGGGCCTTGATCTCTGAACTGAATAAATGGGAGACAGTGAGATGAATACAAATATTATCTTGATCTGATTCTTGATTATGAACCAAATAGGTTCAGGTGTTCATTCTCCAGTCACTGTGATCTATCTGCCATGATCAGCAATACCTTAAATTGAGAGCCAATAGATTTTAAGGTGTCAGAAGACTGCTGTGTAAACTGATAGTGGGGAAGACATTGGTGATCTTATATATCTATGAACACTGTGAACTACAATACTCATCTTCAAGGAAGATATGCTCAAATGCACAAAAATGGTATAACTATAATGGAGGTAACCAATTACTCTGTGATTAGATTTGAAGCTTGTTCCTCAGGAGGGAGAGCATAACATTTACTGTATAACTGGTCCAATTCCCATTCCAAGAAAGATTCCTTGGGGCAGGAAGCTTACTATGTTGTTTTGCTATATCGACATAGCATCAAACTGGCTTCTTGATATTTATATTTATACCAATAGACAAATGGTACTCTCAGGCCTAATAAGGGAAGCTGCTCTTTCTTGTGAATAGCAGTTAAAGATCCAGGGCTACCAAAGATGCTCAGAATAGGTGATGGTTGAGGGTTCGCCTCTAAACAAGACGTATATCATTCCCTCTCTGGCTCAGGTAACATTGCGGAAAGAATGAAAGAGTCAGAAGAAAGGAGGCAGGGCTGAAAAATGCCACCCCCTAGACATGACAAAACCATTGTAATCATGAAGTCAGAGAAGCTGGGGTTACTGGCACCTGACCTGCATGGAATTGGCCCTGCTAGCACAGGTAGCCATGGATGGCAAAAGGGTCCATAGGGTCTTACCACCCTTTGAAGAATTGTTGGACACTGATACATTCTGAAAAGGATAATAAATTTTCTTTTCTTCTGTACCCTACAGGTGAGCTGACCAGGCACCAAAGGATAGTTCCAAGCTCATGGTCATACAGATGACACTGGTCACATTCAGTGAATCAATAACAAAACATAAGTAAATGAATGCAGAAAAGAGATTAGTAGGGAAGAAGTGTAGTTGAAAAAGGAGGGAGGGAATGAGAGTGAGGAATGAAAGCAATAAGAATGTATTGTATACATGCCTAAAATTATCAAAGAAAAAGTTCAAATAATAAGAAATATGGACCTAAAGAAATGGCTTGGCAAATAAGAACACTTGCTGCTTTTCCAGAGGTCATGAATTTGGTTCTTTGTACCCTTGTAGAATGGTTCACAATTATCTGTAACTCCAGCTCCAGTGGATCTGGCACCCTTTTCTGCCCTTCAAAGGTACACACACACACATATACATACATGCACATGCACACACATGCACAAAAAGAGAGACAGAAAGACAGAGAAAGATACATAGAGAAATAAAAAAAATAAAAATAAATGTGAAAAGGGTGAGACAAAATAAACACATCCTTCCTAAAATAGTTGTAGTCTGGTATTTTGTTTAGATAAGAAACTAAAACAACACTATTTCTTTCCACTCATCCTCTTCACTGTTTTCCCTTTCTTTCCTCATTTCCACAGTACTTATACTTCAATGTTTTCTCACTAGAGTCCCTTTGGAATCTATGTTGTAAAGTCTAACATCATTTTCTTTTTTGACTAATTCTTTTTTATTCAAATTTCTTCTAGATTATTGAGACTATTTACAGTGTCTGTTGCATGCAGGCCAGGTGCCAGTAACCTCAGTTATTTGAGTTTAGAACTTACCTCAGTTCTTACTATTATGGGAAGGAATAATAGTTGTGCAGGAGATATAAATATTCTGTTCCTTATCCTTTATTCTTGGTAAATAGACTAGAATATTAACTCATCTGTCAATAAACTCTTACATCTATTTCCTACAGACCATCATTCTAGGACTCTTTATAACTTATCCATATTCCTTCCACAATAATCTTTTTTATCTCTTACTGTATTTTCCCCACTCTTAAAATTCTACTGTTATTTTAATCTAGTTTATTATGTGTAGCTTCAAGATTTTATGGTTTATAACTTGGGAATTTCATAACACCTTTGCTTGTTCAGTCTTCATAAATGACTTTGACTGAAATGAGAACTAATATAAAATAAAGCAAAGACAAACTTTTCTAGTACTTCCTAAACATTTTCTTTGGATAAGTTATAACTGAACCCCTCATTATGACGTATGATGATGTATACTGAAAATTATTTTAGTCACTTTCATAAAAGGGTAATATCCTAAATACCCTGCATCATAAATCATAATCCCTTATAGAGAACAGCTGTTGAGATAAAACAGACTGCACTTTATTTTATTTCTCCATGTTTTTTATTCTGCTTTTCCTTTCTTGGTCTGACTCTCAGTCACTAATAATACTACTAATAACTGTCTCTTCAAAATACAGTTTACTACAGTTCAATTGATTTGGGTCAGAATCTGAAAAGGCGCAAGAAGGGGTATATGGGAACATTTGGAAAGGGAAGAGGTACATTATATAGTTATATTACAATCTCAACAAAAGAAACAAATTTTTAAAATAAAAAAATATTGCTAAAATCCTAGCAAAAATAAAAAGGCTGTGCAGGGGTTAACAAAAACAAGTATTGAGGCAGCATTTTTTCCTAGGGTCTTGGAATATGAAATCTGTCAGGGGCCATGGTAATTTAAATTCAAGCTCTCTGACTTAAGGTTATTCCTTGTTCTCTGGCTCCCAGAGTAGCTTAGTTTTAAACAATACTATCACTCTCCAGATGCTGCCTGGCAGCTGCCCTTAGATTCAAATCCATAGGAGATCTTCTTCACTCCTGTATTCACTGGGGGAATCAGCTTCACCAAAACCTGCAGCTAGATTTCAGGCTTGTATGGGCTTGTGTGAGGTTAGGACTGCAAATCTTTTCTCACGAGGCTCACCTTTTGGAAGTTCTTCTGCTTCCCCTCCCTTTATTAGGGATCTGGGCTGCTGGAGCTACATGCATCCTAAGCTTCTTTTTAATAGATCAGCTGCCGTTTTCAGGACCTTTTTCAGTTGTTCTATACCTGCCTTTGTGAAATTTAGTTCTTTATCTTTCTCTCTCTGGAATGGAGCCTATTTGTTCTTATACTGACTCTTCTTAACTGGGTCACATGGAAGCATCTCCCAGGCCATATCTTACCCAGAAGTTCACTCTTAATGCTGTTTTTAAAGACCATATTTAATGACCATCACTATCCTAAATTATCATCAAATTCTTCAGTGCCTCTTAGCAAACTCTTTTTAGCCTTAAGAGAATTCACTGTAGCATTACGTTTAAAAACCTTTGCTAAACCAGTATAACTCAGAACACTGAAACTCAACTTTCAAGGCCGATTTTGCCATTAGGTTGTTATAGTATAATCAAGGAAACCACAGGCCATTTCCCACTCTCCATTTTGGAGGTATAGAGGTAGTTATTTTCCCAACACTATTACATAGATTATAATCATACTTGCTCTAAAAGGTTTGCTTCAAGTGTGACAGTTTGGAAGCAATTTTAATTCTTAGTCTGAATGACCTCTCTGTCTTCATGTGAAAAAACGTTGGTTGAATTACAGCTTTCACGTGAGCCATAAGATATTTTGTCATTAGCAATCTAATGCTTCTGTATGTTTTTCCCCCTATATCTGGATAGTCAACTGAAGGAAATTGAAAATCTTTACAAGCCTCTGTCAAATTTCCAAATTCTCTCTAGTATTCTTAAATAACAAACTTTAACCTAAGCCTCCTCACTTACCCTCTTTAAAATCCTTACACTGAAATTGATAAAGGACCCCAATCTCACCATGTCAAATCTCTTTTTGCTTTGTACTATCTCTGCATTTTCTTTTATCTCCAGTATAAGAATTGTTCATTTATTACATTCATGTTCTTAATTCCACTCTTATTCTGCTTTTACAAGAATTTTGCTTCTTATCTCATCATGTCTACAGGCAAGGTTAATTTATGATACATGAAGTAGGGAAAGTTTTCTCGCTGCCTGCTTTATTTTAATATGCTCTGATGTGGCAGTTTTGCCATAGGAGCCCTTTGCATTATAGATTGTAGCCCTTTTAACTAAGACTAGATTTGCAAATACATTACTACAGGATTAATAAATAATTGTTACAGAAAATTAGCCATTGAACATCCTAATAAGTAATTACATTTTAATTTGGAAATTAGGAAAGTACTAAAACTACAAATTTGGAAATCCTTGAATTAACAATCTGCAAAAGGGCTGGAGAGATGGCTCAACAGTTAAGAGCACTTGCTACTCTTGTAGATGACCCAGATTCAGTTCCCAGCACCTACATGGTGACTCACTGCTGTCAGTAACTCCAAGTCCATGTTATATAGTGACATTTTCAAATCTTCTCAGGCAGTAGGCATGCATGTGGTGCACATACATCTTAGGGCAAATAAGAGCACTAGAAAGCACTGTCTCAAATTCTATCAGGTAAACATTTAACATCTACCAAAAAATGTTAGAAATGCTCAAGCTATGGCAAATTTACAAATGGTGAAAGGGGCCACATTTAAATGAACCAAATAGTACTTCTCTATTTGGTGTGATTTCAAGAGGAATTGCGAAAGGCCACATATTACAAACTGCCTCCTTCATTAATGGTTATAATTGACTTTTTACGGGGTTATTTTTTTAAAATATTTTATGTGGATAAGTGTTTTTTGTGAACATATGGACACCATTGATGCCATTTTTTTCACTGAGTAGTTTGTATAGCATCTCCTGTCACTATGTATGGGTAACTAACAGGGCATGCTTTCCTTTGTCCAAACTAATGCCATTGTTTCTTATTATTTGTTTCTTTATGATGGCATTCCTAACTGGAGTGGGCTGGAATCTTAAAGTAGTTTTGATTTGCATTTTCCTGATGGCTAAGCATATTAGATGTCTTTAAAATACTTAATAGCCAGTGTTAGTTATTCTTTTCAGGATTCTTTGTTTAGTTTCTAAGTTTTTCTTCCAATTGCTATGATAAAATATCCTGAGAAAAGCACCTTCAATGGATAAAGGACCTATTGACCTTATAATTCTGAATTAAAGACTGTCATGTCAGGAAAGTCAAGGCAGGAACATACAGCACTCATCCTATCTGGCCAAGAATACAGTGAAAGTGAATGTATGTATACTTGGTCTCTGCTTACTTTATCCTATTGAATATAGGCCATGACCCAAATGCCACCCAAATTTATGCTGTATCTTCTTATATCAATTAATTTAATTAAGATAATTCCACATAGACAGGCCCAAAGTTCAATATGATCCAGATAATTCCTTATTTTAGTCTTATTTCCAGATGATTCTACATTGTGTCCAGTTGACAATTAAAGCTAACCATGAGAGTTCTATAGCCTATATATTAATTAGATTACTTGTTTTCTTGGAAGTTTAGTCTTTTGAGTTCTTCCTATATTTGAGACACCAATTTTTTGTCAGATGTATAATTGGCAACAATTTTCTCCCATTCTGTGAGCTACTTCTTTACTGGATTGAGCTTTCTTTGTTGTACAGAAGCTTTTTAGTTTCATTATATCCCATTTGTTAATTGTTGGTCTTATTTCCTGTGATACCCAAGTCCTATTCTGAAATGTCCTTATTTATTTTTATAATTTGGAATGTACTCCTCACTTTTTTTTTCTCTAGTAGTTTCAGGTTATTAATATTATGTTGGGGTCTTTGAATTCTTTGGAGTTGAATTTTGTACTGGGTGAAATATAGGGATCTAGTTGCAATTTTCTACATGTTGATATGCAGTTTGACCACTACCTTTTGTTGAAGATGATCTTTTCTCCAATGTATAACATTTGTATCTTTGTCAAATATTAGATATTTGCCTGAACTTAATAGGGTCCTTTATTCTATTGCATTTATCTGTGTGTCTGTTTTTATGCCAATCTCATGTTATTTTTGTTAGAACAACTTTGTGGTATAACTTGAAATCAAGTACAGTGATACTTTCTGGAATATTCTCTTTGTTCAGGATTGCTTTGGCAATCCTTGAGGTTTTTTTTTTTTGTGCTTTCATATAAATTTGATTTTTTTCTGTCTGTGAAGAATAGCTTTGGAATTTTTGAGGTTGCAGTCAATCTATATATTGCTGTTGGTACAATGATCATTTTTACAGTATTGATTCTTCAGATCTGTGAGTAAGGGAGGTCTTTAGATTTTTCTAGTGACTGCCTCAATTTGTTTCTTCATTGCCTTTAAGTTTATGTTATAGAAGTCTTCCATTTCCTTGGTTAGGTTCATTCCCAGGTATTCTTTAGGTAGCTATTATGAATGGGATTGCCTCCTTAATTTATTTTACAATGTGTTTTTTATTGGTATATGGGAATACTGTTAATTTTTGTTTGTTAGTTTTGGAACCCTAAAATTTATATGTAATTGAGATACTTGCAAATATATAGTGACCATGCATTCACAACAGCTAAGAAATGGAACCAGTCTAGATGTGCAACAACAGATAAATAGATAAAAAACATTGTGCATACACACAATGTAATTTTTTTCAGCACCTTAAGAAAAAATGAAATCAAGACATTTTTATTAAAATGGATGGAATTAGTGATCATTATATTATATGAAATTAGTCAGGCTCAGAAAGATAAATACCACGTTATTGACTATATGTGGACCCTAGACTTAAGTGTATATAGGGGGCGGAAGACCATTCAATTAGAAATAGGACTGTGACATGGAAAGAAGAGGCCTTAAGGGAGAGGTACAGATGGAAAGATAAAATAACATAATTCATGTGAAATGAAGAAAAGGTTTATTTGGGGAAAAAAGTTACAAGCAAGAAGGGCACAGAAGGTGGCTCACTAGAAGGAAAATGAGTAAGAACAAAGTATTGAGAAGTGTATTAAAATGCTGTCATTTTGTATGTCAGCTTGGAAATTAATTTTAAAATGAAAATAGATTAAACCACTGTTACTTTCATTTGATAAGATGTTTATGTGTCCTATAGAAAACTAAAAGAATTTTTGCTTTCAAAATGTAGAATAATTGGGGCATATATTTAACTTTCAATAAATGTGATAATTCTTGCAGTATATTGGGCTTAACTAAGGTAGTAGTCCCAAGATTTAAACAGCCAATTAAGAGAAACTGGCATTTGAGAACAAAGGTTTGATTTAAAATAGAAGGCAAGACCTCACCATATCTGGTTCCTCGGTAATCAGCTTCAAATAGGCTGACAATTCTATGACTATGCTTGATCATAATTATAATAGGAACTGAGAAAGATCTGTAACAACAAATCAATGAAGTCTGGTCAAGTAACAAAGAATTTGTCATTAAGTAAGTGACATACCCAGATGTGGCTACTAAATGCAGTATCTCAATTTTAAATAACACTTTCATAGGCTGCAAAGTATGTTTAAAAATCATTTCTGCTAGTCGTCACAACTACCCATGTAAGATTGATTTGCCATAGACTAAGAAGTGTACCTAAGGTCACAGGGACAGCGCCAGCACATGAAACCTGAGCCTGACCATTAGTTTCCAAGATTCCTTTACTTTGCTGTTCTATAGTTGTCTTGTAATAGATATATTTTCAAAACTTTTACATAAGTAATAAGCATATATCTTTGGCAAAGAGGAAAGAAAATTATCAAATATCAATTTGAAAACTATAAAGTGTTCAGAAATCTGGATACAATCCCTGTAACAATAGGTGGCTTTTAATGATACTATTTCATCTTATCAGATTTTTGTTTACTCCAGAAATAAATCACTGTCATAATATTAGACAAGTGATTCTACATTTTAAAACATTTATACCATATCAATCTCAGGGGTTTTTATTTATGTTTTAATTTCTCTAACAATGCTACAAACTAAAGACCAACAACTTTCTTATTATGGCTAAATGAAAAGTAACAATGTTCCCTTTTAGGAGATAATTTACTCTTTGTTGCTTTTATTTGGCTCCTACTAGAGATAAATTCTTCCATTCTCATAAGAAATTCAGGAAAACTCAGGTCTCAATAACAAATCTACACTTGGGGCTGCAGACATGGCCCAGCAGTTCAGAGCACTGCCTGCTCTTTAAGAGGACCTGGGTTTGATTCCCAGAACTTACCTGGCAGCTAGCACTATCTGTAACTACAGATACAGGGAATCCTATGCCTTCTCTGATGTTTGTGGGCACCAGGAATTCATGCAGTGCCAGATATGCATGTAAGTGAAATACCCATACATGTACAATTTAAAAAATATCTACACTGCACTGAAATTTGTGACTTTGACTGTATAACTTCACATCTGTAAGCTTTGTTTTTGCTTGTTGAAAACTAGGAATTATAATGGTAACTTACAGCAATAGGGTAAATGAAAATACCTTGTATATAATTCATCATTTTTTTCTAAGTATATATTATTTATGAAAGGTAAACTATTTCATTGTGATTTTCATACCTGCACATAATGTAGTTTGGTAATACTCATCCCATTACCATTTCTTACACCCTTGCTCATTTCATCACCTTCCCCATCCCTAATAGTATGTTTAATTTTTGTGTTCATTTGTGTGTGTGTGTGTGTGTGTGTGTGTGTGTGTGTGTGTGTGCATGCGTGCGTGTTAGTTTGGATAAATCAAGAAATCGCTCCATTTCTTTTAGATTTACAACTTAATAGAGTAAAATATTCCTTTATTATAGTCAATATTTCTTTGGTGTTTGTTGTAATGTTTCTCTGCTTATTTATGATTATGTTAATTATGTTAATGTCTTTCTTTCTCTTTTGGTTAGTTAGGCCAAGGGTCTGTTGATCTGGTTTATCTTCTCAGAGAACTGGCTATTACATTCATTGATTCTTTGCATTGTTTTCTTTGTTTCTGTTTCATCAGTTTCTAGCTTTACTTTTATCATTTCTTGCCATCTACTGGTTTGGATTGTATATGCTTTTCCAACTTTCTTGAGTTGCATCATTAAGTCATTTATGTGTTCCTTTTCTGATTTTTTAATGCAGACATTAAGTGCTGTAAATGTCCCTCTAAGAACTGCTTTTCATGTGTCCCAGAAGTTCTGCTGCATTGTGTTTTCACTTTCATTTAGTTCCAAGAATATTTGTTTCTTCTTTTACTCATTCATCATTCAGGGTTAGCTGTTTAATCTCTGTGAGTTTATACTCTTATTAGAGATTTGTTTGCTGTTGATTTTAAGTTTTATTGGATAATGGTCAGATAGGATACATGGGATAATTAAAGTTTTTCTTAATTTGGTAAATGCTTTGTGTTTCAGCATGTAGTCAATTCTAGAGAAACTTTCATGTGCTGCTGAGTAGAATGTATATTCTGTTGTATTTGGGTAGAATATTATGTATACATATGTTAGGTCTATTTAAAGGAAAACATCACTTAATTCTGAGGTTTCTCTATTTTTTGTCCAGACTATCTCTCTATTAGAGAGAGTGGTGTATTGGGATCACTTACTATTATTGGGTTTGTGCTGATATACATATTTAACTTCATGAGTATGTTTCTAATGAAGTCAGATACACTAGAGTTTGGTGCAAATATATTAAGTATTGTAATATTTTTCTGATTAATTGATTCTTTGTTCATACTAAAAGGTTCTTCTTTGTCTCTTCTGGTTAGTTTTAGTTTGAATTTTTTTTTATTTTTGTCAGATATTAGGAAAGCAATTCCTGCCTGTTTCTTGATCCCATTTTATAATATTTTTTTTTATCTTTTCACTTTAACTTAGTGTCTGTCTTTAAAGATGAATTTTTTAAAAAGCATTCATTTTACCTAGCAATTATGGAAACTCAAATTACAACAATTTTGAGATTTTTATCTTACCAAGCAGAATGGCAAAGATCAACAAAACAACTGACAACAAATGCTAGAGAAGATGTGGGCAAAAATGAACCTTCATTAACTGTTGGAACTGGTCTAGCCACTCTGAAAATCAGTGTGGAGAACCCTAAAAAAGCTAAATATAACCATAACATATGATTCAGCTATACCATTCTTCAGCATATTCCCAAAGGACTCAGCATCCTATTCCACAGATACTTGCTTAGCAATGTTTGTTGCCATGTTTTTCACAATAGCCAGGAAATGAAAACAACCTAAATGTCTCTCAAAAGATGAATTGATAATTAAAATTGTTGCATATATACAATACAATAGTATTCATCTGTAAAGAAAAATGGAGTCATGAAACTTTCAGGTAAATGTATCATCTTAGCAAAGTTTATACTGAATAAGGGGACATGGAAAGACAAACATCATGTACTCTTTAATATCTGTGGTTCTTACTTCCAAATCTGCAGATGGAAGCAAAAACCATGAAGTAACCACAGAAACCAGTAAAATGTACAGGGACCAATAAAGCAGGGGGTGATTGGGAGGACAACAGTAACATACAATTATATAAATTTGGAAACAGAAAAATGAGAGAGGGCTTCAACTGGGGAGGGAGGTCAGCATTGAAGGCTGAGTGACAAACAATAAGTAATATCAGTGTTGTTTGATAAAGCCTCAAGGAATCCATATTCTATATTTACTTAAAATCACAACAATATATAAAAGTATACATGTATACATACATGCATACACACACATGCACACACACACACACACACACACACACACACACACACACACACACACACACACACACACACACATCTTAAAGGAAGTTAAGTCACTTGCATTGACAATGCTCACAAAAACCATAGACTAACAAAAAAAACCTCATTACCAGGCAGGAGAAACATCCTTTCAAGTGATTGGATGGTATACTCCAGCTGAATTCCACAAACAATTAAAACTATTGATGTAGCCCTTGGTTGCCTCTCAAGGACTGAGGGTGGGCCCTTGTTACTTAAGAGATCTCAAATTTAGAACACAGGACTCAGATAATTTGAGCTGGATCTGACATGAAAGCCTCTTCACTATAGTCTAGCTTCCACTGTTCCAGAATATAGATGCAAGCATTCAAGGGAGGGAAATAAACAGTCCTACCTAGTTGTAACACCTGTGAACCAAAACAATAACCAACATGGCAAAATATTCATAAAGTTGCAATAACTGGCACTCACATGTTGGTAGTAAACAATAGTTGTTTAATTGGACTTAAGATCCACTCAACAAGAGAGAAGTTATACTTGGTACTGGAATGCTAACCAGCTTTCCAAGCCTAGTGAGGTCATAGACCTTTAGAAAATAATCCACTACCACCACTTTACTAGACCAGAATAAATGCTTACTACATTCTAAATATTACCCCCATACTTACAGATAAGTGTAGCTACCACCCTTCATCAATAAAGCCTCTCTTCACAGCAAATGGAGACCATTACAGAAAAAAGCAGTAGACACAATGGAGATCCCAGCCCCAGTGGATACATCTATATTACAGTTCCTACTTCTCTGGACCAGGAACCATTGTAGAAGAGGGAGGCAGAATGACTGTAAAATCCAGAATACAAGGTAAGCTTCTGTGAAGCAGTTGTATCTAGAAATGGCTGCATGAATGGGACTGGAGCAATGCTAATATCAATGGACATGTTCAAATGAAAGGGAACATTTTGCAGGAGTCCACCCCTAGATAAAGAACTAATGACTGCTGAAAGGAGAATTAACCTCTCCCAATGATGAGCCCCACTGTTGGTTATCAATTGCAGAAAGGTCAGTCCTAAAAATAATCTTGTATACATAAACAACAAAAACTGACTCAACAGGTTGAATGAATATATATATATATATATATATGTATATATATATGTATACATATATATATACACATATACATACATACACTGCGTTACATGTATATAACAATAATCATAGAAAAAGAGGCTTTTAACTTGAGAGCTGACAGAGCCATGAGAATGTTGAGAAGAGCAGTTTCTGGGAGGGGCTAGAGGGATGAAGTAGAGGGGAGAAAATTGATGTAATTCTATTTCAGTTTTTAAAAAGAAAACAGTTAATCTTAAAACAGCACTGGTGTTTGTGTCTTAAACATTGGACTTTGCTATAAAAAGACCATTTAGAAGCTGATAGCAAGCCTGTAGGAATGATTATCAAATAGGACCAATTTCAGAATGTTTTTCCTTGATTCTTTTTATTTAACGTTTTCCAAAATGAGCCACAGAAAGATAAGTAGTCTGCTCTTATAATATTTGGAAATTCAAATTCTGAAATAAACTAAAGTCACTCTTTCACTTAAGTATATTATGTTTATCATCATATTTATATGTCTAATTATCTGTACATATACATAATAGAGAATCCTTACCAAACAATTTATTACTATTTCTGTTATGAGAACACTTCATAAAATTTCAGCACTGGAAAGAATCAAGTATCCTATCCTTAAAACTGTAAAGTTATTGGTATTCTCTGAGTCTTAATATATAGGTTGACAAACATGATAGTTGTAGAAATTTGGTCAGATAGCTTTCTGTAAAAAAAAGTAATTTTGTGGTAAAGTTCATTTAACAGTTAAGGCTCAGGCAACCTGTTATAATAATGAGCTTCCGAAGAAGTGGGGAATGGAGACAACTATAGAGACCTTAATATCTCTAGAGAATAAAATCTTACTCAACAGGACTACTAAAAGCAGCAGATCGAACGCCAAACTTAATTTCCACAAATTAGAAGCTGGTCAAGAAAATGCCTCTGGGATCTTCTCAAGTTAAAATAAACAAGAGAAGCTATCCTCTTCAGCAATAGTATATTGCCTAGAAACTCACTACAGTAAGTGTTCTGACATGACTCGTAACAAGTTACCTATATGGAGAAGCCCATACAGTATGATATAATTTCCTGCAATTTATCAAGGAAAAATGTGCATACAAAGAGCACATCATTCAATCACGTGGGTGAGAACACCCATGCATTATACACAGGCTCACTAACGATTTTTTAAAAATATCTGATTGATGTGGCAGCTTAGAAACCAATTGTATCCTTGTAGCTTCAAGTTGCAAAAATCAATTTTGTACTGATTTAACAGATTGCTTTGGTGTGGGAGAAACAGAGCAATCAATGGTGATGTCAGCAGCCTCTTTGTCATGCAGGCCTAAAGGAGTTGGCTCTAATCAGTCTGAAACAAGGAGCAGCCACTGCTGCCAATATTAGCAATGGATGTTCAGTTTCCTGGTGCTGAAACAATCACATATAAACAAAGGAAAGAAACCTAGAGTTTAAAAATAAAGTATATACACTGAAAACAGAAGAGATTTACAGCAGGAGCATGACTTATGTTTATATTGTTCAAATATCATAGAAAAGTGAGTTTGAATTGTTATGGCATCCTCAAAGGAAATGTCCGAGCTGATGGTAAAGTGCTAGAGGGATAGCAAATTTCAATGATGAGTCTTTGGAAGGATTGTATGTTTAAGGGGGACTTGCATGTGTAATAATTAGAATGGAAAACAGGAAGGAGAAAACTATTTTTATATCAGATCCTTGGCAAAATTCTCTCACTGTGTTTGTAACACACTAATAAATGGGAAAAAATAGGATTGTTTATCTACTCAGAAACTTGTCTATATTGAGATTACTTGGTATACTCTGTTTCTGAAGGTTTTGTAAGAATGAGCAATGTAAGTCTGTAATTGTGCAGGAATAAGAGAATTGGTCAGATCTTACTATACTTTTATTTTCTTCCCAAAGTGTAGCTTCACCACATTACACTGAATTTATAAAGAGTTTTTCTTCTGAGAATCCTAAGTCATGTCAAATTTAGGATCATACTTCACTTCCTATGAGGCATCTTCGGGATAGTTGTAAAAAGTAGAAGGAAGGAAAGACTTGATTATTTTTATAAACAGCGAGCTTATGCCATCCAACCCGGTAATCATAGGAAGCTTGTAAAAGATAGCTTGCAGTTTAACTCTTGTGCATATATCTCAGAAAAGTAAAGGGGTATTTCATTGAAAACACTCATATTTTCTTCATATCTTTTTCTCAGATAATTTGAAATTCGGCAGAGTAGCCAGAATAAGTAAACATCTTAAAAAGAACTTAGCACTGCTTTTTGTTGATGGTCAGCATCACTTTAATCTTATTTGACTATATGAGAGTTACACGAGTTCAAAAACCCACTAATTTTAAGTTCTAAACAGAAATTTAAAGCCCAATCAAATTTTATCTATTTAGAAACAATTAAATACCTATTACATGCAAGGCGGCATAATGAATATATTAAAGATGCCAGTCATGACTGCCTGTTTTAAGCAGCCCTTTCTCCAATTGTAGAGCTGAGACATGCAGGCCCACAAATAACAATGGAGCACGAGACTGCAGACAGATAGAAGCTATTAAAATCCTGCAGTAACTCTTTTATTTTTAAAAATCTGACTGAAATATGAACTAGCATGGTTAGCAGTAGAATTAGAAAAGAATAAGCAAATATGAAATCTGTTTCAGAAATAGACCTGGCAACTAATTTTACATGACGGTTAAGAAAAGAAAGTTAAAGATGACTTCCAAGTTCCCTGTTTGGGTTACTGGGAGAATTATATTGATAGAAATAAATAGTTCAAGAGGAGGAGTAGACTCATTAGAGGAATGGAGGCATTTTATTCAAAGTACGATAAACATCTAACAAAAATTATCTATGTATATAATCCTCCAAAGCAATGATCTTTAAATATTGTGTATTGTCCATAAACTTTGGGTGTGGGGTTCCCCAAATTAGCAAGCTTATTGTATTACTGTATCAATCTAATTATATAAACATATATGTACATACATGTATATGCATATATATAAGTATACATATATAGAGAAAGATATATGAAAGAATGACTTAAAAGTATCTAGAAATAGTATAATAGTTTCATTTCCACACTTCAATTTGACCTTTAAGAAATATTGATTTGTCTAACACGAATTAATTAATGATAAGAAATTCACATTACAGGAATTAGAATACTTTGCTATTATATGACTAAATGTATGTATATGTGTACATATTTATATTAAAATATCCAGTATTACCTTCTTGATAATGTCTTGACATCAGTTTGAAAGATAAGGGAATCTGAAAAACTTGTTTTTTTAAGACTGAATCTATTCTATCAATACATGCTTTTAAAATTTTCACTTGGTCTCTAATACAAACTTCCAGGAAGGAAGAAGATCAGTTGTGGAAGGGATAGGAGAAAGTGAGAGAATGTTTTTCCTCTTGTCCTCCTTCCCTCCTAACAGACCAACATTATATTCTCTCAACATCTCTGTCAGTGGTACTACTTGTGGGTAATTTTTTATTTAAATGTCACATTCTGAAACAAGAGTTCAATCAATTTGAATTTGAATTCTATTTCTGAGGATTGTTAGTATAGTGAAAGTACTCTAAAGACTGGGGCTATGTAATTTAACTTTGTTAACTCCAGATAACTTAAACTGGCCAGACGGAGACCATCTAATCTTCAATAAGGTAGCAAGGGTTCAGAGGCACGAGTCAGGCCAAACTAACCTCATTTCCTTTTTGCAAGTGTAAATAATCCTAGAAGATCATATGAATGCCTTATAGCTGGGATATCTTTAGTGAACAAAATACAATTTCCCTATTGTTAAGAGAGAGAAAACGTGGCTTGAGGAAATAGGAGTTACAATTAGGAGGCAAACCATTCTCACCTAATTGTTAGCAACAGTGGAAATTTATAAGATACTCTTCCTTTATTCACTTTGTGATCATGGTCACAACTGAAAACAGAAAAAGAATCCTTTTGAAATTATCAGATGACAAAACTGGAAAGGAAAGCAATCTGGTTGTTACTCATTTGAAAGGAACGGCAAATCTAACTAATATATATATATATATATATATATATATATATATATATATCATATATTTTTTAAGAAATGAAGACAAAATATACTAATTTAGTTTTTAAAAAACTATCTAAGGGGATACACAACTACATTTATAAGACATCATTGAAAATATTTTTGCTGACCAGGAACACAGCCTGACAAAACTGAAAAGTGGCTGCTCAAAACAAAATCCAAAAATGAAAACACATGTGGGGTTGTGGGTCAATTGATAAGACTGTTTACCTAGAACACACAAAGCCTCATCTATCATATCCAGTGCTACATAAGGCAGATGTGGTATCATTTGCTTATAATCTCAGCACTTGTGAAGAGGAAACAGGAGAATCAAGAGGTTAAGGCCAGACTGGCTACACAGCAATTTTGTGGCCAGCCAGGGCTATTTGCGACACTGTCTCCAAAAGGAAAAATGGAACAAACAAATAAATAAATAAAATAAATATATCACAACCACCAAGCAAATCAAAAAGTGAACATAATTTTAAACAAGGCTAATTTTAGTTTAAACACTACAGTATCCAGTCCCAGCTGCTACACCCTTCACAGTATTACTATACTAGGTGGGATGAAGGATTGTTGTTGGGCACACTTAAAAGAGAATATTGGCAAACTTGTAAGTAAAAGAAAGCATAAATGCTTATTTGATGAAGAGATTGCAGGCCAGAGGAAGAGAGTTGATCCTGTGCATAGGACACTGTTCGGAAATCTGCTTCTGAAATAATGAGCTTTCAAAAGTTTTAAAGTCTGTAACATATTGGCTATACTTTCCCATTTTGATGAAGCAAATATTAAATTATAAATTAATGCATTTGCTGTGTTCTTTGTTAACTGAATCATGAGACTTAAATGAGGTAACATAATGAAATTCCTACAATGTGTCCATCACTGATTGAACATGATGTACTTTTGGTGCTTTCAGGTACACTGCTTTTATGCCTTCATTTAGTTTTCAACAATAACAGCATATCTCAGGAACTAGATCTCAGGAACTAGAACCAAAGCTAGGGAAGCTTCCAAATTGCTTTTACTTTTGAGGCTGTGTCTTACTATGAAGTCCAGGTTTGTACTGAACTTTTGGTAATCTTCCTGCCTCAGTCTCCTGAGTGCTCATATTACAAGTATTGCCATTATGTCTGGGTCAAAAGCAATTTGCAATTTGCTTCACTCCAAATGAGCAAAACTACTACTGTATTTGTGTGTGGGTTAGAGGGCCATCTCACAAGTATGAAGCAGCAGGATTCAGATCAGGTAGAATCTTCTCTCAGACACCTATGCTCAGTAACTTGCTTGTCAAGAAGGTCATCCCTAACAGCTTGTAGAATTAAGGAAAATCATTCCTTGTCTGCACTTGTAAAGATTTGGGTTTGGGGCATAACAAGGTAAGTCTGAGAATGAGAGTAGTTGCTTATAGGCCAGCCTGATAGTGTACCCATGAAATAAAGGAATAACAAAGTTGTTCTTGGCTGCTTTTTCTTGAAGCAAAGGTAGGGATTGTTGCAGGAGAATAGGATATTATGTGTCTACACATACATGCCTCAGCCATTAAGAATTAGTTGGTGAACTGCTTTCCTCCATCTCTATGCCCCTCCCAAATTGCCTGAAAGTTCAGAACTATGGAAATCAGTCATACTTGTCTTATTTTAGCTAGTTGGCATGGAGGGGGAAAATGCTCAATTTATCAGAGTAGAACTTTACGAAAAGTGATTTGAGGTTATCTGCTCAATACCTGTCACTTAGTTTTTGAGCACCAAATCCTGATGCTGTCTAGAAACAGCAACCAGAGCACTGATGGCTGACTATAAAGAAATGTCAGCCTTGTGGTCCACACTAAGTATGAAACTCACTGTTTACTGCCAAAATTTTGCAGCAGAAATATCCATGAGTTTAGCGAGGCTACCAGTAAAAACAACAGAAATGGACATATTCTTATTTGAGAAATCAGTAAGTCAGGCTAGGGTAGCAGAGCAGTTGCCTGACTTGTGGAGGTCCTGGAGTTGATCCCCGGCACCAACTAAAAACACAAAGTACTAATTCTGTGTTGATAAAAAGGAGAAGCAGCTGGCTACTAAAGAAAGCAAATTTGAATTCTAAAAAGTTGTTCAGTTATACTGAGCCATATTAGCCTGGGTCCTCAGGAATAATCAGTGACAAGATAGTTTTTCACTAAGGTTTTCATGCCTGTTGTGAGAACACTAGAAAAGCTACTCACCACAGAGAAGCTGGCCCTTCACATTCATCCAGAGGCTGCCAGCCTGCTGCAGTTCGAGGGCACAGGACCAAGAAGCAGAAGCCCTGCTTTTGCAGTTCCACCTCTGCCACCTACTTGTTTTGTGACCTTGCAAGTTCCTTTACCTCTAACACTGGATTTAACCACCTTACAGAGGTGCTGGGAGAACCTAGAGAAATCACAGACCTGGACGCACTTTGCAAAGCATAGAGCACTGCAGAAGTGTGAGGGATGATTATCCAAACAGCTTTCATGCCAAGCCTTCTGGTATCACCCTGAAGGCCTCCTCAGCTTTGGCACAGATTTCTCAATTCCCTGGTTGCTCCCTCCAAGCCATATCTGGCTTGGGAGCAAGAGCCCTAACCCTCCCTTCTCTTGCCAGCTTCCTCCTTAATGGATGCAGCTGAATATAGTTATTCTTCATCAGCTCTAGGCTATCCTGGAGAGGCCCAGTTTTTCTCAGGAAAAGGTTCTGCCTTTTAACAAATACCAACAACTCTTCAGAAATAACCTATCAGGGATAGGTGTGAGACAGTGGATAAAAAAATTGGAGCAATCTTCAGCTTCGGGGAAGAAATAATCAATTTGAATGAGACTTGCTCAAGGAGCTCTAAGTGCTCAGAACCAGAATACATACATGTACACACGTGCGCACGCGAACACACACATATACACACACAGGCAAACACACATGTACACACATACAAATCCTTAATGATTTCACAGTCCACATACTACAGCAACCAGAAATCTTACCTGAATGCTGCTTTCTGCTTCTAAGCCTGTGCTGGCCACTCTGGCTGCCTTCTCTCTACCACCTGTGAAGATTCTAATTCAGTGCTGCCCATTTATACCCTTCTGGGAGTGGCAGGACTCCAGGAATCTCTGTCCTCACCAATCACAAGTGAGAACTCCTCAGTCTTTGGCCATGTCTAATTTAACCCTGTCTATGTAGACATTATATCAGTGTTGTCAGCTTCCTAACTGGGAGGCCGACTTGGCCTCAAAATTAAGGAACTGCTGTCTTCTGCCTGCTGTGGAGAAATTGTACCTGGTTTCCTTCGTTCTCACAGACAATTTGGTGTGCCAGTGAGGCAGAAAGAATATTCTGGTGAGCAAGTCTTACTCATAGGTAATATGCGGATAATAGGAAAGAAGAAATCAACTGCTGTGGCAGAAAGTGCTCAAGACACAAAGGGTAAAACTAAGGTCAGAGACTGGTTTACTTGTTAAAATGCAGAGAACAGGATATAGACAGAGTTAAAATAGCCAGTGGGCTTAATGCTTCCTTATCCAGTGGGCTTAATGCTTCCTTATCCAGGCTTGGCACAAAAGCACATACCAAAGCAGGGTCCTAACATGGAACCAGAACTTGGTAACTTGACATTCTAAGTGGCATAGACAGAAGTTGAGTCTGAAGATGAGACATGAGCAAAACTGAAGGCAAAAATCGAGCCTAAGGAGGAAGCCCTCAGCTCCAGTACATCCCCAAAGTACTGACAGGAGGGAAGCCATGTCTGAAATCCTTAAGCTAGAAAGTATCATTTTCAGCATGAAAATGCTAAGTTAAAGAAGGAAATAAAAACAGTACCAGAATTGGAGTTGCAGTATGCCAATATGGAGGACAACATGAAGTCTAACTAAATCTTTCTGAGTTGAATATCGAAATGTCTCAGTTCACATTCAGCCCTGGAGGTAGGAGTGGTGGGGAAATTCTCCTTTTCTCCTTTTATACTCTCTGCAGCTCTTTTATCTCTTAAAATTTATTCCAAACCCAGGCTTATTTGTTACAGAATGTACCCCAAGACCTAGATTTGCATGTCAAAAAAGAAGTCTGCTTTGGCTTTATTTCCTACAACATGCAAATAGTGGAACAAGATTAGAACTGCAGGGAAGAATAGTATTAACATGCTGCTTGTATGCTCTGCCCAAACTGATACCCAGCAGCAGTACCTGGGGACTATATAAGCTCTAAGGCATGTTTCTCATTCATAAAAAACAACTAGAAGCATCATTACTCACTATGAAAATGGAACAGATGAATGACACTGGCATAATAGAGCCCAGGTGGTAGCAAATATTGTGCCAAGCAAGGAATGAAGGTGTGAAATGGTGACCAGATGTTGAAGAAGACTGTGTAAAAGAATCAAAGGAAAAAAACTAAATCTGTTCTCAAGTGTCTCCATTAAAATAATAGTCACATGAAGTTTTCCCTGTAGGCTGACATGGTGCCTACTTAGCACAGACCCTGGCACATAGTAAGCACCTCAATAAATTGGGGCTAACTGAATGAATCATAAATTATACACTGAAACAGCTAGGCAAAACTTTCCTTTGATCACAGCTGGTGAAAGATACAAAGTTGTAGTAAAATTCTTCATATATTAAATCAATTACTTTAAGAAGCAATTTTACATTTCTGAAGCTTTATTATCTCCTATCATGGTTTAAAGGGCTAAGTTCTCTACAAGTATCTTAGATGCAATATGTATAACTAAGACTCACACTGAATCATGGGCAGTGGGAAAGAGGAAGTCAACCAATTGAAGGCAGAAAAGAATAACTTCTGAAACTGGAAGACAACTATCCTTCTCCTTGTTAATAGAATCATAAAAATTTTCTTTTTTGAAGAAGTGAGAGCTGAGAATAACAGAAAGGACTTAAGATCTCAGTAGTACAGTGCTTACCTTATATAGGTGTTGGTGAAGTTATTTTTAGTTATGTTTGAATTTGTTTTATGCACAGTTGGGTGAGAGGCTGTCTGGGAGTTCTGTATTGTTTGCAGGTGTTGGATTTCTGTGGGGGATGTTTAATTGTTTATGATCCACAAATGGTATCAGCAGAATGCCTAAGAATTTCTGAATCAATAAACACCTGAGCAGAGACACTCAGGGTTCCACCGTGAGTCTGGCACTTGTCTTGATGGTGGTTCCCTCTGATGAGGTCTGGCAAGGTTTGAGTCTATGAATGAATATGTCTCCTTATCTTCTTTGGTGACCCACTACAGCAACATACAACTACATATGGACAAGATGAATGAATAAATGAATAAATTACATACGATTTCTACTGTCAATCATTGCTATTATTTTGTTCAATTTAAGTTCTTCTTCAATTGATAGTATCCTAATACTGTGTCACATGAAAAGAAGACAGCAGGGTGAATGTACAGTCCCAAGTTAATGTATAGACTGGTTTTTGATGTAAACAAGGTCCAAAGAAGTACAAGTTGACAAAAAAAATCACAGATAAGCCAGCTGAATTAATACTAATCTGAGGGTAGCAGCTACTATTTTTGTTTGATTATAACCTATTTTCAGGGTGTAGTTGTACTCGTATAAATCACAGCTACAAGAAATTAAGAAAACTCTAGGTGAGAGCCAAGGAGTTGTCTCAGTGAGTAAGAGCACTTGCCAATCAAGCCATAAGACCCAAGTTCAATCCTGGGACCCACATGTTGGAAGAAGAGAACTGACTCTTGCAAGTTATTCTCTGACCTGTATACATAAAATAAATAAATATATGTAATACCCAAGTTTAAAAGAGAATACTGTAGTGAACTTGGTCATTACTGGAGAGCCAGGGATAAAAAAGATAGACTCAGTCTTACTTTGTTCATCAGCTTCTTAATTTGCAAATGAAACAGTCATTACTTGGAAGTCTTCTCCAGAATCTCAATGCCAAATTTTGGGACCTATATTCTTGCTTATTTCCCCAAGTTTTCTTTCCCCAAGTTCCCCAAGTCTTCTCCATTCTAAAGTTTCTCCACAGGGCTGTTTTACCGAGTTTCTACCCTTTTTGTCCAACTCCCTAACCACTTTTCCTTTTCTTTCCTTGGCTCTCTGGAATATGTTGACATCATTGAGCTACTGAAAACCATTGTCTCTAAAGTTATTTTAAACCTGAATATATTAGGACGCACTTGGGTCATCATTCATTTGTAATCCCACAAGTACCAAAGTTGACAAGAAAAACTGAAGATAAATGAAACCAGCTTAAAATGTTGAGAAAAATACCTACCTACTTATGTACTATTGTTTTCTAATTTAAAAGGTATATTATCTTATTCTAATTATGAAATTTAGATATTTGGTAATTTTTACATGTTTTTCCATTTTATGAAGAAATATCTATTCTCAGATTACACTACATATTAATATTAAACATCATGCTTGTATTTAAGAAGACTTGAATGTCTCCTAAAGAGAGGAAATATCACTAAACCATATGTTTTAGTATAAATTCTAATATCTAATGTGTCATTTTATTTTGGTATAGCCTTGAATAAGTGATTCCTCTTCCTCAGCACATGAACAGTAATAGTAAATATGTATTATTTGCTATATGCTACATAGGGAATACTTTAGGTAGCATATCCTACTTAATATTTATAATACTGTTACACAGGAAAAAACTATTATAATCATCATATTATAGATTTTAAAGTTTAAAGACGTTGAAAAGTTGTTCAATGTTGAGAATTGAAGTTCAAGCAGCTAATCAGTGTCAGGTCTAGGATTCAAGTCTTTCTGACTCCAGAGTTCACAGTTTATAGCATTTTATTGAATCTTATTTTCCTCATTCATAAAAAGAAAGAGTTTGTTAGGGGGATCCTTAGGGTCTCTTCATCTCGAACAGATTAGGAGTTTAATACCAAGTAATACTGTGATCTCAGATATTGCGTGAGACAGCAATAAGAGCAAAATTCTTGGAATAATCCTTTTCCTTTATATACATGGAGATGCCTTGCCAAATTATGTCTTTCTTAATTATTTTGGGAAGAAGGAAAAATGTATAGCACCAACAAGATTCTGAGTTACATTGTCAAGTAAGGAAATGTCTAGCATTTCAAATAGGAAAGTAAAAATCTGAGAGAAATACTCAGTTTTTCCATTAACAAATCTATGTTTCGCAGGAAGAAATAGACATTCCCTTCTAAAAACAGAAAAGAAAATCCTTGGACCTATTGGTAAACCAATAACAATGAAGCAAAAAGCCTCTGAAGTTGCTGAGGAGAATTCAGAGACGTTTGGCTTGCAAAGAGGAAAGCCTTAGTATATTAATTTCAATGTCATAAGTAAGGAATTACTACCAGGGAGTAATATTCCAGAAGAGAAGTACATGCTTCTCTTTGACATACCAAAAGGGCATGGAGCACTAGTGAGGCCAAGAGTTATTCTGGGAGTTATTCTCCCTCCACATTCTCTTCCTTTAAGATCTTGCCCACTGCCATAGCTTCAACTATCATATCTATGTGGATGACTCCCAAATCTATATATGAAATCCTATCCTATCACACTAGCTCCAAATCTGTATCTCAGCTGCCTCTTGGACAATCCCACACCAATGTTTTGACGCCACTTCAAACCCCTGAAATGCCAAACCCGATTCATTTATCTTTTGCTCAAAGCCGGTTTCTGATAACTTGAGGAAAGCACTTCACAATCCATAAGGACAAGTAAAAATATGAAGTACTACTGTTTCTGTTTGTCTGCTATGGTTTCTGGAAACAGGGTCTTTTTGTGTAGCCCAGACTAGCCTGCAGCTTTCACTCTCCTGTGGCTGCTTCCTGAATGATGGAATGAGTACTCTGCTACAATTCATGGATTGATTATTATTCTTAGTAACTGTCAATGACAACATCATTGTTGTAGGAATCTAAGCATTAGAGACTTCAGAGTACTTGGCCAAGTCCAGGCACTTAAGTTAAATCTAGTAGTCTTACTTTGTGAGATCTTTACATTTTCAACATCATCAATTACCTTCATACTGATGGATCTTCAATCTTTATTTCTCCTCTTACTTCAATGAATGAACATTTGTAAATCACTTGGCACATAGTAATAAAAAACTTTTAGATTAAACCAAGCATGATAGCACATACCTGTGATTCCAATCGGAAAGTCAAGGTTAGCCTGAATTTATTGAGACCCTCTCTCAAAAAAAAATCAGATGTACTTTCAAGTACCAGACATCTCTACCTAGATGATTTTCTGGCACCTTAGTCTCCAAATGTCCCGAATTAAATGAGTTTCCTTTGCTAAATCAGCTTTTTCTGATATTTCAATACTAATTATTAAATACTACAGTATATTCAGTCACTTTAGAAAAAAAAATCTAAAGATAAGTGTGGAAATGGAGCTCAGTGGTAGAGTGTACATTCACAATACCCTGGGTTTATTTAATAGCAACAAAGTCAATGATGATGATGATGATAACAACAATAATAATAAAACCATAAAAGTGTGTTGCCTCTGAATTCCCTTTTCTTGGTACCTACATCTAGTATCCTTTGAGCCACCAACCTAAAAAAAAAAAAAACGCATTTTACTCAAACATACCTAGATTTAAATTTGGTTTGACAAGTTACTGTCTGCTCTTGGACAAGTTTTTAAACTTTTTTGAGCCATGATTTCTTCCTTTGTAAAATAGTGATGACATACTTATTTCATGAGGTTGTTTTCTGAAATAAATGGAATTATGGTGTGTATTGTTCTGATAACAAAGTAACTCGCAGAAATGTATTCCCTCTCCTCATCTCACAATTGGGTTACAAATAGCTTCTTTTCTCTATTTCATTTATCTCTGCCATAGTCTGTATTTCATTTCTTCTACTGGCTTTAAGTTTACTATGGTCTCCTTTAAGTTCTATAAGGCGTACACTTAGGCTGTTGATTTGAGATCGCTTTCTTTTCTTTTTTTCTTTTTTTGTATAGGGCCTCACTGTACTACCCAAGCTGGTGTCAAACTCTGCAATTTGTGACCCTCCAAAGTAGCTGAGTGAATAGGTATGAGACACTGTATTAACTCCTTTCTTAATTTTGTAATATAGAAATTTATAAGAAACAAATTTCCTTCTAAATACTGTTGCCACCACATTTTACACACTTGAAATGAAATGATATTAAATATTTTTAAAATTTCCCTAGTGATTTATTCTTTGACCTGTGAGCTATTTTTTAAATGTTTGCTTTGTAATTGTGAATTGTTTCATATCCATGTATTTGTGAATTTTATGTTTAGTCTTAAGTTTGTTTTGACTGATATTAGTGTAAATAGCTGTTCTCATTACTGAATGCATGAAATAACTTTAATTTTTTTTCACTTTCAATCTACTTGTGTCTTTAGGTCTAAAGTAAGTATCTTAACTAGATATAAGGATACACACATGCAATACCAGCATTCAGAAAGCAGAAACAAGGCAATTGCCATCAGCTTAGACTAGCCTGTTATACAGAGTGAGCTTCAGGCAAGCCAGGGCTACAGAGTGAAACCTTGTCTCCAAAAGAGTATTTTGTAGGCAGCATATAGATGGATCACACGGTTTTGCCTTCATGCCAATGTCTATCTTTTAATTGTTCAATCCATTTACGGATAAATGTTCATTAATATTTAGAGACGTCTGCCATTTTTCTGTTTTTAAAACATATTTTAATATATTCTTTAAGAAGGTCATACCTGTATGCAATGTATTTTGACTATATCTACCCCACATCCTTACTTCCAACTCCTCCTCAATGCCTCCAGTTATGACTCCCTCCTAACTTCATGTCCTGTTTTTTATAATCCTCTAAGTCCAATTAGTGCTGCCCATATGTAAACAGGTTTAGGGGAATTCTAGAGCATAGACAAACTGGGGGGGTGGCGGACACATTCTGAAAAAAAACTAAACATTTCCGTCCCCTTTATTTATGCCGGTGTGTGTGTGTGTGTGTGTGTGTGTGTGTGTGTGTGTGTGTGTGTGAGTGTTCCTTAGTTCTTCCACTATTATATTTTGTCTTTGATTAATATTTTCTGGAGTACTCATTTGATTTCCTCTACATTTTCTTTTTTGTATATGTTACAGTTATTTTAGTAGTTATCATGGGGATTATAATTTAACATATTAAATTTATAATAAACTAGTTTGAATTGATACCAAATTAACTTTGAAAACTGAACATTAGCAATGCTCTATTCCAGCTCCAGCCCCTGTCCAGCTCTACATCCTTTTTTCCTTTACATGGATTTAACAATTGTATATATTTAATTATTGTAGGCATACTCTTTAACCTTGACTGTGATTCCTACTTGCATGTATCTTTAAATTGCATATGAAACAAATACAGGACTTACAAACAAAAATATAATAATTCTAACTCTTATGCTTACCTGTATAATTAAATTTATCAGAGATCTCTATTTCTTTGTACAACTTTAACTTATATGTTGTTTCTTTGCATTTCAGTGTAAAACATTCCCTTTGCCACTTCCCATAGGGGACTATATACGCAGCTACCACCCTCTATTGTCCCTGGCTTTCACTTATCTTGGGATGCCTTATATCTGTTTCACTTTTGAAAGACAGTTTTCCAAGCTTATTATTTTCAGTTGACATATGAGTCACCAATGCCATTCCCAGGTATATAACCGAAGGAACTGAAAGCAATGTTTTCAGCAGAAATCTTCATAATACTAGAGAAAGAAATTAAGGAAAAATAACATTTGAATAGTCATAAACTAGAAAGAATAAGGATCTCAAAAATTCATAAAATTAATTAAATAGAAGAAAATTTGATGGTGATTACAGTGGTACAGAGAACAAAGAAATATGATTAAAGAGAAAATAATGCAGGGTAATAACAAAGATGATTTAGTAAGCATACTGTAAAAGAGAATAACATCTACAAATGGAGTAAAGCATTAGAAAAATCTAACAATCAAAATTCCTAAACTAATGCAATAATTTGATTTATAAATATAAAAGCTACACTCTGTATTTCAAGCAAATTTGATGTAATAATGGAAATAGTCGTATCCTAGTCACATCATTAAATGTTAAAGAAGACAGCCCAAACCAGAAAGTAAGTCATGTGCACAAAACAAAAACTGGCTGATATCAGAGTTGTTATGTCCTTTTAGATACAGGTAATATCAGAAGGCAATGGGAAGGTATCTATAAAATGATAAAGCAGAGTGAATCAAAAGTACTAGCTGAGTTGTCTGATGATGTAAGTTTCAATATTATTAGTAGCTGTCATGTAGTGTGTGTGTGACTGTTTATGATGTGTGTGTGTGTGTGTGTGTGTGTGTGTGTGTGTGTGTGTGTGAGAATGTGCGCTATAGTGGGCATGGCTGAAGGTGAAAGGACAACTTGTGGAGTTCTGTCTTTCCAGGAATGGAAATCATGTTGTACAGGTTTGTGCCATCATTCCTTCCTTTTTTTATTTATTGTTTTGTTGTTTTCATTGTTTTTTGTTTGGTTGTTTGTGAGAGAGTCTTGCTATGTGACCTGGGCTGGCCTCAAATTTACTGTCCTCCTTTCTCAATTTACTAACTACTGGGGTTATAGATGTAAGTCCCTACACTTGATTTAATAGGCATTCTAAAGCATGAAAATAACTTAGAATGCATAACAACCATGAGTCCTCCTGTGGTGGTGGTGGTGGTGGGCAAGATACAATAATTACTGAATGATGAAACATGTCATTAGAATAGTGAATAATGAATGACTGACCAACAAAAAAGCATGTGCCAACTATAAGGAAAGGATTGGTGGTGAATAGTTAATCTACTTAAGCATAGCCTCAAGAATAAACTGTAGGGTTTATGGTTACTCAGTAGGCTACAAATGTAACATAACCAGATAAAATTATAAATGATATGTATTGTAATTACTTGTACATTTATTATATACACACAAGTAAGTGTGCAAATAGCACACAACCATAAAATTGTAGACAAAAGTACAAGAAATACAACAGTATTAGTTTCCTCATCTTTTATATAAGGGCATCAAGATATATTATATAAAACTGAAGCAAAAATTAGTAATTAATGATCATGAAATCTATTTTTAATGCTATGTTTTTATATGGCTATTCAACAGACATTCTTCATGTCCCCAATTACTGTATGATTATTATGAAGGACAGCAATGCCCACTTATAAGCAAAGGAAGAAAGTGTATCAGAGGACTAGAGGTAAAAGCTGTAAAATTCCAATTAAAGATCAGCCATAAACTACCAAAATCTATTACTACACAGTAGATCCTAAAATGTTATACCATCACCAGGACCTAGAAATCAGAGTTAGATATTAAAAATCAGATTCCTAGAGTCTTATGTGCATTAACCAAATAAATAAATCACTTTTAATAGCACCAAATTATATTAAGGTGAATTCAGAATTCCTTACTGCATCAAAGAATAGAAAGAATGCAATTTTAAGAGAATTAAGAGGAGAATGATTAAGGAATAGTTACAGATAAATTCTAAGGCAGGGGTAAAAACTGAATGAGGGCAGATGACCAAAGATAGACAGACAAGGTATATCTTCACAGGGCAAAGTTCTCCTTGGAATCTTCCAGAGCAGTAAACTATGAGGTAAGTCCTGGTTCTACTTCAACTTTACTAGCTACGTGACTTTGGACATACCATTTAACTCTAGAGGCCTCTACTTTCTGAGCACTATGGATATTCTTGATCCTTTTTACATTGTTGAGGCTCTGATCCCTAGGATTCCTCTCTTCTAGGGCAAGATGCATGCAGAATAAAGCTTCCTAACTAAGATTACTAGACATTTTCATTCACAGTCTTTGGCAAGGGTATGAAACTGGCAAGGCTTGTGATTAAAACCCTTAAAATCTCCTGATTCCAGTGGAAAATCTTCAACTTTCTTTGTTGAATGGACACTCCTCATTCTGCTGCTTGCCTCAGCTCCTCCTCTAATCTTCCACCAGATAACCTAAAGCCCTTCAAAGATTGGCTGATAATAGAGTAAATGCTGAAGGTGGGGTAGAGATTAGAGAAGCATTTATGGGGAGGAGAGGTCTTAACCTAGTGGGGTTATGTGGGCAAAGGGAAGAGTCCAGTTTGCTGGACACACAGGTTAGATTTCTGAAAGAAAAGCTTTGGTAAGTTTAGATTAGGAGCAAACTGTGGGGACTTTGTTCCACCGGGCTGATGCTTTTAAAATTAACTTGTTTGACAATGAGGAGGTTTTGTAAGTTTTGTTCAGGGGGTGATATGAACAGAATGAAGGGCTGCTCTCTGCAAGCTCCAGTTAAAATGTAAATTGTGCTCCCAGGAGGGTAATGCTTTAGTTTATTAACACCAACACCTTAGAGAGATTCAGTATCATGGACCAAGGTGCCTTAAAAGGGACTGGGTCACAGTCACCGGGAAAAGTAATATTGATTATGAAGGAAAAAAGAGCAAAAACAACGTTGAGAACAACATGTATGCTGGAAGGGGGTCCCTGAACTAAGGGAAGGCAGGAGAACAGCTCCGTGCCTAAGGTAGGAGGACAAGAACCTCTCGTTTGGTGTCAGACTCATGTTTGAGAAACAAATATATAATGCATTATAGATCATTAGCCTCATCTTTCTCATAGCCTCCTTTGAAACATCTAAAATAAAGATAATGACAATGAAGGTCAAATAAGGCAGCAGGTATTATAGTATTTTTTCAAGTGACAAAATGCTGGAATAGCAAGTGATATAGCTTTCTTTTCTAGCAAATAGTACCTAGTAGAGTTGGGCACTTTGTATATGTACTAAAGTTTAAATTTGTTACTGTATTTAACATATTTTATAAGGACTATATACAGCTGAAAAATCTCTTAAATAACAAGAACGAAATAAGAAAAAAAAACAGTTGATGGTGAATCTAACTTAGATTTCAGAAGATATAAGGATGTTTAAGAGAATGAACAATTATTTACCTTTACTTTTGCAATAGCTTCTGAAAGATATATGGGTGCACTTCTAATATCCAATTTTTGCTTTAGCCTATCACTACTGCATAATTAAATATGGGCTCAGAGTACTGTTCTGTGCTATTTAACTTTAAATATGTGATCCAGTATCATTTCTTATTAAAATAATTTATTGTCTTTAGTTTTTAATATAAGAAGTGGTAAATTATTTTGCTCAAAAACTTTATATCAAGAATTACCAGATTCACTATTCCTAGTTGTATTTTTACTGAATCTATGTGATCATTCAAGAATTTTGTCTAAATTTAATGAGGATAAAATAAAGTCCCCAAATTTAAAACTATAGTCTAATTTCAAGTCACAATCTAATAGGGCTTATTGGACATTGTAAAGTGCCCTGAAGGTGACTTGTGCTGCAGTGGGTTTGTAATGATTTTGTTCTTCAGCCTCCTCCTGGTTGTCTGTTTCCTTAAATATAGCTCAACCTGTTTGGGCACTCCTAACTTTATCAAATGTCCTCAAATTGATGTAAATCAATGAAAATACATAGAAGTAAAGGAAGAAATGAGATTGACCAATGGAAAACTCAGTTCTCAGAAAAGCAAGTAATACATTTGGAACTTGTAAACCTCAGTTCTAGTCCTACTTAGATACTTACTGCTTTTGCTAAGTCACTTTCCTCTTATGAGTCACATTTCTCTCTATGCAAAATAAATCACTATAGTAGATTATAGGGAAGACATCTTTTACCTCTATCAGTTGAATTTCCATGTGTAAGACTATATGATAAAATTTTGTCCATTGCCCATAGTGAGTGATGCCAAAAGGCACACAAGTATATAGGTAAAATTTCATTGCTTTGTGTAGAACTCCTGTTAAAATAATGCAGAAGAAAGGCTACTTGGCTAGGCACTCACTTTGGTGGGTTGGGACTTTTAGATAGTATACTCAGCCTTTTAATACATTTAGTATTTAAGTCTATGACAACCCACACAGCAAGCCACACATGATGGCACATGCTTATGATCCAAACACCAAGGAAGATGAGGATGGAAGATCTTGAATTCCATGCCAGCCTGGGCTATACGTTGAGACAAAGTATGTAAAGAAAATGTAACTCTGCGATCAGTGTCATAGGAGTTGCTGGATGGTATATTATAATGCATTTCCCAGAACTCCATTTTAGATCTCCTGAATAAGAAACTCTTGCAAAGGCAGAGACTGAGAATTTGTACATTAACGAGCTCCTTAGCTCAGTTCTAATGCTTTGACTACAATGCAGTATTTGCTGCAGGAGCGTGAGTGTGGAGGTATTTATTCAGGGTACTCAATATTTGAAAACAAACACCGTGCTTGCACAACATATCAAAAAAATGTGTAAGTTACAGCTGGACTTGATAACATACACCTATAATCTAGTGCTTGTGAGGCAGTGGCAGGAGGATTTATGCAAGCTCATCTAGAACTACATATCAAGCTCCTGTCTTGAAATACAAAAACAAAATTAAAAAAAAACACAGTAAGATTAAAACAAGATGTAAGATTATCCGGGAATTGGCCTGAGAGTATCTCAGTTGGTAGAGTGTTTTCTCAGAACGGACAAGGTCCTAAGTCTGACTCCAGCACTGAGGAAGAAAAAGAAAGTTTGTACAGAGAAGGAACATGAAATTTTAAATTTTAGACAAATAAAAAAAATCCTGTAGTAACATTTCCAAGACTATCCCCACTTCATCTGCTTGGATCCCACACTACATGAACACTGAAGTCTCCTATATAAGTGCTATATTTGCAAATAACCTGTACATATCACCCCATATACTTGAAAACATTTCTAGACTGCTTAAATGTATACTACAGTGGAAATTCTCTATGCATGGTTATTATACTAAATTGTTCAGAAAACAATGACAAGAAAATAGTTCATACATGTTCAGTACAGATCAAAATACATTTTCAATGAGCAATCAGTTTAATCCAATGATTCAGAACCCGTAGATGAAGGGAATAGAATCTACTCATTGTAATTCCTAGAAGAAAGTACCATAACTCTGCCTTAAGAAAGTGTCGGACTCTCCCTTTGAAAAGTGGGATTCCCTGAGAGTCTTTCAAAGCCAACCTGTAGGCAGCTTCTCTGTGCTTGAAGTGCCTGTAGAAGAAAGAGTAGGGAGGAAACAGGAGAAAAAGAAAAAGAAATCTGAGAGAGAGAAATTATAGAGAAAGGCAAAACTAAGTCATGTAAAGTACAAATTAGTGGCTTTGAGAGATTAAATAAAGCTGAAAACGATTGAAAAAAAAGATACTTTTTGAAAAAAAGTAATTTGTCATATAAAAGGAAAAGTATAGTTTAACTTGGTGTCTAACCTGCAACAGGATCCACTGGAGGTCTTGGTGCTCATACAAATGACTCTCTTCACGAAGTGCAGAGCCTGTTTAAGGGACGCTTTCGTTTTAGAATGCTTTTAAAGAGGTGGTGCTTAAAAAAAAAAAGCATCTGAAGCCTTTTGCATATATCTATATACTAATTTACCAGACAGACAAATCCCTCTGGGTGACGGTGTTAGCCCAAGGTACAATGAAGAGCTCTATCTTGTGACTTTAGGACAAAGGGACATCCCTCCCAGAATTATACTCCTTACTAGGTTATCTAAAATTCCCAGTCTCTGTTAAAATGCAAATATCATTCCTGGAAGCAGTAACACATTAACCAGTTCACACCATTAACATTAAATAGTTTCCCAGATGAGTTTTAGCAGGTTTTCTTCCAACAAGGTTCTAAGAGATGGAATAAATCCGAGGAAGTTTGGGTTTTTATTTGGAAAGAAGGAAACTAGGAGGAGAGAAAAAAGCTAAGAACAAGATCCTTCCAGAAGGAAGGCCTTGAGCCTTCCATCTGGGTTTGTGGAAAGTATTGGCAAAAGGAACAAGGAATGAAAGATGCTTGAGGACAGGAAGATAAGGTAGAAGAAGAAAAATCATGTGAAGACCAATTTCTTTAATAACTGGGTTTGAGTTCTCCAGAGCTCATTATTTTCATTGATAAGATAAGGGAGACTGATGAGATAATATCAGAGCTCCTTTGGGGGCTTAGGTTCTAGAACTTTTTTGCTTCACAATTTTTTGCTTCCAATGAAGGACCTTTAACTACTTGGAAAGTTAAATTCCTAGGACCTTGGCAGGTAAAAAGCACTGTGATTAGAAATGTGAGACAAAGAAAAGACTTAGGTAGTAACTTGCTGCCTGTACTCACTGTTGATAAAATTCAAATAAATCACCCACTGGTTTGGAATTAGTAAAGAAACTGTATTCTCACAGAGTCCAGATGCCTGTATATAGGGACAAATAACTAGAAAGAATGTATACAATTTTTTAGTTCCAACTTTTTATCTTTCAGCAAATGGGACTGGTGAGCCAGCAGTCAAGGAAAGGAAGAATTCACAAATCATCAGTCTAATGATGTTACCAAAATCCATTAAACTCACAAAGAAATTTCTTGGTCATTATATAAGAGTCATCTCGCAACAAATAATGCCACCTTAAGATATATACATATATATACATATATAGGTATATGCAATAAATTATTAAAAATATAATATATGTATAGAAAAAGTGTATTAGAATAAATATATGAGATACTATAAGAGCTTCTTCAGAGGCTTATATTGTGATTAGAAATGTTAAACAAAGTAAAGAATTAAGCAATGATAATAATAATATGCAGTTAGTAGTATATAATAAAATTCTTTAACCCTTTTAGTTATTTATGTGAAAGAAAGTGTCTTTAATCTCTGTTGGTACCTTTGCTGAGTTCATGGGAAATAAGTAGAAGTTTAATACTTTTAATTCTCTAATTCAAAATGGAGGGTAAACAAAACATCAGTTTTCAATAAACGGAAAAAATTTCCTACAAAGTTGAGTTATTTAGCCCTACAGATAGGGTAGTTCTATAAGCAATTTAGCCCAACCATTTTATTAAACATCAAAAGGTGAACGAGATACAAAATAGGTTTCTTGGTTCCCTCAGGGACAGTTGCAGGTATGGGTGTAAACACCCAAACTATCACTTCTTAGGCAAATGATGTAAAATTAGTTATTAAACATTCTTAAGCCTTGCTTTTTTTCTCATTTATAAGAATTTCTGATACTTGTAGGATCATAAAGAATCTCTAATTCATATATCGAGAACCAGTATAACAACAAAATATTTAAGGAAGATGTTTTAGATACCTCCATGAGTGAGTATGGAGTTAGCATTACAGAAGAAGATAATTAAGAAGTGTAAAGAATGTAGAAAGCACACACTTTAGAGCAAAATTATAACTGTGTTCTTTTCTTGACTACAGCTAGTATTCTCTCCTCCAGTCTTTTTTTTAATTAAAACTTTTTTTTAATTACAGTGCCAGATATTATTGGAGATCTTGTACATGCTAGGAAAGTACTCTGAGTTCTGGCTGGGCAGTGCCCCTAGTCCTTAGTGATGGTAATTCTACCTCCTTCTGAGCACTTTAGTAGAGTAAAGCATAAGAGTGAAATGAAACTACAAGTAAGAGAGAGGGAAAACTCTCTGTGCACCTCAACTACATAAACCATTACTTGGGCAGGGGGTCTTACTTGGGTGCAATTCTCTCTGGGGTTCTTGTATTCTATATGATAATTTTACTTACCGTCTTTACATTAAATATCCACTCCTAGGTAGGTTCCTAAAGTTAACTGTTTTTCTTTTTTGAAAGACAATCTTTTTAGATTATTTTTTAAATCACACTGTAGCTCAGGGTGGCCTGGAACTCACTGTACCCTAGGCTGGCATTGAACTCATGACCACCCTCCTGTCTCAGAATCCTGAATGCTGGGATTACAGGTATAAACTACTAAGCTCCCTTTAATTTACAGAGGTGTCAGTGATTAAAACAAGGAACCTCTCTACTCCTTTCAAATGATACCATTCTGGCATTTGCCTACAGGTAATCTTTACTCACAAAATAAATTAACCCGGTATACAGAAGGACATGAGTATAATGTTTTCTCATTTAACATTTTCCCAAAGGTTTGACTACATATTTAATTAAACTCAAGGCATCAAAAAGTGAAGATTCAGCTTCTATTTCCTCTAAGGGAAACAGTGACCATTTTAAATAGTGTTTGTGTATTAAGAGGCAAGGTGGCTTACATTCAACCATTTCATTTGTTTTCAAATTGCTTCCATTGAAATGGAACTCTGAACATAACAAAATATATCAGTGATTTTCATTTCCCCCAGTCGTTGGTATGAAGTGTGAGTCACTGTGTTCAAATTGCTATTTTGCTAGGCAACTCCAGCCTGCCTGCTTCTTTCTTATTGCTTTAGTCATTCCGGCAAGGTGTGACTTCCCCTGAGACTTGGGAATTGCAGTTCCTGTTGTTACTGACATAGTTGCCAGATGGATTTGTATAGCCAAGATTTTCACTGTTCTGATTCAGGCCACAGTGACAACAAACCTGGCCAATGGAATGCTTATTTCAAGTAATAGGCTTTGAGATTATGAAGGAGTGTCAATATCTGTTAACTTGTCACCACTCTCCCAAAAGGAGTTTAGATTTTGCGCCTGAACAGAGAACTGAGAATAGCAGTAAACCTTTTCCTTCTATGGATTTATCTCTGGCCTTGTCAATGATCTGAAAGGAAGCTAACAATTTTAACTTGAAAAAAAAATTAAAGGACTTAAAAATCTACTTAGGTTCTGACGGCTTTTCAAAACTGTACAAAAAGAGAGGGAGGTTCCCATATGATATGATTTCAAGGTACAGTGGAAAACCACTGTTGGTGGTTTTTTTTACTCCTTTAGTAAATTGCTAGTGGCCCAGTATCTGTCATTTAACAATCCCTCCATTTAATCAACACTTGTGTCTCTGTGCAGGCACTAGCAGCAGATGACACAGAAGATAATAGGGTGGAGGGGGAATTAAAAAACAGACATCGCCAAAGGAAGAAAAGTTCAGAAAGGAGAGATATGCCATCAACAGATACCTCCTACCCTTATATTAAGTGACTTTATAAGATAACAGATTTGCTTTCTGGGTGATGAGTCATTTAGCCCAGTTGTAGAGTCCTTGCATACCATCTGTGTGGCCAAGAATTTAAAGCACAGCCCTACAAAAAACATTTTTTGCTTTCTAAATCTTTGCTTTCTACTTAATAGACAATGGATTTCTTCAGGTTGAACACAAGCAATTTTCTATAAAATAAAAAACATTAACAGTATAAGTATGCTCAATAAAAAATCAAAAATTAATAGTGATATATTTGAAATGCTGTTGAAGCCAGCTCACATGGCTGAGTGAAGTTTTACTACTTTTTTTCAACCAGAAGATCTTCAAAATAATTTCCTTTTTAGTTAATCCATTTGAGAAAATGTTTATATTATGGGAGAAATCAATTACGGATTTTTTGCAGTGTTAGGTCGCAAACAAAGGACCATACACATATTAGGAAAATGTTACGTTGCTGAGCTAAATCCATTAATTAGTGAATTTTGGATGGAAATGATATACATAGGAAATTAAGCAAGCAGTTCTAACTCCTAGTGTATTGGGCATATTTGTTTAAAGAGACTAAGATGTTGATTTTGACAAATTCCCTCCACGTGGCCCTGGATGGTCTGAAACTCACAGACCATGTGGCCTTGAATTTTTGTCAGGCCTCCTCCTTCTGCCTCTATCTCTCAAGTCCTAGGATTACATGCAAGTTCTTTCACTTCCGGCATAAGAATTTTTTTTGTTGTTGTTGTTGAGACAGGTTTCAATATGTAGCCCAGGCTGGATCTAAACTCTTGCTAATGCTTTTTCCTACTTTAATATCCAAGTCCTGGGACTAGGAACTAAAAAATTAATACTGAGGTAGACACGCAAGCACATGCCTAGAATTCCAGCACTTGTGAGGTGGAGGGAGGAAGATTAATTCTAGGCCAGCCTCTGCTACATGATATCCTACGTCAAAATCAACAATAAAATAAACTAACATTGGCGTTCAATTCAAATTTCACCAGCTTTCTGAATTCACAAGAAGACAATGTAGGGGAGATCTTTGCTCTCTCATTTTACCTCTATTACAATCAATGTAATGGCAAGGCCGAGAATAAATAATTATAACAATAGCAGTAATAAATAACAAGACAACACAATATTACCTGTAGAAAGCACTATGCTAAATGCACTGCCGGTTTGTCACATTTACTCTTCACAGCAACCTCCCAGTAGTCAAAAATTGCAAATGTTTCTTTCCATTTGGAAGATAAGGAAAGTGGAGCAAAGAGGTAAGTGCTATGGAGCTGGAATGCAGGTCACTCTGGCTCCAGGGTTAACACTTAACCACTGAGTTAAACTGCCTTAACACAGCGTAGCATATTGGTGAGATTTTTTTTAAACGTGTACAGATGGTAACAAACTCTCCGCGGGCCCATCTTAGTGCTGCAATTGCCTAAGTTGGTAGCTTTCACATTATTGTCTAAAGCCCACTTACAGGAAAGTCATCCAAAACATTTGTTTAAAATATATGGCACAAATGAGGTCCCTACATCAGAATCGCAACTGCTGAGTCTTGTTAATTGAGCTTTTAAAAATACAACTATTTCAAGTGATTCTTCATTTGAGAATCTTTGTGTACAAACCACATGCTCAGTTGCATCTTAATTGTATGTAGGAACAGTCTGGTGACCTATCTCCTGCCAGACCTCCCAGTAAGGAGTACTGTTCTTTTAATTTCTTGGTCTGTTGTATCAGCCTGTGTCCTCCAAGCAGATAGAATCTGATTCTGGAAGAAAGACCCATTATTTTTTACTAAGCTACTGAAATTCTCTTCACCCCCCCACTCCCCGAGCTCTTCGCAGCTTTCAGATCAAGTGAAATGATGTTCCCTATTATTTTGTATTTCCTGTTAAATACTAACAATCTGTTAAAAAGAATCGAGCTTGTACTCTAGCTTTTAGAATAATTCCTGAAAACCATAACAGATTTGTAACAGCAGTTATTTCAGAAGAACACAAAAATTCAATTTTATGAAGGCAGAAAAATATTATTTAGGCTGTGCTAAAGTTTACAAATGTTGATGATACAGTTTTGTTAAATCTTCACACTGCTAATAGTTCACTTTTACATAGAATACATCTATGCCATCGGCTTATCTACTGTTTTCGCTTCTACTTCTCCGCTTTGTAACTTCTATTGGATAGTCAGGCCCTAGAAAAGCCACCTAGTAACTTCAATTCCAGTCAAATAAATAGTTTCATCTATTTACTCTTTATCTCCTGGTCCTGTTCTAACTAGAGCAACGACGACTATAGACATATAGGACAGGAAGAAAAACTATAGGAACCGCAGTACAGATTGTTCTTGGAGTCCATGTGCTCGATCCACCGGAGCTACGGTGAAACTTTAGGAGTCTGGACTCACATAGGTGACTTTCCACGTGGCTGAGAGGAACCTCAGTAAGTTGCTTATGTGGTCATTTCTATAAAACTCTCTAAAGCAAAATTATTTATTACTACAGTTCATAAAGACAACATATCATAGTTTAAGTTTCAACCCTTAGAAAATACGGATCTGGATCTTGGTCTACCATAGCATAAGTATTTCCTATTTTCTAAGTAATCAGAGACCTGTGGACTGTATTCCAAATAGACAAACTTAAAATAAACAAAACTCTCCTGCTAAGACTGGATAACCTTACTTACCTGAAGTGAGACTTCTAACTGCAACTCTGAGGTCAGAGCAGAATGCGCAGTAAAGAAGCGATCCTCTTCCCTCTTCACCTAAGGAGCGGCTTCCTCACCTAGTCGCTCTGCCGGCAACTGAGGGTTGTGATCTGCCCTTTGGAGTCAGAGAGACGTAGCGCATGCAAATTACCCTCTGTTTCACGTTCTCCCAATTTCTAAGCTCACTCCCTACAAACAGGAAGAAGGGTCAGATCCCAGACCCAAGCTCTGTTTTCTCTTATGTCCTACTTATCAGTATTTAATCAAGATCTTGGTTGAGATCAACGTGCTTAGTAACCTCCATGGAAGGTGAAAATGCACAGTAACAAGCACCAGAGTTCCAATCTCATCAAGAAGCAGAGCCAGCATTACTTACCTCCTTGTTTTGTGAGCAGTGCCTCTAGATAAGTTTTAAATGCCGAGAACTTGATTCAGTACTCAGTACGTACAACAGCAAAGGAAATAGTGCCTGCGCGTATGTCCCAAAGGAAAATTACTTGTAATAAACCAAAGTTTGGTCTTTTATTCTGTCAAGGCTTCAGAGCTACCTGCTTCAGTAACAAAAAACATTTTTTGTATACTCACTGGGCACATGGTATTATGCTAGATGTGCTCATGATTTGATGTTGTTTCGGGAAAATTGGCCTCCTGCTTTTTGAGTAGAGAAACTCCAATTAGGAGTAAAAGCTTCACAAGGCTGTTCCTAGGTCAGTAAACACAGAACTGAATAAAATCAGAAGAGGAAATTTCTCATTATAACTTGGTTCAAACAAAATGAAGAACCACAGTGCTGGATTATTACTCATTGTGTTTATAAAATAAGAATTCATGCATAACAGCTCCTCTCTTTGGTATTACCATTGGTAACATAACCAATTTGCATTATTTAAAATTTAAAAATATTATATGTAGACTAAAAAATAATTATTTTAGTTTAAAATGTAGCCAATAGTCTCTGACATATTTTATAGAACTATACTGAAAAATAAATATACTGCTAATTTGTAAAAATATCAAATCACAAGCTAATTTTGTATAAATAAATTAATGAGTAAGTAAATAAATGGAAGAATATATTAGTAGCAGTTCATCTCATAAATATAGGGAAAAGGAACATAAATTTTTTTGAAACTACCAAAGTAATAACTATTTCATCCACATATGCAGAAATTAGTGGACAGAATCATTATGAAAATAGAATACTTGCATAGCTCAAAGCATCTCCCCAAAAGATAATTATCAAGAGAAAAAAATAATGACTTTAGAACAGAGAAGCCAAATGATTACAGTTAACATCACTTTTGACAGGACAAATACCAATCACACAATAACACTTCTGTGAAATTCCAACTAAAAATTTAAAATCTGACCACAAACCTAAATTGAAGAACATTTTATAAAATAAATACCAATTCTCTTCAAAGATATCAAGGATCTGAAAGAAAAATGAAGATCGCTTTAGTTTAAAGGAAACCAAGGTATTATATCAGTTAAAGTAGTGTACAAATTTTATTTAGATAGTAGGTAAAAAAAAGTTCATTTCCAGGCTTGGTGGCACCAAACATTAATCCCAGCACTTGGGAAACAGAGGCAGGTGGATCTCTGAAGGTTCAAGGACAGCAAGGCTTCCATAGTGGGGTCTTGTCTCAAAAAAAAAAAAGTTCACTGATATGGCTGTTGGTAGATTTTAAAAAGATCTTTAAGGGCTTAGAGTAAACCTTTTAAAACAGATACTACTATGCTATCATTAATTTCATAATTTTAATAATTGTGCTATTGCTATGTAAGATGACAATGGCTGGGGAATTTGATGAAATGCATTTAAGAATTTGTTTTACAACGCTGCGGGTGTACTTAGCAGAAGAACGTTTGCAAAGTCCTGGGTTCAAGACAAAACAAAGAAACAGAGTATATAATCCTAATAATAATAATATTCTCTGCTATATAAGGTCATCCTCTGCTATATAAGAGCTTTGTGCCTATCCTGGTCTACATTAGACTTTGTATTTTAAAATTTTTATATAAATTTTATCATTTTTTTCTAAGTCTGAAAGTACAAAAGGCAAAACTATTTTAAAGTTCATTCAATTCTTGTGAATACAGCACTTGTCTTTGTTTCCTTATTAACTTGATCCAACATTTCAGATAGATGGGATGATGCTTTGTAATATTGGCTTGGAAAGATTCAATGTGTATTATACTAAATACATCTCATCTGCTAGCTACACAAAGGCATGGAAGACTCTAAAATGAGATCTTCTCTCAGATTTCACTCTAATAGAGAGTAAAGACATACTCCACTAAAACAAAGACCTGTGATTAGTGCTGTAGTAGAGAAACAGATAGTGTGTTATAAACAATCAGAGTTTATTTCTGTCTTGAGAGTATCAGAAAAGGGCCACTGACAAATTAATCTTTGGGTTAGGCTTTGAGGAAGATCAGGATGATGACAGGTACAATTCATGAGTTATGGTGGTAAAGGATGTACAGGGATAAGAGAATGACACATAATAAACCTCAGAAAGGAAAAACCATTCAAAGATCACCTTTTATAGCCCAATGGCTTAGCATAACATATTTGTACATTTTGTACTGAGATACAAATTACTATAATTTGATTATTATGCTTTTTGGCTATTGATGAAATTTTAGGCTCACGCATGCAAAATGCTTAGTTTGGAAAATTATATGAATTTATCTAATGACCTGACTTTGTTGCTGAGTTAAATGGGGCGGGGGGGACAGGACATAGTCTTCTAAGATCTAACAATATGAGTGGCAACAATAAGACTATGACTCAGCTTATCTCCCTAGTCAGCATTCCATCTCCTCTAACATTGTGAAACTTTCAATACTCGGTTTGATCAGTCAGATTCATTTGTCTTCATCCTGGATTCTCTAGGCTCTCATCATCTCAGAATTGCAATTCTTTGTGCTGCTTCCATCTTCATGATAAATTTTCATGCTGAATATAGGCATAAAGGAACAGCTTCAAGGTACTTTGTGACAACCAGAAAATAGCCAGCTATTAGCTAACTTTGAGGTTCTATTCTCAGGTAAGCCCACTCATGTGTTCATTTCTTCTGGTTGTAATTGGCTGATGAATCATTCTTTAGTGTGAAACAAAACAATCAACAGAAAAGCCAAATTATCCTGTCATTTGCATCTTTTCAGGTGAAGTCTTCTTAGGCTTCCTACACACTCCTCCCTCAGAATCATGTACTTACTTTCCTTTTTGAAAAGGATGACTTACAAACTCTAAAACTGCAGTCGCTGAAATTATAATGTCTCCAGAAGGCATGAAGACAGGCCAGGACATGAAGGAAGGAGTTAGGTCAGAAGCTTGGGATGAATAATTTCTACTCCTTAACCACCCAACTGTCTCTGTGCTCACTGAAGGCTTATCTCTAACAATTTGGTCCTTTCTGTGGAAACATCCGTATCATCCCTCCATATATCATTCTCTTCTACATGCATGGTGACAAGATTTATCTGTCTAGTGTAGACAATTGCTAAGGGCAGGGAGTGGGGATTTAGAGATCTTTTCATCTCACTGCTCACTAGGCCTGGTGGGTCAAAGGGACAACTAAAGATCCTTCTGGAATTCTGAGTAGTTTGCCAGTAAATCTTGAGATTCAGATTCTGAGAGAAATAGTCCCTGTCATGCCCAGAGACAAAGTTAAACCCATTTAAATTTGAACCCAAGCATCCAAGCTAGCCTTGAATAACAATGACAAAAGCACAAAGCACAAGGAGATGATATGGGTGGAAGTGAGACCTTGTGGCCAGCTCAGCAAAAGAAATACTGAGCTTTCCTTTGTTAATGAATAATTAAAGGAGGAAGAAAGCAGCTAGTTCTCTAACACTTCTGTTTAGAAGCAACTGCTTTTATGATCAAGATCACAGCTAGAATATGTGGCGGTCCTGACTTTTAGTCCAAGATACGCATATCTCCCAAATTAATCAAGATTTGATTATCTGTTGCCTTTCTTTCACTTGGTGTGTAACTCTGAGATTCCTTTGCCTTACAGGCCACTTCTTCCTCATTGGATAGGAAGTCTGAAGAGTGATATGCTTGTCTTCATTTTTTTTTAATTAGCACTGCCCTGCATTTCTTCCTGTTCCACCATCAAAACATGACTGTCCATTTGTTGCAGAAGTTTATATTGTTTAAAATGGTTGTTTTGTGCATTGTTGGGAGAAGGGCTGCCTAGGTCTTGACATTTTCTATTATCTGCAGGTGTTGGCTTTATGTAAAAGATATTTGATTCCTCATAATCTTCAGGTGCAATCAATAGAACACCCAAGGAGCTTCAGTGTCAATAAAAACCCCTGATATCAGACAATTGGGGTTCCACTGCCCAGAATGGCACCTGCCATGGCACGTGGCTCCTTCTGCTGAGGTTTGACAGGGTTTGTCCCTATGAAAATGCATCCTTGTCTTTATTGAACAACACCATAGGTGCACTGCTATAAATGGAACACCAACATGGTGGGCAGAAAGCAAAGAAGGGCATGACATCATGCCAGCTACATCCAACATGTAGACAAGGGAGAAGAGAAAGAAACTCCAGACCTCCCAGAGTCCAGTAAAGTACGCTCAGGGCAGTTCCCAGAAGACAGAGATTAAGAGGTGGTAGAAAGAACACCAAACCTTACCAGGAAGTTTTAACAGGAGACTCACATGGGCCCAGGACTCCCTGCTGTGGAAGCCACAGCTTGAAGTCAAGAAGCTGCTGAATTAAACTGACCACTCTTTTTCCCTGCAAACCAGACTCTCTCTTAAAATCTGGTGTTTCCTCAGAGTCAGCACACAAAGCTGTCTTCCAGAACTGGCCGAGGTTGTATCTCATGCTGGCTTTCAGACTTGGAAATGTGTAAGAGTCACCCAGGAGGTACTAATTTTGTTGGTACAAAAGGGTCATGGAGAACAGCTGAGGCTTGGCACTGTGAGAGGTCAGGAGAAGCCATTGGTGAAAGTCCAGCTTCAGTGGCAGTTGAAGGTCTAGGATTGAAAACATCATGTAAAGATGATGCCAAGTTGAGGCTTGGCACCATGAAGAGAGCTCAGGAGACACTATTGGTGAAAGTGCAGCCTAGTTGGAGCAAGAGACTCCAGCAGTTTTGTAGATGCAACTACCATAGGATGACAACCAAGAACAGCAGCAGCAGTGGAGTGGAGACAGCCAGAACCTGGAGGATAAACTGTTTGTGCTTCAGAGAGCAGAGCCCAAGAAGTGATACAAGGAAGGAGGCCAGAAGATTGTGAGTGAATTCCAGATAATTGGACATTGATAATTTTTTTCTGCTGTCCAAAGACATTTTGTGAAGAAGTGTTTGGAATGTTCTGTAGAACTTTGAACACAAACATTTTCTTTAAACATTGCCAGAAACAACCATGCTGGACATTGTGAAAAGCTTGATTGATGTTTTGTTTTCATTTGGTCCTGTGCATCCTAGCAAGCCTTGTGATTATTCCTCTTGAAAATAGTTTTGTTAGTGTAGTGTTAGATTGTGTTGTAGAGATAAACGAATTTTTTTTTCTTGGCTTGGCATATTATATAGAAAGGGGGAAATTTTGCAGAGATTTATTTCCAGTTATGTTTAAAACTGTTGTTTTGTGTAACTGGGCAGTGGTGGCACACACCTTTAATCCCAGCACTTGGAGGCAGAGGGAGGTGGGTCTCTGTGGGTTCAAGGCCAGCCTGGTCTACAGAGTGAGTTCCAGGGCAGTCAGAGTTACAACAGAGAAACCCTGTCTCGAAAAACTGAATAATAAAATAAAATAAAATAAAATAAAATAAAATAAAATAAAATAAAATAAAATAAAATGGTTGTTTTGTGCATTGTTGGGAGAAGGGATGCCTAGGTCTTGACATTTTCTATTATCTGCAGGTGTTGACTTTATGTAAAAGATATTTGATCCTTCATTATCTGCATGTGCTGTCTATAGAACACCTGAGGAGTTTCAGATAATTGGGGTTCTGCTGTCCAGAAGGGCAATTGCCATGACAAGTGGTTCCCTCTGCTGAGGTCTAGTGAGGTTTGCATCTATGAAAATACTCCCTTGTCTTTATCGAAGGCCAACCCAGTAACATACTGCTACATCCATTGTCACATTTTGCCAGGATGCTGAAATTATTGAGACTGATGATTATGCATTACCTTCCCCATCACAGAAATATTTTTATTCTAACAAGACCCATTTATCCTTTATAGAATGAGTCATTAGCTTCAGAAGAACAGGATAAGATACCACATTTTGAGTGATAACTGTTTTGAAATGGTGACTCACTGTATAGCCAAGGCTAGCCTTGAACTGAGAAGTATTCCTGCCCTTAACTCTGGAATTATGGGTGTGCTCCACTATACTCAGTCAAGATACTTAAATAAAAGAAGACAGGTTCTTATGTAGTTCAGACTGGCCTCAAACTCACCATTTTATCCAAGGTTGACATGGAATCCCTGATCCACCTTCTAAATATTAAGATTATAGGCATATACCATGACCCCCAACTTTAAGACACCTTTTATAGTTTTTTTTGCAATATTGATTGAAGCAAATCCTGGCTACTTTTTTACCCTATATGTAAGGGCGGCCCAGCACAACACAGTAGAGAGCTGTGTGGATGATGCTATAATAGCAAACAATATACTTATTTTACACTCTGTGAAAATAACCTTAGTGAGTTATTATTATGCAGAGTACAAACAAATTAGGTTTCTAATGTGGGGTTCACTGAGAAGATGAGCAGTTACTAATTTAATTTTTTTTGAGTAACCTATCCTCTCCATTCATATATCCCTCCTGTTACTTCCCCTAGGACTGCTAAAATAGCCTCCAATATAACATTCATTATCCATCCTGCTTAAACCCACACCACTCTGGATGTTGTTAATTAACTCTCTTTATGGATGGACACCATCTGAGAATTATATAATGAGAACAACCACAAGGTATGTGACTTTTAATCTTTAGCTCATATAGCTGCTTTTTAGACATTTCTAGCCATTCTGAGCCAGAGAACATCTTCATAATTCAGATGCTATCAAAAGAATAGGATTTTCTGTTTTATATCTTGGCTACAAAACAGTTTCTGAGAGATGGCAAATCAAAAATTGGAAGCCACTTCAAACAAATTAAGCATCATCATAGTCAATATGTTTTTGCTTTCCTTTTACTGTTTCTATAATAGGTTCAAAGTCACAGAGTTGGGCTTCTCAGCCCCGGGGAAGCAAATTATCTCCAGGGACAGCATGACATTTTCCAAAAGGAAATTATCTTTAATTCTAAGCTGAAGGAAATAAATATTACCCAGACAAGCATTTTTAGGAAGCAGGTGGGGTCATGTGTGTATTAAAAATCAAGCAGATGACAAGGTTGTCTTGACTTTCCCCTATATCAGAAATAAAAAGATGAAAATATGTAGGTAGGGAGAAAGCTAGGTGGAGTACTCTCAAGTAATTCTCTCAATGTAAGAGACTCAGGCGGGTAGAATTAAAAATATATATTTTACACAGTCATCTGAAGTTCAGTGCCCCACGCAGAATCCTTTCTGCAGTGGAGAATTCCAAAAGCAAAAGAGCTATTTTGGCTTATGGCAGAGCATAACATTCTTAGAACCTGAGTGACAGGTATACATTTTAGGTGACAACACGAATAGAAATACCTATCAAGCAGTTGTGTGTCTGAAAAGAGATCCAAAGAATGAGAGATGTATGAAATCAGAGCCCAAGGGGTTCCATCCTGCCATGTTGTGTGAGGATATGGATTGAAATTTATTTTTTAAGAGGGAGGAAAAAGCACTGTAGAGTAATGCAGTAGGGAAAATTGAATAAATTAAAATGTACTTATGAACAAAGCAGTAAAGTTTACTTGCATGTCAGTTTGGTGTAATGGGAAAAATGGTTAGTGTCGGTAAAAATTATTTGGGTTGAGGTCTATCCTGTGTTCTTGGCTAACTATATGTTGTTGGGCAATTTCTTTCTTTTTCTAAGTTTCAGTTTCTTCAGGTTTTTAAATAAAATTGATATGTTCTTTATTTATACTTGTCAGACCTAATAAAAAGGTAAGCTGCAAATATGTTTACCTAATTTCTTTCTTACCAATAAAGATATGTTATAAAGAGGGTGTAGCTCAGTTGGAAAGGTGTTGCCTTGCAAGGATGAAGATCTGTGTTGGGTTCCTGGATCCCATGAAAAAACAAAAAGCCTGGTATGGTGACATGAATATCAGCACAAGAAAGTGGATACAGGAGGTTCCTCAGGCTGAATGGCCAACCAGCCAGGCCTACTTAGTGAATTCTAAGCCAGTGAGAAATCATATTTCTCAAAACAAGATGAATAACAACTGACGAAACAACAGCTGAGTTTGTCTTCTGGCCTCTACACACATACACATACACACACACACATACACAACACACACACAGACACACACACACACACACACACACAACACACACAGAGACATATATGCACCAAAAACTAGAACAAGACAAAAAATATCCCACCATCTATTGTTGCCATCATCTGTCATCTGTTCACTCTCAATGAGATGATACTTACTTCACTGAGTTATTATGAAGATTAAGTGAGTCAATACACATAAAGGTTTAGAAGACTATCATAGCAAATATTTAGTTTATGCTATTTTTATGATCACCATCAACTAATGGTATAGAATAACATTTAATGGAAAATGATCATCATCAACTCATGGTATAGAATATAATTTAATAGAAAATTAAAAAGCAATATCATTATAGAAAAAGTAGAAAAGTGGTTAATTGAGCTTTATGAGGCAGGTGTGGTGACGCACACCTAAAATCCCAGTACTCAAGAGGTAAAGGCAGGAAGATCAGGAATTTACTGCTTGCCTCAGGTAGATAATGATTTCAAGACTGGTTATGACTATGAGAGATCCTGTATCAGAAAAATTAGCTTAGTAAATAATTCAATTCATCCTTCCAGTTCTTATAGAAAACTCCTATATATCAGGACAAATACAGTATTTGGCAATCATTTTACTGGGTAGTGTTTGATTGTGAGACAAGATCTTATATAGCCCATTCTGTTCTTGAATTGCTGATATTCTTGCCTCAAACTTCTGGAATTATAGGCATGAGCTACAACATTTGCTGGATGGGATGATCTTAAACATTTCTTCCAACACTGATACTTTATTCATAGAGACCATTGGTAATTTTACAAATAATTATTTGGTAATATAACATATTGAACTTTATGAAACCACATGACATTTACCAGTATTAATTCACATGTATTATGGCAAAACTGATGAGTTTTAAATTTGTTATATTACCCCTTTACTAACATTAAATGGTAATTTTCTCTTCTCCCATCCAGAATGGTTGTCATACATTCTTACTAATATAGCTTAGACTTCCATGTCTAAATCTTTAGGATTGGTCTTAGTCAACTATAATGACCACTGACCAGGTAATTAAATAGAAATGACTTGAAAGTGGAGCATTTGGATCCAATGAGGGAGTGGAGGGTAATTAGTGTCATGGGAGCTTAATTCACAATGTTAATTCAGGGAATATCTGTCCAAGGGTCATCTTGTTGTTGTAAGTGAAGTTGGTAGCAAAGGGAAAGCAAAAATTGTCCTTTGAAATTTAAGCAGTACAATAAAAATACAGTTCATTTCTGATTCAGACACTAGTATATTTTACAAAATATTCTTTACAGATAGTTAATAGTAACAATTCCAATTGTCTCATTTCTTCCTCACACAAGGCTTCCACTCAGCCAATATTGTATCCTTAATGTTCCTTATGCTTTAATAATTTGCTTGTGTCACTCCATCTCTTTGGCCAACTACCTTCAAATTGTGTCAAATAGAATTACATTATCTTCGAAATTCTTAAGATTTCCACAGAATCTGACTGTGGATCTAGCCCTGGCTGGCCTAGGATTCACTATGTAGACCAGTCTGGCTTTGAACTCAAAGAGATCTGCCTGCCTCTGCATCCTCTCAAATTCTGGGACAAAGGTGACAGCCACCATGGCCAGCCTAACTCAAATTGCTTAATATGTTATTGGAAAGGTACATTTATGTTAAAGTAATAGGTTTCAATATCAGTGGCTCCAACCTTTACCTAATAGGAAGTAGTGCTGACTCCTCAAGTATTATATTGACTGATTGGGTTTAGTAGGTCACTGACAATGCATATTTTTGAGAGGAACCTCATTTCTAATAACCTCTGTATAGTAGGCAGTGCTTAAGTTCAGTTTTCCATGTCAAGGTACATATGCATAATCACATTCTGATAAATTACTGGAGTATAGGAGGGAGGATTCAAACAGTCAGAGGAAAACTTGAGTCAGGATATCGTGAACACTCCAATTACTAAGAGAAATAATAATTCAGCACACCTGCAACCTAGTCCTAATTACTTATTGCCGGGCATGGTAGTTGGGAATTTCTGGCATACATCACAGAATGGTGGCATGGTGGTGGAAACAAGCTTGAATTTGATTAAATCAAGTAATGCACCCGTTATAAAGATGCCACTTCTCAGAGATACTATATGTTGATGGTGAGTAGAAGAGACAGCTAAGGAAAGGAATTGACCTCTAGGGTTTATAATCTTAAATTTTTACTACTTACAAAGGCACATACATCCAGGGCATTGTACATATTTAGGTTGATAGTTAAATAAATAGAAGAAGAGAGACAGGATACAAGAGTCAAGGGAAGAAGCAACTCATCTCCAGGATAACCAGGGCTGAACTTTAGCTCAAGCAAATTCCTCAGAACAATATTATTAAACTTATAAACTACACAATCTTAATAAGAGAACAGGAATTAAAATGCAGTAAGAATTTCTCTTCACAAAGAGAGTAGTTCACAAGACAAACCTAAGTCTGTATATGTGGTTGTTAGCCACCTTTCTTTAACAGTAGATTATTAAACAAAATCTAAACATAAAGAATAATATCTTCATGAGTGCTTTTGAACTTCTCCACCTCACTCATATCTCGTTTACTTTCAAAGAAAATATTATTTTTGGGGCTGTTTTCAGAAATCAGACTAACTTCGTACTAAAGGTCAGGCTGAATGTCATTGTAAAAATTGTCTCTGACATTTTTCTACTTTGCTCAAATAGAAATTTTACACAGCCATGAAGTGAAAATTCAGAAAGGGTCTTTGTGAGAACTCGAGATTTTTTTATGGGCTTTCAAAACACAATTATTATGCTTTGAATGTGCTATGTCCCAACAGGTTCATGTGTTTGGACACTTTCTCCCCAACAGTGCTTTTGTTTTGAAAAATAGTTGAATCTTAGGTACAATTATGACTAGATGACAGATGTAGGTCATTAGAGTTAGCTTTGATGTGATATCCACCTGTGATTTTGTCATGAACTTTTTGTTTTCCTGTGAACATATAGAAACATAAGATTTTGCTACTATGAATTTTGTTGACATAGCCAACATGACTTTCCCAACATAACAGATGGATATCCCCTGAAACTGTGAGCCAAAATAAATACTTTCTAGATTAAATTATTTATACCAGCTATTGTCTCACAATAGCAAGAATGCTAGCTAATACAAATATGATTTCATCTGTATTGCTGTATTGCCCTTTGTAGACAGTGTAGATAAAACCAATTAACAAGAGCTTTATTATCCTTTTCATTTCACAAGTTAGGCTTTGCCCAATCACTGAGATGAATGAGACATAAAATCTCAGGCTTCCAAAGACAGAACAGTGATCAATTACTCACCATAATCATGTTGGCCTTTCTAAAGGTTGTATGTAGATGGGAATATCAGATTGGCTCTTCTGTCTGGGTTGATAGATCAGTTGAGTCATACAGTCAACAAATTTGATAGATCCTTTTCACCTCACTGACAGAATTAATTGATTATTTTAGTGTCGGTAGACTCAGCTTCAGTATTATCAGGGATTCTTTCCCATGGGAATCTTGTGGACAAAATGTTTCATTATATTGAGAAGTAGTATGTTTAGAGAAGGTGTTGGCATTATTTTATGTGCATACAAATACTCCCACATGCACACGCACAGACACACACACACGCACAGACACACACACACACGCACAGACACACAAACAATAAAATAGTTAAGACGGTACATTTTGTATTGTATATTTTAAAATATTTAGCATGTGTGTATGTGCATATGTGAAATTGAGTATGAGAGCAGAGGTCAGAAAATGACTCTCAGGAGTCATTAAACACTCTCCTTCCACCCGAGGTTCTCAGGGATTGAACTCAGGCTCTCCAACTTAGTAGTAAGTGCCTTCACCTGCTCAGTCATCTTGCTGGCCCCTATATTACATTCTTACCATAATTTAAAAAATATTCTAGAGTGATTAGCTCATTTGAAACTATTTTATTATTAGTGATTAAATGCAGAATTTCCATGAGACATCATGCTGCCTGCTCCTAAAGTCATTTTAATTAGATATTTTAAAGGCTCACATCTTTGCATACATTTCTAAGATATTATATTTTAATATTTAAAATATGACTTAATTGTGACATTTTGCTCAGTCACACAATCCATGTAAAACTATTTTATTTCTGTAGTTCAAGATACTGCACATTAAGAGATACAATGTAGGTCTCTCAACATTCTTAATCTCGTATTCTTACTCTATTTTTGGCTTCCTGCATCTTGTGACTTGGGAGCATCTTTCTGTAGAAAGTCAACAGGAGATTCTCAGGAAACCTTAAAGGCTCTGTTATCACAAGTCAATCCCCAGGCTCCTCCACCCTTTTCTTTAAGGCACTGGAATGCAGAAGATTACATTCCAGGCAGTTAGAGATTCTCTCAGCTCCTGGGGTACTGGTGGATGCTATCCCACATTCAGGTTAAACAAAATTAAGTTTTATCTGAGGAAAGGGGGGTTGGTATCAAGTGTTAGGAATGTACAGTCACCAGTGTGGTTTTCTTTTTCAAGTAATGATTTAGGCGAGCTACACATTTTTCTCTAATGATGGTGACTTGGCTCTAAACAATGCGAGGACTTTTCTGGGAATGGCAAGAAGAGGCAGTTTATAAGCCTCATGAGGAAATTAGTCCCACTGCTCTACAGTCACGACTTGTATAATGTGCAAAGCAAAATGGCACAGTCATTTCTCCCAGTGGGAACTCATGTGACATTATCTCCACACTGCCTATAAATGAGAGAAATGTCAGAACTGGCTTAAACATCCAACTGCTTCCTCAAAGTTTATCTGATTGTCCTCAGTCAGAAACTCTTCTCAACAAAAGAATATCACAGTAACACCATTTTAACACACGAGGTCATATTTCTGGACTAAAGTTAATTCTACTTCTTTCCTGCTTTTAATCCTAAACTCTTTTAAAACATGTCTTATTGAACTTTATATTCTCTTTGCATAGTAGGATAATAAATACCCATTGGATATGTACGTAAATGGGAAGGTACTTTTAAAATTAAAGAAGGTTTCTATATCTTTATCTCACCTATGAAATGGAACACTTACAAATATATCGAATCCATAAAGATGTTGTGAGGATCAAACCAGAAGAGCCTAAATTGATTATTTCAAAGAGAAATGTGAGATATTATCAAATAATTACTATTTTAGTTAATGGACACTGTGGTGAAATAAAGATGAATCTGATACTTTCCTTGCACTCGATGATTTTCTAACCCTCACAATACTTTATTATTTTCTTTAACTATATATTTTGTCTCTTCCACTACAGGAAAACTTTAAAAAGATAATATTAGCTAGGCAGTGGTGGTGAACACCTTTAGTCCCAGCACTCAGGAGGCAGTGAGGGGGGGGGCAGTTCTCTGAGATTAAGGCCAGCCTGGTCTACTGAGTGAGTTCCAGCTCAGCCAGGGCTACACAGAGAAACCCTGTCTCAAAAAAAACAAAAACAAAAGCAGACAAACAAAAAAAGATAAATGTTGTTAGTCATAGCCAGGGATGTGTCATCAGTAAATATTTGTTCAATTAATAAAAGAATGATTGGCAATATCTAGTGGGAAAAATGGAGAGTGTCCAACACTTATGAGCAAGGCAATGGAAGATACAGAAGTGAATAGAAAAACAGGGTATATAGAAAGGTGAGAGAAATTCTGTGTGAGAACCTGTAAGACTTCATGGAGTTAGTGTTGAACAACAGTCAGGAGTTGAACTCTTAGAGATTACAAGAAAATATATAAACAAAAGTAGCAGCATGAATAAAGATATACATGGTAGAAGGTAGGTGCATTTCGCAAATTCGGAGTCCTACCTAACTGGAGCATATGATCCAGAGAAAGTAAAATGATTGAGATTCTACTGTTCAGGACTTTGAATGTCAGGATAATTGAACCAAAGTATAATTTTTCAGAATAAAGAAGAGTTTTGCACTATATTGCCTGGAGTCCAAGGTTAGACCTGATGACTTAGAAATTCACCCTCGACCCATTATTTCCTGACCTTTAACACTGTTACTAGTTTTGTTACTTTAGTTTAAAATCCAATTATAAAAAGGTAGGGTCCTAGAGGTGAGTTTTAATCAAAGATATTCTCTGACCCTGTAGAAAATAGTCCTGGCATTTTGGGAGAAACTGTGCTTTTGCCTGCAAGAGAAAATTTGAAGTAAAATGGCAAACAGCAGATAGAAGGTACTTCTCTGACTTGCCCTTCATGCATTTGACCAGGTTTTTGCTTATATTTTGTCCCATTTTACTTTCCATAGATCAGTACAAATGAAGCAATATCAAAATATGGCATAGAAAATGCAAATGAGATTTTGAGTAAATGCCCTCCCCCCAAAGAATGACCAGCAACAAGATATAAAGAGGAAGTCACCAAGGTCAGTTTCACCTGGCTGCCCAATTTGAGCAGTAGGGGGGATATGATACATTCTTATAGGGATGATTATATATGAAGATAAGAGCTGTTCTTTTATTTGGCAGATTTGATGATTTTATTTCTTCATGCTAGCTCTACTTAATTTTCGCACACAGCAGCCTGTAAAATGTTTCAGAATATAATTGTAGCTCTACTTCATTACTACTGAAAATTAACACATGAAAACAATAACAAAACAAATTGCTTTAAATGTTCTCTTTCCTGTACACGTACTCATGCAACACTAAGTGTTTAATATCTTTGATTTTCATCCACTCATTTATTAACTCGTCTGTCCTGTGCATACATACAGTCAATAAACAAGCTTTACTCAGTATGAACCTATTTCCGTATACGATGTAAGGCACTATGGTTATTGTACTTTCTGTTATTAAAGTGATGTACATTTATTTCCAGCGTATTTACAAGTAGTCTAGAATTGGTTTAGAAAGCAAACTTATTAGCTTATATTGATAGGTACCTCAATTTTTGAACACTTATTATTTGCTCTTAATATTTTAGTATTATTAGCCCAGTGGCTAAATGCATTATTTTAAAACAAATACTTCAAGTCTGTTTGCTTGAAGAGCTCTGATAATAATTTGAAGACATATTTTTATAGGAAGTACAAGATTCTCAAAGTTAGAAAGAATCTTGTAATATGATCATTAAAAATTCATTTATCTATCATTCTTTAATTTTTTAGCATTTATTATTTCTGTGTGTGTGCATACGCATGCATGCACATGCATCATCAGGTACCTAGTGTCTTGATCCATTGAGCCATCTTGCTGACTGAGTATGGTCTTTTAAAAGTTCTCTAATCTCTAGTCCATTGATTTCCCAGTGGATTCCAAATATTCATAAACATTAGAGTTGTTTCTAAGGCATATGAATAGACTTCAGGGTTTCCATGTATATGATGTGAGATGGTAGCTTACCCTAGAAACTGGGAAATGCCTTAGCAGTTGACTGTAAGGGAAAAGATGATGGTTCTTTTAGATGACACTTAAAAGTTATTCATTGCAATGAATAGACAACAGTATCTAAGGACAAATCTAGTGTCTGTCTTGTTCATAAGTCTGTTGGTACCTAGCATATTCCAGATGCTTTATAAATATTTATTCATTGACCTTTATAGTTCTTTCTACCACTAAATAAACTTCCCACATGGTCTTCTTTATGTATAAATTATTTTATGTCTCCTTTTTCACTTATAGATTGATTTAACCTAAACATAAATGTCTAGGGAAGGGTAAAGGGTAAGGCTGGGATTGAATTACAAAAAGGTACTTCTTTTGGGTTGCCTTAACCAAGATGTTAGAAGTCTTGGCAAGGAGCGGGGAGATTGGATCTCAACATCTATCTAATACTTTACTTGGACACATAGGTGTTTCAGTCAAACTGAACAAAAGTTTCCACCATCATTGCTATCGCTTAAAGCCAACTCATGCCTTGAATAAACAGCTGTAGTAATTAAGAATCAATTCCTACAGTTTACTGATCTCTTTTGATTAACAATTCCCAAGTTTTCACCTTTGGACTATATAACTAAGTATGGAATTTTTAATCTTTAATATTTATTTTTAATGGAAATAACCAATTCCCATAAACCTCTCATTTATTATAAAGATATTTTCCTATAAAACAGTCCATTTTTATTTGAATTCTCCTGCTTTTTGTTCAGGAGATTCTATTATAATTGGAATCAATAGCAAGTTGCTTTATGATATAGAGATAGTGAATACAGAATTCATGCTTGCTTGTGTTTTTGCATTTGTTTTGTTTTTTGCTGTTTCTATGTTTTGTTGAGATGGGTATCATGTACACCAGGTGAGATTCAGGCTCCCTGTGTCCTTAAGGCTGTCCTTGAGCTCTTGATTGTCCTGCTTTTCAATTGCTTGATTATAGGCTTGCGACATTGCTACCCTGTTTTTTGTTTTTTAAGATTTTCCCCTTGATAGCTCTACTTTTTTCCTGACCTGATCTCTAGCCTCCACATGTATACACATACATACACACATGTATACCTGAACACACATATGCACACACACACACAGCTGCCTTTCACCTGGAATGAGATACAGGTAATCTTTTAGGTGCCATGATCTGAGTTGTTCTTCTAAGCAAGGCTGATTTTATGCCTGATTTTGAAATCAAGTATAGGCTAGTTGGAATGGACGGGGTCTGTTGCAGATTGCAAAAGTGCTCATTAGGGAAGAAAATTAGAGAGGGCATGCTTATTACCTTCAACTCTTTGAAGAGATTCCACAAACACAAAGGAGAATTGTTTTGTCACTAAGGGAGTATAATGTGAATTAATAGGTAAGAGTTATGCAAAGTCAGATTTTTAAAAAAGAATATTTAAGGGATTTCCCAGTGGGGCTGATTTCCTGCTGACAGAGTCAAATTCCTGTCACTTGATGTGCTCAGGTAGAAGTTTAAGGATTATGTGCTCCTGATATCTGAAGAGATTTCCTTGTTGTTATGAACGTTGACCTGAAAATGTTTAAACTGGCTTCTACCTTTGAGACTTTGAGACTCTATTCCAAATCTTCTCCCAGTGGATTTTGTCCCATAGGATCAGAAGTTATAGAGTAACATACCACATCAACAAATGGTTTTTTGTTTTTTGTGACTTTGATATATGCATTCTTTTCACTGACTCTTTAAATATATGGAAACTGAAATATGCTATTAGATATGATAACAGATTTAACACTTCCAACCTTTTAGGCATAATGTATGATGTATTTCTAAGACATCATTGTATATTGTGATTCCATTTTGTTTTTGAGAAAAGATAGAAAGCTCAAGAACTACTAACTTTGTTTAGCACAGAATTATTTGGTTTAAAGTGTATAGCACATGAACCTCAGATTCTTGAATTCTATCCTCACTCTTGAGTTCCCATCTGACTCTGATTCAAGTCACTTGTGATGAAATTTTTAGCAATATTTGTTCCTAAAACTCTCTATATACTGTTACTGTTCAAGTATTGTGCAGAGTCAACTATCCAAACTAAATAATAGCAGATATCTTCACTACTTTGAGGTCATGAATGTGAAAGTAAAGGACAATTATTTTATCAACTAGACTTACAAAACTGGTTGGAGAACAGGCTTAGATTAAACGTTTAATAGGAATCTTTTCTATTTGGTGGAACCCTAGTACACTACATCATTCTCCAACAAGTTGCATCATAAAGGAAATTGAAGTTATATGGTTGAGAAGAGGCAAGCTAGAAACAGAAGACTATGCATTTTGATCCATATAGGGAATGATATATGGCTGAAATCTGAGTTTGGATCCCAAGCACCTATGTGAAAGCCAACAAACCAGGTGCAGCATGTGCCTGGTGATCTCAATTCTGAGGAAGCAGAGAAAAGTGTATCTCTGGAGCTCATTGAATAGTCAGCCTAGCAGAATTGATAAACTCCAGGTTCAATGGAAAATCCTATCTCAAAAAATAAGGGGAGAGTGGTTAATCTGAAACTGATCTCTAGCCTCCACATGTATACACATACATACACACATGTATACCTGAACACACATATGCACACACACACACAAATACATATATACATTGCATAGGCATGCATACATACACAAGAACAAACTAAATTAGAGAAAGAATTCCCACACATTAATGCTTACCAATGGTTTATTTATTTAATTGCTTATTGGGGGGAAATTGTTGAGACAGAGTCTCACTTTGTAGTCCATGCTGGCCTCATACTTGCAGCAATCCTCCTGCCTCTGCCACCCAAGTGTTGAGAGACAGGATTTCAGCCACTATGCCTGGCATATTGGTGACATTTTCATGCACAATTGCCTCATCAAAAAGCAACAGGTAACCCAATTATTTTCCTATATGCATTACTTAGTGATACTTCTATCTGTGGACTATTGTTATGGAGTGCTATGTGTATACTATTTATGCATTATTTTTCTTTCCAGCATGCCACCTAAAAAATTCAGGAACTATGGATTTCTCTATAAATAATATTTTTAATATATTATATGAAAATTCCCTACAATTTTAAGTGTACTTTTATCATATCCATCCACTACTACCTCCTTTTAACTCCCTTTAATGCCTTCCCCCATCTCCGTCCTTACGTCATGCTTCCTCGGTGCTGTGTATCTATGTTTGTTTCTTTTGTCTTTTCTTTCATTTTTATTTTACAGTGCTTGGGATTGAACTCAGAGTCTTATTCATGCTATGCAAGTGCTCTACCACTGAGCTACATCTCTAGTCTGAAGTGTTGCATTTAAGAGAATTGTAACGGCCCTTTCCATGGGGCCTGTATTTATTGTTATCAAGACATTGTAGATTCTGTGAGCACCAGGTGCTCCACTTTAATACAGAGTTCTTTCTGATTTTTTGAAAACACCAGACAGATATTGATTTATGAGTAACCAATTCAGTTCGGGGTCGTTGCCATGGTGGTTATGAAGTAGTCACTGCTGTTAGACTCTAGCAGCTGGAGGAACTAGAAATCTCAAGGTAATAGAAAAATTCAGTATTAAAAAGGAACTTAAAATTTAGGCTCTAATTATCTGCAGAGGCAAAGGCTGAGAGACATAAATGAATTTCTTAATATTATGATGAATGTTAGGTACAATAGCAACATAAAACCACGGAAAAATGGAATATGTAGTTACAATTTGAAACTTCAACAAAAAGTTTCTCTGAGTATGGTATGGGTAGAGCATACATTAAAATCACTTAGGTAAAGGGACATAGAGTATCTAAAAACTTCTAGGACACGACATGAGAAACCTCCTTTCAAGTTGTTAATTAGGGGAGTCCAACATTCTCCCAAACAATATAGGCTATTGCTGTCGCACTTTGTTGCATCCCAGAACTTGAAGATAAGCCCCTATTGCTGAAAATACTACGCATTTATGACACAGGACTTAAAGGAATCCAGCCAGATAGACCTGGAGTCTCCTCCCTGAGGACCAGCCTTAAAAGTGCCAGAATGTTCTGTGAAAGCTGCATTGGGAAAAAAGCCATCAATATTTCTACACAGTTGTGATATCTATGGACCACAAAAATAATCAGCACAGATACCTTTGCTATTTAAATATTCTACCCATTATATACATCTCTAGTCAGTAATTGTTACATTTAATAAAATTATTTAGTGACACATATCCTGGTGGTAACAAATAACTGTCTAATAAAGTTAAGGTCCACTTAATAGGAGAGAATTCATGCTGTCTACTGTAAAATTCATTAGGGGAAGCCATAGAACCCGGAGTTAAATCTTCTCCTGATACTTTCCTAAACCAATATAATTTCTAAGTTCTTTATACATACTTACTTTATACTCACAGATAGGTGAGTATAAACCTTCACCAAAAAAGAAAAAAGATTCTTTTTGCAGCAGACAGAGGCCAGACATAAAGCCACAACTGGTCAAAATTCCCAGAACAACTGACTATGAGGTGTCCATCTCCAGTTGATACATCTACAACAGCACTCCTATACCCAAGGCTTAAGGAATATTGTAGAAGTTCAGAAATATTCTAAGACCCAGACAACCATTATGTCTGCTTAGAGATAGTGTCTTCCACATGACAGGGAAGCTGCACCCATGACATCTCAACAATATAGGTGTCTAAACAAGACCTGCCAATACAGGAAGTCCCATAAGGACCTACTACTTGATGAAGAGCTACAGGACATTAATGACTGCAGACAGAGGGTGAATCAGTCTTCCTCATGGATGAGATCCTTAATTGGTTATCCAGTACCAGTGGTTATCCCTAAAAACATATTCACATTAGTAATAGTGAACTGATTCAGTAGGGTGTATTTACAAATTGATTCATATATATGTATATATACAAACATATATATGCACATATATACATACACACATATGTGTGATTACATATATGTAAAAAGAGACCATAAATTTGAAAGATTCCAGGGGTAGAGGAATTAGAAGGGGGAGAGTTTGAGAGAAAAATGATGCAAATACATTAGATATATGTGAAATAATAAATATTAAGTTCCCACGCGGAAAAAAAATATTTGAGTAAATTTTATCACCAGGAATAAAAGTACAAGAAATTCTAGCTAGAGTTTGTCAGAATCTCTAGGTATGAGGTCCAAAAACTGATATTTCAAGTGAATGACTCCCTTCCATTATTCCTTTAAAATATTTTTGATATTATAGTATAATTATGTAATTTCTTTTTTTTTCATTTCCTTTCTCCAACCTTTCTTTTTCAAATCCATGGTTTGTAGTAGTATGCTGCTGTGGAGGTTCAGGAAGGAGACAAGGTGGTATTTTCATAGGTATAAACACTGCCAGACCTCAGCAGATGGAACCACAATCCTGCCCAGTGCCAGACTCCATACTGGAACCCCAAGCATCTGCACTCAGGTGCTTTTATTCATTCAGAACTCCTTAGGTGCAGATCATAAGCAATTAAACATGCGCCACAAAAATCCAACACCTGAAAACAATACAAAGCCTAGGCATATCCCTCACTCAAAAGTGCATAAAACAATTTCAAACATAACTAAAAATAAACTTCCACAACAATGGTCCCTTTTTTCATTAATTGTTGCTACTTTTAACTTTGAGAATCAGTTTTAAAGAAATAGTTTTTAGCTCAGTAAAATAAAGTACTGTTTTAGGTTCTAGTATAATGGGAAACACACAGATCTAGTAGGAGAAACCTAGTGTCTAGACCTAGTTTCATCAACTATTATCTGGGATATCCTGGGAAAATGCTATCATTGACTCATTGAGCACCAGTTTCTTTCTTAATATAATTCAGATGGATTTTATCTGGAGATACAATGATATTTGTCAGTATTAACACTGTACAAACTCACACAAAGAACAATAGTCAAACATTCCAAAGGATCATAGAATCTAGCACCCAGGTCTATAGCTGGCACATAAAATCAATTCAATAAGTACTAATTACATGACTGTAGATGTAAACTACAAACAGATGGAATTAAAAAGTAGTCAAGTGATGAATATGTAATGGACATTATGGCCTTAAGGAAAGCTAATATGTTTCAAAGCTATCTTTAAACCTGTGAAGATAATCATGAGTTTAATTTATATCCCTCTTTGTGGACATCAGGGATTTAATTATTTGTCTGAGTAGCTGTAGTTGGATCAAATCCAATTCAAACTTATATTTTGCATATAATGACTACCATTTATTGAGTTTCCTTTCCACCAACTCCCTACCAATGCACTAACAATCAGTCATGGTATACTTTTTTTCAGTTGTATGATATTTTTCATGTTTCATTTTATGTATTTAAGCCTAAATTTTTAAGTTATGCTGAACTACAGGAGACTAGAGAATGTATTTCTTTCTTTGTAGCCTCAAAGCCTATACAGTTTTGAATGCATAGGTATTCAATTGATAGTTTTAATCTTTTACATTTGAGAGTGTGTTTTAAGTTATAAAGTTCTTTTACAACCAGTTTCTTTTATCTTCATAATCAGAGTGATGGGCTTCCAGAGGAGTTATCCTTATTATCATTTTATAGATTAAGAAACTGAAACTTAAAGAATTTACACCTTGAACAAGTCCCCACCTAGGGTTCCAGTTATTCCCCCTCACCCTACAAAGTTGTACACAATTCAGCCCTAGATGCACATGGTTTCATCGTATTGGGAAGTTATAGAGTAGAGAGAGTGTGAAAGGTTAACTGAAGTTGGGACTCCATCTATGTAACTATAGAGAAGTCATCTATGCTGGGGTAAGAATTTTCAGGAACGCTACTATCTTGTGATCACTCATGCCTCTGTAAGTAATTCCTCTCCCATGTGCTGATTATTATTATTATTTGTCAACTTGACACAAACTAGAATCACTTGAGAAGAGGGAACCTCACTTTAGGGATTGTTTCCATCAGATTGGCCTGTGGACATGACTATGGAACATTGTCTTTACTGATAGTAGATGTAAGTGAGCCTAACCCAGTGGGGGTAGTGCCATGCCTACACTAGTCCTGGGCTATATAAGAAGCAGGCTGAGCAGAAAAATGGGAAGCAAACCAGTAATCCTTGTTCCTCCACAGCCTCTGTGTTGGTTCCTGTTCCCAGGTTCTTACCTTGAGTTCCTATTCTGACTTGCCTTCATGATGGACTGTAACCTGTAAGATGAAATACCACCCACCAATCTGATTTTGTTCATGGTATTTATCACAGCACCAGAAAGCAAACTAGGACATCCAAGTTCCTGTAAGTAATTGCAATGAATTCATTGACTCACTGAAGTTCACATGGATTAGAATGGTTAGTTTGGTCTGTTGTTAGTGCCTTATCTGAGGTCAGTACATTTGTTCACATCTCCCAAGGAAGAATTCATGCAACACTATACATGCTAACACTCTCAATGCCCCACTCTCCTATCCAGCGCCTCTTTTTTAAAAATTTGATTTCCTTTTTTTTTTGGAGACAGAGATTAGCCCTGTAGCCAGGCTGGCCTGAAACTCACTGGGAACAGGCTGGCCTCAAACTTGGAACTATTCTCCTGCCCCATCCTCCAGTGCTGAGATTACAGTCATGAACTATCATGCTCAGTGTTTCGATGCTTAGTGTTCCGATAATAACACATTATGTGGTTTCTTAGTGGAGAAATGATATGTTAAAGGGATAGCTTTTACAATCTAAGAATTTTCCATAATCAAAAATTTCATCCCCATCTACTAAATTTTTCCATCATTAAAAAAAAAAAGGGAAACAAGAATAAAGCCTAGATTATTTGCAGCACCAATTCTAGGGTAATATTTTACATTTCAAATGATATTGTTTTGGTTCTAAGTTATTCTACATTTATGCACCTGAACTCTTGTTTTCTTTCTGGTTTTAGTGATCATTTGTATTCTACTAGATCAATGTTTATTTGGAATGAAATTCAGAAGTTTCTTAAACTTTTGTTATTGTTTTTCCAATTAAGATGTCTGATCATTATCTGAAACTAAAAGACACATATGTTATGAGGTTAGATAAGAATGAATCCTTTATAATATTTAATTTGTCCAGAGCCTCTTTTGTGTTTAGAAAAATAATGTGTATGCACTAAACAGGCTTTGCAATGGTCAAGTGACCTTGTCTTCTGACCCACTGCAGCAGTGGGGACTACAGATTATACAACTCTTCATATAGGGATAAACTAAGTATTTGAAATGATATGAAATAAGAAAGAGAACCTTTAGAAAGCAAACTGTGTGTTCATGAATAAACTAGGAGGAGGGCATGTAAATACCAAACATGCAGTTAGGAAAACAACAATGTAGATTCCATGAGAAACAAAACATGCTTGAAAAAGTATGTTAGTCATTTTAGAACCAGTAATAACTGGGTAAAGTTTACTCAGCTGGAAATACAACAAAGTAGAACAAAACAACTGCTTTCACATTTCTGTAGGTTATTTTATAAATCCAGATTCAGAAAATCACCATAATTTGCGCACACACATTAAATTATAGACCAGCATTAGATGAAGTGAAATGAAGTTTTAAAGAAATAGATTTCTCTACAGTGAGTCTGATTTATGCAGCTTTATCAAATTTGTATAGTTACCTGTAGATAATGGAGCACTAAAAGTGGCTGGAATATGTTACATGGCATTGATACTTCACTCAATGCAAAGCAAGGAGCCCATTCACTCCATTCCTCCAGCAGTTCTTTGGGAAGAACACCAAAGGCCTTCTAAGAAAAGCATTATGTCTTTTGAGTGTGACAGCTGTGCTAGTCAGATTCTATATGCAGATTCTATATGCACAATTTTGAATTGTGTTTGGATCCATCTCTACAAAAAGCCAAATTCTTAGGTCATACTTATCCTTGGGTCCCTCCAATCTCAATCTCTCTCTGTCTCTGTCTCTCTCTCTCTCTGTCTCTCTTTCTCTCTCAAGAAATAATAATTGCACTGGCTAATTTTCTATTTTTCTGTGTTATGTTATCACAGTCTCACTACTACTTAGATACTATCATTATTCTGTTATAGAGACAAGTCAAACAACTTAACACCACACCTCTGTGTGTGTGTTTGTGTGTAAGAACCTTTGAGAATGTGTGTGTGTGTGTGTGTGTGTGTGTGTGTGTGTGTGTGTGTGTGTAAGAGCCTTTGAGAATTTAAGTGCACCACATGCATACAGGAACCCATGGAGGCTAAAAGGTGTTAGATATCCTGGAACTAGAGTTATAGATATTTGTGAGCCACTATATGGGTGCTAGGAATTGAATCTACATCCTCTGCAAGAACTTCAAATGTTCTTAGCCACCGAGACATCTCTCTAGCCTCTTACATTATTCGTAATTATGAGTATGTTTGTGGGAGTATGTACATGTGTGTACAGGTGCCCACAGATTTCAGAAGAGCTTACCATATCTCCTAGAGCTGAAGTTACAGATGGTTATGATCCATCCAATGTGGGTGCTAGAGCCAAATCCCAGTCTTCTGTAAGAGTAGTACATGCTCTTAACTGCTGAGCCATATCTCAAGCTCTACACCTTCACATGTTAACTCTTACAATATTTAATCCAAACATTTACTCAATTTTTAGCTAACAAACATTATACACATTGTTGGTCCAGCATCTTGAATTCCTCTCGCCCCTCCCACCACTCATTTACTATCAACTATTAAAATGATTCTATCAAGACTTCTGTTTTAATCACTAATCATATCAACTGTCAATCTCTCAGAACCCTGACTCTTGGTTCAAATATTGTAGAAAATACAACAGATTAAGCAAACATCATTATATGAATGAATGCCTGATAGGCACTTTTACCTTTTGTCAGGGATGGCTATGTTATCACAAACTATCCCCAATGAATGGCAACTAATAAACCTACCACAGTGGTATGTAGTTGAAGAGAATATACTAGAGCGCCTTCTCAATATCCAGCATTTTATTGATTGAAGTAACATGTAAGATTTACTATATTGCTTGCTGATCCTATGTGATTAGTGTCAGACTAGAAGAAAAAATTCTGAATACAAATTCATTATGACCCTCTAGAATAGGAAATTTTTTTCTTGTATTAAATAACTATCTAAATGAAATTCAAAGCTGTTCTCTAGTCTTAGAGCTGCAAGCTATACAATTTTAACTAACAAGCATTATTGATTCACTTCCCAACATTATTAGAGGCAGGGACAGAAATAACCTCTTAATAACTTAAAATAATATGTATTTCTAAAGGTGTTTTTATCCCTAGAAATTTCTATTACATTTGATCTGGGCATGGTTGTGTGCTTATAATCCCAGAATTTGAGAGAACAAAATATGAGGATTGCTGCAAGTATTGTTTCAAAAACAACAACAGCTGGAGAGCCCCTGTTGCTCTTTCAGAGGACTTGGTTTTGATTCTCAGCACCCACATGGCATCTCACAACCACTCCAGTTCCAGAGTACCTGACACCTTCTTCTGGCCTTTGTGGATACCAATACATTCTCTACACAGACATACATGTGTGCAGACAAAACACCTGCATACATAAAATAAAAATGAAAATAATGTTTTTCTAAAAAGATATTAAAAATATTAATACTCCCTTAACTTCAAGGAATGTGAAAAATATCACTCAGTCTCATGAATATACTTAGGTATGAATTTGTCTTTTAAAGAGATTTATAATAATCTTCCTTCGTTTCTTTTACGAAATCAAAGAAACATACCATCTTAAGTTAATTATTTTGCAGACATTGGAAGGACCCAAAATTATCTGAAGTGCATGATTGTATATAATACTTCTCCTTGCAACAGTTTTGAAAATTTATCAGCTGGGAAGGAAAGGTGCTTTTGTGCTACTCCAAACTCACACTTTGCCCTCCTTTTTTCCTTCTCCAGTAGTTAGGCAACATAAAGTTTTAATTGGTATCAGGCTTTGACAAAAGACCCATAGACATATTTCATCCAAATTAAAAGCATGCCAAATTAGTGTCAAAGGGAGGCAAGAAACATTAGATGTTGTGTCAGTACTTAACAAAATCTTGTAAAACTATGATGTTTGTTTGTTTATATTACAGCACTGCATTTGGTTGTCTTATTATTTAAGCATGCTACGAGGAACAAACCTGTTGTCTGTTACAGAATACTCACTTCATTCCATTGTTTCTGGCAGTTTCTGGCTTTGCTCTTTTCTACATAAAGCTCATTAGAATGATATACATGTGAGCTTAAGACTTCAACCAAATTTTCACTTGAACATTCTATGTTCTCCCTTCTTTGAACCCCAAACACTTTATTATGTTTCTCCCTATCAGAACCTTATTTGAAGGAAGAAATAATTCACTTTTAAGAGGAAAAACACAACACAAAGAGAAAAGAATTTTAAAAGAAAAAGGAGGTCTGTTAGTTGGAAATCATTTATTGCCTCTATAAAAGTTTAAATAAAAACTCTACAAAAATTCACATTACAATCTGATATGGTATTAAGGAGATAATATGCTTCAGAGGTAGTACCAGTAAAATGGGATGCAGGATTGCTAAAGGGATTACTCAATAAATTAATGCAAAATAAAATTTCAATGAGGAACAATATATACCCAGTATACAATTTAATGGAAGAATCATAATTATATGAGCATGAAAATATCCCTTTCTTCACTCCCCCCCTTGGCAAATCTGTTTTTAATAAAGGTTTGTATCAACTGTAGGTTCACAAGTTAGTAGGCTATTTTATTAGAGCACTACAAAGCATAGCTTGGTGAAGGGCATGGCACAGTGCTGTCTGTCAAGGTTAACAAAACTTCAAAAAGAAATGTAATCACCATTTAGATACAGTGGCACTGGTAACTCTTCAAAGAATAATACCTTTTTAAAAAAATTTTTGGGGATTTCATTGACAATCAAATTGAATAAAAGGACACACCATTCCTGGTATTTCATTACTTCTTCATAGATAAAAGGCAGCTGTTAGAGTTTTCAAAATTTCTTTCAAAGGTGACTATAAACAATCAGGTTAAGAGGAGGGGCTGAACATCCCTCCACAAAAAGGAAACAAAGGCATTTTTTTATCATCTGGTGTCTGTTTATATCCACCACTTAGATTTTTCTCTTACAAACTGAAAAAAATGCCTAATATAAGGACCCTCAAAGTAGATGTTTCTGTCTTTGCAGAAATGTGCTCTTGGACATCTTTTGAGGATTGGTATTAACAGTATTCTGAACACAGGATGTGACAGGGCCACAGTTTTTTTTTTTTTCTCCAATAGTAACAAACATTTCTATCACAGATTACTGTTGCAGGGTAAAAGTCCTGTGGATAGCTGACTTTACAACAAAACATCCCCAGGTTTCCTAAACAGGTCAATTTTCTTTTAACATTTTCCTTGCATGTGTTAATTTTCCTATTCTCCAGGGCAACTGCAGTTCTCATTTTCTTGTAACTAGTTTTAGCCTGGCTGAATGAGGAAGGTACCTTCTTTTTGTTGTTATTGTTGTTTCATAGTTTTGTTTTTAAATCATGTTTTAGAAGATAAGTGCTCTTAGACACACATTATATGCTTAGAAATTGCTTGGCATAATAAGTTCAAAGTAAACATTTAGATGAAGTTAAGCAGAAAACAAAAAAAGACTTTTTTCTAGTTCACTTCTGCTTCTGAGTGACACTTATGATAGTGTAATATGTTTTAATATAGTCAAAGCCTTAAAGAAAGAAATAATAGGTAGTTGATTTTCATCATCAGCCACAAATACTTTCATGAAAACAGTCAAAAGCTGTCATTTTTCTTGTTTTAAAAAAATTCCCAAACCAAATTCAGTACATACATGTGAAAAATATGCTTAAATTATAGCTACTTCATGTGTTTCTTCCTGAAGTGTTTGGGATTGAATGTAGGGCCTTGTGTTGTGCTAGTGTCCCAGTATTATAGTAGCTTTTTAAAATATTTGGTCTAGACTCCTTCAAGGCCTATGCTATACTTTCAATCTGCCAAGTTTGATTGTTTTGCATTGATGTAGCAATTTTCTTTGGGTCTGGCTACAGAACATTCCCATTCAATTTTTTAAATGTTTTAATTCCTATGTTCATAAAAGATATAATTCTATGGCTGAAAGAAAAATTCCAGGATAAAAGTAATCCTAAGTAGATTGTTAGGACATATAGCTTCTATTTTAATGAAACTTTAAATAGGAATAAGGGAACTGTTTATGTGTCCTCTCAAAATCACAGATGTAGGATATTTTTTTCAAGAATCACATCTATTAGAATCCTTAAATCAATAACAACTGCTAGTTGAAAAGCTTTTAATAATATAACTGAAAAAGTTAACAGGAAACATTTATTTGTGTTTTGAAGCCCAGCTTTCCTCAGTTTACCCAGTGCTGGAGTTTCAGTGTGTGCCATTGTATCCAGGTGAAATAATTATTTTTGTAGTTCATAGATTATTAAGAAATCCACTGTCTGGTGCAGCATCTTCTTTCCAAAGCAAGAGCTCCATGAAAAAAAAATTTATTTACTGACACATTTCTAAGGTGTAAAAAATAAAATTATGAGTGTTAAAACACATGGGAAAAACTCACCTGTACTTACTCTGCAATGAAAACCAACTAGGAGATTTATAGTGAAGCAGTTTAAGTTTAAAGATAAACTCAACGATTCTGAAGGAGGCTGTAGCAAAGACTTGAGGCTAGAAATTCATTCACACTAAAAGAAATGGAACCTAGATATGTTGGAGCACAGCTGTCATCTCAGAAGCAGGAGCAGCAGTATTCAAGATCACTCTCTATATTAGGAATTAAGGGTCAGCCGGGGCTAGAGGAGATTTTGTCTTAATCTTCCATATCATAAAATAATGGTTTCTGTATTTGTTGAATATAGTGTGGGGACTCTATCTCATGGAGAAATTTGTGTAACAGAATAACTTAATCTGAATGTTTGAAGTTCTATTGCTCAATGGTCTTTTCCCTGAATGGAATCTGATTTGTCAGCAAAGAATACCAAAAGTTGTTTGCAAAGAACCACATGACTCTCAGCTAAAGGGCATGTAGCTGACTACTGAAATATTTCTGCTGACAAAAAAGCCCTAGAAGCCATGTGGCAGCAATACAAAATCAAACAGTTGATAAACTGAAGGACCATAAACGACCTTTACTTGTACATATCAGGGAGAAGGGACATTTCCAAGTTAGAGGCATTTGTGACTGCCTTACTTAATTCATAAATTGTTATCAGTAAGTTCTGAAATCAGAATCAGCTGCAGTTAAAAAATGTAAAAATATGGGAAACTTGACAACTAAAACAGTTATCTAGCTGCTTCATTCATCTTTCAGGATTAGATAATTTAATCATATATTTGTGACAACTGAGTTACAAGATCTGCAAAGAGATGTCTACAGTGTGCTGCCATCTAGTACCTACTAATAGTAACAACTAGGTACTATGCCCATTTTAGGTGTGTATTCATAGAATAGCATCCAGGAAATTCAAAGGACTTTGATTTATAATCAAAGTAGTGTAACTCTTTTTGATATTATTTTTGCCTGATGGCTCTGATCAGGCCTCATGAAAAAGAGGTAAATTTTGTGGCAAAGTTGTATGACTAGTATAAAAAAGAAAACAAGTAGCAGTGGTATACCTTGATTTCCTGTTTCTTAAAATTTAAGATGTGAAAAAATAGTAAAATGTTGGTAAACCTGAAGTATTTGTGCAGTATTTTGTTTAACTCAATTATATAAATTTACTATATAGTAGAATGTGAATTATCAAGTTATCATTTGCAATATTCAATAATTTTATTTAAAACTGTCTTTTATAAAGTACTGGTTTTGTGTACTTAAATGTTTTGACTTATTGTTGGTAAATTGACTTTCCAAAGTATTTTCCCCTCTTCCCAGTTTTAGGGTTAGACAGAAGAATACTAATAACTTACAAATACATCCTACTAATTAGTTCAATTTCTAATCATTATCTTAGGTCAAATTTTCATAGGAGTTGAAAAATATATCCCAGGATTCATCCAGGTTAAATAGACATTTAGGTTTGTTTCTAGTTTTCAGCCCACTTTCCTGAGTAAAAAATATATATGAATAATAAAAAATGAAAGAGGAAGGAAGATGTAATGGCTACAAAAATAAGATAAATCAAGCTTTAGCAACTTAGTAATATTGAATTATTCTTAGTTTTATCTCTGTGGTTAAAACTATTACTAAGATTCTTCTTAAAGAACAAGCAAAATGTCTTTCAGAAATCAGATATAATAGATTTCATAGTTGGGTTGCTCAAAATTAAATATAATATTTCCAGGATTTTATATACGTTTTAAAAACCCCATTTCAAGTACTTTTACATTTTACATGCATTTTTTTTTTTTTGTACTGTAGCCGTTATATCTTGTTCTTCCTTCACAGCATATGTCTGTTTTAACAATGTGTTTTTCAGTTGAATACTATTGGGGAAACAAAATACAGTTATCTTGAAATACACCTGTTAGGCAACCAACAGACTATATCATATCCCCACCCCTAATCACAAACTGTTGGAGGCATTTTTCTCTGATAAAGAAGACACACTGAATGAGGTATCATCAGGATCTGGTGAGGCATGACTGAAATCCATCTCTTCTAATTCAGGAGGTAAATCTGCCAGCAGTGCCTGTGTCAGAAAAAAAAATCAATTGTTTTAGATTAGTATGTGGGAAGATATTTTTTTTCCAATTTTATGTTAATAGTTGTAGTTCTCCTGCTTTAATTTGCTCTTATAGATTTAAATAAAGAACCACTTCTTTTAAAGGATCTCACACAATTCCTTACCTAAAACAGCAAGTCTTTATACAACACTAAGAAAGAACAAAATATTAGATGCCAAGTATGTGGTTCAGGTTGAGCAGAATCTTATACAAAGAGGAAATCAGGAGGGAAATAGATCGCTATTCTGATGAGACCAGTTGCATTCAGGGTGGGATGGCTGTAGACATGAGCAACATTCCAAACCAAGGACTTTTAATCAAGGACTTTTACGTGGTTGAATTAAGTGGTTTTCATACTAGTTTTGTATGTTCACTGGTCACTGCTAAAGGGCTTTAAAATTTCATTCTTTACTTAAAACATTCATGCTTATTTATATTACCTTTTTTAAGGAAATCAACATTTCAACAAAGACCTATTTTGCTCTTTGTTAAAAGAATGAATTTAGCAGTTAGGAAAGAAATTCTTCTATGTTACTTTAGATAAACGTTTAACAAAGACCATATGGGGTTTTTGTTTCTTTCTTTCTTTCTATACAATTGGCTAAGTCTCAAGTAGGGAGAGTTCAATATGGGACTATGGCTGTTGTAATGATGTATCTGTTCATTTCTTTGCTGGAACAATTAGGATATGCCAACATCTATGAGCTAAGCTTGACCATGTTTTAATTGTTTCATCTGTACTTGTAAAACATGTATTTATACTAGAGAAATAAACACTTAATGAAGTTTCATATGGCTGACAGTGCTGATGCTCATTTGACCATAAGAAACTGGACCAAAAACAGCATAGCATATCTGGAAAAAAATTTAACATTAATGTACTGTGGGGCTTTGGTGTATTAGTAAACAAGAACCAAAGGAATAGGAACAAATAAAAGCTGGCCATTACCCAATTAAGGAATAGAAAAATGGGTATATTGGGGGAACGTATGAAATATACTGTTGAAATAAGACTTGATTCTTCTCTTCAATAAAATAGTGACAGCTACACACTCTATAATTTTTACCTTGTATCACACAAATAGAAAGAAAATTTTTTACTTTAGTCAGGTTATGTAATGAAAAACTAACTTATATGTGGAGAAAGTTATCATTTATTTTGTATCACTAAATTACCCATAATGCCTTGCTGAAGCTAAGTGCACTTAACACATGAAGTAGTTAAAGATACCACATGCTTTTGAGGTCCTAAGTTGCAGTAATATGACACAAACCATTTTCTTCTAAAATGGTGAACTTACTCCTGATCCAGTTCAGTACAATGGGGCTTGCCTTTGCCAATACTGGCTGTTCAGAATATGAGTAATATATCACTGGATTCAGTTCATCCTGAAGGTTTGATTATACCGTATTACAGATGGAAATGGGTTCAAATAGGTGCATATTGGAAAGTCAAGTGGATTAGAAAATTTCATGATATTACAAATTCTGGTGGAGACACCTGCAAACTAGAGAAATATTATTTATTTCTTCTTCATTGCATTATGACTGACTAAAATGAGAATAAATTTTAGAATGTTCAGTATGTGAGGTAGTTCACAACACTATTGATGCATGGACTCCACCTCAAAAGTCTTTCAATATTTTACTGGACTGCAATATAGGTACACTAAACAAATCTTTGCCAGTGGTTGAAACTACCTTTTTCACAGAGATATAAGTAAGCACAAGTAACTTTCTGCTATCTCCTATTTCCTGTATTGCAGATTGAACCCAGAGTCTCTTTTACTCTGAGAAAAATACTCTGCCATTGACTTACATCTACAGTCTCAATATTTTTTATTATATGTTCTTCATCAGTAACAACTATTTTCAAGGTCTGACCAAGTGCCATTTTCCCCAAGAGATTATTAACACTTTTCCCCAAATACACGCTCAGTGTCTGTAATACTTATTCTAGGTTCTAAGATGTGAATGTAAAATTGATAATCATTCTTATCCTCCTTGCAGAGTGGAGAAATTGAAGTTTAAGAAAGGCAATCGATCTGGCTAGGATCACACAGCGAATTATCAGGGGAAGAAAGACCATAACTAATGACTTAGAGCAATGTTGGCAACATTATCTGGATGTTAAAATGGCTATTATTGATTTAAAAAAGACAACCTTTGGGTAATCTAATGTTTCAGTCTAAAAGTACCATACACACACAAACACGCACACACACACACACACACACACACACACACACACACGCATACCCTGGACTTCTTTATAGGGGAAAATTATTCCATAGATAACTTAATTCATTCAACTTATCCAAATCAATGAAAGAAATACTCTGTATTTTTTTAAAAATAAGAAAGCAATGACAAATATTTCTATTTTATTTGGAAGAATGAAATATATTTCCAGAAATAAACTTCTGAATATTTCAAGGCTTAAACATCATTAGTTTAAGAAATAACCTGGATTACTTTGTGTATCACTATTAATATCATATATATGTAATTATATATATAATTCTTTAGTTTCTCTGTTTTAGAGGCAAAGCCTAAGCTGGACACATGATCTTACTGCCTCAAATTTCCAAGTGATTTTATATGTGTGTCACTACCATACCCAATGTTTTATATGCTTGGAGAATATATTTTGAAAATCATTATACTCAATCTCACATATGAAAAATCAGTTTCTATTTAGGCTGCTGAATCCACAGGCTGTGGCATTTAGTATAAGTTTTGTATCATTTTTTTATTTCAGCCCACATTTTTTCATATCTTACTTTAGTAGTTTTTTATCAGAAGAAAACTAGAAAAGGGAAAACAAAATGAATGTTAGTTACTTTTCTTATTAGTGATATTTGGGAAAGAAGCATACCAAAGCTGAAATTAGAACAAGAAATTCCATCTATGAGTTATTTTCAGATGTCAAGAGACAAAGACAATTATTAGTTAACTTGTTCTGAAACTGAATTCAAAAGTAATATAAGATTTTTTCAGACAAGAAATATACTCCAAGTTAGCCTAAAGTTGGAGCCTACTTGTATTTGTGTGTGTGTGTGCGTGTGCGTGTGCGTGTTCTACAGTTATTTAAAATATATGATACTATTCGGATTGTGTTCAATATGATCATACAGATTTAAAAATCTGTACTTTAGGTTTTTAAGAAACAAATGTAGCTGGGCAGTGGTGGTGCACATCTTTAATCCCAGCACTTGGGAGGCAGAGGCAGGTGGATCTCTGTGAATCTGAGGCCAGCCTGGTCTACTAAGTGGTTTCCTGTACAGCCAGAGTTACAATAGAGAACCCTTGTCTTAAAAAAAAACCAAAAAAAATAAACCAAATATATTTTAATTTTGCTATGCTTTGGTTGCTTGCTTGTTTTAAGGTATGTTCTTAGTTCATGGTCAAGGCTGAACTTGAATTCAACAATAGTTCTACTATCTGAACTTTCTTAGTGCTGGAGTGATGGCATAAGCCACCATGCCTGATTTATAAACATATTTTCAATGTGCCAGGAAATGTGCATATAATGTATAATGAATCAGTACAGCTAAATAAAGCTAACCAAGACAACTAAAGGCTTCTGTCTTGTGATCTTTATATTTGATCAGAGTTGAAAGAGGAAAAAATCATGAATCTGGACACATAATATTCATGCTGGCTTTAGTCCTATGAAGAAACTTCTAGTTTAAGTTGTGTGGTTCAATATATCAGTTAAATATGCAAAGACCTCTTTCTTTGTAAGAAAGGAGAATTATGGGGTGTTCAGACATTAACCTTTCCTTGGAGATGTCTGGGATGGGCTATATTTATAAAATGATCTTTAGGTATAAGACATCAGTGTTTTTACTTTTGACAATTTTTGTTTAATAAAATCTTCTAAGACTATTTACTAAATTGTAGTTAACTGCATCTCACACTACTCACACATAACTTTTCTGATAAAAAATCAGCATAGTGATATATATATATCTCAGCAGCAAATTTATCATCATTTAGTGTTAAATGTAACATCTTATATAATTAGGCTTAAAATGAATAAGTATTATATTATGTTATGTATATTATATTATATTATATTATATTATATTATATTATATTATATTATATTATATTATCTCAAGAAAAACCTGAGGGTCAAGTGCAATTTGGAAGAAGTCTATAAACAAATACCCATAGCAAAAAACAAAGGGCATTTTTACTTACATTGCAAAATATGATAAACTATGTTCACAAAGAATTTCACAAAGTAATCTCATGCTTTCTTACTGAGGAGCAACATATAGAATAAAATATATTCAAACATTTGCGAACTCCAGCAGCTGCTAGTGGATAAATACTCATTTCTTTCATTCAGAAAAAGTTCCCCAAACACGCTCTCTAGTTAGGGATTGAGATAGCTCCATCTCTACAAAATTTTTGAGGAATTTCTTGAAAATAAAGTTTAAATTTTTTTGTACTTAAAGGCTATCCTAAAATTAAGAAAACATTCTAATCAACTATTTTGACTTTGAACATAGTAGCATACAAAATAATCCGAATATCTATACTTAAGAAAATAATGTTTAAAAAGATCATAAAATAACCATTTTTACATGAAATTCCAAGCTGGAATGGAGACAATAAATGAAGAGATATGAAAAATCCAAATATGACATGCCATTTTTCAACTTGACACATTGTGGCTTACTGGTCTCTCATGGGACTTACTTGCTGTTGTTCCTTATCATCAGCTTTCATAGCCAGAATCAGGTTTCTAACAAAAGTCTGGAGCTTAAAATACTTTTGCTTTTGAAGCTCTAGCTCATTTTCAATGAATCTGACTTCTTCATTCTAAAAGAGAAACCATCAAACAATAAAATTATCCCATGTAAACTCAAACCTGTGTAAGTCTGATGAACAATAAAACCCTAAAAAACAGTCAGAGTATAGGAAAAATAAAGAAAATAAAATTTTTACCATAAAGGAATACAAAACACAGAAGGAAATTATCCTGGTAGTCAATGACTGCCTTTTACACAAATCATCCATAGAAAACAATTTGAAATCTATTAGAGTTCAGGAAGCGAGAAAAACAAAAAAAGATTTATCTTCTTGGAAACAACTTTCCTATATCAAACTTAATTAGCATTTGGATTATTATTATTATTATTATTATTATTATTATTATGATTATTATTCTTAAATAGAGTCCAATTAGTCCCAAGAACAATAGAAGATGCCAGAATACTAATTGTATTATTCATAAGGTCAAATTCTGAAAACTAAAACAATTATTTTGTAACAAGTAGGAACTGAACTACTAAAAATTTAAGTATACATCTAACTAAATGTAAAATCTAAAATAATAAAAGCTCTACAAGGAAAATGGGAGATGGAGGCAGGAGTATCAGGAGTTCAAATCCAGCCTTGACATATAGTTAATTTGAGGCTACATGGAGATTCTGTCTCAAATAAAACAACAAAACCAAAAACAAATAAACCAAAAAGAACTGAAGGAATGATTAGAAACCCACTCTAAATAAAATTGAAACACAAACCACACACTGGAAGAAAATACTCTAATTCACATAACAGGAAAAATATCAAAATTTATAAACATATAAATTTTAAGACTAGCAACAGAATAAAATGTAGGCAAAAATATTCGAACAGATATTTCATGAAAAAGGTTATATATTCAAAAGATACTTAACATAATTTTCATTAAGGAAATGCAAATGAAAACCACAGTGATATATTACTACCAGCTTGCTACAATGACTAAAGTTAAAGAGATTGACAAGGCAAAGATGATGGTGAGAATATGGAGTAATTAAAAGTCTCATGCAGTGCTAGTGGGAGTGTCAAATAATAAGGTAACTTTGCAAAATATTTTTGACTGTCATAAAATTCAGCATGTGCCTTCTTAGTAGCCCTCCTTTAAGTTATTTACTCAAGAATAATGAAAACACACAAATTTTCTTTGCAACTTTATAGACAATAGCCCCCAAATGCAAGTAGTTTAGGCTTTCATCGTAAATTGCTGTGGGTTGAATGTGAAATGCGCCTCATAGGTTCCTATTTGAACACTTGGTGCCTGTCTGGTAGTTCTATTATGGAAGGTTATGAAGCCTTTATGAGACAGAGCCTTGCTAGAAGATGTGAGTCACTGGTGCCTCCTCCTACCTTCTATCTACTTATGGATAGTAGATGGATTGTTACCAAGCCTCTCATACTTCTGGCCCATGCCTTCCCTGCCATAATAGGCTGTGTTCCTTTGAACTGCAAGCTAAAACAAAACCTAAACTGCTTCTTGTCAGCTATTTGATTACAACAATGAGAAAAGTAACTAATATACAAATGAATAAGCAAGTAGTCAAATTCATTTAATTGTATATGAAATTAAAACAGTACATTTTACTTTATGGACTTTCACTGTTTGTAAATTATGTAATATAGTACATTGATTAGATAAAAGCACACAGAATATCTCAAATGATAATAACATTAATAAAACATAAGATGGGCATTGAGGTACATTCTTATTAATACCTGCACTCAGGAGTTTGAAGCCTGCATACTGGCTCAAATCCCAATCAAACAAAAGAAACTTAATTCCTTTCATCTACTGGAAGCTTGGCACCATTTGACCCTCAATCATTCCCATGCACCTCTCACCATTCTATCCTTTGTTTCTTTGAGTTCAATTATTTAGGATTCCAAATATAAGTGAGAAAATTCCATACTTGTCTTTCTGTTCTTGGCTTATTTCACTTAGGATAATTTATGTTCTCAAATACTACTCATGCTTTCACAAGTTTCAGAAATTATTTTTGTTTAATGTTATATATGGAGAATATTATAAATAATGGACATTCCATAATCTTTGAAAAGGCAAAACTTAAAGTTCTTACCACACAAAATAAGTATTTGAAGTGATGGATGTATTGATTAACTTGATTGAATTATTTTACATTGTATTCATAAATCATAACATAACCTTGTACCTTATGAGTATATAAAGCCATAATTTGTCAATTTACAATTAAAATATAAAACATGAATATAAAAATAAATAAAAATGAATTATCAATCACCTTCCTTGTCAAGAACTGTAGAAAAAGGAGTATTCTTTCTATCTGGAGACCTCGTCTCAGAGTACAGCAGGACTTTAAACAGGATTTGTTCAAAAACTTTCCATAAACACATTAACATTAGATGATTGTATGGGTATTTTTGATGTTTCAGTCAAGTGGACGTTGTGGCATTAACTATATTCAATCTGTGAACATGTTTACTATATTGCTTATTAGCTCAGTTTAAATCTTAATTTATGTGATGAAAGTGCTTCCTTCCAGATCACTTAATAAGTGAAACATCTGTCCAAGCTAAATTTCTATTCACTCTACAACTAAGTTAAAGTAAGCATTCTAAAGAAATTCAACAATCTTCAAGGATGTTTTTGCTAATTCTAAACCTTTGCTTTAATTAGAAGTCATTGTCAAAGAAATAGTATTAGTAAACTGTCAGAAAATGTTTTTCTCCTGTTTTGTTATTGTTCATTTCATATTTGATACACATATATGTGTGGTATTTGTGTACACACATATTCATGTGGGTGCATGTTTCTGTGTGTGTGTGTGCGCGTGTGTGTGCGTGTGTACGAAAGTCAGAGGTAGATATCAAGTATTTTCTTCAGTTGCTCTCCACCTTAGTTTTTGAAACATGGTCTCTCACTGAACCTGAAAGCCTACTGTTTCAACAAGGCTTAGTTATCCTTTTGTCTCTGCCTCTCCAGCACTGAGATTGTAAGTACGTATTATAAGGCTAGGCTTTTCACATGGGTGCTGGGAATCCAACTGAGGTCCTATGCTTGCACAGGAATATCTTCATGCTCTCTGTTTTGTTTTAGTGTTGTTGAGGTTTTTGAATTATTTTTTTTTCTTTTTCATTTTCTTTAAGACAGAATCTCAATGTAACCAGGCCAGTCTTGAACTTCCTGTGTAGTTGAGGGTACCCTTGAACTTTTGATCCTTCTTCCTTCACTTCCTAAATTCGGGGATTATTGGTGTGTACCAATACACTAGGAAGAAAGTCTTTGAATACAGACACTATCTATCTTCATTTAACAGTGACTCATTTGCATTCACAGGCCTCCTGAGCTGTACTCAGTCCATCAGAAAACATTTTTAAAACATTAATTCTTATTTGCAAAAGTCATGAAAGCATCTTTTCATATGCGGATCTCTAATTTTTCATGCAAATATTCCCCTTCTTTGATATTTATGAAATGTTTGAAAAGCATAAACAGCTTTAAGATAATTTAATATTGCAGACATTTTCCTCTCAGAAATGCTTTTTGCAAACCTATTAAATCCTTCCTACATTACAGGCAATAATTTATGTGTACTTTAGAGTTTCCTAAGTAACTGGAGTGTGCGTGAAAGCAACTAGTAAGACAATAGCAGTCACCGTGTTTCACAAAATAAGGTCTAGTTTATAATTTCTTAGGAACCTTCCCCACATTCCCAGTAAACTGTTTATATTTTTGCAAGATGATTATTGGGAGACACAAGCTTGCAAGTATGTCAGAGCTTTGATCTCTAGTAGGCTATTAATGGCTACCATGCCTGATGTGCTATTTTACGATATAGTTACTTATGCCACAGGTATTATGTCCATCAACTTTCCTCCTAAGAATTTGGGATTAGTTAGAACTCTCAGAAATATGGTTTTCTAATGTTATATCTCAAACAGGAATGCTACCACTTCTAAACTGTATGTTAATAAAATGCACTGTAGGAAATACTCTTTTAGTTTGCTATAATAAACCCCAACACAGAAGATGAATACAATGTGGGAAAGTTTAAAATGATGTAGCTTCTAATATTAATTGAGTTTATATAAATAAGCACTTGGAAAGCATTATTAAAATTATTTCCAGAGACAAATTAATTTATTCAATTACTTTCTCAGCACTGCTTACTAAACATCTATGTGCCAGGCTCCCCAACCAAGTAACACATAGGTGATTAAAATATATTTCTGCCTTAAGAAATTTATGATGAATATATTAAGAAATGAAAAAAATGACTTTCACCCCTAAACAAGGAGCACTGTTGTGTATATTTAAATAGAGTAAAGCAACTTTCTTCAAGATACTAAATTTCTAAACTGGTATATTCTACAGCAACGCTTAAAATATGCAGTGTCAAATCCAGGTACAAAGTTCACAGACAGTAAATGGAAACATTTTAAAATAATGTGTATAGAAATATTTATTCTCTATATATGTGCATGAATTTTGAGAATTCAAGGAAAGAAGTTTAAATATGATAGAGATGATTATAAAGAATGTCTCTAGTGACCTACTATGGGATCCCTTGTTCCCACATTATTTCCCACAATGGAAAACATTGAGTTACTAAAATGTCTGTTAGAGTTCAGTGCAGACATTCACTGATAGTTCTGGGCTGGCCACTCTGTTCTGCTCTCCCTAATCTTTAGCCACAAACCTTCTCAAGTGGACTGGCACCGAAGAGGGGAGAGGTCTTGGAATGAATCGCCTAAGTCTTGAGCCCAACCCTATTTGACCTGTTCAAGAGTGCTAAGTGGGGCACACTTAACAGCTGTGCAATCCAGTCCTCTCTCCTGGACTTTCCACAGCCTGTGCCAAGTAGTGACCTGGCCTGCAGAGTCATTTTAATCCTGAACTCAGTATTTAGATGTATTATATGACCACGGAGGAGTTATTAGCATGATCTCTTCTAATTCAAAACCAGTAAATTTGTAATTCAGCTAGTTGGAAATAGTTTTATTTATTAAATATTTATTTATTCATTTTAAAGACAAGGTCACATTATATATCCCAGAGTGGCTTGAATTCATGGAACTCTTCTGGCCTTGGCCTGATGAGTGCTGGGACTGTATGTGTGACCTACCGTATCTAGCCATAAATATAGTTTAAATACAGAATTGTATTGTGCTCTTTGATCACTTAGCAAATACATTTCAAAAGTCAATTTCCCTCTGTGTTTATAACACAATATTTTTAAGCTTGACATGTTAGGAACATTAGGAAAACAATATGTACAATGGTATAAATTTCAGTTATACTATACTAAAACTGAAAGGATTTTTTGAGAAAAGTAACAGCTGTTTTCTAATTAAGTGGTGTTCTTTGTTACTATCATAAGCTTTAAATACTGATCATACTCCACAAAAAGAAACTTTGTATTTAGAAAGAAGCACCGTGTGCCAAAATTTCAGAAAGCCCAAAGTTTCCTAGCAAGATGGGCTGCTGAATAACACTTGTACATCTATGCAATTGACAAACAGACTGATAGCATATGTCAAAATGGAGTAAAAACAAAATTATGCATGACACACTGTCAAAGGACACCGTCCAATTTAGTAACAAGTGACACTAAGAAAAAGTCATCACTATTCGTATTCAAATCCATCCTGTATTTTGATTGGGAATTGTTTTTCAAATTTTCATAAAATGGGTATCAGCTATTATCTTAAGGATGGTCTTGGAAGAAGCCTCAGTTCAATATAAAATTAGCAATGGACACTGGAAAAGAAATAATCTCTTTTGCTGCTTACCACATACATTTTACTATTGTATTTATTTTGTTTGAGGCAGTGTCTTTCAATGTTGCCCAGCCTTGTTTCAAATTCCTGACCTAAAGTGATGTTCCTCATCCCCACACAAAACAGGGATTCCATGTATATAGCACCACCTCAAGCAGATTTACCACCATTTAAAACAAAATAATGGCTTTACCATAAATTCCACATTAACCACCACTATGTGTTGTTTCCATTTGCTGCATACCATTGTTGTCAAATTTTGATCCAGTAAATACTTTACTTAAAACCAGAACAACCAAACAAGCCAGCAACATTAAAATGCCCAATATTTTGACTAATTTTCAAGTTGCCTAAGAAAATCAGATCAGAGGCACACACTGCTTAGACTATCAGTTGAGAAGATCAGGGGCACTATAAATCTTTTCCAATCAATAACTTCCCTTAATGAATTCAGAACTTGAAATTACTTTTACCTTATAATCCAGGAGAGAATTCACTTGCTCTACCTCAGAATTGCTTATCATGTCACTTTCTTCATCATCAATAATTTCTATTTTCTGTAACATAAGCAGAGAAATTTTACACACACACACACACACACACACACACACATACACACACATACACATATCAGAATATTGCACGCAATGTGTACAACATACCTGTCCAATGTTTAGTTCTGATGTTAGAGTGATCTAGGTTATCTGGATTAAACTTTGATAATTGGCTCCTCAGGGTTACACACAGCACGTGTTTTTGTCACTCCTTATATCTTTAATTGGTAATTGATAGAGTCCTCCAGTCACACACACACACACCACACACTATAGGAAGTGGTTCCTTTTCTGTCATAATCTATGATTCTTCCTTGTAATAAAAAATGCTAACATATGGCATGTATCCCAAAAGAAAATATAATATCTAAAAATCCACATATTTAATGTGGATTTTATTAGCTAGACAATTGAAAGGATACATCTATGATATGATAGTGGAAATTGCATGGTGATTTGTTTTCTTCACTGGAAAGTAACAAAGACAGTAAGGAGAGGACAGAGACAGAGAGAGGGCTTCCTTTAGCTTCAAAATTATGGCACAGCAAAGCATGTGCAGTATTTTGTACACATTAGATACTAGTTAAATATCTGTCAAAAAAATAAACAATACAGCTCAGTGCTGATGAAAAGAATGACCAATAAGCTCCAATCAGGAGGATAAAGCAAATTCTTTAATCAGAAAGTCTTTTTTTTCAGAAATATAAAAAAAAAAAAAACAATAAAATCACTTGAATTTTTTTCCTTTGCATTTAAAAAGTGTAGTTAAGGGAAAACAACCCATATCTTAAAACGTTTAAACATTGCCAACCCAAAAGAAAGTTTCAAAATAGGGGAAGCTAAGCCAGATTTAGTCACTAGACAGTCTTTTATAAGAACAAGCACATTAATAGCAGCATGTCGTAGGCAGAGTATGAAATTAAACTTCCTATGGGGAGGGAGAGTGATCAAAAATCACAAACAAACTTAGAATGATCATACTTGCTATACAGCCTCTGAGGATAGGACAGATACCTTCACAGGGTTTCTGACCCGCAGTCTGTGAATCAGAAGGACAGCTGCAGTGAAACTGCCTTCTACCACTGCATGGAGATGAGCCTAACGTTTTGTTTTCTATTAGAATCACTATAAACTTGAGTTCTAGAATTTTAGATTTTTCTACCTATTTGGATTGATTCCGGGAGTTAGGCATTTATTAAAAGAAGGCACCAATGGCCACTGTATAGATTTGTGCATATAAATAGGTCTTACATGTCTCTGTGATTTGTCATTCATGAATAATTGGGGCCACTCAAAAGTTACAGGCAGAGGAGATCAACCTTTGAAAGTTTGAAGTTTTGTCTCTGAAAATCAATTGTTCTTGAAAAATTAGGTGCCTAAGTGACTATGAGTCATACCATGCCACGACTTCATTTATTATTTTCAGCTGTCTGCTGCTGGGGAGACTCAATGCAGGGAAATTCAGGCTAAAAAATGAACACGTCTTTTGGGGAAAAGATATTTCAATTGTAAATAGTTATTTACATGTTATATACTATAATTCAAATCTAGAGCAGAAGCAGATATTTGGTGAGATTTAAAATAATAGGACAAACCATTATGGAAACAATAAGTATTAGTCACTTGGTGAAAAGAAAATGACTTAGTTTCAAATCAAAGGTAATTGTTCAATGTGTCTGCTGAAGAATCAAACATGAACATGGACTTTAACCAGGACTATAAATCAATGAAATGCAATCCTGAATTCTATATGTGGAAAACAATGTTAAATGCTGTTCGTATTTAACAAAAATGAGCCCAAATGTACATTTTATGTGCCCCACTTTTATTAAAGAGATGTTCTGGATTATAGTGTCAAAGAAATAATGTTTGTAATAGAAGCCAGAATAAATTTTGTCATTATAGCTACTTTGGACCAGAAAAATTCACTATAAGGGCTGCTTTAATGAAAATCACACATAGAACACTGATTCAAAAGCAAAAATGAAAATATGAGGGCATTTATCTTTGTGTTTGACTTTTTTTAATACTATCTTGATTTCTGTTTCATTTTATGGAGCAAAAACATGAACAAATTCTGCTGAAATAGCTGCTAAGAGAACATCACTATATGTTTACATTTTTACAAAACCCAGTTTAATCCACACATAGCCTGTCCCTGCTGCCATTCACAATCTTAAAATGCTGTCTTTCTTTCTTTGCTGTGATTTTGAAGGCAATTAGCAGAGTCCAATTTAACCAGGAAAAAGAAAAGGTTCCAAATACAGTATAGATAGGTATGGTCTGAATAGAGAAACCCTTGGCTGCAAGCACTAATACTAACAAAGACTTCCTTCATGATCTCCAGCTAAAGTGCATTTCAATTCTGCCATCTGTCAAATGGAATGAAACTGCTCCTCGCTCAATGTGTTCAGGAAAAGTAACTTGTTTTATATATAAAATGTGTCATATTTGAACTAAGTATTAGGTTTTTTACTTATTGAGAGCTGAAAGATATATTAAATTCATAGGAAAAGCTCTGCTGTGGTTTACCAAGTAAAGCAAGACTTTATTCTGACAATACAGATGTTGTCATCAACTGGCACAAAGTCCTTGAAATTCATCCTGTAATGAGAAAAGAATTTCAAGCTGTACATACCACATTATCTGCGGATACTGCTTGGTGCTCTTCATCCTTATGTGACTTGGTTTCATTTGGGATAACTTCATTGGGCTCCTCTACAGAAAAAAAGTGAAGAGTTCATATCTTTTATCTCAAAATATTGCTGTATTTTTAAAAAAGAGTCCTTTAATAATGTCTCTGTTGTCCAAAACATACTATTGACAAATACACTACAAAAGTGCTTTGTTGTGACTTTTATTCATATCTTATTTAGTCATATATATTTAGTTAGCTATGTGGATGGGTAGAAAGACAAGGATGTTTAACACTGCTATATGATAGAAAAGATGGGAGAAACCTGTATCTCCAACAATGGAGAAATACAGAAGTCACTTAAGCACTATGCAGCTGCTAAAATGAAGTACAGTGAGCTAGTTGCAAGTGAATTAAGACTGAAAATGGTAAAATCTATGATGTAAGTTCAAATAACCTTACCATTTGTAAAAGGAATAAATATATTTTAAATGATGAAAAACATGGTGACCCTGTTTGTTCCCAAGTGTTTCCATTATTATTCCTGGACAGAATTATAAGTATTTATAAGTGATTTTTACTTCTATTTTAATTTTTTTAAATTTTGTTTAGTTAAGCTTTTCTAGAAAATTACTCATGTTTGTTTTGTTTCTTTTCTTTCTTTCTTCTTCCTTTTTTTGGATAAGGTCTTGCTACCTAGCCCTGTATGGCAAAGAAGTCACTGTATAGAGCAGACTACTCTTTATGTTTCAAAGACTTTTCTTTCTCTTCATCCCAAGTAGTGGATTTACAGGCCTTTGCCACCACATCTGGCTTTGTTCATTGTAATAAGACAAAAATGGCAAAATAATTTCTCAATAAATGGTATCAAATTATAAATGCAGATTTCCAATTTTATTAAAAGGCAGGATTATTTCAATACTTGTATACACAGTCTCTCTCTTATACATACTTGTTCATATTCAAAGAGAAATACTTGCAAAAATATCCCCTTGCTCTTGTTTACAGAAGGTTATTCTCTAAGGAGTACAATTTCCATGGCAGGGTGCCTGTGTGATGTCTAGGTGCTAGTGGGTTTGGGCAGTGAAACCCAACTTCAGTTGAATGTTGTCATATTTAATCTCAGGCTAATATAGGGCAGGAGAATGTCCATGAGCACAGCTACCTGCCGCCTCCAAAAACCATGGTAATGTCCGTGATCTGTACTCCTGTCACTCAGGCTGAACTTCATTTTTTCTTTCCTTTTGGAGGGCACAGGGGAAGGAGGATGGACCAAGGAGGAATGGGAAAAGGGTATCATTGAGATACATTATATGAAACTCTCAAGTAAATAATAAAAGTATTGAAAAGAAGATTATTTCCATTTCCTTAGTACTTCCAAATACTTTCTTACAATGGACATTTATTTCTTATTTGATCAAATTCAATACTTTAAAATAGAAAATAATAAAATAGAGAGAGATGAATTAATTCAGAGAAACTACTTTAATAGAAAGCTCTCTGTGATGAGCTATGGCTAGGGTCTGCTTCAAAGCACTGGGTGTGTCTGCATACATTACTCCTTTACCACTTTATTTTATATTACCCTCAGTCAGATGCCTTAAACATAAAGTAACAATGTTTATCTCTGTGTCTCTCTTTTCTGCACAACAATTTCATGGAGATTATTTGGATATATACTAGTAAAATTTCTTGGATCCTTGGTAGATAACATTTTAATTCAACTTAGAAAGCAGAACAAAAATATTTATTATCCATCCTAAGATTTTCCCAGTTTGTTCACTCCCATGTATAAACATGGAAAAAGATTAGGAGAAAGTCACTTATGAGAATTGCTTATGAGAATTCAAGTTTATGATATCCAAAAAAAAATTCAGCAGAATTTATTACAATGTTCTGTAAAAATTCAATTTAACTTTCTTATGTCTACCATATATTTTAAATTAAATTTTATTGTATGTACTTGTAGTATATAAGACAATATACATGCATATAGCAAAAGGATTGCTATAATGAAAAAAAATTAACATATTTATCATCTCATTGTTTCCCATCCTCCAGGCGACAGCTGCTATTGTCACTTATTGAAAATTCTGAATACGCAATACACTATCATTAACTATGGTCTTCACACTCTTCATTAGATCTTTCCCCTTATTTATCACACACATTGCAACTTTGTATCCTCTGAGTTATATCTCCCCATTCTCCCCTCCCCATTCAAAAATCCACTGTTTTATTATATTTGATATATTTGACCTTCCTTGCTCTGCTATTTGCTGCAACACGGATGAACCCAGGGGATGTTATCTAAGTGAAATAAGCCAGGCAGAAAGAAAGAAAACAAACTGCATGATCTCATTTATTTGTGAAATGTAAGAAAAGTCAATTTAAAATTTTGTAAAAACAATGATTCCTAGACAAAGGGAACTTTACCTATTCATTATTTAGACATTTCAAGTCACAGACATTGCAAGTCCTACATAATCAGCAATGAAATGAAATGGAAAGAGGGAAAATTGTCATCAGCTGTAGCTGCAGATCTGCTATTAGGAATAGTGGTCCCAGAAGAGGGGTTATATTGCTCATCAACAAGATCATTACTGGTACTATTCCTTATAGGCTTGCTGTGTGTTCTTCTTCAGATTTATTCATAACTTTATACACAGTACTGGTTCACTGACAGCATATTTATGCATAGTTTGATTCTTTTAGAAACTTTAAATAAAAGGTATTTTGAAGTTTGTGAAATAAAAAGGTGTGAAGTGGTAAGTTGAATAAGAATGTTTTCTTCTGCATATAGATACTTTCAATAGATGTTTGAGATTGAAACATTGTCAATGTGTTTTGGTAATTCCTCAAGAAAAACAGCTTTGCTAATTGAAAAATAAAAAGCAAAATTCATCAGTGAAAACTCTAGAGGACACTCTATGTGGTGGGTATAATCTCATACTAAGTAAACCATAGAGAATTATCTTTTAATGCACACACCACACACATTCCACATATTAAGATAAAGTTGAAAAAGAGGCACTGCTGTAAGTGCAACGCTGTAGATACTAATTATTCCTATACTTTAAACAATTTGTCTCTCAGGATAATGAAAATCTTTAAAATTTCTCAATCGTAAATATATTTTGGTAGAAACCAAACTTAATATTAAGGAGTTAAGTTACCCAAGTATTATTTTTCTAAAGTTTCCAAGTTGCAAAAGGGATGAAGCCATGTAGCTTTTTTATTTCTTCTTAACAAATCAATCCAAACATACCTATGTTCACTCTCTCCCAGGAAAACAGAAAGAACTGAACAGGAGGGTCAAGTGCAAGGTAGAATTGAGGTGAGTCAGAAGCTCTGTGTCAGGGACTTACATGCTTGTTCAGAAACAAAGGAATACATGTGAAACTCTTAAGGGATCCAGAAGACATATTGCTAGCTGACAAAGCTTGCCTCTTTTCACAATTTGAAGGAAAATATTTTTCCTTGCAAAGACACAGAAAGAAAACTGTATGTTGTTTCCATGTGTTTGTTTTTAACATCCATTGTAACATGCAAGCAACTAATTTTCCCTTTTAAGACATTTAAACTACTCTTATCCTGTTAAATTAACAGTTGTAAATAAAGACTGAATTTTATTTGTTAGGTTTAAAAAATATTTCTATACCTCTAAGAGAGAATCAATGGAAATCTCAACATAAACATAATCTAGCTAAATTTTCACAATCTGGAAGAGAATATATATTATAGATCAGTGTATTTTAGAGGTAGGGTATTAGTCTCAGTCAAAAGATATAATTAGTTATTATAAAAAGATCACATAGTCAACCTAGTCAGATCAGTATTCTCCATCAGTGAAATGAAGAAATTGTACAGACTTAGTCGGAAACAGCACCAAAGGGGCTCTTTCCAGTCTTAAAAAATGTTTTTCTACTTAAGTTTCTGATGAGAATGAAAAGGATACTGAAATGAAAAATAAGCCACCGAGAGAAATTCTAGGCAATTGCTTACTTCTCATTTTGTGTTTCTTTGATTCATGCATTAAATTCTCTCTCTCCTTTTTCTCATTAGGTCTTGATTATTATGCCAGCTATCAAGACAACACACTATTATATGACAAAGGATGCTAGTACAGGAGCAGTGGTTTATTAAATGTGGACCATTAACGCAGACTTTAAAATTAAGATTCACTGTTTTCCCATTAAGTGCTTATTTTCTAAAATTCTGTTTCAGGAGGGGAGGTGGCAGTTGGGAATGAAACTGCCCCTGCGCTCAGGGGCCTATGGATTTTGCTTCATCAGAATATTTCCTCACAGCAAACCTGCCCTTTCAGAGAAACGAACCCCTTCTTCCCTACTTACTGGGAATTACCCAAGGATCTCTAGGCATATGTACTTTTGGAAAGACTAACAGCAAGCATATATTTACTGAACCAACTATATGAGAACAAATGACCTTAGAAATCATGAAACGTTTTGTTTCTTGATGATTTTTAAACCTGCACCAGTTTTCCTACACCCTGAGTTCTGTTATCATTTGCAGCCATAGTTGAGAAAGAGGGAGGAGTGTAGGAAAGGCAGAAAGAGGGAAAGAGGAGAGGGGAAGAGAGAAAAATGAAGAGTGAGAAAGAGAGAAATATTCTCTTTTTCTTATCTTTCAAACACCTGGACTTAAAATTCACTGTCCTCTCAGCAGTGACAGCTTTTCTATCCCTTTCATTATTCGACCCGGTACAATTTGCCTGCCTGCCCCCTGGGTATGCAATTAATTGCTTTTGTAAAGAACCTCTTAAAGACTGATTCAATGGCCTCTCCTTTCTACTCAATTTCTATGAGATCATTGAGATAATGACCCCTCTTATTTCTGAAATCTTACTCTTTCTTTAGTTTTAGTAATGGCATATCATCCAGTTCTGTTGTTCCTGAATCTTCCTTCAGTAGCTATTTTTTTCCTGGGACCCCAAAATGTAAATATTTCCCAACACATAGTCCTTTTCCATTGTCTTGTCTTGTTTTGTTTCTTAATTTTAATTTTCCCAATTAAAACTCTACATCTGTGGCTAGGTACTAACTGGCCTCAGTTTGGCAGATTATCATGTTTCTTCTTTTGGCTTAAGCTCTATTTTGAATTCCAGACCCATGTTACCTAACAGTTCTCTGTGTATGTCCTGCTATTATCTAAAATGCAGAACTGTAAACTAAATTAATCTTCCTAATGATAGTCTATCTATCTATTTAATGTGATGGCAATAAAAATTTTGAATAAATTTTGTGAAAGAAATTGTGAAAAGATTTAGCTTAATGATTTTACAGTTCATCTAGAGTTAAAATAAAAACTTTACCAGATACTAAGAGATTTTATAAAGCTACAGTTAAAAACAGATTAATGTAACATAATACAAAGCTCAGAATTTTCTCACATGTATATGTATGTGTTCCTGTATATGCATACATATGGCTACATATTTCATTTTAAAAAGCTACACTGCAACTAACTGGATAAAATCAATTATGTAATAAATAGTGTAGAATAATAGCTTAACTATTTGGAAAAGTAAAATTAGGTATTTTCCTCACACATCTTAAGGCAAAGTAAATTCTCAGTGATATTAATATATGAGCTTACTTCACAATGTTAGGGCAAGAAGAGACTATAATTAGGATTGCAAAGTCAGAAACCACAAAGGAAACTATTGCTTTGTCTGACAATATAAAAATTATACACAAAACTCTACCACCAAAATTCAGAAACAGGAGGTGGTGATAGGAGGACCAGAAATAATGAGAAATTCTAATTCACAATAAAAAATTCAAATTTCATAACTTCAATAATGCATCTTGATTTACCATACAATGTCATTTTGATAAATCTATTCCAATAATACTTTGCTTGCTCCCCTAATCCAAAATAAGGGGAGTTGTACACCTTACTTTTCAATCTGGGGTGACAGTGATTCCTAGTGATCCAGAATCCTCTCTATATTAGAGCTTCTGAGGTCTCCTAAGTGATGGGCTAACATTCTAGAGCTCACAGAAAGACTCAGTAATAGCACACAGTAACAGTAGTAATAGGGGTATTGCCAAATTAGATTATTGCTCTAATTACTAAAAATGATTTTGTATAATCAGTAATTATCCTAACATAAAATTTTATATCACACAAATAATGCCACTCTTGAAGATGACTAGTATAGATAGGCAACACAGCACACACTTGTGATGTCAGCTCCTGGGAGATAAAGGTTGGGGGATCAGGAGTGTATGACCAGTCCTTGCAGTACAGTGAGTTCAAGGTCAGTTGTCCAATATATATAAATAAGTAAATGAATCATAAACAAAGTTAGGATTCAAAGATATAAATAAGGGGTTGGAGAGATGGCTCAGTGAGTAAAGCACTTGTCATAAAGACATAATGACCAGAGTGGGTGTAGTCACCCACCAATAATTCCAGCCCAGTGTATAGGATGGAGACTGGGAATTCCCAGAACAAGCTAGTTAGAACTGGAAAAGAATCTCTGAGTTCATGTGTGCTTACATACATGCAAAGACACCTATACACATCATACACATACATATATGCAAAATAGATAAATAAACCAGAAAATAATTTGCCAATATACTGAACAATGAAAAAAAAGAAACAAGCAAATGTGCAAATGAGTGATTCTTAATCAACTTCCAAAGCACAGATACAAAAGGACTGTAGACTTCACTATCGTATTCAGAAAAAGTACATAGAAAAGACACACTTACATAGAAAGAAAATTAGTGTGCCTGCAGCTGAGGACAGAAGAGACCCTGACTAAACATGGGGAATGTCCTGGGGTGATAGATAAAAAAGATCTAAAATAAAATTTTAGTGGTACAAATCTATAAACTATAAGTATTTATAAAGAATATTTATATGATGTGTAAATATTAATACATTTTAAATAAAATTATATCAGAACTATTTCTATGCTTGAAGTCAAATAAAATATTCTTGGGTAAATGGTATTAATCTATGCTATGGCATGCAGTCTCATTCAGGGATGCTTTGAGAGGTATTATAAAGATAAGCCAGTTTAACTTCCTTTAACACATAAGGAAAACAGTCTAATGAGCCAAGTTAAATGCTTTGCCAGAAACTGTACAATTTACTAGTGGGAAAGCTTTGAGTGGCAGCTAGTATCTCAGACCATAAGCCTATTATTCATTATAATATATCACACTCTCTTTTGTTGAAGCATTTGTAAGCTCTCACCTAACTAACATTCCAAATATAATCATTTACCTGATTCTAGTATAAGGACTGTTGTAATAACTAACATTTTAAAAGTAGGACATCACTATTGTGATAGGTGAATGTTCTTTGTGATGACTTGATATGGAAGACCTTTCATATAGAAATATTAAAAAATCTGTTTCTTTTCAAATGCGTGGTTATATGTTTTGAACACTCTAGATTTAAAGTGCAGTACACTGAAAAGTGAGTACAAATACATCAAATTTTCAAAGGCTATTATTAGGAGGTGAAATATATAAAGTACCTTGAGAGCTTGCTTCGGACAAACAGATGGACACTTCATCATTTCTGTCATTATCCTCTCCTACTTCAGGCCCAGCTTCCTCTCCTGGTGTGAGTGCAGACAAAGAACCAGACTCAGGCTGCTCAGAGAAATCAGCAGGGCCTCCTCTTGGAGGTGGAACTTCAATTCCCATTAAACGATATTTTCTTCTTCGATTCCCAATCCAAGTCTTTGTAAGAGGAATATAAGCAATTTTAGACAACCTGAGCATTATAATAATAAACAAATGAAGCATAAAATACAATTATAAAGGACATATACGCACATGAAATGATAAGTTTATGACAATAAGCAAAAAAGGTTTTTTTTGGTTGTTTTAGCAGAAAAGGATCTTTATTTAAATATTTAAAGTTTTACTCAGCATGCAGGCTATTAAAGATTGCTTTTCTTCCTTGTTTTACTTTGTTTCTAAGGAAATCAATCCACAAAATCCTTAAACAGGAAAAATGAATTGGTCTTCTTTCAATGAAATTAGGCATCCAGCTATAACTATAGTTCATACTTCATTTTGAATTTTGCTCTTCATAGGTGAAACTATGCCATCTCTGTAAATGTTTGGCTTCAACATACCTGCTTCTAGTAGTCTAAAGTTTTGTTTTTATTCTATTTAAAATCAATTAAAGATGATTATTTTTAAATCAATTTGGGACCAAACCCAAAGAGACAAACATGCTATTACTGAGCTATATTTTTAGTCTTAATTTTTGTTGGTTTTGTTCTTTTTGAGAAGGGGTCTCATCCTATAACCTAGGTTGGCCATAAGCTTACAATGTAGCCTGAGCTCCCCGTAGAGGAATATTTAATCATTTAATTTAGCAACATGTCTGCTCTGGGAAAGGATCATATTGAAAGGCCTGTGTGATAGCTAGGGTGTACAGTGTGTACAGTAACAAATGAGACATCTATATTACACCCCACCCTCCAAGGTTCAGGAAGTATTTCAGAAGGAGCTGATCAATTTTAAGAATTAGATGTTTGGGAGAACCAGAGTGAAACAGTGTGCTCTGGACATGACATGACTGTTGTACTCATGAACTCACAGCAGATGTGGTTGGCTGCACAAGACCTGCACAAGCTCAAGCTCATCGACATTTTAACACAGAGGATGGAGTGGCTCATAAACCCCTACTCTAAAGCTGAAGAGCTGTTAAGGTAAAGTAAGCGAGTTTTCCTTAAGGGTATAGCAACTGGTAGATTGACAGCTTCCACTTGATGGCTTTACGTTCATGAGTTTGAGTATATGGCCAATAAAAACTGGATTCAGTAGTTTATTTTTTAAGAGGACATAAGACGCAGAAAAGGAGTGGTTCAGGATGGGAGAGGAAGTGGGAGGAACTGGAAAGAGTAGATGGAGGGGAAACTATTTAAATTTTATTATATGAGAAAATATCTAAGTTTAATAAAAAGGAAAAAAAGAGAATATGCAATTGGGAAGGAGTGGATAAGTTAGGGGGAGTTGGGACTTATATGATCAAATATACCCTACGCATTGTGAAATTATCAAATAATTAATAAAAATATTATGCTTTTAAAAAGAACATTTATTAACGTTTGACAGTGGGTTCATTGAAATGACTGGTGGAACTGACAAACATGAATTAAGACTAGCAAAATAAAAGAGAGATGGTACAAGTTATTAATATCAGAAATAAACCAGACTATATCTTTAGACTTATATCTATACTTTGTAGACATGAAATAAATAATATAGGGACAGCATAAACAACTCTGTACAAACAATTGGATGACTTGGATAAGATACAACAATTCTTTCAAGAGTGCAAATTACTACAGTATAAACAAATTACTTGAATAGTATTTTAACTGTAAAGAAAATTTAGTTCATCATTAAACACTACCCCTTAAGAGAATTCTCCAGGACTCTAAAGCCAATAGATAATTGCATGCTTAATGGTAAAAAGTAGAATGTAAAAAATTCTAAGAATGAGAATAACCAAGAAATCTAATCTGGATACTTGTATTCAACATAGAAATTATTTTTAATGCACATACCAATTTAAGGAAAGTACAGGAAAAATGCAGATCAAAGGAAGAACTAAAGCTCTCCCCATTCGCAGATTATAGGATATAGTTTATACAGAAGATCCCAAGGAATACTTCTGCAACTAATAAGTAAATTCCGCAAGATCTGAGAATACTAATTAACTCAAAGAAACCAATTGTGTAAATATATGTGTAAAAGTAAACATACTGGCCTGGGTATGGTGGCACACACCTTTAATCCCAGTACTCTGAATGCAGAGGCAGGAAGATTTCTCTGATTTGAAGCCAGCCTGGTTTATATAGTGAGTTCCAGGACAGCCTGGCTACAGAGTGACTGCCTCAAATAAATAAGTAAGTAAGTAAGTAAGTAAGTAAGTAAGTAAGTAAGTAAGTAAGTAAATAAATAAATAAATAAATAAAGGTAATCACATTAAAGTTATAATTAAAAACATTATATATTACTTTCTCTCCCTTTCTTTTTGTGGTGCTGAGGATTAAACATAGCATGCACAGTAGACAAGCTCTTTACCACTGAATTATACTCCAATCCTACACTATATTCAATCCCTCAAAAACAAAAACCCTTACGCATAAATGTAATAAGATATGTACAGGACTCATATGATAGAAACTACAGCAATTTAAAATGGAAATGAGTTAACTAAAGTTAAGTAGAAGGAACCCATATACCCACACTCAATATTTATTAGATTAAGGGAATGGAATGGAAAACGCAGAAATACCGGTATGATCAGTTTAGGTGGCTTCTAACAAAGGTGTACAATCTATTCAATCAGGTTACAAATAATCTTTAAAAGGCAATGTTGGACCAATTGCACCTCCATAGAAAAAATGAAAATGGATTTCAACTTAAATCTTATAAGGTTATACAAAGACAAACTCAAAATACATCACAAATTTAAAGTTCAACCCCAAATTAGGTTATTATACTCTGAATATTTTCTAAAATATTTGTGTTTGTTCATGATGTATTTATGTATGGTGTGTGTGTGTGTGTGTGTGTGTGTGTGTGTGTATTTGCATATCTGATTGCCAGTACATGTCCTGTTGTGCTTGTGGAGGTCGAAGAACAACTTTGGGTGTCAGTCTCTGGCTTCTACCTTGTTTAGGACAGTCGTTTTGTTGCTCATTGGTGAATATACTAGGCTAGGTGCGTGTTGAGCTTCCTGAGAGTCTCCTACTTCTGCCTCCCATTTCACCTTAGGAGTACTGTAAAATTAGACATGGACTACCATAATGGCTTTTCACTGGTATTGGAGATTCAAACACAGGTCCTTACATTTGTATGGCGAGTGTTTACTCATTAAACTATACCCCTAAGTAATTTTTTTTCTAAAATACATTTCTGTATGTGTATATTAATGTGTGCACACCTATTCATGTGTGTATGAGTATCAACTTAAAGTGTTGTTCCTCAAGCATCCTCTGTCATTTTTTTCTTTTGAGAAAGCCTCACTATGTAGAGTAGGCTGGCTTCAAACTCATAGAAAACCAAATGTGTCTGATTCCCAAGTTCGAGGATAAAAGTTATATGTCACCACATCCAGCCATTTTAAGTAGGATCACTCAAAGCCTGGGGCTTAATAACTAGGCTAGTCTAGTCTGGCTGGCCTGAAAGCACCAGGGATTGAGCTGATGCCATTTCCCCTGTTCTGGAATTACAAGTGTGTGTCATCACCATGCTTAAATTTTTTAAATTTTATTTTTTGTTGTTTTTATCCTTTGAGGATTTCATACATGTATACATGAAATATGATCGTATCCAACACTCATTTCCCTCCAAATTCCCTGTAACCCTCCCAAAACATCTCTCCTCCCAACTTCTTGTCTTCTTTGTTGTTGTTAACCCACTAAATCAAATTTGTTCTATTCATATGCACATGAATGTGGATCCATCCACTTGAGTATGTGAAACCTACCATCAGCCACGCCTTCAAATAATAATTGTCTTTCCCCCCAGTAGTCACCAACTATGAATAGCTTCTCAGTAAGGGGTGGGCCTGGAAACCACCTTCCCTCATCTATGCTAGAATATTGACTGGCCAACAGTACCACTCTTGGGCACATGTCCACTTACTTTTTGTTTATTTGTTTGTTTTTGTGCTGCCTGGGGATGGTATGCCAGTCTTCATGTTTACACAGTAAGCATATTACACTGACAGAACTACCTTTCCAATCCCTTTCTTTATATATTAACTAGAATTTACTCTGTACAATAAGGCCTACATAAATACAAAGCCACCATAGATACTCTCCAATGTAAATAAAAATGCGATTAAGGTTAACTTTATACTTGGTAAGTTTCTTCTGAAAAAATAAATATATCTGGCAAAACAGAAGAACTATTCAGTTAGCTCAAAAAGACTAACTGTTGTTTGTATTTGCTGGGTGAGGGTAGGGGGAGCAAATTCTGGAAATATAGAACTTTGGATGTATTTAGCAATATATACCAAACAAAAAATCTGAAACAAGCAGATTGGCTTAGAGGAAAAGTAATCCAATAGAAAAATAATATGTTCAGATTTTGTAATAATTTGCCTAGATTGACTAACTTCCCCTCAAAGGAGAAATGCTAGTTTAAAAAGTAGTTTCCTTTCATTTCCCTTTACATTGCCTCATTGAAAATGAATTTCTAGACTTCAGAAAAGCTAAAGAACTGGACTTTCTCACCAAAGCTCTTTTTAGTTGTCATGCTCTTTCACTATTTCCTATCTGTGAGTGCTGCTGCTTATGAAAATGTAACACAGACCCTTTTCTTCTACAGTAATCCTAGCTAATGATTCTGTGCAAATGATGGCCTAAGCAAAAGGAGGAAGATACCTGTCTCTTTTAGGATTGTCTCGTTTACATCATAAAACTTGAAGAAGGAAAAGAAAAAGAAAGGAAAACAGAAACCAAGTTTCTACTTATCTTCAACTTCTTTTGTACCCTCCTTGAAAATAGTGAGTCTGTCATGTGTAATGACAAAGGTAAAATATGTGAATATTAGGAAGTATTTGAGATTTTATTATATTCTAAGGTTTAAAATATTTCTTTTTTTTAGATGTCCCTCAAAAGTAAACAGCAGAACCTGGAGTGGTAGAATGTGCATACATTGAGTTCCCAGCCAGTCTGACTGTCTTCAATGTAAACATTCTGAAAGACAATGGGAAATAATTCAAAATATAAATATAATGCTAAAGATTTTATTATATTTTATAGGCTCATAGAAATATGCAATAATCTTAGAGGATGGTATCATCTGAATATTAATGTTTTCTAACCCAATTAGTATGATTAACTCCTAACCTCTAGGTGATGATATTAAGGGTGGGGCCTTTGAGGGGTAACCAGGTCATAAGGGTCAATCACATACAAATATATTTTCTGCTTTTATTAGGAAAACAAAAGGATGTCATACCTTCATTATGAAAAGACAGCTGTCTAGAATGGGCCCTAGCCAGATATTAAATATGCTAGCACCTTGATCTGAAACTTTATAGCCCTGGAAACTATGAGAATTTTTTTCACCTGCTTACAACCCATTTAGTGCTATTTTGCTATAGCAACTTGTGATGACCACCTGACTGAGTGACCCAGGGTAACTCAGAAAGCTGATAAACAGAATTTCCTTGTGTGTTTAAGAGGGCCCTTTGGAAGGCATTAGCATTAGAATAGGTCAACTGAGGAAGAAGATAACCCTTATCTAGTCCATTGAGTAACTTAAGTTTCCATTTAGCTTTGTCAGGAACACTTCACAAACATTGGGCATAATTCCACTGTAAGTTTCTTCTAGGTTTTGGAAGAAAGTAGAATTATTTATTTATTTATTTACTTACTTACTTACTTACTTATTTATTTTAAAAATAGTCTTTTATTTTATTTATTTTCTTTTTTGCTGTTGTTCCTAAATACTATTCCTTATAGTGGAAGGACTGCTTATCTGTTGTCAGTCTGACACAAACTAGAGTCACTTTGGAAGAAGAAACTTCCATTAAAGAATTGCCTCCATCATTTTGGCCTGTGAACAAATCTGTGGAGCATTTTCTTGATTAATGAATGCTACCATGTTTGAGAATCCGGCTCATTGTGGGTAGTGCCTCCCCTGGTCAAGTGGTCCTAGATGGTCTAAGAAAGCAGACTGACCAGCCGTGAGAAATAAAGCCAATAAGCAGTGTTCTTCCAGGGTCTCTGCTTCAGTTCCTGTTTCAGCTTCCCTGGATGATGGATTGTAACCTGTAAACCAAATAAAACTTTCCACCCTGAAGTTGCTTTTGGCCAGTATTAAATAATAGCAACAGAAAGCAAAACTAAGACAGTTGATCAATGTCTATTGTCTTATTTATTTCAAGTACCGGGTCCATTTCTTTGCTCCAGATCATCTTCAACCCAAACTCCTTCTTACATTCCAGCTATCAAAAATATGTGAAGGTAATTTTTCTCTGTTTCATACTAAACTTGACTAGTTTAAAAATATCCAGTTTTTCAACATTTTGAGACAGGGTCTCACTATTTAGCCTGGTGGACCTTGAACTAGCTATGCAGACCTGGTTGGCCTCAAACACTCATAAATCCGCCTGCCTTTGCGTCTGAGTGCTGAGGTTAAAGGAGTGTGTGATCATGCCTGGCTGCGGCTCAACTATTTTACATGATCTGCTCTCACTTGGCCTCAGATCCCTTGTTTGCAAAATTAGGGAGCTGGTTTCCAAATTCTGTCCTCTTTAAGATAATAAGTGTCCCTCCAGAATGGTCCTCAATCTATAAAACAGTGTTGTATTTTTTGTTTGGTTGAGTGTTTTCAAGACAAGTTTTCTATGTTGTAACTCTGGCTGTCCTGGAACTCACTCTGTGGACCAGGCTGGCCTTGAACTCACAGAGATTCACCTGCCTCTGCCTCCTAAGTGCTGGGGATTAAAGGTGTGTACCACCACCGCCCAGCTTGTTGTATCTTTTTAACTAGAAGAACCTCCATTAAAGAACTGTCTCCTATGAATAATTTCACAAATATAATGACTATTAAAAATGAGGACTCTTAGACCTTATAAATTTCTAATAGTATTTCTATTAAGCAATGTGAACATATATTCTAAACTTTTAGTTCAGATTATGCTATTATATAGTTGGTAATTTCTGTATGATACACATATATCTTTATACAATGTACACAGTATACATTTCTGCTAGATATTTAATTGTTTGTACCACAAATATTACTGAATATTATGCACAAAACACAGTAGTGGAGATAAAAAGCATAGTCTATATCCTGAGGGAACTTGAACTTATATAGTAGTGATAATACATAGAAGAGCAAATGCAAACTAAATTTTTGACCAAGTATTACAAAAAGAGCCAGCTAGACTATTTAACCACAATGATGTACTATAGTAAAGACATTTTCAGATTTAACTATGTCTCTCAATTTTACAAAGAGAAGGGAAAAGTTTGTAATAGCAGGGCACTGAATTAAATCTCAGGGTGCTTATCAGTTTATTCCCTGTACTTCCTCTTCTTGATTGTGACTGTGTAATTTTGTCACTGTCTATCATTATGTTGTTCTGGTTAGCCTAAAACTTACTACATAGATGAGGTTGGCCTAATTATGGGGATCCTCCTGCCTCTATCTCCTTTGGTCTAAAGGTATAGACGAAACACTTGCCTATAAAGTCTTACCATTTTAACCTTTATTTTCAGTGCTAGGTTGAACCCTGGGCCTCTTGAATACTAGGCAAGTACCCTACTGCTATAATATATGCCAAGCCTCTAAAGAGACTCACTTTGACTTCTTTATCTCAATGCTGGGGATTTAACCCTAGGCTTTGCATATGCTAGGCAAATGCTCTGCCTCAGTGCCCACTGAGTTTATGTTAATGTCTATAATAGATAAAAGAAGCCAGGCTTGGTGTTTTATTTATAATCCCAGCATTTAGGAGGATAAAGGCAGAAGATTGTTGTGAGTTCAAGGCTAGTAACCTCAACTACTTAGCCTAGACTACAGAATGAGATTCTGTTTTAATAAACAAAGTAAGGAAGATAACAGAGAGTCTACCATATAATTGAATATTATTGGTCTGTTTAAAGACACCTCAAATGTAGCCATCCTTCTCTGAAAATAAATGTTGTCTTAAATTGAAAAATGTACATTTGTTTCCCATGCAATTTGTTTAAATTTCACAAAATGTATTCTAAGCATTCAATCATGCATTGTTTATATAATCATTTGGCCATAGTAGAGTACATTTGGACCTGTCCACCATAACGCAAACACAGATGGAAATGGCGGGCATTATAACAGAATTATACAAAGATGGGAGATATACTGATGGTTTTTGAGTAGTTACAGTACCCCCAAGCATTGTTGCCATATAGTTTCTCTATAGCCTTGTGAAATATCTTCCCAGCTATAGCTAACTAAAGCTCAGAGACTTTAAAGCACCAGGAAGTTCCTTAAAAAATCTGGAATCTTCACACATCACAGAGCACATGATTGGTACTCCATGTACAGTTGTTAAATGAATAAGGTAATAAACGATAGACAGGAATCTAGAAATAATATTTCAAGTTAAAGAAGCACATACATGTAACTGATAACACTTAATAAAAATCATAGGAATAGTATGCCAAGTTCTCTTCCCAGACTTCTTACATGTATAACCCTCTCATGTCTGTGTTTTTGCTTTTTGCAATTTCCATTACCAGTAGTCAACTGCAGTCTTGGAATAGAAACATTTCAGCAGAGAGACCATAGTCATATGGCTTTTATCACAGTATGGAGTTATAATTGTTTTATTTGTTATTGGTCATTGTTGTTAATTTCTTGTTGTGCCTAATTTAGAAATTAAACCTTATCATAGACATGTATACATAAGCTAAAAGCAATATACAAAGGGTTTCAGTTTCAGAAATGCACTAGAGGTCTTGGAATGCATCTTCCATGAATCAAGGAGGTAACTTAATGTAACATAACAAGGAGAACAAATCTAAAATATCAAAATTATACCATAAGTAATGGTTGGCTAGACATCCGGAGGCAAAGCTCACTTTAGCAATCAGTAACATGAAGGTCCTCTGTACTTAACAACAGATGAGTAGTTTCTCCTGAAATCTCAAGAAGACATTTTCATGGCAAAAATTTTCTCAGAGCAATTTATCAAATATTGCAGAAAAAGTCCTTTTAAAACCCATCATCTCTTCAGATTTTCCCTCTGCTGTTAGCATGCTGGTGTGTTGGAAGCTCAGTAGAAAGAAAAACCATTTCTTCACTATTAGAGGTTTTCAATAATTTTAAGCAAAAAATAAAATATCACTTCATCATTGTCTTGTATATTCTGAGTTTCTATAGGTATAGTAGATTATGTACATAGTAATAGCTGATGAGTGACTGCATATCAATAGCACTGGCTTTAAAAAATTACCAAGTACACTTAAAACCAACTGAGAGAATCCTAGCGAGGGATCCTATGGCTATATCACCTTACATTTGGGAAGTTTATGTTTTTAAAAATAATCTGCCCCTTTCTCCTTTCTTTTGCAGTACAGGGGTCTCAGGAAGGCTCTGAAGCATAAAGTACTTGTTATTACCAATGGTACATTAAAGAGAAAATTTAAAAATAACTCTACAGAAAATGTAGAAAATAAATTTGAGGATACCTTACTGAGAGTAGAGTAAAAAGAAAAACAGGTTAAAATAAAAATCACAGAGGAACAGTTGTATCCCTGGTATCGAGGCAACCAATTGAGATTGGAGTGAGTCATAAGATTCAGGAAATACATCTTAATGATGACGAAATTGCTCCACTGCCAAATGTGTGGGGATGTATTAAAAATGTTTGAGGAGAAAATAGTATCAAGTACTTAGAAAACTAAACAAGCAAACATAAATATCAAAAGCACAACCTAAGAAAGATACCGTGGTAGCATATACCAATAGTCCTAGCATTGGCTGAGGCTTCCTCAAACTCAAGGCTGGCCTAGGCTATATGATGAATATCAGGCAGCCAGAGCTACATAGGAAGACCATGTCTCAAAAATGAAAAGCAAAACTGAAGTAAATTATAAGTTCCAAGGAAATAAAGTGTAAAATACTTAAAGGAAAACAATATTGCACTACATAATTGAAAGATGGAGAGTATTTACATTATAATGATATTAATTTTTTGCAAGTTTGGCGATTCTAGCAGAGGAGAACCACTACATATGTACCTTTCAAAGAAGAATGGTCTACCTCTATTGAGGATGTTTGCCCCCTTTAACCAAGCCTCAGTTTCAAGAGAGACACTTTTAAGTGAGACTTTTAAGAGAATGAAGGGAACACCTTCCTAACCAACAAAATGGAGTGAATTACCCCTGGCTTGTCAGGGTCAGATCACTCTAACAACTCAATGTTAATATTGAATATCACACTAAACAATATTAAGGGAGGATAAAAAGGGAAGAAATATGAGCATCAGTAAATGAAATGATTAATGAAACAATCTCAGAAGATTTTTAAAGCCTTAAAATTTATAGCAAAAAAATGAATAGACACTGCCTTACATGGAAAAAAAATCAAGAAGTAGCAATGTACACAGATTTGTGAGGGCAAGCTGGATATTCCTCATATTTGTTCTCCCTCTTTTTAAAGTAATAGCAGGTTAAGCTGAGCACATGATTGACACAGTAAAAACTCCATTTGTAGCTTCCCTTGCAGTCTGGTTACGACCATGTGACTAATCTTTAGTCAATTTGATGGAAGTGAAAGTGTTTAATGATAGTTTCTACAGCTTCCCTTTGAAAGATAGTTGGTACATATCCCTTGATATTGATATGTATGAAGTTATATATGCCATCATTATGGAGCTTGAAAAGGTATTGCACCACACAAGTGGTAGAAAAAAAAAGATGGAATGCATTAGTATCTCTAAGGCTACCCTGGCATTTCTATACTAGCTCTAGATGGCACATCAACTGAACAGGATTATAAGGGTTTGTCTAAGACACTGTTATTTCGAGTGTTGCTATAATTCACAGCTAATTCTAGTAAATGTAGGATATCATTCACAGATGGATGTAAATACCAAATGGAACAGCTAATCGAGTAAAAAATGTTTGGCTCCAGCTATTGGAAAATATAGGAGGGGAGGAGTGAGGAAAGGTTTTTTTAAAACAAATTCTATAGAACTTGCTATGTATATAACTTAACTTTAAAACTACTTAGTCATCTTATATAAATAACTTAAAGGACATTAACACAATTGGGCTGACAATGCTCTCCACAAAAAAACCTAGATTAACAAAAAAACAGTACCAGGTATGAGAAACTTCCTTTTGAATGGTGGTCAGAGTACTCCAAGTAACTGCCAAAACAATATAGATTATTGAAAGTAGCCCTTAGTTCCTCTCAGGGTTTGAAGGTAGATCCCTATTACTGAATTCAGAGACACGCATGCTACAATATGCATGTGGTAATCAAAGGACAGTTTTCAGGTGCTAGCTAATTCCCTTCTTTTACCATGGTAACCACGGGCCAAATTTAGGTCATGGCTTGCAGAACAAGCATTTTTACTCAAGGAAGCATCTATGATTTTAAAAAATAAAGTTGAAAATGAAGAAAACACAAACTCCACATTTCCCTATCTGAGGTCTTTAATTAGATTGTCTATGCTAATCGCACATCAATATGGTCTTCAGTCACTTCTTTGATATCATCCTTCTTACTATGCTCAAAATTCCTTTAAAGCAGGACATGTCTGATACACTTCTTTCTCATTGTTAGTATACACTCTCACATAGCAGCATACTCAGCCAACACAGAATTGAAATTTATTTTACATCTGGATCAAAACAAAACCAAACAAAACAAAGCTCTGACTATGACAGTATGTGTTTTTTGAGTAGTATTTATTTTGAGAAAACTTTATCCTTTGTCTTCTGTTTTGAAAAACTATGTTACTTAATTTAGAAGAGTTGTATGTTTTGTCACTTGTTCTTTAATAGTACATTATATTTTCTTCATACCGCCAAGTTGAATGAGACTTGGAAACCCAATGGTGGAAATCGTTATAGCACAGAAACCAGCAGATGGTAAAAAAATAAAATAAAGTAAAATAAAATAAAATAAAAACATTTGTACGTTTAAAAAAAGAATATTAAATACCACAACTATCTCAACCTCATATAGGTATCTTTCAAATGGAGCATAATTATCCCCACAATTGATCAGTAAATTTATTTTTTATCATTTATTATAAGAATACATGAGATTCATTTTAATCACATTATGCAAGTTTTAAATAGAATTAGTAACACTTCTAAAATGATGTCAATAAGGAATGCTTGGTATATCATACAATTGACCCATTTAGCATGTAAAATTAAGATTTTTCAAGATATTAACAAGAGATGTGTATTAATCATAACAAATTCTGTGGCTATTATATCACATCCAAAAGAAATCATATACCCACTAACATTTATTACATTTACCTCCCTACTCTTAGCCCTTGGCAACCCCAATTTACTTACTGCCTCTACAGTGTATCTGTTCTGCACATTTCATATAAATTTAATCATATGCTTTGTGAGGTTTTATCACTAGATTCTTTTCCTTAGCACAATGTTTTAAGGCCTTCCTTTCTTGAAGCAGTTTCCTTTATATGGTCCTATAATATTCTATTATATGTCTATATCATATTTTGTTTATCTATTCACTTGGGGGACATTTATGTTGCTTTCACTTTGGGGATGTAGATAATGTTGTCAGATGCATCTGTGTTTGAGTTTCTGTGGGGGGAACTTATGCTTTCTATATGTAAGTATAAAGCCAGAAGTAGAATTTATGCCTTATAAGATAAACCTATGATAAACTTTTTGAGAACTGTTTTCCAAAGTGGGAAATGTAAACATTTCACATTCCCATCAGCAGCGAATAGAGTTTCAGTTTCCTTAGTGCCATGACCTACTTGTTCTTTTAATTATCTGTACTTCTAACTTTTAACCATCTGTACTTTTAATTATACCCACCATGGTGGGTGTTGCTATTTCATTAGATTTTGAATTCAATTTCTATAATTATGTATGTATGTATATATATATTAATGTTAAGTATGTTTTCATTGGTTTATTGGGCATTTTATACTTTGGATAAATGTTTATATAGATCTTTTGCTATTTAAAAATCATTTTATTTGCCTTTCATTTGTGTTATTTACATACTGTGGACATAATTTTCTTATTAGATACATAATTTAAAAATATCTCTCCCATTATGCTGGTCTTTTCACGTCATTAATCATATTATTTGGAGTACCCCATGCTGCTAGTTTTCAAGCTTTCATTTATGCTGTTCATCAACTAAAGCATGAAAATTACTGAACATGTCTTACCCGAACAATTTCACAGTCAACATTTAATTCAGTTGCAACAGCTTCAATCTTCTCTCTGCATACAGAGCCCAAGCTGGTCATACCATTGTCCCAGTACTTCTTAAGGGTAGCCAAGTCTCTGTCACTGAACTGAGTGCGGTCTTGTAGCTAGAAAATACATTTAAAGTTTATTATGATCAAAGGAAGCAATATTATCAAGAGGGTAAACAGAGTGGGCAGTACCAAGATAAGCTCAATATATAATGTATAATATTGAGACAATGATCCAGAGGTATTCTAATGAGAGACAACTTGTGCCTTTCCCTTCAGCTATCAGTCCATCATTGTTTTTTCACTTGCAAAATTACCATGTTTAAGGGGAATATAGGGGTCAGGAGTTCTAACTAACAGTCCAAGAAAAGGCACAAAATGCTGGCATTCTTCACCTATTAAAGCAATAGACTTTAACAAAGAACTCTTATCAAGTCCAGAAAGGATGAGAATCCTATACTCCACAAAATGCTATTTTCTCTTCCAAAATGGTGAGTCTTTACAATCCCATATTCTTATATCTGTATGTAAACAAAACAAAACAAAACAAAACAAAACAAAACAAAAATTGCCTCAGAGAAAACCTGGGACCCAAGTTTTCTTGTTCACAGAGAAGAACCCATTGGTCTATCTCACTGTTACAAACGTGCATTTTTAGCCATTGTTTCTTGGCTTTCTATAAATTATGAGATGACTACAGGCATGGTGGGGAGGAAATTAGACTTCTCCCATTTTGGCCAAACTGTAAACAAATCCATTTGCTTTTCTTGCTTATTCTTTTTTTCTAAATTGTCTAAAAATACAGAGAAACTGAGACTATGAGTTTATGAACCCAAGTATTCAGAAAAAATAACAGGTAGATTTTACAAGTTTGGTCCTCTTTCTTCGTTGTGAAAATGTATATTTCATTGTTGTAAATTTCCATAATACAGTGTGGTTGTATGAAAGTAGATTTGTTTTTAAGTGACAGCAATGTAATGCTCTTCATTATGCAAATATGTTCATTATAGCAAACATATAAACAAGAAGATAATTTAAATTAACAACCTGGAATAACACTTACCATTTTAATTTATATTCTTTCAAACTTTTTCATGTAATGCACACATTCCCACTCATACATTACAAAAAATAACAAAACAAAGATGGGGGCTGGGGATAAGACAGCTCACTCAAAGTGCCTGTTTTGCTAGCAGGAGGACCTGCTTTGAATCCTAGGAACCTATGTAAAATACCAGTATGATTGTGTGCTCTTGTAATCCCAGTGTTGGGAATACAGAGACAAAAAAGTCTCTGGGTCTCAGTGGCCAACCAATCCTAGCCTCACTGGTGAACTCCAGGCCAATGAGAAATCCTCTCTCAAAGGAAGTCTATGGCATTGTTGATGATTACAGCTGACCGATACAGGTATGTATAAACTTGTACACATATGTAAACCTGGAACATATAAGAACACACACACACACACACACACGCACACACACACACAAACACACTCCAAAGGCAGCATAACATCAGTGTGCTGCTTTTAGATGTTAATTACAGGTAGTGGGAAAGGCTAAAGGCCCCCGAACACTTGCTTCCCAAGAAGAGATTTCACACAATTCTGACAACCTAAATTAACCTATATATATTTTGTAGCTTGTTCCATCTTTTCTATAAAATTCTAACACTGCTAGAGAAAATGTAGAAACTATAAGTCTTTTTTTCCTCCCAGTTGGGCCAAACAGCAAATAAATCTATTTGCTTTATCAATTTGCTTCTTAATTCTTTTATAATGCAGCAGGCTTATGAACTTAAGGACCCCTGGAAACATGATGAATTTAAAAGGCAATTAAATGAAATGTAAGAGGATGTTGTAATTGTGAAAAAAATGAATCATATTTATAGCTTCAGAAACTCTCCAATAAACCTAACCTTTTTTTTCCCTTGGGCTTTTAAAAAGCCCATTACACTGCATGCTTTTTATACTGTTTAATTCAATGAGTCTTAGAGGCATCCATATGAAGTAAACAAGAATCATGATAGAATAATAACTTTCATTTTTCTGATAAGGCATCAGGAAAAGAAAGGTCAAAGGACTCATTCAATAGGGCATAGAGGGTCCAATGCTGAGGGAGAAACAGAAATAGCTCTAATTTTTTTTTTCTGTAAGCTTTATCCCTACTATCCAATTTTCTTACAGGGTACTGGAAAAATTCTAAAAATGGGTTTTAATTAAAAGAATATATATATATATATATATATATATATACACATACATACATATGTGTGTATATATATATATACACATACATACATATGTGTGTATATATATATATACACATACATACATACATTATACACACATACACACACACACACACATCCTGAAAATCTCTCTGTATGTATGTTTGTGTGATGAGATAAAGGAGAAAGAAAGAAGGAACAAGAGGTAGAGTGTGGAGAGAGAAGGTGGAGTGCAATGGAGGGAAGGAACAGGGAGTTGAGTAGAGTGACAAGTGGAGAGAAAGAGGGAGGGAGGTATGGAGGAAGGCAGAGATAGACATATACATGTACGTCTACACATTTACACATAGATTAGATATAGATAGATAGATAGATAGATAGATAGATAGATAGATAGATAATTAGAATCTATAGGAGTGGTTTAGAAAATTTTTCAAATCATGATGTTTGGGGTATGAGGTTGTTGTAGTACAATTAGTTCATCTGTACATAATGTGACTTTCCCATTGCCAACACAGAACAGAGATAACCCTGTCCCCTCATCAGGCAAGGAAATAAAACAATACACTAATAGTTAGGACTCTACTAATGGTAGTGGAGCTGCCAATACTCTCTAGTAGGGCAGAAGGAAGTGTACAAGACCTTCAACTGAGAACATAACTAGTACTCTCTTCTGCCTCCTCATTGCAAGTGTCTTTCAGAAATGCTAAGTATTTTGCGGGTTAATGGAATGCAGGACTCTATGAGGCAGCTCAGTCAGTGAGGTAGGGCTCACATATGCTCGGATGGGCCTTTTGGATGATGTAAGTTGTTTTGTGTCATCCATAGTCCAGTAAGGAAGCCTTACAAACCCACTGGTTCCCTGGTCTGCATTTGGATGGAATATTCCTTTTGGTCTGTCTTTGTTGCTGTATCTAGAGTGAACTGATATTTGTTCACATTTTCACAGGAAAAGCAATGCAATAGAGGCCCTGGTGCTGCCTTTTGCCTAAGACAAAGTTTACTTAGTTCCACACTAAAACTACCTTTCAAATACTTCCTACTCATATACTCCTTTTAGCATTTTATTTCTAACTGAAACTTAACATGTGGAGAGTCTCCTAAATCAGATTCAGATAACACTGGGAAATAAAATAATACAACATAGACTGGAGAGATGGTACAGTGGGCAAAAGTGTTTGCTGTATAAGCCTGAGAATCTCAGTTCAAATCACCAGCTCCCACATAAATCCAGCATGCCCCAGTTGTGCTTGTAACTCCGGCACCGGGAAGTGGAGCTAATTGGATCCCTGGTGTTTACCAGCCAACCAGTTTAGGCAAAATGACAAGCTTCAGGTTCAGTGAGACTTTCCTCTCTCTGCTTCTGTTTCTGTCTCTGTCTCTCTCGCCTTCTCTATGTGTGTTTGTGTGTGTGTGTGTACATGTGTGTTAATAAATTCAATTACAAGGGGCTAGAAAGATGGCTCAGGAGTTAAGAGCATATACTGCTTTTCTCAGAGGACCCAAATTTGTTTCCCACCATGGGTATTCGATGACTCACCTGGAACTTCAGTTCTAAGAGATCTGACCTCCACAGGCAACATCAAATATCGGTTCCCAAACATACACTCAGGCCACTCAGGTGCGCATGTGCGTGCACACACAATTAAAAAATAAACCTTAAAAATGATTATTAGTTAAATCTGTTCCTCCATACTTAAAAAGTTAAGTAACATTTATTCTAAGCATCATTACTAAATTGTATGTTTTCAGTGAATGAATCCAAACATGTCATTTTTTTTTTGTTATAGTTTTGTTTTGTTTTCTGATCAAAGGGCATAACCTTAGATTTTTGCAACATAAAAATCGCAACAGGTGTTCATACTACGTTGATTGCAAAATAGTTGTGGTGTTAAATTTCTCAAAACCAAGAATAAAACCATTTCTAGGAATATTCAAATAATTCATCACAACTGTCTTCACGAATATTCACATGAATTTCCATTGCACCAAATTCTCCAGTGCAAGTTAACCTACATTACTGTCAGAATGGAAGGAGTAATGAACAGAACACTGAACACACTCAGCCAATTAATTTGTAATTCATTTAGAGGACATCCAAAGCTGATTCATTCTTTAAATTGAACTAAATAAAACCTGATTTTATTTGCTAGAAATGTGCTGGGGTCTCAGCATTAGCAGTGCTAAAGGCGACCTATTATGACAATGCCTATTAAGTAGAAGCTTATGAAAGAAATGCAGTTATTTTTAAAGCTCCTAAGAGCATATTTTAACTAAGAAAATAAATAAGGTAATAAAAATCAATTAGCATTAAAATTGCGAAGATCCATTTAGAGAAGGAACAGAGTGAGTGGACATTTAAAGGATAAGGTGAATTCTCCCCTAAGGAAGCCTGAAATTGAAGTCAATTTTGTCTTTCTATTGCACTTTCAATCTAACTTCATTTGATGAGACATACTTAAGCCTAAAGTTCTGGCTTAGATAAGGACATTGACAATAATTATGTTGATTTTGAGTAAAGGACAAAAAAAACCCAAAAATACCCCAAAACCTAAGGTTTCCTATATGCAAGAAAAGCACAGTCAGTGAGCTACTCCCACCTAAGCCCTCAATACAGAATACAATCAACAAAAACAGAAAAGTATAAAATTACTTACTGTCTCTCCTTGCTTCACCAGCAAACTTATAATTATAATACCAAACACAACCACTCAGTAGCATCCTAGGACAAAAATGAATATATAAAGCCAGGTAAAGTGGCTCATGCTGTAATGCCAACATTACAGAGGCTAAGAAAGGATAATTGCCCTGAGTTCCAGCCTGAACTGCATAGCAAGCACTAGGACAGAAACAGGCTATATGTGGAGTGTTTTCTCTCTCTCTCTCTGTCTGTCTCTCTCTCTCTCTCTCTCTTTGGGTGTGTGTGTGTCAAACCATAACTGTAACACCAAAAGACAACCACTAGTAGAAGTTTTCTTTATATATATTTTAAGCCCAAATACATGATATGATACTATAAACTTAAACTTTTCTACTTAGTAGCATATTGTGCAGGTTTTTCTGTATCGACATTTACATACACTATATACATACACTATACATACACTATAGCCTAGGGTAGCCTGAAACTTCCAATCCTCCTTCCTCAGCCTCCTGAGTCCTAGGATTATAGGTACGAGGACCTATATTTGGCACATTTGACTATTTGAAAAATTTATTCACGCAAGTAAAATTATGCAATGTTGTCATTCTGTGCCTGGCCTACTTCACTTAGAATGATGCTTTTCATGATCCTTCATATTGCTATAAATGGCAAGGTTACCTTTTTATGTAGGGTGAATAATACACTACTCTATTATATATACATTCACTTACATACAATGAAATATTATGTGAACGTGCAGAAAAGTATCACATTTTCTTTATGTATTCATCCTTGATAGAATTTCAGTTGGTACTATATTTTAGCTATTAAAAAAATGCTGCAATGACTACAGAAGTGCAGATATCACTTTGAGATTTTGCTTTCAAATCTATTAAAAAAGACATTATTATTGTTGTTGCTGCTGATGTTGTTTTTGTTATGAGTAGGAAACTAAAGGAGTCAGATTCAATAGAGCTGGAGTTACAATTGTGAACCAAGGGTGCTGGGTAGCTTAATCAATCATATATATATATATATATATATATATATATATATATATATATATATTCTGTGTGAATTGTGCATCTTATATATTAATTATGTATTAAATACACTGTAATAAATTATATTTGGAATGCATGATGTGAAATTACCACCATTGTGTTTTAATTATCTCTTCTTCATACCATTAAAAAGAGATTCCTGTTATTGGGTCATGAGAATGGCTAAAATCATGATGTCCAATACTAATCAGATGAGATGAACAATATACATTAGTCACCTATGCCTATAGTCTTAGATACTGTATGCTATGTAAATCCAGATTAATGTGCATGTGGGAACAAACTGACCAGTCTGAGGTGATGGGAGACAAGATTTATCGAAATATGGACTGACACAAACCAATTCCCAGCTTGCTTAATTATTCTTTGAGTTAGAGAACTGAGACCTGTTACTCAGAGATCAGATGTTGTTGCTAGTGCTAGTGTTTAAGTACTGTAAGTACAGTGTAATAGTATGTTGCTGCGTAGGCTCAGCCAGGAAGGACAAAGAAGCATATTTCATAACTTCGAACCCTGCCAGACCTCAGCAGAGGGAACCACCGTCATGGCCAGTGCCATATTCAAAGTGGAACCCCGAGCATCTGCCCTCTCAGGTATTCTCTCAGGTATTCTACCGATACCACATGCAGATTATTAGCAAGTAAACAACCCCCACAGAAATCCAACATCTGCAAACAATACAAAACATAAAGGCCTATGTATGCCTTTTTCCAATAGTGCACATAAACAATTTTAAATACAACCAAAAATAAACTTCTACAACATTACAACAACAAATTGGGACAGACTACTTGGGACACTCTCAGGTTTTTTCAGATGCTAAGGTATGCAAAGTTAAGCTTTTACTTTAGTAAATGTGCATTACATTTTTTTTTTGTTTTTCTTAGAGACAGGGTTTCTCTGTGTTAACTCTGGCTGTCCTAAAACTCACTCTGTAGACCTAACTGGCCTCGAACTCAGAGATCTGCCCACCTCTGCCTCCCAAGTGCTGGAATAAATGGGGTATACCACCACCAAACAGCTAGCATTTAAAATTTTTAATGCAGTGCTACAGATGAAGCCTGGAGCCTTTTTATATTTCCCAAGTACTCTCCCAATGAGTTATATTCCAAGACTCTAATTTAAAAAATAAATACATTTGGTCCTCTGTATCTATGGACTCCTTATCCAAAGATTCAATTATATTATGGATTGAAAATGTAGGCAAAATTATCTCAGAACTTTTATAAAACAAAACTTGAATTTAAATTTATCAATGCTAAATAATATGCTTATTCTATAGGAATGAAGAGTCTATTTCCTTGCCCCTCAGTATTTCAAGTGGTACTCATTTGAGGATTGTTCATCTTCTGTCTTTTAGTCATGGTCTAGGCAGTTAGGCCTATTGTGGTTTGGTCTGTATTAAATATATACATACTATTTTCTTAATATTATTCCCTAAAATGATATAATACCTATATGTAGCTGAATATTGTATTAGGTATTATAGTCTAGGAATAATTTAATATGTGTGGGAAGACATGCATAAATTATATACAATGAAAATGCTCCTTTTATATAAGGGAGTTGAGATTTCATGGATTTGAATGTCCAAAAGGAGGGCTAGAATCAATGCACTGAAGATTCCAAGGAGATCACATAATTATTAAATACCATGGAATGAGGGCAGAAATGCATAATGGTTCCTGTTTTGTTTGTTCGTTTATTTTTGGTTTTGTTTTCAATACTGGGTTTTGGCTTTGTAGTTTTGCCAATTGAGTGAAAAATGGCTTCTTTTTTAAAATTTCTATCCTTCTAGTGGCCAAAATTTTCTGAATTAGATATTTGATTGGTCTTTATGTAAGATATATACAATTCTTTGGGAATTAATACACTTTTTGCCATATTCACAAGCTGTTCCCAGAAGGGCAAAATGAAAACAATTCAACAATACTGAGAAGAACCACAGGTACAGGGTTTCCAATCACCCTCGGCTGGGAATTCCCCCACCGCAACAGCACCAATCAGTTTAAAGGTCAGCAACTGCTTATTTTGTGAATCAATGAAAATGCGCCAAATACTTTGCAACTGACTTTGCCTCTAAAAATGCTATAAAACTTCCTGTGAGCTGTACTCAGGGTCTCATTCCTTCTCTTGCCTCTCTTTCCTCTCTTGCCAACACTTGCAGTAAGTGTTGACCCTAGCGTGCTAGCAATAAAGCCTCTTGTGTTTGCATCAATCTCGAGTCCTGGTGGTCTCTCGGGGGTCTTCACCCAGTGGACACTTCACTAAAATCAATCCCCCTTCCCCACTCACCCAGCTTGGTGTCTTCCCGGCATCAGGGTGCTGCTGAAAAATTCTTGGATGTGGATTTCTACTAGAGTAAAGAGTTCCCGGAAACGATCAGTTTCTTCCATAGCTAAAAGCTGGAAATACTTGCCAAATGAAAAGTTGTAAAAGTGTTTAAGCTAAAATCTCCCTGTTTCTGTCCTTGGCAGAGGTCAGGAAAGCCAAGCAGGTTTTCCTTATCTTTTCCCCTTAAGTGGTACCCTGTTCCTGGAAACAATACTGAGGACATGCCTCAGGCATGTGAGGCAATTGGACACCAGAAGTGGAATGTGGAATAACCAGCTCACCTCCTGCTTGATTCCTCCCCCCCAGCACTGTGCAAGGTCTCTACCACTGACATAACCCTTTGCCCATGGCTGCTGTTTTTGGCTTAAGTTTTCTACAAAAACTAAATGGTTTATAGGCCTTTGGTTAACATTAAGTGAAAACTAGCAGTGATGTCTGGAGTTAGAAGTGACATTACCCAGAAATTTGGCATGTCTCACAAGCAGTTTCAGTCAATGCATAGTATGAAGAGAACATTTTTGATTGACAAGAAGTGGGACAAAAACTCCTATATTATACATCAATTTATAGATATTGAATATCTGCATAACTAGAGTTCCACTAAAATGAACTCACTTTAAAAACATAATTGAACATTTTTTCTTTGAACATAGTAGGAACAATTTCAATAAAAATAGAAGTACTGTGGCTAGTGATATAGTTCAGTCGGTAATCTGCTTCCATAACATACATAAAGTCCTGATTCAACCCTCGGCACCTCATAAACAGGATATAATGCTGTACAGGTATAATCCCACTACTTGAGTGGTGGAGGCAGGAGGACTGGAAGTTCATGTTCTTAGCTACATGGTAAGTTTGAGGGTGGACTGGGCTACATTGAGACCCCAGTAATTCTTATAACTTTAAAACGAAGAATTTACTGATCTTCCATATATATGTATAGATATATGAAACTAGAACAACAACATTAAATTGTTTATCTGGCGTTGCAACTAAACCCTTCCTTATAAGGTCTATCCCTTTGTTCCTGGAAAATACCTAAGCCCAAGCTGTAACCCCAGTTTGCAAGTGGGACTGCCTGTCCTAACCAATGAGCTTCTACTGATGTTCCTGTGATATAGGGTACCACTTCTCTGGCTATAACAACAAAAACTATTAAAAGACAAAAGAAGCATAGATTATTCCTAGGATACATATATACTAGATACTTAGTATTTGTAATAAGGAGGAAGATGTAATTTTTCTCTTCAGTAAAAATTAGTGGGACTCTAGAAATTTCTGAATTTAAATTTTAGCTTCTTGACTTCCTAATTGTGGCAAGTGGCTTAATTTCTGAGACTTACTGTCTTTATCCTATAATGATAGGATTAAGACTATCTTTCTCTCAGCACCACTAAAAGGATTAAATAAGTAATCCTATGTAAAATAAATCAGGCTCATAATCATAGCGACTTTATAAATGTTAGCATCCTGACACCTACTTCTTCCACAGGTCGATCTCTATCTTAAACAAGAAAAAGATAGGAGATATTTAGAGGTAAACTTAGTTCCAGCGAGAATTCCAGATACCTCATGGGACTAACCACTTTTAGAAAGAGCAATATTAGATAAAAATGCTTGGAATTTTCCCAGCCTTTTTGTAAAGGGCACCATGCCATGAATACTGTTCTCCTAGTTGAGAAAGCATACATTTGCATAGGTTCAAAATCATAGGTGTAGTCAAAATGTTTCCTATTTACCTTTCAGTCACAGCCTCTGTATAGCACAGATGCTTGGGTGATTTTGACTACGGAAAAAAATCTGATTTCCTTTCTTGCCCGCATCACTACGATTCAACCATAGTTTCTTCAACTCTTTTAGAGATTTCTTTGATTGCACCTCAGGTTCACAATTGATACTTCTTGCTTTTGTTGTATGCTCTGAGGAAATTTATCTGTTGACTAATTTAAAATTGGGAGATGTATACTTTAGACAAGTTTTGGAGCTGAAGTGGAATATGCTGCAGGGTCATGCAATAAGGCACCTCGCCAGCTACCAATTCTTACCACATTTATTGCCACCTTCTTAGACAGTGGCTGTATTTCTCCATTACCATTTATAAATAGACAAAATTAGGATGTGATTGGTTAAAAATAATTCAAATTGAGAAATCTGCAGTATAGTGCAATTTGGAAGAGTTACTTTGTTGATACAATAGAATGAGCAGGTAGATATCTTGTGAATAAACTAACAGGTCCTGGGAGAGAAAGTTGTTATACAATTACAGATACATGAGTAAGTATAGAAGCAAATGAAATAGTAGTGTCATTAGGAAAATTTACACAATTTTGAATGTCTCAAAATCTTAATCCAACCACAGAAAGTGCTGTTATATCTTTTAACATAATACATTTTGGCATCATGAATCATCATTAACCATACTTAATGAATAATTTAAACACATATTTAAAGAAAATAACATGTTGCATAACCTTAAATAAGATAAATGGACAAGCCTTCCACTAGATAATATCTTTCCTCATGCAAATAACATTGTACATACACAATGAATGTACAAATATGAATGCAGATTGACATATGTATATGCATACACATACACAGACACATAGCGATAGAGACAGAATGCTATTTACAATCTTAATTTCCTTCCATGAAAATCTATGTATGACCAAAGATTCTGTACAATAAATTTGAACCTTGATAGATGTTTTCTTTAAGTTGTTCTTTTACTATCAGTTTTATAGATTTGTTGTTTTCTTTCTGTTGTTTTAAATATTTTCTGTAAGAATAAAAGATTTATTTAGTTCACAGTTCTGAAAGTTCAAGAGCATAGTATGTGTATCTTCTTGGAGCCCTGAGGGCCTATTAATTGGGACCTAGAATACTGAAGACAAGTGTGCTACGAAGAGCGGTATTGTATATTATGTTTTAAATATTTTCAATCTAATTCAAATGAAGTACAATAAAGAACTAAAAATGAGAACTTGTAAAGTATTTAAATTCTCAAAGTTTTATCATAGGTATGACTTAGCTGTGTTCTTATCTGCGAAGGGGAAAACATCTGCAATAACTATGAAATATCAGTTGTAACATACAACAAGCAGTTCAATTTATTATGTATGTATCAGGAAATTATCTTGCAGTTCCATCACTCATCTAAAACTCCCAGGTGCTGGACAAAACAGTGGTAATTACTTTGACAATATATTTAAAACACTCATAGCTTTAAATTGACAATGTTAAGACAGTTCCTCTTGTTAAATTGCTTGAACTTGGACCTAATTTACTTGTGCTAAAATTGCCACTTTCCTCTCTAGCTTCTTGTCTAGTTATGTGATTTCTCCCTCTTGCACTTGTTCTCTTTATTATGATGCAGTCTGATCATCACTAGAGCTGAATTCACACTGATGATATTCCCATAAACTTTTAGAAATAAACACACAGGTCACAAGGGACTAATACAAGCCGTTGGGAAATTGTGAAGAAATAATTTTGAGAAACATACAAACCAACCATGATGAATTAAAAAGAAATAAAAAAACTAAGCTGATCAGTAACAGAAAATGATGGAATCTATAATTAAAACCTCCTAAGAATTCTACCAAATATTTAGAAAGAATTGACATCACTTCTTCTCAAACTCTTAGAAAACACTGAACAGAAGGTAGCACGTCCTAACTTGCTTTTAGAGGCCAGTATTATCTGGTACCCATGGCAGATAAGGACATCATGATTTTATGCCACTATATCTTAAGTAACTTTTGCGAGCATAAATATAAAATTATTCAAGCCAATAATAGAGAAATGGAGCTAAGAATATTCACTATACATTATAATCAATTCTGATTTATCCAAGAATAAGAGTGTGGTTCAACAGAGAAATCAATCATGTAATACAACATATTAATAGAACTAAGGAAGAAAAAACACACATGATGATGTTAATTGACACTGGAAAATTTTGTCAGTATTCTAAATGTTCTAATTCATTTTTTTCAAGTAATTAGTAATAAAGGACACAGATAGCACTTGTAGTTTTGTTGCTACCAAGCCCACAACTCCTTCAAGTATGCTAATAAATCAGCACTCTGTGGAGAACTCATACATCTTTTCTTTTCTTTTTTCTTTTCTTTCTTGCTTTTTTTTGGGGGGGGAGGTGTGATAGGCTCTCACAGAGCCTGGGCTGGCCTTAGTCTCTTTAATCTACTTGGCCCTGAATTTCTGATCCTCCTGCCTTCATCTTTTGAGCACTTGGACTACAGATATATACCACCGAATTAAGCTGTATGTGGTTCTAAGAGGGTTGAACCTGGGGTTTTGTACATGAGGGGCAAACATTCTATCCACTGAGCTACACTCCACCTATGTAGAACTTACTTCTCGACTTAAAAACTTATTACCAAAGCACATTAACCAATACAGTACAGTAGTGGCAGAAAGATGATGAAACATCAATGAAACAGATTGAGATTTCAGAAAAAAAAAATGCATGTATCTCTGGTCAATTGATTGATTGTTTTTGTTTTTGAGGTGGGGCCTCATTTAGCTCAGGTTAATCTTGGTTTTGCTATGTTGCTGAGGTTGACCTCTACTCCTGATCTCCCTACCTCGATCTCTAAAATGTTGAAATTAAATGTGTGCCCCATCATACCTGGCTTTGGATAATTGGCTTTGTGAGACCTATGGTTAAGACCATTCAATGGAAAGTGCTAGTATGACATAGCCACATACATAACATGAAGCTAAATCTCTGCCTTGTATCATGCAAAAATTCACCCAGAATCGGTCAAAAAGCTACAATAATAAAATTCTTAAAAGAAAACACACAGGTACATATTTTGCATTGCATTTAGTAAAACGGATTCTAGATATGACACCAAAAGCACATTAAGCAAAAGGGAAAAACAGAGAAATTAAGCTTTTTAAGGGATAAAGACTGTCTTTGATTAATAATTTCAGACCTTATATCAAGGTCTTTGATTGCCTAGGTAGCAATTTTCTCAATAGAATTACAATAGTTAAAAAAAATAACAGCAGTATGAGACAAATAGGATTACATTAAAGCTCCTGTATGACAAACCAGAGATGGCCTACAGAATTGGGGAAAAACCTTTCCTAGTTATTCTTCCAACAGGAAATTAACACCTTAAAATATAAAGTATTAAAGTTAAATACGAAATGAACAGTTGAGCTGGGGATGTTGGAAGAATATTTGCCAACCATACACCTAGCTGATAACTGCAGTCCAGTGCTTAAGAAGTCAAGGCAGGAAGATTAGGTGTATGGACCATTGTTTAAAGTCATCCTGGGTACATGTGATCTTGCCTCCTAAAAATTCACAAACAGAAAAAATACAAAACAAAAAATGGGTAACTTAACTGAACAGATAGTTCACAAACCAAGTATAAATGACAAATAAACACATAAAAATGTATATCTTTAGCTATCAGATAAATGCAAATCTAATGATCTTAAAATTTTATCTCAGTGTGAATAGTTGCCACCAAGAAACAAAGAACAAATGATAGCAAGGGTGGAGGTCTTTATTCAGTATGGAAATATAAATAATAAACTCACTACAGAAATCATTAAAGAATCCTTAAAAGAACTAAAAATGCAACTGCCATATGATTTAGTTATACCACTTCTAGATATATCTAAAGGAATTAATATCAGTATACAATAGAGATAGCCACACATCTGGGTTTATTGTGGCACTATTGACAATAATTGGGTTACAGAATCAGCTTAGGAGTCATGGGTGGATTTTGCATAAAGAAAAATATAATGATGCTGTGGTAGGGAAATGGACGGAACTAGAGATCATCATGTTAATTGAAATAAACCAGACTCAGGAAGATAAACTCACACGTTTTCTCTCATACCAGGATCTAAATAAAGCACTCGAAAAACAAACTGCCAGTAAAATAGGGATTATTTGAACATAGGAATGGGATTTGAAGGAAAAGAGAGGGGAAACAAGAAGTAATTTAATAAAATTATTATGCACATATGTATGAAATTTCCACAATGTAATCCATTATTTTTATATAATACATATAATAATAAAATAAAGAAAAAGAACAGAAAAACATGATCTCTGAAACAAGCAAAAGATTAGACTTTTCATTGTGCTTCCTGTCCATCAAGTGGTGACAACTTCTACAGGTTCCTCTAATGTTCTATCTCATAGCAGGATCAGAGACATGGAGTCAAGTAAACATGAATTAAATCCTCTGGGTTTGTACAACAAAATATGTGACTTTTCAAGATGTTTATTCAGGTACTCTGTCACAGAGATGAGAAAAATAACTAATAAAGGGATTCCAAGGCACAATGTCATATAAATAGAAGCATATAATTGTAGTTTATAGAACTACATTTATATATATATATATATATATATATATATATATTTAAAAATTATTACTTTTAAATATGTATACAGATTTATGTATGTGTGCATGTGTCTATGTGTTCTATGTGTGCAGGTGAGAGCATTGAGTACAGAAGCCCTCAGAAGTATTGGATCCCCTGGAGTTGGAGTTAAGTTCAGTTGTGAGCTGCCTCATGTGGGAACTGCGAACCAAAATTGGGTCCTCTGCCATAGCAGTATGTGTTCTTTCTGCTGAGCCATCTCTTCAGTCCATTAGCAATATATATTTAAGATGCACTGTCTTTGCTTGTCTTTATTCCCTTATCACAGTCATTGAATACCCATCCATTGTATAAATGCCATTTTATTTATCTGTTTACTAAAGGGCATCTTGGTTATTTCCAATTTTTGATGATTACAAAGATGTTATTAAAAGTTATAGTAAAAATTTGGATGAATATACATTTTCAGATTAGTTGGGTAAATAAGAAACTGCCATATAATCTTCCAAATGAGTTATAACACATTACACTTTTACCAGCAATAACTGTGATTTATTATTTTTCTTAATCAGTAATTTGTGTTCTCAGTATTTTGGATATACACTTTCTATTAAGTGAATACCTTTTTAATCAGTCACATTTTAAAAGAACATAGAATTTCCATATAAGGACCCTTATAAAATTGCTCTTTCATGAAACTTTCAGATTTTTAAATTAATCTTAGAATGTAAATCTATTATTTTTTTGCTTAAAGTGTATTTGTGCTACAATTTATACTTGCTTGGGAACTATTAAAGTATGGAACTATTCACTCCAGTATGATTTTAGTAAAAGAAATTATAGTAACTGTATAATTTTCATCAATCATCTTAAAATGTGTTACATGCTATTAGCATTGATAAAATGCTAGATACTGGTTGAACGCTCAGTTTCTTGGTTGTTGAAACATAAAATAATTCAAACCTAAAACAAGGAAATTAAGAACTGTATATATATAGAAGAAATATAGAAGAAATATATAAAATAAGGCTTAAATGGACCATTCTTCAAATTTGCATAATACTTAAAAACACTAGGGTATTGTACTTGCCTAGCACATGTGATCCCCTGGTTTTAAATCCCAGAAACAAGGAAGAAAATGAAAACTCAGATTTATCTTGTTGGCATTCAGAATGAGTTTTTTTTCATATGAGGTTGACACTGAATAGTCAAGGAGTTAGATAGGAGGTAATCAAGGAAAACCATAGTTGTATCTTGCTAGCTATGCTTTTTTGGCTAGGCAGGGAATCATATGTGAAAGAACCGATGGAAAATTAGTTGTATCTTTGTAATTGTGTCACTTGACAATCAGAATACCCCGTGTAGATAATTATCTTTGAAGGTACAGTTGGGTGTTTCTCACTACATCAGAAACTCAGGGATCACGGAACTTTTCCAGTTCTTACACAGGCACACAAATGAAGGGTCTCCATCCTCAAAATATCTTCACTTCATTATATCACTTACTTTGTGGTTTTGATCCTCCCTTATGAGCTTTTCAAGAGAATCATGGGATGAAATACCCCCAAAAGGAGATCTAGTCCATCATGATTTGCAAAGGGGAAAAAAATCAACTCACCTACAGGACTATGTTACCATTCTCATAAATATCCATAAAAACTTATTAAAAGTCCACAACCCAGAACTCAGTGAAGTGCTACATACCTCTTAGGGCATCCCCTTCTAAGCTCAGAGCTCTTTCTGTAGTATAATATTTGCTTTGCTTTGCTAAATAAACATCAGCTTAAACATTGTGGCTCTTGGCCAAATCTTTTCTTTAGAGAAGACAAAAAATGAGAAAAAAACTTTAAAAGATTATTGATATATTATCGCTGATCTTAGACTTTAGAGCTTTGTCTCAGACTGCAAGTAGCCAAAACTACAAGTGTGTACCATCATATACCTGGTGATTGCACCAATTCGTTGTCTTACACAATATATTATAAAATTATCATTGCTATTTATGTAACCATCAAAAAATCAAAAGCTACATCTTTACTTCATTTGAACTTACACAAGAAATGCTTAAAATATTTCAAAATCAAAGTACATTGATTTCAATGTATTGATTTGAATCTCAGTTTTTTACTAATTTGAATACATTACAGTGGAATAGACAACAAGTACTTTAATATATATATATATGTATACACACACACACACATTTGAATTGTATAATAGGTCAATACTAAGCCATAAGATATAGATTTGGCTATCAGACTAAGTGACATTCTGATGGGATACATGACCAGATATACAATAACCTTTTAATAGCCATGTATACATTTCTGTTGACTAAGTTCTCTAAACTTATTTTAAAATTCCTCAAAATTAAAAAAAAATACTAATTAAAAATTAAATTAAAAATAATTAAGTTAATTAAAAATAAATCAAATTAATTAAAAAACACTAATACATTTCAAAATGTCTATCATGAAAATGTGATATGTTAAACATTCAAGTTTTATGTAGCACTCTCCCAACTGCCGATGAATGTGTTCTATACTTAAAAATTAAATTTATTAAGGAATACCACATTAAATTTGAGTAAGTTAAAGACAGAGGAAAGATAGTATGATTTTTATACTCTTTAATGTTTGAGGTAGGGCCTCAAATAACTCAGGTTGTCCTTGAATTCACCATGAAAGTGAGGATGGCCTTGACCTTTTGATTCAATTTGTGATCCTCTTGCCTCCACTTTTCCCAGCCATGAGATTGAATGTACCACCACAGCCAATTCATGCAGTGCTAGGGATTGAACCCAGGGTTTTGTGTATGATAGGTAAGCACCCTTTCAAGTACATCCCAAGTCCAAATGTGTGTTTTTGTTTTTGATAGGGTCACATTATTATGAAGACCTGGTTGGCCTGGAACTCACTATGTACACCAGAATGACCTTAAACTCACAAAGATCCATCTATTTCAATCCATCACCATACTCCACTGTGTGCTCTCTAAAAACACCTTTTAATCAATTCAGACTGACAATCTCATTTAAATGATTCAGCTCATAAGTCTCAATTCTCAACTAACTATTTAAAAAGAGCTTATTTTAATAGACAATGAGTTGTTCTAGTCAACTGATCTAACAAAAATAAATTTCTTAGATTACAGAGCATATATAAATTATAAACACACTTTTAAAACAGATTCACATTGTTAAAACACATAAACATTTTATGATGCCCATTACAGGCATTTCTGTTTTCCTAATCACATAGCTATGTTACATATGCAGGACATAAAGCAGTCTAATGATTCAGGAACCTTAGAACCAAGTAGTAGAATTTTTGAAAAACCATCAAGTTAAGTTTTGTTCAATAGCTGACTGATACTGTTGTCAAATCAGCAAATCTAATGTTCTCAAGTAGAGAATATCATAACATAGATTATGGCTATAGCCTCCAGTTGTCACCACCAGACTCTACCAGCTGTTACAGAGAATGGGAATGTCTAACCAGACCAAGGCAACCTCTACTGTAGGGCTAGGGCCCCCTCCCCTGTCTTCTTCTACCCAAAGTGCAATGCAAGGTATTAAGGTATGCGAGAGGAGGTTGGAGGAATCAAGTTGTCCCACAGGGACTGGGGAGCTGAGGTACCCTCTTATGCCAGAGTAGGGCTGGGAAGGAAAAAAGTAAGTGCAAGTGTGAGGTTGTATGTAGGACTCTCCTGGAACTTCCAAAGTACCTGTCTTGTGTGTGTCTTTCTCTGATGCTGGAGGAGCTTTGGGGAGCAAAAATGTTTTTAGGACTCTCTTCTTCCACAGCAGGTACCACTGAGATGAAGATTGTGTGGAGGATATGGCTGTTTCCACTCCAGTTCTGTGTCTCAGGTATCCTAGAACTAAACACTTCAGTTTTTACAGTTTCTTTTTTTCCTCTTTGGATGGACTCCATCACCACCACCATGCACACGCATGCCCTTTTCTTTACCTCCTGCTTATGTCTGTGTGTTTTGTCTTTCTAGCAGCACTGGGAGTCAGTGGGGGTTTTCTGGTTGATTCTAATAAGTAGGCAGTCTAGGCTGATGCTGGCCAGGGAGAAGGGATCTTTGGCGGGTCCTGTGGGTTGAGTTGCAATGGGTACCAGATGGCCTCGTGAGGGAAGTTGGTGGTGGCTTGGGACAGGATGGATTTTGTGGGGAAGTGAGGGCAAGGGGATGGGTGGGGCCTCTAGGCAATGCATGGTCATTTTGGGCTAGTGGTGCTCTAAATGTTGCTACCATGCTGAGAAGCTGAAGAACTCATTGGAGATGTACCTGTGGAGGGTGGGGGCTGGGAGAGATAAGTCTGGGGGTGACAGGCTGTTGAACAGTGTTGAACAGAGACTCGTCTATTTCTGTCTTCCGGACTGGGGATGAAAGGCTGCCTTCTGTGTCTTTTATCCACTGCTGTGTGTCAAAAAGTTGCATGTGGTATAGAAATCACACTGGCTGGGGTTCATGTCTATGCCTTCTTGCACCAGCCTGATTTGTGGTGTTTTTCCCTGCTGGTGGAGGAGAGGATAGCATTCTTCTCAGGTTGGTGCTGGCCAGGTTCGAATAATAGGGCAGGTGGCCCCATAATTCTTCCAGCATCTGGAACATTTGGGTCAGCTCTGTAATATGAAACACACCAGAGGTAACAAAGTGCTCTGGAAATTGGTTGCATCCAGTGTGAAGGGCTTGCTGTCTTTTTAGCTGCAGTCCATCTATGGTTGGAGACCAATGCTTTGCTCTGCATGGAGCTCTTGTATCCCAGGTATGTCTCAAGCTTCTTGACTGCCACAGTAATGTGGTACAGCCACAAACATAGCAGGAGGCATCTACTCTAGGTAATTGCCAGCAGTTGCCTTTACACATGAAACCTATAATGATACAGCCACAACACCCTGTCACAGTTAGTCGACGTGCCTTAATTTTGCTATTCTGGTCAGAGCGGAGCCTTCTTGCCTAGTAGACACTCAACTTCTGCTTGATTTGGGCCTTCTCAACTTGCAGCTCTTCCTAAAACCATGATCCTTGTCTGTGACACTTGCTTTTCCTGCTTCTTAAGCTCTGGTGTTCATCCACAGGGTGAAACAGCTGTACATGATAGCATACAAAAGACCAAAGTCCATGAATAAATTGGCGAATTGAGCTGAGGCAGGTGGGCATGATCTATGGTGCCTAGTTTCCAGTAAAGAGGTAAAGGGTACCCGGAGGCAGCTGGATTTGCATCTAACAGCAGACCTTTGTCCTACTCTTAGCCTCCTGGATTCCCTATCTGATCCAGAAATCCTAACAGGAGGGTCAGAGTAATGACATGGATGAGATAACCTCAGGCACCAGAGACAAGAAGAAAGAATGGGTCAAAGAGAACGCTGAATCATCACAAAGGGGGGGAGAGAAAAAAAAACCGGAGCCAAGGCGCCAGAAAGTCTGGGATACTGCGGAAAGCACCAAATCTACAGATCTCTCAAAAACACCTGTTGAGTCCCAGGGACACCAAGGACACCATTTCTTAGTCTTATACATCTGGCAGTAGCCTATCCACAATTCTAGAAGGGAACCCGTGGGACACAGGGGGATGCTTTTCTCCTTCACACCCTTCCTTCTGGGCCTGTTTAACTCACCAGACTTCATAATGAGTACCACTGAATCTCACTTAACTAAAGATTCTCCAGTTTAATGCATTTTGCATAACCTCAAAACTGATTTTCCTTGGGTACACTGTCTGGCCACAAACAAAATGGATAACAAGAGTGCAGTGACCTGAAAGAAAGCTATCTTTGATTTTAAAATCCTTAAGAGATGTAGAGAACTGCATACAGAGCACTTGCAAGTTATCTGCTGTTCCTTCCTTGTAGGCTTTCTTCTTTCTCTGTCACTGACCCTTGCTCTGTCAATCTTCTACTACCATCCACATCCTGCTACTAAACAAAAAACCCTGTTCCTATGGAAAAATTTAGTCACTCCAAGTGACTCCTTCACTGACTGTGACCCTGCTGATCATGCTGACCTGACTCTCCTTCGCCTTATGTCCTTTCAGCCCTCTCTAAGATACCTTCCTCCCCTACCCCTTTAGAACTGCCTTCCTGACCCTCCTTGTCTTGTACCTCTGGCTCCACTGACTGATTACCCCAAGCTCCCATGCTCCATTTTCCTTCAGTGTGGCATTAACTGAAGACTCAAAAACACCTACCCATTGGTGCAGACATGGGGCATTGTGGAGTGAAGTCTGAACCAAACCTAGACTGAAATTAATGAGATAGGAACACAAAATTAAAAGAACCAACGAAACAGTTGTTTCTTTAAGCAGACAAGACTGACAAGAGTTTAGACAAAGTAACCAAAGGAAAGACAGGATCCAAATGAAAGACCTTAGAGATGAAAATGGAGACTATAACAGACACTGAGGGAATCAAAAAAGCATAACAACATACTCTAGAGATTTATAGCCCATGAAACTGATAAATGTAAAAGAAATGGACAAATTTCAAGATGTGTATGGACTACCAACATTAAATCAAGTGAAATAATAACATAAAAGACCCATAACAGCAAATGCTACAGAGACACTAATAATAATTTCCCAATACAAAACGCCCGGGGCCAGACAAATACAGCACAGAAGTCTACCAGATCTTCAAGAAGAACTAACACCAATACTCCTCAAATCATTCCATAAACTAGAAACTAAAAGAATATTTCCATATTCTCTTTACAATCTAGTATTATCCATATACTTTAACAAAGGACTCAACAAAAAATAAAATTAAGGAACAATATCTTTGATGAACAAAGTTGCAAAAATTCTCAATAAAATGCTTGATATTTTAAAACATTGGGAAATAGAATACAGGGGAAAAGAACATTCCAGATAACAAGGTTTTGAAGAGAGAAAGCTAGGGGCAGGACAAGAGTACACCCCACTGCTCTAACCCTGGGTCACAGACAGACCGACCACTGTCCTATCTCACAAGTCATGTACTAACCCGGCCCATATATCCCACATGCCATGTCCCTCAGTTCATCTAAATCAGGTTAGTTGTTCTGCAGAAGTCTCCACCAGAAAGTTTTCCCAGGAGTGTGCTAAGGACATTCCAAACACCTTCTCAGCCCAATAGCAGAGCATGTGGGCCTTTGAATCTCATATGGTAATCTTAAGGGACCTTCACCTATTTCTTTGTGCTTCAGCAAATTCCCCCATCTCTCACATCCTAAGGAACCTTAAAAGAACACTTCTTTGTCCAGGTTGGCTCACACTTTGCTTTGACTGCCAGATCTATTAAATCTTTTGATCTATATGGCAAGCCCATGCCTGCCTTCATACCTCCCTTAAAATGTACTCTTCTCTCTTTCCTTTTAAAATCTAACATTTTGGTGAAGTCAGGTTTTGCTGATATTAAATGTTAGGTTTGGTGCCCAAACCTGAAGCAGGTATTAGTGAGGATTGCTCTGTGGGCCAGCTCTATTCCCGTAATTGCTGCTTTTGCATCTAACAGCAGACCTTTGTCCTACTCTTAGCCTCCTGGATTCCCTATCTGATCCAGAAATCCTAACAGGAGGGTCAGAGTAATGACATGGATGAGATAACCTCAGGCACCAGAGACAAGAAGAAAGAATGGGTCAAAGAGAACGCTGAATCATCACAAAGGGGGGAGAGAAAAAAAAACCGGAGCCAAGGCGCCAGAAAGTCTGGGATACTGCGGAAAGCACCAAATCTACAGATCTCTCAAAAACACCTGTTGAGTCCCAGGGACACCAAGGACACCATTTCTTAGTCTTATACATCTGGCAGTAGCCTATCCACAATTCTAGAAGGGAACCCGTGGGACACAGGGGGATGCTTTTCTCCTTCACACCCTTCCTTCTGGGCCTGTTTAACTCACCAGACTTCATAATGAGTACCACTGAATCTCACTTAACTAAAGATTCTCCAGTTTAATGCATTTTGCATAACCTCAAAACTGATTTTCCTTGGGTACACTGTCTGGCCACAAACAAAATGGATAACAAGAGTGCAGTGACCTGAAAGAAAGCTATCTTTGATTTTAAAATCCTTAAGAGATGTAGAGAACTGCATACAGAGCACTTGCAAGTTATCTGCTGTTCCTTCCTTGTAGGCTTTCTTCTTTCTCTGTCACTGACCCTTGCTCTGTCAATCTTCTACTACCATCCACATCCTGCTACTAAACAAAAAACCCTGTTCCTATGGAAAAATTTAGTCACTCCAAGTGACTCCTTCACTGACCGTGACCCTGCTGATCATGCTGACCTGACTCTCCTTCGCCTTATGTCCTTTCAGCCCTCTCTAAGATACCTTCCTCCCCTACCCCTTTAGAACTGCCTTCCTGACCCTCCTTGTCTTGTACCTCTGGCTCCACTGACTGATTACCCCAAGCTCCCATGCTCCATTTTCCTTCAGTGTGGCATTAACTGAAGACTCAAAAACACCTACCCATTGGTGCAGACATGGGGCATTGTGGAGTGAAGTCTGAACCAAACCTAGACTGAAATTAATGAGATAGGAACACAAAATTAAAAGAACCAACGAAACAGTTGTTTCTTTAAGCAGACAAGACTGACAAGAGTTTAGACAAAGTAACCAAAGGAAAGACAGGATCCAAATGAAAGACCTTAGAGATGAAAATGGAGACTATAACAGACACTGAGGGAATCAAAAAAGCATAACAACATACTCTAGAGATTTATAGCCCATGAAACTGATAAATGTAAAAGAAATGGACAAATTTCAAGATGTGTATGGACTACCAACATTAAATCAAGTGAAATAATAACATAAAAGACCCATAACAGCAAATGCTACAGAGACACTAATAATAATTTCCCAATACAAAACGCCCGGGGCCAGACAAATACAGCACAGAAGTCTACCAGATCTTCAAGAAGAACTAACACCAATACTCCTCAAATCATTCCATAAACTAGAAACTAAAAGAATATTTCCAAATTCTCTTTACAATCTAGTATTATCCATATACTCAAACAAAGGACTCAACAAGAAACAAAATTATAGAACAATATTTTGATTAGCATAGATGCAAAATAACTCAATAAAGTACTTGCAAACTGCATTCAAGAACACATTAAAAGATTATGTAACATGGTCAAGTTGGATTCATTTAAAAATGCAGGAAATGTTTTCCCATGCATAAATAAATATATGTAATATATTACATAAATGGCCTAATATACAGTCCACATATTATCTCATTGGATGCAGAAAAAGCCTTTGAAAATATCCTACATCCTATGCATTGTGATTTCTGATATGCAAGTGGTTGAATACTTTTCTAAACAAATAGATAAAATAATCATAGAATGACCTTCCCACTTATGGATTCTCATATTTACTGACCTCCTGATCCAAGAGACCTAAGAAGTAGAGGTTCATCAGTCCTCCATCTTTCCATCTATGTGTTCTGTCATTTACAACCTCTCTTATCCAACAAGGCAATCTCTATGATCTCCTCCTGTTTCTTACTCCAAGCTTTGCAATCCACTCTTCTACAAACTACTGAAATATCCCAACATAGATGTCTTTCCCTAAACACAAGTATATTTCTCTTTTCTTTCTTCCCCACCAAAAAAACCCTTCTCATGATTTCTCTGAGATATTAGACAATATTCTTACGCTTTCCCCTAACATTTCTCCTTTACCTGTTCTACTTCCTACATAATGAACAGATGGGATCATAAACAAAATTCAGGGACCACCTAAGTAAGGTAGGCTATGGCTATATCAGACTCAGTTCTACAGTTTGAGTTCCTCCCACCTGGAATCATTTTGCAGTCTCTGAACTTGTACTAAGTTAGCATGACCTTAGCCAATGGATCACCAATAAAGTATCTACATAAACTCTAAATATGCCTTCCATATTATTCATTTTGGAAGAAGAAGTGCTTCTTATTTCCCAAAGTATCATTCATAATTAACAACATCCTAATCCTAAAACTATTATAAACTCCCTCCTTCCCATAGCAGATAGCCATCCTTCATCCACACCAAAACCGTGATTCTCCTATAAGACTAGAAACTGATAGGGAGACTAAATTTCAGGCCACATATTCCTCCTGTCTCCTCAGTGTCTTGTTTTTTTTTAACCTTCTCCTTACTCATCTAAATTTGGGGGAGAGTATCCCATGATGGTGCTACCTTAGAGGAAGGATGGTTTACAAAAGAGGGCAAACTCATTTAATCTAAGGGGGCTACACTTAAAAATGTTGGAGCCCTTTATTCTGTATACATGTCCTCTGTTCATCCATCTGGACATACCTTCCATTCGTCCCTGTGTTCCTGCCCTTTCACCTCTGTAGCCAGATAGACTCAGATCAGCAGTTTGCCTCTCAAACCTTTGACATGCAGCTGTTTGACTCATAACAAAAACTTCTTCCCTGCAGGTTGCTTCTGGTGCTTTATCTTATCAACACAAAGAGTCTTACATCCCCACCTGCTCCTCTTTATCGGCTTCTCAGTCCTCTTTAAAATTCTTTGCCCCATGTGATGCTGCAGTCATTGTGTAGCATTGATACATGGGCACGTACACACATACATACAGGATAGACATACAGATACAATTATTGTATTGTTTAATGTGTGACCTGCAAGTAAATATTATTAATTAATATTAGAACTTAAGAACGCATGTTTTCTTTGCAAGGGATACCAAGGATATTGGGAATGTCTGATAAATAACTGCCATTGAAACTGCCATGTCTTGTGATATTATTTTATTCTGTAACTTCTGACATTGCTGAAAAACACCACAAACATATTCTTCTATATTTCTAACATAGCATGGTACTCAAGTTATACTTAATTGAAAACATACTTTGTTCTGTTAGTGGTTCCCTGTATGGGGTAAATGGACATTTATTCACATCTTCTCTGGAAAAAAAAAAAGATTACAGGATAAGGTGACAGAGAGCTGTAGACAGAAATTATCAACTTCTCGAGAAAGAATCCTATGTAAGTGGAAAAGTTAACAACAAACACCTGAAATCTTTAACCAGGTTTGCAGGTAAAGATGGGTCATGCAAATTGATCTGTAAAGAGGAGAGGGTTTTTTCCAAATGCAGATACAAACTGAAATGTATAAAGATCATGAGCATTTATGGAATAGAAAAGAAAAATCAAACAGAATTCATCAGTAAGGAACCCTGAAGATATGAAGGTTATGGGTTACCAAAGAAGCTCAATAAAGTACAAAAGTCATGGGTGACTATTGAATTTGAACCAGGAACATGATGCATGAGTAAAAGGAGAATATTAACAAGACGAGTCTGATTAAGAAGAACCCAATTAGAAATTAAGGAGAAATAATAGCAAAAGATGAAAAAAGGGCAAAGGAACTATTGGATACCATCTAGTGAACAAATGTATGTATAAAAGGGTCTCATATAGGTAAAGAGAGATAATAAAGATCATTTAAACTTTTAAATACCTTTATTAATTTGTATGTCAGGATTGGCTGTGCCACAGCCATTGCATGAACAACTTGTAGGAATTGGTCCTAGGAATCAAACTCAGGTGGTCAAGCACGACACAAGTCTTTACCTGCTGAGCCATCTTGCAAGCCAAAGATCATTTAAATATGTACAATTACAAAAAAATTCAACATATATTGGGAATTTACTTAGAGAATAGATTGCAGATCCTATCACCACAGAAAAGAAATGGCCAGCTAAGGACACAGGTCAATTATTAGGACAGTTGCCTACAGCCTTTGCAAGGCCTTAGATCTAATCCACAAAACCAAGAATGATAAATGAGATGGACATGCTTACTCTCTTCAATATATACGTTTAAAAAAATCACACTGCAAAATGTAGGTGAAATAATTTTAAAAGAAGAAATTATTTAAAATAACTAAAAACTTGTTCTGGAAATATGCTGTGCCTATTATAATATCGTATTGTACATTTAAATTATTCAAAGATATTATAGATGGAATAAAGAAAGGTCTTTGAGCATGTTAGGCAAATGCTCTACCAGTAAGTCACATACTCTGTCTACATATAATTTTTAAGTCATGTCTCATGTTATATTTGAATGTAATTTATCAAAATCATTATAAAAATTATTGTGATATTTTTCCCTTGCTTACCACCCTAGATCTTTGAAATCCAGTGTGTAATTTACGTTTACATCACACGTCATTTGAAGACTACATTATTATTACATGTATTATAACTCTATTTATATTTCATGAGATCTAGAGTTTTTAAATATCAGAGATTTTTAAATATATTAAAATATCCAGGTGTACCAGTAACTGGAATATCTATTAAGATTTATTAAGGTCTAATTAAGATGTATTATAAATTCACTTTTAATAATTTCAGACTATCTTCGGAAGTTTTCTTTTCATTTTTCTTAGTGGCCTTAAATTCTACTTATCTATTGAGAAGATTACTGATAATGTATTGTTTTATCTCCATGCAAATACAGAGCCAACTACTGTAGCATACTCTTTTACCTTCAATTTAGGGAAGGAGAAAGGAAAGAGAAATCTTCACTGCTTTTACAAGTGGCCTTAATACAGAAAGAGAGAAAGGTAGAATTCTTCACAACTTCTTTTTAGGCTATCCTAAGCTCGAATCTCTCCAACTTTTTTTCTCTGAGGAATTATCTCACTAACAGAAGCCCAACCAACAAACCACCAACCAATGCCCACCGCTGCTCTTGGGGCTTCAGATCTATTATGCCCTAAGCCAAAAGATCCCATAAACCCATGTGGCATGCAATCCCAAAGACAAGCTACAGGTGCCAGAACGAATGCACCCAACCAAATTATAGCCATCTGCATCAAGCATTCCAATTCCAACCCGTAAACAACTATACCATAGGTGGGGTCAGAACACAAACCACTAGTGACTATTCAGACCAAAAAGCTCTTCTTAACATAGAAATTCCAAGTGTTCCTCTATATTTTCTGCTTCTTTTTTCAATTTATAAATTATGAGGTATTGATTACTTTTCTCTGGTCCCAAGGCATTTATTAAATGAAAAATTCCTCCAACTTATAAAATACTTTCATCGGCTTTCTTATTTTTATTTTTATTTCATAGTTTTTTCATAGCTTTCTTGGTTCAACTGTTAGGGTATTCAGGAGATCTTTCTGGCTCATATCGTATCTTAATCATTTTTGATGGTATCCTCAACTTCTCATTTCCATTGGAAATTTGGACATACACCCTGCTCCAGTGCCAAAGTGGTCCTGTTTTCCATTCAGACATTAATACATCTTTATAATACATGGGTTGATTTATTTCTGCAGATTTTATGATGGTCCAATGTTTTCACCTGCTGTTGTTCCTGTCTCAACATTCAGAAAATTTAAAGTTAGTAGTGCACTATGTAGTCTATCTTGTGGGGGTCCTTGTCCCTTTTCATCTTCCATGCTGAAGTACTCCATAGCCATACTTCTACTACAAATGGTACCTGCAACAATGGAGCAGGACATCATGACAGCTAATCCGACGTGGAGACAAGGAAGAAAAGGAAATTACAAACCTTGCAGAGTCCAGTAAAGTACACTCAGGGAAGCTACCAGAAGATAGAGATTAAGGAATTAATTGAAGGCTTCTGAAGAAAGAGTAGAGAAAGGGAAAAAAGGCTCTATGAAGAGAAAATGCTGTGAAATTAATAAATAAATGAGGAAAAAAGTTCCAAGAGGAAAGCCACAGAATGGAGGCCCTTCAAGATAAAGAATTCAGCTGGGAGCAGGAAACAGCACAGTTCTTACTGCGTTTCCTGATCATGAAGCCAACTCTCCCTCCTACCACTTGTGTAATCTGCTGTTTCACAGACTATATGTGTGTGAAGCTCAACATATGTGTTGTATTTGAGATTTATGGAAGGGGATGCCAAACTGCCAAGATTTTGCCAGATATTCTTTCCACAGGCCTAGGACCCCTGCTGTGGAAGCCTCATATTGGACTCAAAAAGCCACTTAATTAAACTGACCAGTTTTTTTTTTTCCTGCAAACATGTCTACAAGCCGTAATTCTACACCAGGAGGTAATTCTTCCTGCAGACAAGGACTAGTTGTTTTTCCAGCAAACCATACTCTATCTTAAAACATGGTGTTTCCTCAGAGTGAGCACACAGAAGCTGTCTCTAGAACTAGCCGAGGTTGTATCTCATGCTGACAGCTGAACTTGTTACTGTAAGAGGCACTCAGCTGGTGCTGGTTTTGAAGGCATGAAGGGTCTTTGGAGAATAGATGAGGCTTGGCACTGTAAGGGGCCAGGAGAGGCCATTAGTGAAGGTACAGCTAAAGTAGCAGTTGAAGGCCCATATTGAAGGGGTCATGCAGACAAGTTGAGGCTTGGAACCATGAATAGAGCCCAGGAGAGGCTATTGGTGAAAGTGCAGCCCAGTTGCAGCAAGGGACCCCAGCAGCTATTGAGATGCCAGTACCGTGGGACCACCAAGAACATCAGCTGTAGAGTGAAGCCAGCTGGAGCCTGGAGGACAAACTGTATGCGGCAGAGGTCAGAGCCCAAAAAGTGACTGAAGCCCTTTGGAGGAGCCCAGAAGATTGTGAGTGAATTCCATGTAAGTGGATATTGATGTTTTATTTTTGCTGTCCAAAGACATTATGAAAAGCTTGATAGATTTTTGGTATCATTTGGTCATGTGCATAGAAGCCTCATAATTTTTCCTCTTGTAAATAGTATTGCTGGTATAGTGTTAAATTGTGTTGTAAGTTGTTTATATTACATGTATTTTTTAATATTGTACTTTTATTTATTTCAATCTGATAATGTCTAAAGCTTTCTTTAGATTATTTTATTAAGTACTGGGGACTGAAGCCAGTTCCTAGTGCATGGCAAGCAAGCACTCTACTAACTAAAGTATCCTACCAACCCTCATTTCTTGTTATTTAAAAACATCTGTACCTGATTTCTTGAGTTCTAACTTGTTTATCAGATAATTCCACCATCTGAATCACCTCAGTGTTTGTGTCAGTATATTGCCTTTTATCACACATGTAATATTCCTGTGTGCCTACTGAAGAATTTCACCAGCTTCCTGGACATCTTGACCATCATCTTCCAGGACTTTCAGTCTTACTCCTTGTTTTGATAGATACTCATCTACTTAGTTTCAGCATACAATTTCTCATGGCTTTTACAGGTTTGTCACAATACATGAGAGGGAAGACCATGCCTCACGCAAACAAGTCTTCCAGGTAACCAAGCTCTAAATACAAAAGGCTTTAGCGGGGCAAGAACAGACTCAGCTTCCCTGCTGCCCAGGCCCAGAACAGGCTGACCACTGTCACGTTGATAAGTCATACATTATCTAGGACCTTTGTTCTGTGTAATTTTCCACTCACCCCTTAACCAGAGATGTGTTTGGAACTTTACAAACATCTACCTTAGTCCCAACCCATAGAGCACACAGTGCATTTTAACCTAATATGGTAATATTGACTGACTTAAGATACACTGTTGTGGTGCAATACTTATTTCTCCCTAAGGATTTTCAAAAACAGCAACCTTTGCTTTCCCTAAGTAGTCTGTACCTTTACCTCAGACACTGCCTCAAGGGTGACTTCAGTTAACCCTTTGCCTGTTTCAGGGCATCTCTGGAACCACTGTGTTCTCATAACTCTGGAACCCTAACAAGGTTCTAGTTTCAGTGATTCTTTAATTCTATAATTTCTTTGGTGTTATTTTCATGTGATCTTACATCATTGATGCTTTTACTAATCTTGTTAGTGCCACCTAAAGTGAGTGAGGATAATTTTCCAATTAATGCCACTCAATAGACCCTCATCAGTAGAAAGAAAAATGGACTCATCATTTTTCAGGGACCTTACATTGTGGCTTGATTCCTCTTAATGATGCTTATTAGCAGACTAGTTTGGTACATGGAATACAGAACTGTGTGGTGTACAGGACACAGAGAGAAACTTCCAAGACAAGCCTGTTTGTTTTAATATCCCTCATATTCATTCTAGCTGGGTATCCCTGGGAGAGAAGGTAAGTTAAGTCCTAGTTGCGAAGGTGAGCATTTTCCTGGCTGCAAAGTGTCAGTAAGAGCTTCTTTCCAGTTAAACTTCTTTGCCAAGTTACCAAAGTTCTTTATGGAACTCTTGGGAAGGAATGAAGGAATGAGGGTATCAGTACTGTTTTTTTCTATGGCTAATTTTAGTGTTATATGTCATTCAAATTAGGTGGCCCTCTACTATTAAGTAAATGACAAAGTACTTTTGGAGGTACACCATGGAGGCATGGTGCCTCCATGCCCTGGATTCTCTAACCAGATCAGCTTCTTTCCACCTTTTAGAAATCTCTTGCATTATTTTCAGCATTGTATCTCTACTTTACAGGGAAGAGAAGGAAGAAAAGTATCTAGACAGTCTTGCCTGAATACTGAAGTCTTAGTTCTAATTTCATTTGTCCTCAAATCTATCATTTTGTAACTTAGGTTATCTTTCTAAAAGTCTATTTCTTTTTCATAGCTTAATAGTTTTCTATCTATGTACCAGTTACAAGTAAGTATTCTGGGTACTTGGCTAAATATGGTCTTATGAGTCCTATACAAAAGTCAATGAGATTCCATGAGAAAATATAATATTACCGAATTTCTAGGTTAACAACCAGAAACCTAAAGTAGTTACAAATATCAGTTACATATCACTTCTAAATAATGAATTGTAGTAACAGCAGTAAGGTATATTACTAAATATTTACCATTCATTAAATTTAAATTGCACGATCAACTAAATAGTAGAAAACTAAGATATTTTATGAGTTGCTTTAAATGACTTCTTTTAATTATAAATCTATTTTTTTCATTTTAGTTAGATATTTCTTTTTATAAACCGTATTATAAAAACTTGCAAATAAAAATATAAACTTGTTTTTAAACAGAAAGAAGTCCTGTTCGCAGAATACTTAGTATATTGATTTCTGAATTTCAGTTAAGGTTATCTTTGGATATTATGGTCTGGAATTATGTTTTTTAAAGACAATTCAGTTTAATCAAACCTAAGTTTTACTGGTTCTATAAAAATCATAAAAAAATTTCAATGACATTCCCAGCAAGAATATGAGAGGAAGTTCATTTGTTGCTTTAAAACCAAAGATTACTTACTGCTCTTTTCCTAGAACACCCTGTAATCCAAGGCACAGTAAGGTTTCCTGAAATCTGTGAAAACAACAAATGGAATCTTAGTAAGGTAGGTATTAACAATGCTTGTAATGTTGATCAACACTAAAAAAACATATGTGAAGTGAAGATAGATAGATCTGTATTCAGAACGTATTCCAAATTGAAAGTATTCTTTCCATACTGATTTAAATGTCTTCCCTTATAGAAAAAAAATTGGTGTAAAATTTTCCCAGAAATTATAAAAAAAAAATTGTTGGGTCCTATAAGGGATATGAAAGTCTATGGAAAATAAAATTAATTTTTAATTTCAATGCCCTCTGTATTAAGTGAAAAGGAGATTTTAAAATAGCACATCATCACAAATCAAGAGATGACACTGCAAAGAAACATTACATGTATTTACTTTGAACACTGGTTGTCGCTTACTAGTATAATTATTATTACAGTCACTTTCTTAATATGAACCTTAGGGTTTCAGTGCAAAACACTGAAACACTGTTTCTCTGAACTTTGTCCTCATTAGATATTTATATTATTATTCCTTCCACTCTTTATCCCAGAGTGGTAAAACATAGATTTTTAAAAGCCTTGAAGGGTGATGCTTTTGTATAAATAATGCGTGACTGTAAAAGGTAGTAAAGGTGAATTTTAAAGCAATATCATTTATACATCAAGACTCTCTAGATAAGAAGTGTCCACTTAAATCTGTTCCTTTTGAGTTCCAGTCCCATGTTTAGTGTTGATAATGAAGTTCCTCAGTGTTGCAATTGTGAAAAGATAGATACATCTTCTGTAGTATATAATTATTTCAAATCTTAGAAAGTACTTGCTAATACTGTCTCTAAATGTTAAGAGATTTTAAACTTTACAAATGGAACAGAGTACAGATCATAGCTAAGAATATACTTACTTCAATTCTCTCTATAATGGACATGTGAACTTGGCTTAACATAAGGAAAAGTATTTTTATTCAATCTAAAATATTTCTGATCAATGTACAATAAAATGGTGATTAGCTGAATAATAAAGGTCATAACAGAGTATGAATAATTGTCATTTTATTTTAAAAGTGAGAATAATTCCAAAATAGCTACATAGAACTTCTAGAAAACAAATATGTTATAGCAAAGAAATATGGATAAAACCGAATCCTAAACCAGGAACTACTAAAAAGTTAGATGACAGTAAAATTTTATATTCAACTAGCATCTACTATAATGCATTTCTCAGTTTCTTACGTTTCTAGCACAATCTAAATAACAGCTAGCCAGAGTATCTAGATTTGCAAATTTTTGAATAATACTATAGATTAACATTCCTTTAATTTAGGGAGTCTTTTTTGTTGAAATTTTGAAGACAGGGTTCTCACTCTTTAGAATCTATAAAACATAGTACTCAAATAAGATGGGCAATAGGTTTTAATTTTACATATAAACAACCTAGTTTAGAAAATAATGAGATGAATCTACAGAGTCAAGTGGATCTAACAAATATTTCAGACCTTACACAGCTAAATGAGTGCTCTATATTTCAAACTAGACAATTTAGGGTGTTATAAACTCATTACAGTAATGTTGTCATTGTTGAAAGCATTTGGGAAACTTGGAAATGTCAGTTCATGCCTATCAAGAGATTCTGTCTCATTACTTCACACACTTTTTATTGTAACTAAAAAATACACCCTAGATTAAACATTCATACCATTCACTAAATGTGGCTCAGAGAATGAATTCTATTTTCCAAAATCAAATTTTAGTGATGATTTGTCATCACTAAAAGCATTTAAAAGAATCCCACATGTTCTTAAAACAATTATAAAAGACTTCAAAAACTTTTTGACAAATTGAACATTATTAAAATAAGTAGATATAACTTTCCAGGGTATCTAATTTAAATTCTGTTCTTTCAGGTATTTCTTCTACATGAGATGTCATTTTAGTCGTTACAGGAAATAAAAAGATAGGTAAAAACCTAATTTCCTGGAGGGCAAGAACTATGATTTGAAAGGAAGAGATAAGACATGTACACAAAGGTTTTAATACAAAGAAAACTATAATAAGATTTATAATGGATATCCAATAAATAAAGTAATGGGAGTTCAAAGTATGGCAAAATTACACCCACTTGTGTATTGATATCTCAGTTGAACCTTGAAAAGTGAGTAGAATTTTGATAGGAATAAAAAAGAGACATTCCAGGAAAAAAGAATAGCATCAACACCATGGAATAAAAAGATAGCTGTGTCTGAGGAAATGTCAGTTCAACTACTGCTACAAGGGTGGGTTGAAGTCACTCTCTGGATGTGAGGAATGCCACATACACTTCAATCTAATTCTGTAGAAAATATGGAGCTATTGAAATTTCTATGGTACATCTGTTATATGGCAGAACTGTATTTTAATGTTGTAGGAAGTCTAATATGCTTCTGCCTGTTAAAAGCAGCACAGGAACTTTTATATGAATTTGTGCAAGAGGTAATCCACACTTGCAAATAAAATGGGGGAACATAGGAAAGGAGACAAGAAATACTAAAAATACATGCATTCAGAGATAGGTCTTATGTATGAGACAGAAAATAATTGGATGCTTGGGAGATGACAATGACCTTCTTAAAACGACCATTATAAAACTATTCCTAGACAGGCCAACCCATTCAATCCAACCAAGATATACAAGTTTAACACAAGGAAATGTCCTCTGTTGGATATATTTTAAAAAGAATAACACAATTACTTGGATGTAAATTAGAACTACATTATGTGTATAGATGAATGTAGTGAATCCAAAAGTAACACCAATGTTTCATGTAAAATCTTGCTTACACTTGAAACTGATGCTGTATATAAATATGTTAATTATATTATATTAATTATACATTAGATATGACTTTTGATGGGTATACATTCATAAGTAGCCATGTATATGGTTAAATTTTATGGATTACCTAAAATATTCTTTTGAAAAATGATTTTCTGTTATGTTTCTTTTTAGAGAATTTAGATCCTATAATAGTTACACAGGAATCACATGTCAAAAGCATTGACTTAGTCTAAAAGTTCTTTAGTTATTCTGTTGGTTAGTATTTTGTTAACTTGACACAGGCTAGTCATCTGAAAATAAGAATGTTCAAATGAGAAAATATCTCAAAAAAATTGGCCAGTACTCAGGTCAATAGGACATTTTCTTGATAATGGTTGGTGTAGGAGGGCCCAGCTCACTGTGGGCAATGCCATTCCTATGCAGGTGGTCCTAAGTTGTATGAGAAAGCAAACCATGGAAATCAAGTCAGTAAGTAACATTCCTCCATGGTCTCTGCTTCAGTTCCTGCCTTTAAGGCTCCTGCTTGTGTTCTTGGCCCAAATTTCCTCAAGATAGATTGTGATGTGGAAGTATAAGCCAAATAAACCTCTTCTTCCCCAGGTTTGTTTTGTCATGGTGTTTTATATTGGAGTATTACTGTGAATGAACTGACCATGTCATTCTTGGGAAGATTATGGCATATTTTGTGATGTTCAAGTGACATTTTGAATTATAAATGTATGGTTTTTGGCCATCTGGGGCTGAAAATTCAGTTATGATTAACAAGAGACCAGTACTACTACAATGAAACTTTTGTTTTACAGGGACAATTGAGCTGGTTGGCTTGGGATGAGAGATGAGCTAGATTAATAAGAGACCAGCATCATTGAGGAAAAATATACTAGAAAATATTCCCTCAGAGTCAGCACGCAGAAGCTATGGTCCCAATGGGAACAAGGTTGTATCTCATGTTGGCAGCCAAACTTAGTAATGTGCTGGTTTAGAAGGGGTCCTGGAAAGCATTGAGGCTCTGCACTATGAAAGTCCAGGAAAGACCATTGGAGGAAGTAAATACTCAATTGTAGTGGAAATCCAGGATTTAAGAGGCTCATGGGGAAAGGCTGAGACTTGGCACCAAGTAAAAGGGTTGGAGTCCCTGAAGAGAGGCTGGGAGTTTATTGGTCAAGGTGCAGCATATGGAGACCCCAGCATTTTGGGGATTCCAGTATTATGGGATGACCACCAAGAGCAGTAGCAGCTGTAGAATGTAACAAACTTGGGCCTATAAAATTAGTTATGTATGTTGTGGATTGCAGAACTGGAGAAGTGGTTCTCTAGTTCAGAATCCCAGGTTCTGTGGAGCCAAGATCTTGAGTGAATTCTAGATGTGGAACATTCAGCTACAGGATTTGATTTACACTGCTGGATGTTGGTTTTGCTTTGCTTTGATTGTGACTATATAGGAGCGACAAAGTGTTTTCTTATTTTATAGGAACCCAGTTATGAGACCTTGAATATTTTAGGGACTTTGAAATTTTAAAGAAACATTGAGTTTTTAAAGAGAACTTGGCTTTTAAAATGTTAAAATTTTTGAAGACTGTGGAACTTTTAAAGTTATACTATGTTTTATGTTGTACTATTAATAGTTACACGACATTTGCAGACAAACAAGAAAGAAAAGCTTATGGTTTAATAGTGATGTTTTTGTGTCAGGTTGACAAGGGGTCAATTGTGTTAGTTTTGTCAACTTGACATAAGTTGGAGTCATCTGAGAAGAGGGAGCCTCAATTAAGAAAACACCTTCATAAAATTGGCCTGTAGGCAAGCTTGTGGGGGCATTTTCGATTAGTTTTTGATGTGGGAGAGTCCAACTCATGTGGGTGACACTATCAATGGGCAGGAGGTCCTGGGGTATATAAGAAAGCAAACTGAAGAAATCAGGAGAAGTGAGCCAGTTAGTAGCCTCCCTCCATGGTCTCTGCTTCTGTTTCTGCATCTAAGTTCTTGCTTGAATCCTGCTCTGACTTTCCTTCATGATGAATTTTGATGTTTAAGTGAAAGCATAATAAACTCTTCCCCAAGGTACTTTAGATCATGGTCTTTATCACAGCAATAGAAACCTCACTATAACAGCTATAAAGAATTCTATACACATGGTAGGTAGCCTATTTTTAAAATGTCAAATAATTTCATGAATAAGTACACTGAAGCTACTACCTGAAATATGTTTCATTTTATGTGAGTTAGGAAAATTGAATTTTTATTAATTAGCATTTCATTAGATGCAATGTGATTAACTGAAACGATTAGGCCATAACTGTCTCTCAACAGTAAGAAATTCATAAATCAATATTTTAGCTTTCCATCATTTGTTCTGGTACAAGCTGAGCATCAAAATCTGCCAATCACAATGTTTAATTGGCAGAATTCCCTGGAATTTTTTAAAATTATGAGGTGTATAACATAGAGAATACTGCCAGGCATGTGATAGGAAGTCCATAAATATCTTCTAGTTAATTGAATTAATCACAGCTGTCACTGTTCACTTGCTATGGCTTTCTGAAACTCAACAAAAAGCTAAGCATGGCAATATGCAAAGGACTCTTTTACAGAGTAAGAGCATGAAGATAGGAGAGGTAATTATTCTAGTTAAAAATAACATTTTACTTTAAAAATATTATATATGCTCCCAAAGTAACAGGTTTCCATTTGGCGTTTTATACATATTTCATTTTTTGATAATTGTTCTTCTACCTACTCCTTCCTCATCTTCCTACCTTCCTCTTTCCCTTGTATACGCTTTCACTCCCAATATCCCCTCCTTCCATTTTATTTTATTATCTTCCTCACTCCTTTCATTAAAGCCCTGCTTTTCCTCAGTCTCATGGAGTCCTTTCTAGTTTCCTAGATTTAACCAACATTTATGCCCTCCTAGATACATATATTTAACAGTTAGAGGCTGGGAACCACAAATAAGAAAGAGCATTAGCTATTTATCTTTTTGAGCTTGAGTTGCCTAGAAGCAAAGAAGAAAAGATGTCCTGATACACATATAAGTTTTTTTCCTTTATTCTTCCTATCAAGTCTCTATCAGGGCTCCGAGGAGTAAATTAGCTTCACAAATCACTTTTAATAGTATCATTTTTGAATAAGAAATTAACACGTTTTAGGTATATAATTTTTTTCATGAAGTGATAGTAGAATGATGTTTAGGAAAGTTTATGAGCCTACAAAAATCCTTGCAATTGATAATCAAGATGGTATTTTGAATTTATTTCTATATAATTTTAGTAGTTGATTTTTATAAGCCACTAAAATGAAGATCAAAAAATGGAATTCTAAGATGTGTAAATGAAATTAGAAATGGTCCTCCAATATAATATTTTTAAAAAACCTATTTTTATCACACTTCTTGAGATACTGGCTACAAAATAATGCAGGTATAAGTAAAATGATATAAATTCATATCTGGAAAGATAATTTTCTCAATAAGTAAGAGTGAGACTCAGACAAATTTAAATATTTTAACATATCCATTAAAAACAGAGGAATTGGTAAATATGCATAAGGACTCAGTGAAAACTGTTGAAAAGACTAAAAGACCTGAAACCATGCCAGGCTGACCAGCAATTGTATCCATGAAGCCAGAATGCTAAAACTAGAAAGGTTTTTCCTCCCCAAATTACCAATGTTTAAAAAAAAAATCATAGTAAAATCAAGGAAACAGGATATTTTTGTCCACTCAGAGAAATAAAATTTACAAAAAGCTTTAAGAAACTATTTTTACATTTTATTCAGACTTCATGATAATAATAAACCAAATAAAAAACTTCTGGTAGATATACAAAAGACAAAAAGGGAATAAAATATATTATTAACAAAAAATAAAAAAAAATGAATGAAGACATCAAGATAGAAAGAAGAAAAGAATGGAACTTCAAACTAACAAAGCAGGATAATAAGTCTTTACCTGTCAATAATTAAAGTATAAATGGATTTTATAGAATGGCTGAATGTAGAAAACAAAAACATGACTCAATAATCCTTTTCTACAATGACTCATTTTAGATTCAAGAACACTCATAGTGTGCAATTAAAGGTATGGAAAAATAAACTGTATACAAGTCATAAGTAAAAGAGATCCAGGGTATTTACATTTAATATACATTAGGTTCACATTTAAGAAAGGGTCTAATTATGTCACCCATACTGGCCTGAAACATTTGGAGGTCCTTCAACAAATGGTAAACATTATCATTATGACAATTAAGAATAACACTGTCAGGAAATGGATGGCATATGCCTATAATTGCAACACTCAGGAGGTAGAGGCAAGAGGATAACAAGTTTGAAGCCAGTCTAGTCTACATGGACAGTTCAGGTCAGCTAGACACATAGCCAGAGCTATGTATTAAGTCTTTGTCAAGAGAACGAGGGAGAAAGAGAGGGAAGGGAGAGAACAACACTAAAAGAGTAAAATAAAATGAAGATGTGTAAAGTGAGGCAGATACTAATAGTAAAATACAAAATTACACTAAGTATGCTTCTTATTGAAGGGTAAACAGACAATTGAATTGACTTTTAGTAAGAAGTAACTACTAATCAAGATGGCCAAATTCCTCTTTGTTAGGTAGGGGCAGATACTAGAAAAAGGTACTTCCAGTACTATATCAGTGGTTTTAAATGTTTCTTCCTCTACCCCTACTGTCTCTATTGTTTTTGTTCGACACAGAGACTCATTATGTAGCAGGGTGGTCAGGAGCTTGTGGTGATTACAGATATATTCCACTACAAATCTCTATTTCAGAGAGAGTTAGGAAAAAATAATGTTTTAAAGTAGGAAGATCCTAAGAGCATCTTTCCTTCAGTGCTTCAATGTTGTGGCAGTAAAGCTAACAATGTCTAGCTAGTAGCAAGGAAAAATAGCAAACATCCACACACTCTTATTCAAACTCTCAAAGTCATATTTTTTTAGGGAGAAGACCTTAAGAAAAGTTCTGAGATAAACTTATTCTTGAAACATATCTTAACAATTAAATATGTAAAACAGTAAAGAAACAATACTATTTTGTTTCCAGGTCTAAACTTTATTAAAGTCTTACTCTGGATATCTCTTTTCTCCAGAAGCTTCATACAAAAAATTATTTGGTTAATGTTCAACTCAACATTTTAATCAGGCATTTACTTTTATACAAATCAGTTGGCTAAACTACTGCAAACTCTAAGTTCTTAATCATTGACATCTAGAGTGGTGATTTATTTTCCTGCTGATGTACTCAAAGAAAGCAATTGGGTAAATAGCCAATTTAATCTTATTTTATATGTGGGAAATGCTATGCTTCCAATAAAGGTACTATTTCTTGCCAAAAAATAAACTGACATTAGGGGTAAATTTATGCTATTAAATTACTATATTCCTTTTATCTTTCAGAAGACCTCATCATTTTTAAACTTGATAAAGAAAACACAACATTCTTCAAGGTGTTGACCACAATCCACCATTTTCAAATAAAGGTCTCAAATTACTTCAAAAATGAGTTGTAACCTAGGCTGCAATCTAAATGTACACAAACATTTTAAAATCAAGCATGCCTTTAAAATCTTTATAAAATAAATTTATACATTACCTGGTAATTGTTTTGGTTTTGTGATAACCTCAATTGGTTGGATGATACAAAATGTGGAGAAAAATTACTCCGTGATGGATTAGTATTACTGTACATAGTGCTAGATGCTGTATGTAATGAGGTCCGTGGTGTCAAGTGGTAGTCTCTAGTTTGATACAGTATATTGTCTGACAACTCTCTAATATTCACCATTTGTGAATTTGGCAGGTTTCTTCCTGGTCCAGGCAAAGTTGTACTTTGGTTCTCAGCTCGAAGGGAATTGCTACTTTCATAAAACCTTGAGTGGCTTGTTATCTGTGCTCCCATTGATGCCAGCTCTTCTTCTCGGGCATATTCATCCTCTGCATCTCCAGTCTCCATTGCAATGGACAAACAAGTTCCTTCTGCTGAGCCAGGTTTCTGTGTGGTATTTCCTCCCAAAATTCTCTGAGGGTAATCACTGACTGCCAATGAAAACACTTCACGAATTTCCAAGTTTTGTGTTCTACAGTAAGGGTCTCTAACGGTTGGTTTTTGCCCACATATATTATGTGATGCCAGACCTGCATGTTCAGGTTTATATGATCTTTGAATTCCAACTGGTTCAATTTTACAAGGTCTGTGGCACACAGATGGCTTTTGAGGTACTGTCATTTCAGAAGCTTGTACTGGAGAGCTTCCATAGCTTTTCTTTGTGTGATTGTACACTGAGTTTCCAGCATTTAGTACACTTGTCTGTCTTGACAAAATAATTGTCTTTTCCCCTAGGAGCAAAGAAGCATTTTTACAGTGTGCTACTTGTCTTTGAACAGGAATGTGCAATTGAAACTCAGTGTCATTTTTACTGGCTGGTTTCTGAACAGGAATTTTATGTGCTTCTGTAATTTGCGTATTTGTATGCTTTGTTGCTTGCTTATTTGAAGAGCTTGCTGGACTGTATATACCAGTTACAATGACATCATTATTGGCAGAAGTCCAAGAAGATTGCTGGCTTGGAGGCCGGGCAATATTAACCACATTTCTTACTGTAATATCTGGAGCTGCCAATGAGGTACCAGCAACAGTTCCTGCTGTTCCTGATTCAGAGTTCTTACTACTCATTTTTCTTCGCTTATTGCCAACCCACGTCTGAAAGGATAAAAAAAAATAGGTAATATAAAAATGTAACAACAAACTTAGAAAAATCCATTTCTAAATGATGAATTGTATTCTTGTCATAGAAACAAAGCCTATACAAAGGCAAATGAAAAAGTTCAATAAAAGACCTAGTAACCGGCACATAAGAGCAAACATGATTAAGGACTCACTCAATAAATACATGAGAACATTAGTAAAAGAATATTACTATTCCTCTCTGCCATTTTATCCACCCAATTATTATGTACCAAGAATTTCAAAAAAATGTTTAAGAATTGTAAAATTGTTTATATGACCCATTAAATACATTTTCAGGAATATATCTCAGTGTAATTATAATTTGACCAGTTATGAGTCTCTGCATTACCACTGCCCACAGTAAAAAGCAGCTTCTTTAACCAATGATGATGAGAGCACTAATCTGAGTATAAACGTAGTTATCTAGACAGCAATTTGATGAGGACATAGTGTCCATTTTTCAAAATAATTGCAGTAGTTTTCCCACTAGAGTTAATGACCTTCCCAGACTTGGGATTTTGACTAGGTTTATAGTACCAGTAGTGGATTCCTTCATGTAGAGTGTGATTCATATCTGATTGCAGGGTGGCTACCCTCATAATTGACTTGATCCCACCCCTTAGATCCCAACCTATAAGGAGATCATAATAGCTATGTGAGGGTCCACCAGGCCCCAACCATTCCTGAAGATCTATGGGCAATTAATAGTTTTTTGGGGAAGGGAAAACATATTTTCTTTAGTGGCATCGGTTCCAGGAAGAAGTCCATGCTCCTGCAAATCACTCCTCACCTAGGATCCTGCAAGCAGCCATAATGAAACTCAGTCATCAAAAAAGATATAAAAAGAGACACATAAAAGAAATTGAAAAAGGAGATGAAAATAGAAATTGACTAGGTAGAAAGAGAAAGGGGATCTTCAGGAGTGGGAGGTGACAGGAGAGAGTTATGGGAGGTGAATGTGATCAAAATACATTATATACATGTGTGAAAATGCCAGGATGTAACTCACTATTATGCATAATTAATACATGTTTATAACTATTAAAATGTAAGCACAGATGTAGACAGATTTCATAGTTAATCGTATTCATTCTACATTTATTTATAATATCAAAAAAATGAAAACACACTAAAGGTCAGATCTTTAACTCATTAGAAAATGCTCATTGTATTAGTAATCGAATGTGCATTCCTAACCTTCAGCTTAAAGACTCCTACTGTGTGTATGTTTGTGTGTGTATATGTGCACACACACACACACATACACACACACACACTTATATATATATACACACATACATACATATGTGCTATATCGTATATATGTATGTATGTGCATGTATACACATACATGTATATGTGTATACATATATGTATATATATATCAAATAACCTGGTTGATTCTATACTACTATTTATATTATTTTCAGAAATATATACATTCATTATTAGACACCTTATTTTACATACATCTTTGTGTTGGTGGTTCCTTGGCAAGCAGAATGGGAAGAAAAATAGCTAAAATCCATATTTTCTAAATACCTTCGTACATATGAAAATTCTGTTTATATCAAACCTCCGGTTTGAATCGTCTGTTATTTTTACTAATAAGAACCGAGAAAAGGTAAATGTTGCTGTTAGTATAGGGTTTCTATAGTTACTATATTATTTTGATAGATCTTACCATGCGTTTTATATACCTATTTTTTATATTGGGATGCTTGCCATTTTTAAACTGATTTATAAGAGCATTTTTTTAAAGATAGTAACTTGGTTACACAATGCCATATTTTTGGTTTGTCATTAATTTATGGTAGTCATTTTCTTTTTTGCACTTTTCTGTACTTAAAAAGTTTTATATGATGAATACACATTACTTCTATAAACAAAAAGGTAATGAATAAAGGTAATACAATAGGTTGGCATTTTAGGATTTAATTATAAAATACATTCTTCTATAAAAGTAATTTATTATAATTACTTTAGTAGAATTTCCCTGAATCACAGTTCTTCTTAAAATACACAATAAAAATATTGCACTCCATAATGTGATTATGCAACTTTATATTAAAAAATGTATATCATATGATAAATTACGAAAGCACTATAATCTTTTAAGAATTAAACAGAATAAACGAGTAAATGAAAGTCTTAAGTAAAATATTCTCGCACATAAGTGATGTAAGATTTATTTTTGCAAATTTTTGTGGTGTGCTTTTGAAAACCACATAAATAATTCATTTTCAGTGTTTATACAATGTATAGACACAACAGTAATGTTGCTATAATACTCTATGTACTAGATTCTGCAATGACTATTCTTTATATATTTTAGCTGTATTAGTATATGCTACTTTTTCATTACATAGATGAAGAAACTGAGGCCCAAAAATAATAGCTTTGGGAAAGATATCTTGTCAGTGAGTAGCAAAGATTCAAAGTCAATTATGCTTGATCTGAAGCATACTCTTCCATTACCTCCTGTGAAGTGACTAGAACCTCCTAAACTAGTTACCCATTGACTATCTTATTTCATGATTATATTTTCAATGAAGAAAGTATTCTAGAAACTGTGATTTGTTCCCCTTTGCTTCACATGACATAGTGGGAATTTTAAACTCAGTCTGACTTCCTTAAACAGGAGGAGCAGGATCTACAAGCAAGATCTCAAATATTTGTAAGTATATATATCACAAGATAAGAAAACAAAAACTCTTTGAATAAACATAATTTCCCAAAAGGTGAATTTCATAAATATTTAAAATGTTTCCAACTTTTTAGTTTAAAAATGCATAAGAAGAATGATATACTCTTAACATTACAAAGTATATACCACTAAACTTAAAAAAAATGTTGAGGAAAAGCATGGTGAATTGGAGGACATCTCTGGACCATATGTCTTACTTATATAATTTATTGTTTACACATATAGCTATATACTATACATAATAGCATGCATACTTTGATATATTATGTACATGTCAAAAGGTAAAATGCAGTAAAATATCATGTACAAATGGAATTCATCTATCTAGTTACCCAGAATCCTCATTTATCTGGAACACAGTCAACACAGATGTCACAAGATTGACGTAGCTCATTAATGCAATGAATACTCACCTTGTAGCCCACTGCCTCTGATTTTATACATATGTTGAACAAATACAGTGTTAGACTTTCCCAAAAATTAAAAATGAAAAATAGATGTGGAATTGGTAGTAATAGAGGTTCTTGGTAATAGGTCCCCTGATAATTTAAAATTATGCACTAAACATTGTTCATTAAAAAGGAAATGATGCAGGCTCAGTCTTAGAGCAACCACTAAAGGTGTGCATATGTGTGTGAACAAGGAAATGGAGGTAGTCAAATTAAGAGTTCCCACTACCTGGACTCCATTTGATATTTATTTATTTTTCCTCCAAGCCCATTTAGTGGAAGTTTATATTTACATTTCTTTTTATTTATTTCCAAATCATTAAAATGATTTAAGGTTTTGGGTATTGTGAAAGGCAGAAAATTAAGTGGGAAGATAAAGAATACTAGCAGATTGGCAGGAGGACATGGAGCTGAAGAAGATTAACTTTGAATTAAAAAATAGAGTTTAGGGGAGACATGGTAGTTAGTCTTCATAATTGCTTTTGTATCCATGGGAAATCTGAAGGCATGAATGCCAATTTTAAATAACTATGGTTCTGCATAAGGCTAACATAGAGTTACTGGCCCAGATTCTAAGATTATACTTGGAAAGGTAGACCTTAGTGGCAACATAATTTCTGGAGGTTTGGAAGTCCTAGCAAAGAAATGTTCAAATCTAACCTACCTCAATTTGAGTAGTAACAAAATTCAGGACTTGTGGAACTGGCCGATCATCAAGTATTTTTGAATTGCTACAGGAAACCACACACTTAGATTTCTTTGTGTCAGGAAGATAGGGAAGCACCAAACTCAGAAGAAGAGAATTCTAATGATGGAGAAAAAGATGAAGATGAAGGAGGAGGAAAAAGAGGATAAAGATGAAACAGGCTCAGTTTTATACGGAAAAGGATTCTCATATAAAATAAAAAAATCAGGATAAAGATGATAGTACCTATGTTAAAAAGAAAAAAAGGTCTTTGGGAAGTGGAAAAGAGATACAGAATATGATGGAGAGTAAAAAAAAAATGACTAGATCATTCTAAGATCAGATTTGCTAGTATTTGTGTGTATACAAGACAATGGTCACATCTTGTTTCTTCATGTATGATAGCCATCCTTAGGAATGATACGATGTAACTAGCTGTTCATTAATACCCATTGTGAAAGTCTCACGGTGCTTTAAGAATCAAAATGTTCACATTCATACTGTTTTATGCAAGAAGCTCTGCTTACTAGTTCTTGTTGTTTTTTGTTAACAATATGTGACACCATATTACTACCATATAACTAGGATAAAGAAACAGCATTATTACCCTGTTTCAGAGGCCAAATCATTGATCAGTATTAATAAGATGTTCAACTGTAAGTTTACAATTGGTTTCCCAAATAATTTGTATACAAGCCCTGCAAAATGTTGTATTTCTGAGTAGAACCTTTAGTTATCCTTCTTATAAGTTTCAGAGCATTAACAAATGTAAGATTTAAGTGGAATATAGTAGGCAGTTGGAAGGATAGTTAAAAATGAATCAGTATTGAAGTTGATGTGTGTGTGTGTGTGTATAAATATGTGTGTGTATGTGTGTGTGTGTGTGTGTGTGTGTGTGTGTGTGTGTGTGTGTGTTTTGAGACAGGGCTTCTCTGTTGTAATTCTGGATGTCCTGGAACTCACTCTGTAAACCAGGCTGGCCTCAAACTCACAGAGATCTGACAGCCTCTGTCTCCCAAGTGCTGGGGCGAAAGGCATGCACCAGCACCATATGGCTGAGATTTATTTTTAATAGATAACTATTAAAATAGAAAAAAATATAGGTTATATATATTGATAGATTATGGCTACTAAATAAAATACAATGAGCAGATAAGACTATCTCACTAGTCTTGTTGACTACATTACAAGGCAATTGCTTTTTAAATCTTGGACATTTGATTTTTCTCTGGTGGTTTATACATTTGTAAATTTCCTTTATACATGGTCTCTAGTCCAGGCTAACCTATATAGCCATAACATAGAAGTTATGATAACACAGGTAACATAGAAGATGTGATTCCCCCCACCTCCAAATCTTTACAGGTTTGTTTACCACCTCACCAAGTTTATGTGGTACTGAGGATAGAACCCAGGGCTTCTTGCACACTAGGCAAGTAGGTGACCAACTGAGCTATACTTCCAACTCAAATTTTAAAAGTACCAGTAAATTAATTGCACTTGTGCATGTGAGATACATTTAAATTACATACTATAGTACTACTGTTGTAAAAGACTTCAATTATTTTCCAAGTTCCCTATTGAAGAAAAGTACAAAAATATAAACTTAGGACTTCTACCTAAATGTTTTAAATAAAGACAATTCAGTGTATGATGGTTACAATAATTAAACCATACACAAAACTGCTCAGGTGTAAGATCTAAAATTTAGCAATGCTACTCAGGTATAAATGCTCACCCCTTGTAAATGCCTCATTCATCAGAAAGAAAAAAAAAACATATCAGATAAAAGTGGTGTAATGAGAATCTAAGTTGATGATCTAGCAGACTGTACATAGGAGGAGAAAAGGAAATGGATTTGAGTTGCCAATATTTGGTAGGTATAAAATTCTGTTTCATTTCTATCTTAGAAATTCACTACATCTAAATTTTCTTGGTCAGTACAGTGGAGGAAAAAATATAAATAAAATCAGTCTATAATTGCTACCAGTAATTAATGTCAGAACATTTTTCATCTGGGTTATTTTTGGGGGGGATTGGCATACAAAAGAATGGGTTTCATTATAGCATTTTCATACTTTTATATTATAAATTGATTGTCCTTTTTCTATATCTGACTTTATTTTCTTATTCACTTCATTATGATTAGATTATTTTTGCTATTCAACCTTTTAAGTTCAGTTTACACTCAGAACAAATACTTAACATAATGGACTTAACTTACTCTGAGGGAAAACACAATAGCTATATATTAAAAATAATAAAGATTTATTTATTTCAAGTCGGACACAAAAGTAGCAAAAGATGACAGAAATCATAAATTTACAAATCTACAAACATCTCTGTTGAGTTTTTCTCTGAGTGAAAGAAGAATCAAAATTATCTTGAGATTTATAAATAGATTTAGATTAGAAACAATGAATCTGTATATCACTGATAATATCCTAGAACAAAGAGCACTTCATATAGTTCCTTATGTATTGTACAATATTATATTCACAATCCTACATTCGAAAAATTGAATTCTATTTCTCTCATTGTTTTATATTTTCACTCTATGCTTAGTATAAATACAAATATCTATATTTCTACAATGTCTACAATGTCTATATTCAAACACAATCAAATTAGTTATGAGAAAAAGAGTGCAACAACAAATTTGAAACATGAAATATGGTCCTCATTGCAACTGCATGGGAAGATAATTTATTTTAAAGTGGTGCTAAGATAAAGGGAACACAATCCAAGGAAACTACAGTAGAAAAAAAAAGTTTATTTGTATCAAATGCAATCTAACCAACATAAAATATTTTATTATTTTTACTAAAGCTATTAACTTTTTTCTTAGAGAATCAGTAAAGTTAATTTAAATAGTACATTCAGAGCTATCAATAGGACGTAGTTCTCCTTTTTACAGAAATGTGAATATTATAGTTGATCTCAGACAATAAAAATACTTTTCCCTAGAATTCATGGCATAATTTCCTATTGAAAGTAAAAATATACTTTATTTCTTAAGAAACACGTTGGAAACAGTTCTATCTAAAGATATTTTCTCTTGAATCTTTGAAGGTACGATTGGATGGCAAAATAAACTTGAGATGGATATATCCTTTCTGTCTCCTAATTTAGCCTAGTGAATCTCATGGATGAGAAAGTTGCAGTTTTTTTTAATCATTAAGATTTCTGCACCAAAAGGATTCACACAATGTTTAAATAAACATGAATGGACCAATGTATTCAATAAAATCCATCTAGTTCTGTTAGATGTATCTCTTCCCTCCTCTCTATTACCCACCTCATTGCCATTCAGAAATGTGTAGCAGCTCTGAGTTTTTACAACAGAATAAGAATTGACACAATAATTTCTTCCCTTGGGATTCCCTGCTTCTTACTCACTAAACATAAAATGTATACATTTTATTTAGAAAGAAAGGATGTTCTTAAAAACAGTTGTAGTTTGCCGAAAAGAGAAAAATGCTCAAATCCTAAATATCTGAAGAAAAATCCTGAATACAGCAACAAAAAAGCTAGGTACATGTAATTGCTTCAGGAAATCTCTGTTTCAATATTATTGTGGAGGTTCTATATAGATTAAATGAGAGTTTCAATAAAGCATATGATCAACATATGTTGTTACTAATATTACTGGTAATTATTAGTTCAAAGATTTATATAAAGTATATGTATATATTTTATAAGTATATGTATAGTATATTTAAGTATATGTAAAGTATATTTATATAAAGCATATTGCAAAGGTTTTATTGTTTTCAAGTATTTATTGAAACAAAAATGTACTATGTGTCTATCTCTATTTATCAAAATAGTATTTTTACACCAGGGAAATGAAGCTGTGTATAAAGTTAGGACTTCATACCCTGAGTAGTTTTTCTTATATTAAGCAAATATCATTTGTAATAAAAAGCTATAAATTCAAGTGCAAGACCTCAATACTTACCCTGACTACACTGAAGTCCAGCTTAGTCTCCTGTGCACACTGTAATATGAGCTGAAAGCAATTTTTACTTTGATTTGTCATTCCATTTTCATAATAACGCTGTAAAATCCTTTGTTGTTCTACAGTAAATACAGAACGTAGATTCATCTAAAAATAAAAGAAGATACTCTGAAAATTGGAATAAAAATTTGGTAGGTGTAGAATTTGAACACTTATGTTTCTGATACAATTTCAGTGCTTCCAAGCTGCACAACTTGTTTAAATAAATTAATCCTCAGTAATGGCAGTAATTTGTGTGCTAAAGGGAGACAGCTTCTCCCTGAAAAATATATACAAACATTTAATTTGCTTAGAAAAGCACAAACTTCAAAGACAAAAGCATAAAAAATAGAAAAGAAAAGAAAAAAAGAGGCAAGCTCTTATCTGGTTAGTGTCAGTACATGGGGAAAAACGGTTTTCGCTGAAATAAATATTTATGGCTAGTAAAGCCAGAGATGGTGTTAGCCATACACAGTCAAACAGTCAATTATCAACAGGGACACTCACTGTTCTTTGTCAAGCAAAGCATCTGGCATATGTCTCAGTAGTCAGAAGCTGTGCTCAGAAACAGGACAAACGAGGCTCTTTTTTTTTTCTCTCTCTCTCTCATTCTGAGATAAAGTTTTATTATATATTAAAATAAAACCTCTTTTTAATTTTTTATCTGTTTTTATTTTTTGCTCTTGAGATGTGCTATCATATAGCTGAGCCTGGCCTCCAACTCCTTATCTTCCTATCTCCACCAAATGCTGGGATTACAAGGTAGGTTTCACAAACAGCCTCAGCTCAATAAAACATTTCATTAAAGATTAGAAACAGAGGGATTAATAAGTACAAAAGTGCCTTTGCTTTATGTAATACTAACCAAAATAAATATTTTAAAACTATAGTATCTAAATGAAAATTCAAAATCAGTATAACTTACTAAAAGCATGTCGAAACTCTGTGCTTTCAAATCAAATTGACACCATCAAAATTAGACAGAGTAAGTTTATTTTTCCTGCCAATGGATGAGATCTTTAATACAAAGGAAAAAGAACTTTGTGTATCTCACAAGTAAATGGCAAGTCAAACCTTATTTTTAAAAACAGATGAATTATAGTAGTGTATTTTTATAAAGAACATTTGTGATTTGATTAAGGGAATTTCAGCTTTTATTAAAAATCTGTCTGTCACCAAGAAAGAATCTCCTGAAAAATACATTTCCTCAAAATTAGGAAAACTGCCACAACAAAACATTATCAGTTAAACTAGACATTTTCCCTAGTATACAATGTAGTGAAAAAAATCAAATTAATCAATATGAAAAGACAAAATGTTTTCCCCTACTATGAATACTTATAATAGTAAATCTATCTAATAAAAATTATGAATCATAAAATATAGCCATGCACTACAGTTTGTTATTTTTTAAGATTTTTTCCTTGCTTGATCACACAAGCCCTTTTCTAACTGTTAAGAGATTTGATTAGCGAAAATTAAATGAGGGAGAGGCCACAGGAGAAATGAGAGTAGAGTTTCTTTCAGGAACATTCAGAAATAAAGACTTCCATTAACTTTCTGAAGGAGAGTTCCGAAGGAGGTTCAGTAATGTAGATGTCAACTTGACCAAACACTCAAGGATGATTGCAACAGTAGGTAGGGACAGTATCCATCAAATCATTTTTCACTATTATGGCTGCCAACCCTCAAAGTTTATCCTAAATGGTTCAACCACTATCACAAGAAGATCCCGAAGATGGAAGTCAAATAACTGAAATACCTCATCTGATTTAGAAGTAAGATACATTGGGATGGATTCTGAAGGTGAAGAATCAAATTATGAATGCATAATTAGAATAATGCTCTAACCTTTCCTGTACATCTGTATCTACAACAAAAAGCCTAAATCTCAGGATATAGGTATCCACAGTGTGCTGATACCTCCCTTGGGATACAGGATGGACTATTTTCCTATTGACTAGATACAATTATTACACTTACCTAATACAATATAAATATTGTTAAAAAAGAACAACAGGACTTCTCCACTGATAACCAATATTCAAATGCAAGCAACTGAGCCCCAAACAAACATATTTATAATTCTAGTAGCAGGAAATTCTAGGACCTTTTAGTTTTTCCCTGAAATTCAGCACTAACAGCAACAAGACACTTGGCTCATGAACTTATTCTTTACTATAACTGGATAACTGCATCTGAGCAAGATGTCATCATATCTACACATCCTAGCTACTTCTGCATATATTAAATGAACATACAGCCAAATTTGTTCACCATTTACACGGCAATAATAATTTGAAAGATCTCTTTTAAAATAACTACTTTATTTATGTAGACAACAAAACACCATAGCATTGGTTCCATGGAATCATAGTCATTGGATTAGCCTGGAAAAGAGGTCTGAACTGGGTGTCTAATTACTGAAATCACAAACCATTTAGTCTAATCTCAAGATTTTCTAGTCTACTATTCCATGCATCTCCTCATCCACCCAGTGTACACCAGACCATAGGAATAAGACAGCCTGTATGTGACCTAAGCTAAGAAGCTTACTATTCAGCAAATCAATTAATTCCCTTGAGCATGCTGTTCCTGGTCTTTAAAATTCTGGGTAGCACAATTTGACTTGCCTCCTAATTAATCTCAGTTTCTATAAAACAGAGAGATTTGAGTTTGTTTTTCTCAAATTCTCATCAATGTAATATTTATATTGTTAGTAGAAATATGTCCTTAAATTATTATTTTCAAGGATTGAGTCTCTCACACCCTTTTTAGGTTTAAGACTCTGAGCTAATGAGAAAAGATAAATTATACACAGTATATTATATTCAAGAAACAAGAGCAATGACTAAAACAATTTTTGAGTTTCTTGAGAGAGGGTTTCTCTTCTGTAACTCCAGCTGTCCTGGAATGCACTGTGTAGAGAAGGCTGGCCTCGAACTCACAGAGATCAACCTGCCTCTGCCTTCCAAGTGTTGATATTAAAGGCATGTGCCACCAACACCCAGCTAAATATTTTAAATTTCTTGCTTTAGGAGTCCTCAAAGCATACAGCTTCTAAGAATGATCACTTCCTTAGGTGTTCCCAATTTTCAAGGCACTATGTGTGTGTGTGTGTGTGTGTGTGTGTGTGTGTGTATACACATATATAGGTATATATATATAAATATTTCAGATAAACTTTGATACCACACTGCTCTTACATATTTGATGTCATACTTAAATTCAGCCCAAGACTTTAGTAATGTTCTTGCTGCTTAAATATTTGAAAATTCACCTATAACCATTCATTGAAATGTTTTTTTTTTTAACAAATGGGATGAGTACACAAATCCATCACTAATTCAGATAGAATATATTTTTGCAACATTAACATTTTGAAATTTAGGTCAGCCATTTGTGTTTTTGTTTATATAATGGAGAGTTGAGGCTAGTGACAACCATATTCATCTTCAAGCAATATGTCTGTATTAACATTGCCCTTCTTATACATTATGATTATTCAGTTTTAAATTCCATGCAGTAAAATTCACTCTTTTGAAAGTATCGTTTTAGTAAGGCAAATGTGTGTAGCCATAAATCTATTCTGGCAGTCAAGATATAAAATGTATCAAGCTCTCCCAAACATTTTCTTTATGGTGCTTCTTTGTATTCAATGTCTCCAGCCACCTCAATTTGTGTCACCCACTAATCTAGTCAGATAATTTTGATATTTAAAGAATTCTATAAATATGTCATCATACAGTTTGGTCTCCTGAGCTTTGCTCTTTTCATTCAGTATGTTGTATTTCAGATTAATTTGTGCTTTCAATAGTTTGCTCCTTTTTTTCAGAGTTTTATTTCATTGTGTGGATGTACCTCCATTAAAACGTTCCTTTATTGATGAACTACTAGGTTCTTCCAAGTTCTTGGCAATTATATACAAAGCGTCTAAGAGAATTTATGTACAATTTTATGCATAAATATCTAGGAGTGGAATTGCTGTGTCATATGCTTAAGTACATGTTACACTCTATACTTTGTTATATGCTTTCAAATGCAATATTCAATGAAAGTTTACATTTCTTCATTTCCTCATCTGCATTTGTTACTCTCAATATTATTGAACATGTGGTCAATAGTTATGTGATTTGTGCATTTTTATGGTACATTACTTTGTACTTTTCTCATGGCTAATGATGTTGAACATACACTCATACATGCATTGCCATCTATTATCTTGTTCAAATATTTTCCAAATACTCTAGGTATGTTTTTACTCATTATTGAGTTTTCAGTGTACATTATATTACTAGATTATATATGGTTTGTCAGAAGTATTATCTAAAAGGCTTTCTTTCTGATATAGCCTTTAAATTGGTATTTAAAAATTATTTTATTTTAATATTATTTTTAGATGACTTTGTTTTCTCATGAGTGAGAGAAAGAAAGGGAGTGAATTTGTAAAGGGGGAAAGTGAGGACGATCTGGGAGAAGTTGGGGGATGAGAAATTGTAATCTGAATATATTGTATGAAAAATACATACTTTCAACATAAAAACTAAAAAAAAAAAAAAAAAAAAAAAAAAGAATTTCAGAGGGAGTTAAGGGCTGAGGCCTGAGAGGAAATGGAGGGAGGAAATGTGGGAGAGATTAGAAGGAGGAAAGGGAAGGGAAGGGGAAATAATGTAATTATATTTGAATTAACATTTAAAAATATATTTCATAAAACAGAGGTTTTAATTTTGATGAAGTCTACGTTTTCTCATTTTATTGACTGTGCTTTTTATATTAATTGTGGTTAAATTTGGACTGTTCTATACCCAATACTTTCTCATATGTATGTTGGAATTAGTTTGAAATCCTGCTGTGATTGTGCTTGTGATTATACTGAATCTATGGATCAACTTAACAAAATTCATTGTGGGCATTATTATATCTCTTAATTCATTAATGTATTAAGTCACATGTTGATATCAGTTTTCAATATACAGATCAAATACACGTAGTGTTAAACTTATACTAATGAATTTCTTTTTTGCCAGTTTGCTATTACTGTCAATTTAATTTATTTTCAAATTTCCAGTTCTTAATTTTATTTTATTGATACACAGTTGTTTTGGTATGTTGATTTTTCAGTCTACAGTTTTTCACAGTTCACATAATACTTCCAGAAGACTTTTTTTATTGTTTAGTATGTTCTAAACTTATGCCATCCACATAGGTAAGCTTACTTCTTTTCCAATATGTATGCCTTTTTTATTTCTCTGTCTTGCCTCACTACACTGGCTAGCAACTATAACATATATTTTTGTTTTACTTAATAAGAGTAACATTTTTCTCTTGTTCTTGATTTTAGGAGGAAAGATTGTCTTTCACCATTAAGTGTAGTGTTAGTTGTAGATTTGACAACTTTACCCTTACTAGGGTAATAAAAATGTATTTCTATTAAATGGTACACCATCATCACCATCAATGGGTGATTAATTTTTTCATGTTTTTTTGGGTGGTATATATTGAGATGACTATAGTTTTTGTCCTCCAATATTGTGACATGGTAAACTATGCTGACTGACCTTGAAATGGTAAACCTGACCTCCATTCCTAGCATAAAACCAAGTTGTTGTTCATACATTTGTTTTTCATTTATCACTTAAGGTACTTTGTATATTTTTATCACAACTTTTGAGTGTATATTTTTTAGTGATATTTGTGGTTCTCTTGTACTATATTTATTAAGTGCAGGTACTAAGATAATGAGTAATAAAATATATTTTCTCTATATATTCTAAAAGAGAGTACATAGAACTGCTATATTTTATCTTAAATAATTGTTTAAATAAATTACCACATAAATCTATGAAGGGTTAGCAGAATAACTCAGAGGATAAAGGTCCTGAAAGTTGTCCTTTAACTTTCACATGTGTTCACAGAGAGAGAGAGAGAGAGAGAGAGAGAGAGAGAGAGAGAGAGAGAGAGAGAGAGAGAGAAAAGAGAGAGAGAGAGAATGAATTTTAAAAATAAAGCCATGGTTGCCATCATTGTGAAGTGCTAAACTGCAAATCATATTTCTATACTACCTAAGTTTGAATGAGTTTTTGGTACTCTGTCTTTCAGGAATTTGGTTCATTTATTACAAATTGATGAATTTAAAAGTGTGAATTTATTTATTCTATTTCATTTTTACTTGTCTAATGACTATAGAATCTGCAGTGATTTATCTTTTTCCTTTTTGGCATTGGTAATGTGTTTCTTTCCTTTTACTTGTGAGTTTGGCAAGAAGTTTATCAGTTATATTGATCTGAAAGAACTACTTTTTCATTTCATTGATTTTTGTCAACATTTTTTTGTCTTCATTTACATTTATGTTTACTCTCAGTTCTAACTCTTTAGTGTTTACTCTTCCCTTTATTTTGGTTTATTTGGACTCAATTTACACTTTACACAGATTCTTAAGAAAGATCTTATTCCATTGTTTTGAGATTTATTTTTCACAAATAAAAGGAATTACTGTTATACATTTCTATTTCTGCATAGCATTTTATTCATGGTCTACAAATTTTGGTAACAATTTAAAGTTACCATTCAGATTAAGGTACTTTCAAAGTCTCTGTCTATAGGTTAGTTAAAATATCTAGGTTATTTATTATATTTTCCTGGTATGGATTTCTACTTTGTAAGCAGGGAATGGAGGATGTACTTTGATTTACATAAAAAGCCCACATGTGGTCATTCCTCTAAATTCAGATTTCCTACTCAATCTGCTTGTTTTTGTTTACTTCTAAAATTCCTTGGGCAGTTAGTTAATTTTTTTTTGTTTTTATGGGCTCTCTCTCGCTAAATTCTCCATGTACATTTAAAAGACTTTGTATTCTATTATTGTTGGATGAACGTTTCTACAAATGTCATGTCAAATGTCTACAAAGGGTAATTTTGGCTCATAGTATTGTTTGAATTTTCTATATCCTTGCTGATTTTTCTGATTACCATTTTAATCAGTTATAGATGGAATGAAATTTTCAATTATAATTATGGATTTTTCTATTTTTATTTATGTCAGATTTGGCTTTGTGTACTTTAAAAATATGTTTTTCAGAATACGGACATTTAAGCATTGTCATATATTTTGGTATACTGAACTTCTATTCAGTAGTCATTTTCTACAGGCTATCTTTGTTCCTTGAGTTATTCTTTTATCTGCATTCAACAGATAGCAATCTATACGCCTCAATTTCGTTTATATGATTGTGTCACATTATAACATTTTTGTCCTTTTACTTCTAATCTGTGACTATAATATAAAGTGGATCATTTTTAATGTAGATAGTTTAGATTTTTATTTTTTAGTTTAGATCTTTAAAAAGCAATATAACAATGTTAGAGTGTTTAGAACACCGATATTCAATATATTAAGATAATTAGGTCTTATATATGATTTAATTAATCATTGTTTGACTCTGACATTTTGTTCTTCGAATTCTTTGATACCTCCTTTCCAACTTGTTGATTTATCCATTTAGAAACATGGTATTACATACCACTTGATGAAATTTATGTATGCTTTCCCCTCAGGATGGCTTCAAAATCATATAGCTGAGGGTGACTTTGAACTCCAGATCCTCTTGCATCTACTTCTCTGGTGCTCAGACTATAGGTGTAGACAACCATGTCTGGGTCTTTTCCAATTTATTTCAGATTATTTTAATAGTTTTGTATTTCTGACTAAAACACTGTATACATTTATATATAGTATAGTCTTTTCTCAAAGATAGCAATTTGGCTTCTTTACATTCTTTTTCTGTTTCTCTTTCATAATTTTGCCTTTAAATGTTATTTCCTTCTTTTTCCTTCTAGTGGGTATAATTTTTTGTTTCTAAAAATTTAGAGATCTCCCAAATATTTCAACTATTGGTTTATAGTTTCATTGTGTTACGACCAAAGAACATCCATTCTATAAGTTCAATTTTTCTTTTGACAGTTTCATATCCCCAAATATGGTTCATGCTGATCATATTTCTATGCGCACCTTAGAATGACATGTATTTTGTTGTTGTTTCAAGGAGTGTACTAGACAACTAAGTCAAATCGACTGAGGGTGGCATTTAAGTCTTAAAAAGCAATTGATTAAAAATAAGAAATAAGAATATAGCATAAAAATAATGCTATATTTGTAACAAAAACTAAGAAATGGTGTTAAGCTCTCAGAATACAATTGTATCATTGTTTCTTTTTTATGTTTTTGTTTCAAATTTTAGAGTACTATTATTTAATACACAAGCATGTAAAATCCATGTTCTTTTGATTAATTGATTCCTTTATTAATAAGAATGTTCATCATTATCCCTAATAATATTTTTCTTTTTGAATTCTCCTTTATCTGATATATTGATATTATCCAGCTTTCTTCTCATGGTGAATTTTATTTATTTATTTATTTATTTATTTATTTATTCATTCATTCATTCATATTTAATTGTGTCTTTGTAGTTAAAGAGAGTTAATGTAAGCAGTCTATGTATTTTATATGGAATATTTTGACAGTTTTTCAATTTATGTAAATGCCAATATGGTTGAATTTAAGTGTAAGATATTTCCACTTTTTCCTATTTGTCCCACTCAGTCTTAATTTTTCATGATTTTTTTTATATCCATTTAATGTTTTTGTGATTCTAACTTATTGGCTTACCATTGTTTTCTTATATTAGTTAATTCTTTGGAGACACTGTTATACCTTTTAGCTTATTGCTATGATAAGTTATACAATACTACTTCACACAGAAGAATCTTCCAATGATATAATTTATTATCTTCCCCACTATTCTTTATTCTACTGTTAAAAAGTTTCCTCTTATGTATGTTTTAAAGCATCCAATAAATTTCCATTAAAATATTAAAGAGTCCCTTTTAATATTACTTTTTAAATGGAAAAGGTCTTTCATTTTTACCCACAGATGTACTATTTCCAGTAGTATTTTTGCTATTACAAACTCCATATTTCAATTTGCTATCATTTTCCTCTTCTCTAAAAAGGACATTCTTCTTAGTGCATACCTGTTGCTAGAATATTTTCCTTTTGCACATGCAGAACTACGTTTAATTTGATTTGACATTTTTGATAAGGAATTTGGGGTGATCTTTTGTTTTTGTCAAAACAGATTCTTATGTATCACAGGCTAACATTGCACTCAGTCTGTAGCCAAGGACTGTACTGCATAGCATTTGCATTAATTTATTTACTCATCTTTAACGTTTAGTTGTTTCTTCTTCTTCTTCTTCTTCTTCTTCTTCTTCTTCTTCTTCTTCTTCTTCTTCTTCTTCTTCTTCTTCTTCTTCTTCTTCTTCTTCTTCTTCTTCTTCTTCTTCTTCTTCTTCCTCTTCCTCCTTCTCCTCCTCTTCTTTCCCTCACTACCTATCCTTCCTTTCCCCTTCTCTCTTTTCTCTCTTCTCTCTCTCCTTTCTCCTCCCGCCTCCCCTCTGTGCCTAGAAATTAGAAGATAGTTCTCTGGAGTTGGTTCTCTCCTGCCACCTTGTGGGATCCAGAAACAAGTGGTCAGGTTTGTGCACAAGGCCTGAGTCACCTTGTAGGCCACAGTTTCAGGATTTTTGAGACACTTTCACGTAGGCCACGATGATCTCAAACTTGCTATGTACTAGAGGCTAACCTTGTACTTCATATTCCTCCTACCTTTACTTCCCGAGTGCTGGGATTAAAAGTGTTTTCCACCATCCATGTTTTACGCAGTACTGGAGATTGAACACAAGGCCTTATGCATGTTCGATAAGCACTCTGTTTACTGTGCTACATCCCCAGGTCACAGATTGTTTTCTTTAAGTGCTTAAAAGGAGTGACATCACTGATTTTTAGCTTGTTTTCAATGAAGTACCTTGTTCTTAATTATTCCCCCTGTATATAAAATGTAGTCTCCCATCACTTTTCCTACTTTTAATATTTTATGTTTCTCTGGATTTTAGCAATTGGATATTCCCAAGTGCTGAGATTACAGGTATGTGACACTACACTCAACCTTCATTTCATATTCTCTTACATTTCTAGAATTTCAATACAATCCATTAAAAATAGCTTGTATTTCTTGCCTAATCCTGTTGCTTCTTAATCTTCATAAACATATACAATGCAGTAGCAACAGTGTTTTAAATATTCTTCTAGGCCAATCATTCTTCAGTCTGGTGCCTTAATTATTTCCACCTTGAAATGTGAGTTATGCATCTTCCTGTTTCTATGTATTCTAGATAATCATAATTTAATTCCATTTTTTATGGAATTGTGAATTTATTGCTAGGTAATGAATTTATTTGTAGTCTTTTGATATGTTTGTCTTTGTTTATGGAAATATTTAAGTTATTTGAAAGTAGTTTGATTACCTGGAGTTTGCATTTTGAGGAAAATCTAAAATTGCTTTCATTCTAGAGTCAATTTGCTCCATTACTAAGACAATATCCTACTGTGGACCCTCCTAAAAGCATTGTGCAATACGGACTTTCCAATTTATTTAGGCCAAACATAAACTATTATTGATCCCATGTGAATAAACACTTATTTTTTTATTTATATTTATTAATAGAATATTTCACATGTAACTTCAATTGGCCTTGAATGTGTTATATAGCAGAGAATGATCATATACTTCTTCTTCTCCTTCCTTTATCCTCCCCACCAAGTGCTGGGATGACTGATGTGTACCACCATGCCTCCTATGTGAACTTTGAAGACAGTTTGGCCTGTTGATTTCTAGTGAATTTTCCTCTCTCTGTCTTCAACAGTGTTCACACACTTGAGCTGATCATTATTCAACTAAAGAATTGAGTGACGTTTCTATAGATCTTTTGAGATCTATGTGTGACAATGTCCCCCATGCAGTGTTTATGTCTTTATTACCCTGTCCTTCAAAAGTAGCTACACTGTCATCTTGAACTCTAAACTATGTCTCCTAATCTCAAAGACACTAGGATGTTTGGGGTGCTTTTCCCTGAACTATCATCTAAATGCTCCCAAGGCAATGAGTTAGAATGCTCAAAGGACTTATCTTGTTGGTTGTTGTTCTTTCAAGAATCATGTTCCTGGCCTGCCTACTGTCATAGGCCTGAAGTCCACTGATTCTTACATATTACACCATTTGTTTTTGTTTTTAGACATTCAAGAAGAAAGTGCTGCTGTTAACTCATCATTGCTATGAGAATATTCAGTTTGTCTTTCAGAGGAGAAGAGTGGGAACATTTTAGGAGTCAAGTCATCTTTGTATTCAGTTTCACAGTCTTGGAAGAGATAGATAACCACACTCTTGGACTTGAGCATCCACAAATGGATTGTGGAGTTATAAAACATGTCTCATGATGAGTTTTCTTCACTGAAATACTTGCTAACCTATAATGTGTTATGCAAAGGTTATTTTTTAAACTTTTAAAATTTTGCCTGTCTACCTATTTATTTATTGTTTTTGTTATTGTTGTTAAAGAAGGTTTCTCTGTGTAGTCCTGGATGTCCTGGAATTGGAACTAGCTCTGTAGACTAGGCAGGCCTTGAATTCAGAGATGCACCTGCCTCTGCCTCCCTAGTGATGAAGTTAAAGGTATGCGCCACCATGACTGGTGAAAGAGTATTTGTTAATGGCCTCTTTTTAATATTTATATAGTCAGCTGGTCATTCTGATTGAGAATAATTTAAAAGTACCAATTCATTCCTATACCACTTGCACAAAAACTTCAAATAGAGGAAATACGTTATTATGCTGTAATAGCAAAGGGAAGAATGATCATATTATTCCTGTCTATAAGAGAGTTTGATCTTTTAAAGTGTTGAAGACTGCAAAAACATTATTTAATATAAAAATATTGAACATAAAAGCATGTCACAATAAAGCGTGCTAAGCTTCATTTAGTAAAACTTGAGTAAATTTACAGTAATTAACTGATATTTCAAACTTAAATCTTAACACGTGCAAAATATTTACTATTATAAATTAACTCTCAAATCTATAACTTTAAGGTATCATTTACATATAAAATTCTCCTCTACCCAAACTGTTCTACTTAGATTATTTTACTATTAATTTCCAAGAATTACAGATGTTGCAAAACTTAAATTCTATAATCCTCTATGGATAAAGTCTATTAATGGCTATCTGACATTCTAATGTCATGAAAATGTATTCATTATCATTTACTGAGCTACAATTTACTGTCATGTACTATACACATCGCTTGTCTTTCTTTTTAGAGATATAATTGGTTCCATCATTTATGAGACAGGAAATATTTAAACAACCTATCACATGACTTTCTCAAAGCATAATAAAGTGTCTACTGACCTCATGTGAAAAAACTTAAATTCTGTATGATTATTCATGCTTACCAGCTTCATAAACTACATTTATATTCATCATGGCACAGAAACACATTGTAGGACAATTTTATGAACATATGATCCACAAAAATATATGAAAACATACATAACTACAGAGATACTCCACAAATATTTATAGCTACATTTCTAATATTTGAATCTTTTTGCTTTGGAGGAGACATTGTCTCACTTTGTAGCCCAGACTGGCCTAGAAATCACTATATGTCTCAGCCTAGACTCAAAGTCATGGCAATATTTATTCTTTAACCTCCTGAGTGCTGAGATTACCAATATGAGCTACCATGTCCAGCTCTAATGTTTAAATGCTAAGGAATTTAGAAGATGTTTGTACCAAAGGGGGAAAACATATCAGCAAGTACATGCCCTGAATCTCAGAATGCTTCATCAATAATAATTTCTCAGCTTTTAAAAGACATTTTCATTTATCATGTGTTAATGATAAATTAAGCTGTTTATAAACTATAAAGATGTTTCGTATATTTGGAAAACAAAATTTATATTATTATAAAAGGAGGAAGGTCAGTTTCAAACAGATACTTCAGCACAAGGCAGAGACATAAATAAGGTTCCAATATATAAATAATTTCCTTATATTTTTAGCTCTGGTTTCATACAATAAATCTACAGCCCATCCACATATAAAATATAGGAAACTAATATCTTGTGATTCATAGTATCACCAAATCAAGCATCTGATTCATACATCTTTCATGACTAAATTATGTTTCCTTTTATATTGTTACTCCTAAACAAACTGTGCAAGGAAAACCTTTCTAGCTTATGTTATACTGATAGCCTGTTTTTAATTATCCTCTATCAAACTTTTTAAATCCATATAACTCCATCTGATTTCTCTTTTTACCATACTCCCAGAAGAAAGTTTTATTGGTGGATAAAATTTGTTTTAAAAGGTTAGTGTCCTATTTCTTTCCTTAGACATTCTTTTGATGTTTCCTGAATCCAATTTGCAAAGTTTATATTAAGAGATAAAGGTAGTTTTGTCTTGATAGGAAGAACTAAACTATCCAAATTTTTACTCCTGATTTTGTGTATTTCATATCCTTAACTTTATATAATTCTACAAAATCCTAGGGGGAAATCATTTCAGTGCACAAGCTGTTCTTTAGGGGTTAGTAAGAGTTCCCTCAAAGCACACCATCTAGTGGCAAGTAACATTGTACAGGCATACAGATATATAGTGGACAAATAGTATGCAAATAAATACATGTTTTTAACTAAATACTGGAAACATTTATTTACCTCAAAAAAGAAAACTCAAGCAAACTGGTGGCAAAGAGTTAAACTTGTACAGCCATTTGTATGGAGGTTCTTCAAATATTAAAATTAGAATGCTTGTATGATCCAGTAATACCTGGATATATCCAAGGAAATAAAATTAATATATGTACTGTGTCATTATAGGATTATTCACAGTAGCCAAGCTATTGTGTACTCAATCTGAGTGTCCATAAATGGATGTCTAAATAAAGGAAGTGTGGTATATCTATGCAATAACATATTATTAAGCCTCAACACAGAAGGAAATCTTGCCATTTGCAACAGCATGGATAGAACCGGAGTAATTATTTTAAGTGAAGTAAGCCAAGAATACAAAAAACAATTTTGTATGATTTTGCTTATACATGGAATAAAAAATAGTTGAAATCATAAAATCATAGTACAATGATGATTTTAGGAGTTGAGTTTGGATAGATGGTCGGTAGATATTGGTGAATGGATACAACATTTCAGTTAGATAAAAGGAGTAATTTCAAGAGATCCATTGAATAGCATGAGTGTAGTTAATAATGTAATAATTACTTTTAAATGACAAACTAATAGATTATAAATATTCTCAGGAAAAAATAAGTTCGTAAAATAATATGTATGTTAATTGGCTTGATTTAGCCATTCCTCTATGTGCATTTATTAGAACATCACATTGATCAGATGCCGTGGTGTCCACCTTTAATCCCAGAACATTGTGGGAGGGGTTAAAGCAAGAGGGTCATGAGCTGAAGTTCAACCTGGGTTGCATAGAGAGATTGTGTCTCAATTTAGCTCTCCCTAAATACTATAGGTCATAAATATATAATTACACATATAATTGTAGTCATTTAAATGACAAATAATTATGCTCATACATGCTTTAATAAACTGAGAAAATGTTTGATTACTTAAAATCCTCAAAAAAGAGCACTTCTGAATTCAATAGTCATGGGTAAAAAAGCTACACCTTTTCTGTTTGTTTGCCTGTATGTTTTGTTTTTCTCATACTCAGGCTGTGTAGCCAAGGATGACCTTGAATTTCTGTTCCTCCAGTGTCTATCTCCCAAGTACTGAAATTATAGTTACATACAAATAGGGCTAGTTTGATGTGATGTTGAATACCAAATCTAAGGCCTTATAAATGCTAGTTAAGCACTCTACCAACTGAGCTGCATCCCCATCCCTAAAGGCAGTTGTTCAGTGTTTGTTTGAAAGAGACATCCAAAACCAGAAATAAGATCCTTCCCAAACTGACAAAAATTTATTTGACTCTTTTTGATGTACTCTACCTTAACACACTCAATTCTTAGTACATCAAATGCCTTTCAGTTGTTGTTTATAAGACAGAAGTTTTTGCCTTTATATCTGAAAATAAATTTTTATCTTTGTGTCGTGTACATACACATGGCATTTTGTGATTAGTGAAATAAAACTTCTAAATTAAAATAAAACATACTTTTTTCAGACATTTGAAAGTAAGTCATTAGACTTACTGCATTATCTGCAGACCTCAATTATAGAGATACTGTCCTATGACAAGCTGTAGAAATGAAATCGAGTATGCCTGTTATTTCCAAGTTATAATCATGTATGCATTCAAAGAATAGCATTAACATTAACTCCTAATATTTTCTTGGCATTTTCTCTTGGCTAATCTTATCATGAAGATATGAGAAACAGTAAGAAAGATTGTAATACAGCTGACATTTCTTTATTCTTTCATTATAATTATATTAGTCTATGGCAACCAGGCCAGATCTGAATCTATAGAACATGTTGTCCATGGTCTGATCCAGACCATTCAGCAATTATTAATTTGTCATTTATATTTAATATAGGTAATCTACTAGTTATTTTTAAAAAAGATTAAAGTATGTACTTTATGTATAGGATCATTAATGTGCTGTGTTTTTTAACATATATTTTGTTGTTACTATGGTGTGTGTGTATGTGTGTATGTGTGTGTGTGTATGTGTGTGTGTGGTGTATTTTGTTTTTTGTTTTCTGAAACTGAATCTTATTAGGTCTCCCAAGCTATCATTGAACTCACAATTCTGCTTCAGTCTACCAAGTGCTGTGGCTACAGGTATGAACCCCCATGTCAAGCCTGAAAATGAGTCTTAAACAATTTTCCAAAAGGTCAAGAGAGCACAAAGAAAAATGTTTCTCAGTACAATGGCTATACTTCTATGGAAACAAGAAGGTTAGAAAGTGGACATTAAAGAGCTGAGACAGGCCCACTTGAGATAGTTCCCTGAAGAAAAGCTTTACAGAAACATGAGGAGTTAACCTGCACTTGGTACTGTCTATGGATGTGTTGATTTAATAAGTTTGTAAAATAATAGAATGATAGAGTTTAAAAGTTTGAAATAACCTTGCATTATAATAAGTTATAGCCATTATAATTATAAAAAATAAATAAACCATTAGTAAACTAAAGACCAGAGACATAAAGTCACATATTTCAGAACTTGTTTTACCAAAAATACCTAATTTACATCATAAGCTCTTTAATGACCAGATTACTTTTTCAAGACTGTGAGTATTATAGGACACAGTTATTAAATAAATATTTCTAGATATTCTAAAAGACAATCTTGAGTAAGGGAATTTGTTCAAGCAGCTCTAACAAAGTGGGGGAAAACACCTGGATAACTTTAACAACAAAAATGTATCCTGTCAGTTCAGAAGGTTGGTAGTCTGCAATAAAGATGCTAGGGTGTTGGTTCCTTTCAGGGAGAGAAGTGTTTAGCATGGAACTCAGGTCCTTGCACATACTAGGACTGCACTGTACCATAACCCTCCAAATGATCTTAGACTAGCTTATACTCTTTGCAGACTGTAAGGGAAGGATCTGTTCCAGGTCTCTTTTCAAAGTTTGCTGATACCATTTATAAACTCACATGACACTTACCCAGTATGTCTCCCTTTTATAAGGACACCAATTATATTGGATTGCATAGCCTCGGTAGTCCAGTATGAACTTATCTTTATGTAACTAATTACATCTACAATCACTTTTTTTATTACAAATAAACTTACATTTGAAGACGCTACAGGCTAGAATTTTGACATATGAGTGGTGAGCACAATTCAACCCACACAACTACTTAATCACCTCAATATTAAGATAACAAGAATAAGTGTTAACATAATTTATGAGCCAAAAATGTTACCAATTTTTATAGTAGGCTGAGTAATGTCTTCCACCACAAGCATAAATGTTTGTTTCTCAATTCCTGGAACCTTCTAATGTTAAGTTACATGATAAAATAAATTAAGATTGCAAGTGGAATTAAGATCAGTAGTTAGTGACCATGAATAAAACTATTCCACATTATCTGAGTGAGTTCAATGTAGTAATTACAAGGGTCCATAAATATGAAGATGGAGTCATAATGGTATCAAGAATGATGAAATGTCAGAGACCTCAGTCAAGCACTACCAGCTCTGAAGATAGAAGGCTATAAGATAAGAAATGTAGATAACTTCCACATCTGGGAGAAGCAAGTAGATGGATTCTTCCCTAGAAGTGCCAAAAATGGAAATTCTACTGACAAAATTATTTTAATCCAGTGATAATCATCTGATAATTAATACTTTCATAACACAATGAATTTATGTTGATGCTGTTATTATTATTTTGGTTTTTCCAAGGCAAGATCTTTCTAGGAAGCCAGTATTGGCCTTGAACTTGTGATTCTTCTGCTTCTGTCTCTGTCTCTCAAGTGCTGGGGTTATGATATTCTCCACAATGCCAAATTTATTTTATTTTAAATCACTAATTTTATTAACCATACTCCAGCAACAAACAGAAAAACTGTTTAGTTTCTCCATTGAATAATGCTGGCACAACCCCAATATACCTATCTATATGCTTTTGTTACACTGTGTTGATTCTGTTTATGAGTCAAATTATAAATAAGTATCATTCCAACAGTGAGGTCATTGCAATCATCAAAGTAAATGGATTAATCCAGACTCAACAATTTATTATATACTCAGTTATTCTTCTAATGAAATATTATCAGTTTCACAATGGAAAGAAGCTGATACACATTAGTCAGGTAATGTAAAATGGAAGATAATTAGACTACATATTTTTCTAGACTTGTGGAAGTGGACAAAAATAAATTCCATTTCTGTCTATGAACACCAGCTCTCAAAAATTTAGGCAGTGAAGAAATTCTGGTCTTGTTTTCCAACAGTGCTTCTCAGATGTTAATGTGATTATAGACCATGTTGGGGATCTTGATATAATACAGATGATGAGTCAGTTTCAGAAAACTGTTTCAGAGATTTGCAGTTTCTAAACCCTTTCCAGGGGATGCCCAGGCTTCCATTCCATGAAGTATTCTTTGACTATAAAACATTTAGTAGACACGAATACACCAAAGCCAACCAGAAAAGTAAATTTACTGATAAACAATTTAATGATGATGGAGGTAAATCTGAAGTGTTTTTTTCCTAACTAGGAATGATGTAGACAACAAACTTCTTGGATACATTTATGATTGTGATGCCATTTAGCAGTAATAAATATAATGGTGGCTGTTCTAAATAAAATAACTAACATATATTAAAAACAAATGGTTACAGTGTTGTCTTAGAATAGGAGAGATAAGTCAAGGCTGAAAATTAAGCTATCTAATGCAATTCTTCCCACTAATGTAGAACACATTTCTCCTTCCACATTTAGTCTCCTTGGCCTCTAACAACCATGCTCTTCAGTGAAGATTTTGACACAGAAAGTTGTTAATCTATGAAAGGGCAAGCTACTTTGAAGATAGGTCTCAGATAATTACTTTCACAAATGTTGCAGCTCCTCCATGATAAAATACACAATAGGTAGATCCAGCTAACCAAATAAGAAAGTATTAAAGCAATAAATTGGTGTAGTTGAAAGCATATAATCTTATAATTCATTGCTTCATAAAATTCAGTGAATGAGTGTGTTCACCATTCCCTTATGCCATTTGAAGCCATTGAAGGTTCATATGTTACATATGTTTCCCCTAAGTTTCAGTGTTTAATATATGTAAGGGAAAAATGTAACTACTGAGAAAAACATGGAAACATCATTGACTTTAAAGACTCAGAAAGGAAGAAGTTACACTTCCTTGTGGACATATACACTAACATATACGTGTACAAACATTTGAAAAATAAAGTGGGTTTCAACGATGAAATGTATAGTTTAGAATAACACCCTTCTTTATGTCCAAGTTCTGCCATTTTCTAACAGCATAATCAGTGCACAAACAGCACACCAAAAATATTTGTCTACATGGGGAAAGTGTCTACTGGAGTATGTTAGTCACATATTTGCAAGACTTCTTAAAACACTTCAACAGAAAATTTCTCCTGTGCCAAGGGAAGAGAAACTAAGGAGATAGTTTCCTGAATATTTTTGTTACTCTGATCAATAAAAGGAATAAAGATTCTAGATCAATTTAGCTGGTTATAAAACTATCTGTAAAACAGCAGGGTCCAAGAAAGTAGAACTCGTGTGCACCTGTCCATAAAGCAGATGCAAAATGCAGTGTTTGATTGACTGACATGGGTCAATATCATATATCCAGTTACAGTGTACTTAGATTTGTACTTTAATCCAGGCAGTTTTCCAACCAACTGGCACAATGATGACTTTTAAGATGAATACCTTATTGCCTTGGTATTTCTCATGACTAGAAAGGTTACAGAGTGACTGTAACAATTTCTGAATATGCTAAACTTTTCTGCTTTGTGTGTGTTATCACACACACACACACACACACAAATACACACATGCATCCCATGTTAGGACAGGATGTCAGAGATTCAGATCCTACATAAGTCTCTACTAAGAATTCATTATATTAACTTTCTCAAGGATAGATTGGTGATCATGAGTCCAATAGGTACACACTTGGATTCTGACTGTGACCTTTGAGTACTAGCTGTGTAGTCTTAGGTAAGTCAACTACTTTGAGCCTTCAGTTTCTCAATTCTAAAATGGAAAATAATATTAGAAACTAATATCTGAGAGGCATGCTATATGATTAATATATGATAAACTGTTTTAAGATTATGATAATGTTTATAAAATTCACAACACTTAGTATTAATGTTAGCAAGGCACTTCAAATCTTTGAGCCTCAAGTTCCTGATATTTAAAATGAGGAAACTAGTTTATCATTAGAAAGTCCCTTCTAGCTCAAACTTTACAACTCAAAAAATGTTTTTCTATACACATAAGAATCATATGATGAATCTTAAAACACAAATGACACATTTTCAGTTACCTAACTTAATTATTTTGTCTATTGGTGTGCAAATAAATGTTTAAAGTAATCATATTAATTACAATAGTTGTTGTCTATAAGTTAAAAAGAACTTGCTTGAAAGAACTGACATAATTTATGCAATAGTAGAAAAGGTCAAGGTACAGGGACATTCCCTAGTAATAAGTAACATTCATAGTTTACTCAAAATAACCTACTATAATGATCAAAAAATTATAATACCCTTCTGAATTGCTTTTATGCTATATTAAAAAGGTATTGGGATGGTGCCTCAAAATTAAGCAGAAATTGAAAAAGGAAAGCTGTTCATAAAAAATAAAAATAAAAAAAACCTCTATACAAAACTGTGATTACACTCTCATTCAAGCAAAAGTTCTGCTCTGTGAAACAATGTAATCTTAATCCCAAGGTATAAAATAGTGAAACGTGTGTGTATGTGTATGCAACTGTGGCAAACATCATGGTGATCAGCCGTCAAAAAGAATAAAGGGTAGTCAATCTAATATAGCAATTGAAAACATAATGCAATAAACAGTGATTAATAGCAGAGGCCAAGAGAGGATGTATTATAAAATGTGATCAGAAATAAGTATAGAGTGATGGAATATCTCTACAGTGTCTTTCCAGTGGAAAAATTACAAACAAAGCTATTTCTGAGGGAATGGTCCTTTGGTCTTGTTTATGAGGATGTGGCATTTTTAAAGCCACTCACAACAGGTATCTCCATTGTGCCTTTTCCCTGACTCAAAGTCAGGTTTGTTTAGGCACCAGAGGAGTCCTTGCCTGACTAATGATGACTAAAATTTTATATGTGTATAGTTCTATCCAAAGCAATATTACTTAGCTCCCCAGGGAATTGTTTCCTAGGGAAAAAGAGCAATTAAATGGTTATAGCTGCTTTCATTTGTCAGCCAGGTGTGTGGGAAGATGGTAAAGAACTTACTGGTCTGTTCCCAACCCTTAAGAATATAAAGTACAGTTAAAGAGTACACATACACACACACACACACACACACACACACACACACTGCACAAAGTAAGATAGTAGACAACAGGCTAGAAGATAGTGACAAAATAATGAATGTGAGAATTTTGGGAAAGGTGATGATAGTAATGTGAGAAGCAAAATTAAAGAAACAATTGCTCAAGCAAAATTGTTCAAAAAACATCAGGGAGATGTACCCTGAGGTGCTGCCATGTACACTGAGTGGCTGGTTGGGTTAAGATATTTCTTGCAATTTAGATGGAGTCTGACTTGGATAATGGTAAGCCAAGAATATTCTTCTCAGAGAAAATAATATTGAAGTAGTGTTCACAGACAAGTAGTCTTGTGGGGTGAGTTTCGAATTTGGAACAAAGATATATACTAGCAAGGAAGCCCCTTTATTTACTAGAGGAGTAGTTAGTAATCATAGATGAGACTGTAGAGTAGGAGAAGAATGGTGTGAGGAGGCATGTAAAGGAAAATTTGCTAATATTTGACAAGCTATTCACTTTAAAAACTGAAGAAAAAATCAGATTTTCTTGTAAAATGGAAATAAATGATGAGATAATGGCATGGGACTAATAATCTACTATACAGTCTTTCACTGAGGACAGATAGGCAGATTGTTCCTTGAAACAGCTAAGTGACACAGTCCCTCCCAATGAAAGGATGCTAGACAAGGTCTCTTAAAACAGGATTTGACTTAGATGGTTCTAGCAGAAACAGAAGGAGAAAAAAAGGAAAGGATCAAATGTGAAATAGAGGCTAAAGATTTGTGAGATGGGGCTAAGGTGAAGAAAAAACAAACAGATGGATAAATTGTATTTCTCTCAGTCTCCAAAGTGATGCTCAAAATTACTGAATGACATATCAAATCAAAGCTCTTTGAAGAATGAAAGTTGGATTTATTTGAAAAAAAAAATTAGTATGTCCCCTCAATTCCCAAAGCTTTCTTATCTGACAACTTTAGTCTGCAAATTCTTCAAGTTCATTCTTTTACATGAAACCTAAGTATCTGGAAATTAAGAATTTGCATTCTCAAAATTATCAGGCTCATTTTGATGCTGAGTACACTCAGTAGACCAGATGCAAAAATCAATGGTTGATCCCTGCACTTCAAAAGGCACTTGAAACATCTCAAGGCCAAATCCCTAACCTTTCCTTCATTCAGTTCAGACAGAGCTCAGCCCCACCCCCTCTAGCTAAAGGGAAATGACGCCTGCGCAATCTCCGTGCCCATTCTCCCTGCAGTGATCCGCCCCCCCCTGCCCCCAATCAGAATACTTATGCGCAGGCGCAGTGTCCTCGGTGCGTTTGAGTGGGGCTATGAGAAATCTACTGTCCAGTGAAATCTAGAAGTGGTAGAATTCAATCCCGTCCTTTCTTCAGAAGCAGAGGCGCCAATTTCTCTTACTATCGGGCCAATAGTATGTTTCAGCAACCGCCCTCTTTCAGAGTAAGGTCCTACCCTATGTGGCAATACCCACAGTATTCCCATCTTCAGTTCCTTTCTAATTTCACGCTCTTGCCAGCCTTTCCTGGGAGGGTACATAGTTGGATTCTCAGAAGCCGCACCAGTTTATTGGCTGTATTTTAGGCCACAGACCCTACGGGCCCCCTACTGGGCACATTATCCCCTTGTCTTAAAAGTCCTCCTTTGCCCTTCACAGCCACCTAGGTTAGGCGCTTACCTCGGGCGTGGTGCAGTCACAGAAGAGATCAGAGGATACAAGATGAGACCAGGGCCAGAGCAGGCAGATTCTGCGAGATTTTTCCTGGGTCTCCACTGCCGCCTCAGACAATGAAATCAGCGTGTCCGATCATCAATTCTCATCATGATCGTGACGTCACAAAAGACAGCGGCCAATGGGAGCCCGAGATCAGCTCCGGACAGTCCCTGGCCTCAGCACAGAACTCAACAGTGGGGAGGGGGGAAGGAGAGATGGCTTCCTGTGGTGGGGCTGTCTCTTCCTGACACTTATCTGCTGAATCTATGGCGAGGCCTCTCAATACTTCTCTTCCTGGATAGCTGCGAACATCCTGCATCCCTGTGTCTATAGTAGTTTCATGACAATCACTTGAGTCAAGTGTTGTCTGGTCTTCAAACTTGAGATTTGTTTTGAACAAAATTATTCCCCGTTATCCAAATAAAGTTGTAGTATAAGGGTTCAACTGACAGATATATAAGCAATGTTATTAAAATAGAAAAAAAAATCCTAAAGATTCTTTGAAATTTTTCCAATAAGCATGAGTGTAGTCATTTTTAATTGGTTGACTCTGGTGACTAAGTTAAGAAACAGGCTCTCGTCACTTAATCTCAATCCTTGTTTTGCCAGAAGAATTTATTTGGGTGATCACTGTTACAGGAAAAAAAAAAAATGTCAAGCCCCGTTTTATATCAGCAACATGCACTTGATGCATTACCCAAATTTGCTGGGTATCATCAGAGAATTTATTGGTTCGTTGTTGTTACAGAATTTGCAACATCATTCAGAGGATAGAATTAGCATGCAATAACCATTGACAGTAATAAAATGAAATATATGATTATATGTTCTGCCATTAACTAAAAACAGTATCTACACTGTTTTATGAATGAAGACATCAGTAAGAATGAAAGTTGGGGAAGCATTCTATCTTAATGTTTTAATTTGACTTTTGGTTAAGAGAAGATACAAGCAACTGTCTTAAAAGGGGAAAGAAATAGGAAGCAGTGAAAGAATATATATCTATAGATGGAAAGAGAGAGAGAGAGAGAGAGAGAGGGGAGAGAGAGAGAGAGAGAGAGAGAGATACACAGTGAATGAAACAAGCTTGACCAATGAAGAGTATATAGTGAGAAGTAGTGTGAGACTGGTTAACTTGATAACAAAAAACTTTTGAAAATAGACACCAAAAGCTGTGGTTCAAGAGACTTCAATCTCTTAAAAATCTACAAAAAGCTTTGATGATTTTTATCAAACAGAATTCAGATCACAGCCAACTCTTGTTTCTCAACATCTTCCATTAACATACACCATAAAATGTAGATTCTTATCAACCATACAGGAATTGTTTGTAGTATTTTACCATATATGTATCAGACTTCCATATTCACCTTACATATCCACCTTCAGTAAGCACCTTGAATATTACTGCTATTGGAAAGAAAATTCATTAGTTGGTAAGATTTAATAATGTTTTTATTTACGTTCTAAATTTATTTAAGTTGTAAACTGGTTTTCAACAAGATAAAGCACTGTGGATAGTTTTCATAATGTAATAAAGACTTGAATCTTTTCTCCTGACACAAATACACATGTGAATTGAATAGTATTTATTATAAAGAGAAAGACATTATAGAATTCTGTTGAACTCTCTGGGATCAGTGGATTCTAATGGGATAATTCTATATTAAATGACTTGAGATTTTATGCATAGTGAATAAGAGTGCTATTGGTGCAATGAAACTGTCTGGGAAGGAATTAGTTACTTGTCAAGCACTCAAAGAGTGGGCCTTCTGAGAACATTTAAGTAATCCTCTTTAATCCACAACAACATATAAGCCAAATATTTATAATTTGTCTGACAAACCATCTATCCATAAAGGAACTAGAAGATCTAAAGTATTTGAGGAGGCCAGTAGTTATCATTTCAAAATAAAAGAATTACAGTTGAGCTACTTTTGGCCAAAAAGGAAAATATATCTGAAGAAGCACCCATATTGATACTTTGTCATTCATATAGATAGCAAATAAATTAGCAAGAGTCTACAGCAATGGCTCAGTGGTTAAAAGTGCTGGATGCTTTCCATAAGATACAGATTTAAGTCCCGGCCCCCACATAATGGCTCACAAATGTCTGTAACTATGGTTCCAGAAGTTCTGATGCCCTTCTATGTGGGTACCAGGCACACACATTGTACACAGATACACATGTACGCATAACACCCATACATATAATATAAAATAAATATGAGGAAAGAGGAGCAAAAAGCTAATTGTGCTAAACCTTATATAGAGTTCAGAGAAGGTTGGAGACAGAAAGGAGGAGTATGAATAACTTTTTATCCAGTGCTGAAGAAAAAATTGAGAGCCCTCTACATGTCACACAAATGCCCCATTAGTTATCTAGACATCTAGCCCTTCCTTTGAGATATGCAACCCAAGGTGCCCTTGAACTCTCAATCCTTCTTCCTCCACCTCCCAAATGAAGTGATTAGAAGCACCTCAACCAGTTAAAATAAAAGTCCTGAGGCATTCAAAATGGCAAAATGAGTTCGGGCTTCAAGGACTGGAGCTAAGTTAATATAGAATTAATGTCCTGAAATCATCTGAATAAAGTAAGTGTATAATAGAAAGATTTCAACAGCCAGAATCAGAAAGCAAAGTCCAAATTATATGTAGTTGGGAAAAATAACAGGTGGCAATGTCAAGATTGTGGATTAAGAAATGCTCAGGTTGTATTACAAAAAGTAAAGGACTTAAAGAGATTAAGCATCAGGTACTAGACAAATTCCTGAGAGGACAGAGAACATTAGGATCTAAATTGGCAGGAAAAAGTTGCGCAGACACAAAGGTCAATCTAAAAGGAAGGGAACCAGAGAGTCAAGAAAATAAACACAGATGAGATCAGTTTGATATATCAAATAAGGAAGCGATTAGGAATCAAGGTCAATCAAGAAATAGAGAAATAGTAGAAAATTAAAGCACAGAATATGGGAAAGTAAAAGGGATATAATACCAAGGTGGATCCAATAAATAAGGGAAGCTAGTAAGCTTTGAGGTGGAGCTTTAATAATCCCAGTGTGGTCAGACTGGATCCTGAATGTGGGAGGACATATTCAGGAACACCTGGCTGCAATGACATTCAAGTGGGCAGAAAAGGAGTTTCTTCTAGTAGTCTGATTTCCACAATAAGCTATATAATATATAGTTTATTATATCTATAATAAATATTATATTTATATTATATATATAATATAAATAAAATATAGAGTGTTTCTTGATGTCTCATAAGAATTAATAAGATAAAAAAGTCTTTCTTTCAAACCAGAGTATCATTTTTTTTTTCAATTGGAGTAACTTTTCTAAATGACATGTAGCAAAATTATTTGGCAATGAAAATTTCATGAATAAATGTCAGAACTTTGTATGACTCTATTATACTACCAGTTTTATTACACAGATTGTGTGAAAATTTTATAACACCATTTAAATTTGTCTTATACAATTATTTTAATTATTTTTCCTTCAGTATAAATTCCTATTCTCTTCAGACTATTGATCTGTATTGTGCTGTTTAGATAAACAGGCTTTCTTGATCACTTTAATATGGCTCCATTTTATCAACCCAATATTTTTGGTAGCACAATGAGTAGGAAAGGAACTGACAATGAGTTGATTTGAACTGTTAGTCAATATAATCAAACACTTCTCAAGTGGTATGATACGAGGGAGCATTCTGTATATTTAAAAAGTCTAAATCTCAGTATTAGAAGCATAGACCTATTTAGGGTTCAGAAATTATTGTGACAAGAGCCATTTTAACATTTAACACATTCAATAGATAATCTAGCCTTCCTTTGCTGCTGATGGAAATCTTCCATCAATTTTGCCCTTTGTAGCCAAGGTTTCATGCTAAGATCTGTGTAGCTTTGGAGAAAAGGCAACTTTTTCAAAACGTGGTGCTGGAAAAACTGGGTATCTACCTATAGAAAAATGAAACCAGATTGTTTCACTTGCTCTGCATGATAGTCAACTAAAATGGATCAAGGATCTCAATGTAAACCTAAAACCCTGAAACTCCTAGAGGAAAAGGTATGCAGTACACTATAAAACATAGATATAGGCAAGAATTTTCTAAACAAAAATCTAGCTGTGCAGGAAGTAAGGTAAACTATTGGCAAACATGGAATTAAAAAGCTTCTGTTCAGCAAAGTCAAATGAAATTGTCAACAATGTGAAGAGAAGCCTACAGAATAGAAAAGAATTGTTGATAGCTGTCCAACTGACAAAGGATTAATATCTAGAATGCACAGAGATCTAAAAGATCCAAACATCAAGGAAACAAACAACCCAATCAAAAATGGGCCCTGGATCTGGACATATCATCTCCAAGATGATGTAATTATATTATATCAAAAAATAAAAGGAAAAAATTAGAAAGCAAGCAAACAAACAAACAAACAAAAAAAGACATAGGAGTAAGAAGGGGAAAGTTTAAGAGAAGAAGGAAACAAGTCTGACTGGGAGATATTTAGAAGAAGGTAAGTGAATATACTTATAATGCATTCTATATATATTGTAATTGTTAAAATAATTAAAATAAATTTTAATAAATTCTTTGAAAATTTCATATAATTTTATTTTGAAAATACCCATACCCCCACAACCTCTCCCCTTACTACACTTGTAACCCTCCAATCCCATCCCACCCAACTTTAAGATTATTTCTTTTAATTTTTTTAAATCTTTCTCCATGGAGTCCAGTTTGTGTTGTCAAACAAGTTTTTGAATTGAGGCCTGTTGTGTATGATCAGCCTAGCATGGGTTATATCATTTATAAAAAACTGAATGCCCTTATTCTAGCAGCCATCATATGCTATATTCTCACTAGGCAAAGTTTCAACATAGATGATGGGAAAGTAAGAAGATGATGGGAAAATGTAATCCCACGAAGAAGCAAAACTGTTTTATTTTTATAAAAATACCAAATGTTGTAATTCAAAAGTACAGTTCTTCATATCTCAAACCCACTAAAATCGGATACTTTGAGTAAATTGATCTTCCATTTCATCTTTAGATTTAAATATTAATATAGGTCGTTTTTTTATATCTATCCTTCCTTATAGCTCACCCATTTTTGCAATACTGGGTGGAGATCAAATATACATACATGTACATTAAAAAAGTGTTCTACCAATGAAGTACAGCTTCCACATCCAAAGACTTTCTGTCCACCCTTAAAAGCACTAGAACCAATGAGAGTAGATCATTTTAAAAGTAGGCACGTTAAATATTATGCTTTCTTTTAAAGATGTAGTAATAAAGATGAGAAAACCATGGTAGTGGTGTGCTAGGGCCTGCAAACACCTGCTTAGAAGAATTGATTATGTGCATCTCAAGTTCAATTCTCATGACTTTGCTCTGGTAAAATGCATCTATCGTTGAAGTAGTAACAAAAAATCAGCCAGTGTTACAAATGAGGGCTGCCCCTTCACAAAAGAACTACTTGTTAAGCATTTACCAGCATACCACTAAGCATATAAGAAACCAGAGTATGAGTAGTACAGAGTAGTATTTTGAAGTTAACTAGGAAGGATTAGTTAATAATTTGGTTAATGTTAAAATATGAATACAATTGGAAAATGACATCTGTGGTTAGAAGGAGTGAGAACATCACTGTATGGCTTACAAATTCATCTTTAAAAACTTCAAATAGAAAGTTTTAACCTAAAAAGTATCTTGAAATCAATGTATACTTTTGAAGCACCTAAGTTATTTGGTAATTACAATTTATCTTACCCTACTTATATCTACTTACATTCTTTTTAATTATATCTTTATTTAAACAACAAAAAAAAAAACGCACAAGAATTAAAAGCATCATTGAGTAAATGAGAATCCAGGGTTCAAAGGTTTATCTTTTTTTTTTTAAGGAATAAATATATTAAAAGACAAAATTATCCAAATAAAAAGACAGATTGTCTAAATTACACCACATCTATAAAACAAATGCTATTCTTTTAATTAAATTCATATTTTCTTTTTTGTAGAATACATCCCGACTGCATCCTTCCCTCTCTCCACTCCTCCCAGCTCCTCCCTTCCCAAGATCCCTTCTCCTGGCTTCCTCTCAGAAAAAAAAAAACAAACAGAATTTCAGGGGCTCACAGAGACTGCAAAGGCAGATACAGAACCTGTAATTTTCCCTACATATATCTTAAGGTTGTCTGGCTTGGAGTTCTTGTAGAACAACTAAAAGTTGGAGTCTTGCTCGGGGTGGAGTGAAGGGGGGGGTGTCTCTACTCCTTTTCCTTGCCCTTGGGTGGGACCTTTTTCCTCCTGCTAGGCTCCTTTGTCTAGCCTTGATGTAGGGGTTCCAGCCCCACCTTGACCCTTCTTGATATGCCTTGTTCGTATGATAATTCTGGAAGGTTTATCATTTAAGAAACCTGATTTTAGGTCAGTAATAGTGGATGATATTGATCAAGTGATTCTTTTTTTAATTTTAAGGTATCATTTGGGCCTGGAAAGGAATACACAAATAGGACAGAGTTAAACCTGAAAATTTAAAACAAGACTTCAAATACAGAGATAATATATATATAAGTGGATACTCACACAATTTGTGAAATATTGAACTAAAAGTAATTCTAGACCAAAATAGGTATTAAGATTGCAATGGACATTCATGAGTTAGATCTGTTTGTAAATCACTACTTTCTTGCTGTGTAGCTACTTTGTGTGTTTTGCGCAAACTCACTTGAAGACAATGGCCACTATCATCAAATTTTAAAGAAAGTCTGTATCTAGACAAAGCATAGCAGTGATATTCTGAAACTCCAGGGTACATTGCTCTATATAATGGAATTATTGAGCTGATGAGGAACCAAGTGTTCATCTAATATTTTAGTCAATTATTCACTTTCTAAATAAACTGGTCCCTAGATAACATCCCCTGTAATATTTTTAAATTGTGTATGTCATGAGCAATAAAGTATGAAGACAGCTTACATGAATATTTTAGTGTGGTAACCAAATAAACATTTAAAGTCAGATATTTTTAATTCAAGTCTAATTTGCACTTATAAAATTTCCATGATATTGAACACTGTAATGGATATATTCACATATGTCATCTCATTTAATCTTCTTCAGAAAGAAGGGGTTAATTCTGTGTTACAGATAAGAATAGGAATATGAATAATCACTATGAAAATAAAGCAAAAATTAGTAAATATTTCATATGAATGAGTTTAACATGAGATTCGGACAATCAGGTTTTTAGATTTTTTTGTATACTTTTTTAAAGATATATTCCATCCTCTTCTTAATAAAACATCCAGTAATTTTAATACCTGTCATTTTATTGAATGACAACTCTATTCTACATACAAAAATAAATAAAAATATATTTGCTCCTGTAGACTCTAGAAAATGTTTAAAGGAGATTATCACTCCTATTTTTAAATTGGAATTAAAGCTTAGAAAGATTAACATCACAAAACTTGTGTGTGTGAGAGCCAGTATTCAAATGTACTTTTTCCTTACAGAAAAACTCAATTATCCCTAGCTGTATTTCCTTTTGTGCTCGTGTGTTATAAACATGACTTTTAACAAAAGTCCTAATGATGAAATGTAATCATGGTCTGGGTAAAGATAGTACATAAGAATAACTCAGAGTTATATACTGAAATATACAGAGGAGAGAAATATGTGATACTGGAGGTATGCTTTGAAATATTCAAAGAACACACTGAAACTAAGAATTTGTTGCAAGATAATTATTGAATCTGAGTTATGGGTGTATGTGAACTTGCCTAATTATTCTTCTTCACTTTATTGTGTATTTACATACTGAATAATAATTGGTTTAAAGAAGTCAAACTCCACTTGATCTTACACTTGCCAAGGAGATGTTATCATATTCTTACCCATATGAACCTTCTCTGTAAAAAAAAAATCATGCACAGAACTCAGTGGTTCTTATATCCTACTTCCTAAAGTGAGTTAATGACTGAATTATGGGGCCCCAATATCTCGTACATCTATACCAGAACTACAAGGCTACCAGGCAATGTGAACCCACATCCCCAGACTACTTGCTAAAGAGTAAACAGCATATATTTAATGTGATATAGGGATAAGTTTTGTGAGTGATTAACAGGGCTGTGTAAAGTTTTCTATTACTTTTAAGCCTCGAGAATAACAAAAATTGATGGCCACAGATGTTCTTAACATTATATTTTGATCCCCTTTAGAGTTTGTTTTTTTTTTTAACAAAATGGCTCAGCGAGTAAAGAAATATGCTACTTTGATTCCCCTTTAAAATACAACATATTTCCTTTTGACATTCTTATAATGTACCATTATATGACATTAAATCATGTATTGCGTACTTGTTAAGTGTTTTCTTCCCTCACTAGATGGTAAATTCCATGAAGGAAGGTCTAAGTTAGGGTTTCTATTGCAGTGGCAAAACACCAAGACCGAAAGCACCTGGGAAAGAAAGAGTTTATTTTATCTTATTCTTTCAGGTCTATTGATTACGGAAGTCAAGCAGGGAAAAAATCTGAAGGCTGTCTCCCCATGGCTTGCTCAACATTCTTTAGTATACAATCCAGGATCACTTGCCAAGGGGAGGCATCACCCACATGATCTGGACCCTCTCACATCAATCATTAATCAAGAAAGTTCTTCATGGGCTGTCCCATAGGTCAATCTGGTGGGGCATTTTCTCAGTTGAGATTCCCTCTTCCCAATGACTCTGACTTGTGTCAGGCTGACAAAACACTAGCCAGCACAAAAAACATATCCTGCCTTTCTTGTTTATAGTTATATTATAAAAAGCTAGCACAATCCTGGTATATAATAGGCACTGAATGCATACTTGTTGATCACATGAATAAATTGCTAGATTTGTTGGTTTTTGGCATCAGGCAGGGGTAACGTTAACAATAATTTTATATATTCAAGAAATGATAAGTTGGAGTTCAGTAAGAATTGACCTTCACCCAGTAGCTTGCTGATGATAGTAAAGATGTGTACAACTTCAGGCCCAGAGCAGACTTTAGTAATACAACTCATATCTATATTGAGTAATGGTTAGGGTGATAAGACATTTCAATTACATTTCATCCTCAAAACATACCAGATTAACGGATTAAATGTTCCTCTACAAAATAGATATTACATATTCCTTCAGGATGGGGGAATCATACTAACATAATACAGGAAAAAATTCCCTGTAAGTGTGAAAAAATTTTAAAAAAATATGTATACAAGTAGATTAAGTATGCTTCTTTTGAAGTAGAGTGATACACAAATTTATGGAGTAACTCTAATGCACAGAAGCTGAGCTTTAATGTTCATATGTAATATATGTTTTTTTAACTTTTTTCTATTTTTGTTATTTTCTTCTCTCATGCAAGTTAGACAATACATGCCAAACCTCCTCCCTTCCCTCTACTCCTTCCAATTCCCCCATCTCCCCTATCCCCATCACCACCCACAAATATCTCCCCATTTTCCCCTAGAAAAGAACATTCCTCCCAGAGTTAATGATCAAACAGGGCATAACATAGCAAGATGGAATGAGGCTGGGCACTAATCCCTACATCAAGGATGGGTTAGGCAACCCAGCAGGAACAAAATGGTCCCAAGGAAGGTAAAAGGGTCAGAGACTCTCCCAATCTAGCCTGTAGGAGTTTTGCAAGAACACCAGTCCAAGCAGCCATAAGATTTATTTAGTAGACCCTGAAGGTTCCATATCTGATGCTTCAGTCTTTTTTTATCTGATTTATATCATCATCTGACATATATCATATCATATAATGAGGATGCTTGATAACCCATAATTTTGTTTAAAAGGTAATACCTCGTCTTAACAAGAGAAGAAGACAAGAATATTCTTGATACTCCAAAAAGGTGTCCAGAAATTTCTAGAAACAAGAAAATTAAATGAAGTAATGATCAAAATTAAAGTTCATTAAAGAAAAGTGCTGAGTGCCGAAGTAATTGGAATGAAATGTAGGGATATTTATAAACTTTTATCTGGTACACTATTGTTAAAATATGACAAATTATCCAAAGACCATGAAGTTATCTCTTAATAGTAGTTAAACCTAGTAATTTTAAATTTCCAAGCTATGGAACAGGAATTAAATGCTTAAATTTCTCTACCACCACCACACAGCCACCCACTTACCTGTAACATTATACTCCCCAGGCAGAGAAATAATGACAATGATTAAGACAAAATAGAGTACTCAAAGACATACAATTAGGCATAATAGTTTCACAAAGCTGAGCCTTTATCAAATTACATAACAGAAACATAAATGGCTCTAGAATGGTATAGTAACACTCTTACTTCCCAAGCATTCAATGTGGTAAGAAAGGAAAAGCTAGTGTGGGCAGCATTAACAAATTTTGTTAGTGCTGGGCATGTACCTTAATGATAGATAATTTGGCTAACATGAGAAGTCACTGAGTTAGGTAACTAGAACCACAAAAACATCTGCTGAAGAGCAAGGAATCAAGAAAAAGTAGACACATTATAAGTATATGCTGGCACTGGGTTGAAAGAACAAACGTGAACCTAAGGCTCATATAGTTTGGCCTGGCTAACTGAAAAATCTTTTCTGCAAAAGTAATTGGGATACTTACACAATGAACACAAGATTCCCCATTCTTGTATTACAATCAGAAACATGAAATTCCTCTCACTACACTATACATAGAAATGATGGAAAAATAAAAGCATCTTTTTAAATGCATAGCTGAACTTAACAGGAAATGTAAAGGAATGAACTCCATGTTGGTAAGTAGATGTTAACTTATTCCAATTTCAATCTTCTTGAACAAAATTGAAATACTGAATCAACTTTTTGTTTCAAAAACATTCAGAAACACCAGTAAGGAAATATTAAGACACTTAAGAATTAACAGGAAATTTGAAAGGAGAGGGAAAGCTCAAAGAGGTAGAAAGAGCAGAGAAGCTACTTTAGCTCAAGAGTATTTGACAATCTAGGAAATTTTGTACTTTTTATAATCTCAATTCTCAGACATAGAGTATTGAGATCAGGGTGCACCAGAAGTGTACTGTTCTTTATAATCCAATCATATTTCACTTGACTCATCCAGAAAACACCAAGCTATACATTTATTTTGATATTGTAACAGATTTGTCCCCACTCACTCAAAGGCAGATGAAAGTTATCTCTGGATAAAACCAACTTTGTTGTAGTATTCAAATAATTATCAGCTAATTGTTTGAGGACAATAAATGAAAAACAAAGATAATGAATTATATTAGGAACTCAGACATCAAGAGCAAAAATGGTGGGAAAATAACTGTTTCAAGTCTTAAATTTTTTAAAAATTTTAAAAATTTAAAAGCAACTATAGTTACTACATTCAGAGAAATAAAAGAACAGTAATAATTTGAGAGGAAACAAGAAATTAAACTGGCCAAGAAGATTTGATAAAGCTAAACTTGACAAAATACATAAAAGTGAGTTATGAAATACTGACAGGTCAAAACATCTAAAACACATAAATTTGATAGAAAAAATGAATACAATTTAATTGAAGCTAAAATAAATACAAATCAGAAGATTATAACCATTATGCAAATATAGAGAAATAAAAAGATTGAAAATATGCAAAATCATGGAGAATAGGAGAATGTTTAATATGCAAATAATTAAAATCCCAGGAGAGTAAACACAGCATGAGTAAGAAACGTTGTAAGTTTCCTAGTAATAAAAGAACACAAGAAGTATTTTAAAAGCTTAAAGGATCAGAATAAATAGCCAGGTGGTGGTAGCATACGTCTTTCATGTCAACAATTTGGAGACAGAGGTAGACAGATTTCTGAGTTCGAGCCCAGCCTCATCTACATAGTGAGTTCCAAGGCACCCTAGAACTACACAGAGAAACCCTGTTTCAAAAAAAAAACCAAAAAGGATAAATAATACATTCTATATCTAAACATACTATGGTAAAACAGGCAACCATAAAAAGAAAACTAAAAAGTTCTTAAGAGGAGTCTTTAAAGTAGATATAGTCTTAAAGGAGTGGCAAGCAAACTATAACTGATCTGTCTGTCTATGTATGCATGCATGTATGTAATGTATGTATGTATGTATGTATCTATGTATCTATCTATCTATCTATCTGTCTATCTACACACACACACACACACACACACACACACACACACACACACACACACACTGATCTCAGCAAAACAGCCAAGAAGCCATAGTGGCATGCACACCCAATGTATGCATTATGATTATGGATGACAACAATAGAAGTCAAATGACAATGGATTAATAAATTCATTGTTCTGAAAATATCAAACTGGTCCAATCTAGAATTGTATCTACCGTGATAATATCTTTTCAGGAGAGAGTAAAAATGAAAAGTTTACCAAGAGAAAAAAATAAAAGAAAACCAGAAACTAAGGAATTTTCTGATAAAATGTGATATTTGAAGATCACATGGCAAGATGGCTCAGTGGATAAAAATGCTTGCTATAAAAGTCTCAGAGTCTTCTCCTGAGAACCTCCTCTAGAAGAAGAGAACTGATTCCTAAAAATTGTATTCTGAACTTCACAGGCACTTCATGGCAAACAAGCCTTATTAGCACACAGACACACAGACACACACACCAATACTAAACAAAAAATGTTTTTAAATGTATGGTCTCTAGTATGGTACTTAAAAAGTAAAAAATATGACAAGGCAGTGGAGTGCTGTGGATAAATCTAAATTAATACTGACTTTCTAAAGCTGTAATCATATCATATGTGATTTTCAAATTTTGGAGATTGTTTCTTAGAGTAGTTAAAGATTTACTAAAGAAAAAAAAAGCAAGTAGTAAGGACTTTTCCCTTATTCTTCTGCTCTCTAATTTTTACCAGAGTGGTACATTTATTCTAATTGCATCCTCCAAAACTCAAAGTTTATGTTAGAGCTCACTTTTGATTTTTTTAAATTATAGAATCCAAAGGTAAGATAAAATGAATATGTGTACTCAATAATATAACTTGAAAAGACAAAAAGAGCTAAAATGTTATGATATTCTTTTCTGATGTGATTAAAGAATTTTGATGAATATAGACTTTGAGATTTGGGGGAGGTAAGCTATAAAATTATTTTAAATAGAATCTTTAAATTCTAAAAAATACCAAAAATTGAAAAAAATGTTGCCGTATTGTAGATATATCAAGGGAAATCTATAGTGAATAATCATTGTATGACAGTATTTTTGAAAATGTAGAAATGTGCCAATTCTTCCTATTTTTTCAAAATTTAAAAACAAATAGAAAATCGAATATTATTATAACATTAATAAAACTAGATGATTGTCAGGCTTCTACAAAAAGTTCAATGCTTATGTTGATGACCTGATGATTTCCAGAAAATATTTTAGCAAAATTATTTTTATTATTACATAAAATCTAGGAAAAATATGAAATACTAATAAACACATTTTATAGGTTGGAATGTCAATGATATAGAATCCATCATGAGTAAAGGTAATAATCATTCAAGAACATAAATATAAATTTCCTAAACAAAATGTAAACAAAGCATAGCAATACATAATAATAACAATAATAAATAATGATCAACCTGGCTTATTCCTAGAAAGCAAAATATGTTTAATATTATAAAATTAAATAATACTGTTAGCAAATTGTAGAAAATACATAAAATTATCTTGATGCACTAATAAGCTTAAATATAATTGAATATTTATTTATGACTAAAAATAAAACAGTAGAGAAACAATAGGCAAAGTTACATTTATATGTATTTTATTTATTTAATACATTAAATACATGTATGTGTGCATGTGTGACTTCATGTCCATATACATGTGTGTGTTGGTGTATATATATGTGAGTATGGAACTCAGAAGACAAACTGCAGGAGTCAGTTCTTTCTTTCTACCATGCGAGTTCTACAAACCCCAGCTCAGATTATCAGATGTCTGCAGGAGTCAGCCCCAAGAGTAAACTTTCATAATACAGCTGTCAATATCTATTTAAAAAATTCTTAACAACTACATAAGGTTTTATATTTTACAAGAAGACACAAAGACTTTTTCATATCAAGACAAGATTGATTACTATCATTATTACTATTCAATATTCAACATTACTTCTTTTCAACATTTTAGTAAAATGAAACAAAAAACATAATGTTTGGAAAGAAGAAAATAAACTGTAATCTTTTACATTAATACAATTGCCTATATATAAAGTATAAATTGATAAATTATTTGTATTAATAAATTAGTCATATATTTCTGAATTTAAAAAAATGCAGTCAAATAGCAGTAGCAAACAGTTAATTAGATAAATATGCCCTTATTTAACAGATATCTATACATCTGGTAATAAATCTAATATAATTTAGAAATCTTTCATAATACAATATTATTAAGATATCCAATTTTCTCCAGAGACAAGGCCTATGACAGGTTATTCAATCTCAAGTGGTAAACTGTAAACACTTGTACATACAAGTAACACTATATGGATTAAGTGGTTTTCCATATATATACATATATGTGTGTACAAATATTTATAGAAGAAAACATCTTGAATAAAAAAGGGAGTGGGGGCAGTAGTTGGAGGGGGAGCAGGAGAGAAAAAATATATTATGAGAGACAAAAGAAAGGCATGTGAAATACTTTTTCAAAATATAATGTGTATTTGTATATATTTGGTTTTCTAACTTTGGGGACAACACTATGTAACTTCAACCTCAATACTGGAGAGTTAGAGACAGGAGATCGATCCTTGGGTGTAGATGACAACATTCTCTAGCCAATTAGTAAGCTCCAAGTTCAGTGAGAGATTCTGTCTCATAAGAATAATATTCAGAAACTATTGAGGAAGACACCCAACATCTACCTCTGGCCTTGTACATGCAACTGTCTTCCCCAATGCAGAACCCACCTTGCCACACACACTTTGATGGTCAGTGTTAGCTGTCAATTTCACAGAATCTAGAATCACCTGGTAAATTAGTCTCTGGGCATGGCTTTGGAGATTGCTTGATTTTTAAAAAAATTGAGTTAGGAAGACTCATTTTTATTGTTAGTGAAATTGTTCCCTGAACAGGGTATCCTCACTGTATAAAATGAAGAATATGAGCTGAACACTAGGATGTATGTATTTGTTGCTCTCTAATTCTTAATTATGAATCAATATAACCAGCTCCCTCAAGGTCTTGCTGATATGACTTCCTCAGAACAATGGACTATAATCTGTACTATGAGTCAGAATAAATAGTTTTTTCACTTAAATTGCTTTTGTCTCAGTATACATCACAGCAATGAGAAATAAATTAAGACACACATGAACATAACAGACACATAAACACACATATCACAAATATGTAGTATGTTTAAGGATTTGGAGGCAATGTTTTTTTAATGTTATTTAAAGATATCAACTTCCTGAATTGATGAATAAGTACAATGTATTTACAGTATTTTTTCTCTTTTAAGAATTTAACGAGTTGATTCTGTTATTTTCCTGGGAAGTAATAATGGTCAGATACTGCCATAGTGTTCATGAAGAAGAAAATGGGAGGAATTGGTAAGACAGTAAGTTAATGATTATGCATACTCATAGAACCAAAAAAAACTGAAACAGTTCTATGACTAATTGGACATTTCATCTACAGATAATTGACTTTATGGATTAATGAGGAATTACTGACTTGAATTTTGCTGAGACACGGGGTATCAGTGCACTGGGAAAGCCAAACAATCTTATATCATACTAAAAAGCAAAAACAAAAATAGAAAAACAAATTTTGAAAGAGGAGATTATCTTTTAAAAGACAATACAAAATCATTGCGTACACATGTATGCGGTTTCTGGCATTTGAACTCAGGTGTCCAGGTGGCTTCCAAGGATCAAACTCAAGTCACCATGCTTACAAAGCAAGCATCTTTACTTGCTGAGCAATCTGGTCAATCCAACTCAGACACTTCTTAAACATATAAAATTTGTGATATGACATGAAAGGGGTTCTTTGAGGGAAATATACAGTGATAAAGATTTTGTAAAAACAAGTAGAAAAAGAATCATCCCATCATTAACATAACTTTGTATTTTTGGGAAGAATGAAAAGTCAACTTTGAAAGTATGAATAACATTGACAAAACTTGAACTTGACTGAGAACATGAGGAGAGAAGTGGGTCATAGGAAGAAGGGAGATGGAAAGAGAGAAGAGAGACAACATGATATAAGTAGATGTCAAATTATTAAATAAGAACAAATTGATTTTTAAGGCAGAAAAAAAAGACTACAAAAAGAGTATGTTGAGCATTTTTATACCAACAAATTTGGTAATCTTGATGAAATACATAAACAATCTACCAAACTAACTCAGAAGAGAAAATTTTAAATAAAGATACAACTAGTAAGGATATTTGATCAATAATAAATCAAAACAAAACAGGAGTTGGAAAGATTGTTATGGCTCAGCACTAACTGTGCACACTGCTCTAACAAAGGACTGAGTTCAATTTCTAGTACCTATGCTGAGCCTCTAACAACAGCTTGTAACTAAAGCTCCAGGGGATCCAATGCTCTCTTTTGGTCTATGTGAGCACCTGCAATTGTACACACAGACACAGACAGACGCACACACTGAGGGGGGGGGGGCAGGACAAGATGAAATCACTGGTGAAATTCACCTGTAAGTGATGTTTAAAGAATTAGTAACCATTGTTACTGCTACTATCTTGCTCACTTGAAATTCTGTGAAAGCAGATTTTGTGTCTTTATACATACACATACACACTGATAGTTACTAGTGGTGTTCTTGTGTCCATTTAATTGTCATGAGTACACAACTGATACATGTGGCAAATCATCATGTAATACAGCAGAAACACATACCATACATACTTATTTTAAAGTAACAATTTTGGAGTTCTAAAGATGGCTCAAATATTACAAGCACATGGTACTTTTTCATAAGATCAAAGTTTCGGTCTCACTGCCCATATTGGGAAGCTCACAACTGTGTTATTTAAGCTTTGGGCAATTCCCGGTCCCTCTTCTGGTTACCACAGGCACCCATAAGCATGTGTGTACACATGTATACACACACACACTCACAAAATTTCTTTTAATTCACAGTTTAAGCAGTAATTCAAACTCAGTACACTTATGAAAAGATAACAGATCTGATAATGTTTCAGTTATTGCTATATAACCAAGCAACAGAGTCAATATTAGGCTGTCTTGAAATCTTGTATACCAAAGAAATTAGTCTGAAATTTTTCAAATTAGCCTCAGGGATATTTTTAGGACAGGGTCAAAAAGCAGCCACATTCTTTGTCAAAATATTACAAGAATTGTCTCTATCCCAGTGGCTAATGTTGTTCCCTCTGAAACCTCTTGATACAGGCCTTCATAGTCCATGTGGATCTCAATATTAATGTCTTCAAGACCCTACTAGTATGATCCATTAACCCGCTTACAGGATTCAACCATTTTCCTAGTCCAAAGTCTCAAAGTCTTCCATATTCTTCAAAAAACAGAAAAGGAATCAACAGCATTGTCAGACCTATAACAGCAAGAGCCCATCCCATGCTACCAACTATTTTCATAATTACTTTTCTTTTGTTGTAAAACATCATGACCAAGGCAACATTAAAAGAAAATGAATATTTCGGTCTTGCTTACAATTTCAGAGAATTAAGAGTCCATTAATACTATGGTGGATAGCATGGTAACAGTAAGGAAAGCATGACACTAGAACAGCAGCTGAGATCGTACATTTTGATAGACAAGCCAGAGGCAGAGAGAGGTACTGAGAATGGCACTGGCTTTTGAATACTCAAAGATTGGTCTGAGTAACATACCTCCTCCTACATGTCTATACTCTCTAATCCTTCTCAAACAGCTCTATCAACTGAGAAACTAATATGAAACATATATTGTGTGCTCATTTTATTTCAGACCACTACTGTTTTACTTTAAATATCCATACTTTGAAATGGATTGTGTTATTAAAATATTGTGCTATTTTTCTGATTAATACTCTTCAATTTAGGGAATTTGCAAAATAAAGAGCATCAAGTTGCATATAATTGATCCACTCTGTGTAGACCAATTAAGTATATGTAGATATATGCATATTTTTTGAAAATAAGCAAGTGTGAATTACACAAAACTAACTTAAGATTTTACTTATTATTATTCTTTGAACACAGATTTCTCTATTGTAACTCTGGCTGTCCTGAAACTCACTCTGTAGAGCAGGCTGGCCTTGAAATCACAGAGATCATCTGCCTCTGCCTCCCAGAGGGCTGTAATTAAAGGCATGGGTCACTACTGCCTGGTAGATTTTACTTACTACAAAGTGAACTTTTTCTTACAATATGGATTTAATGACTACATATTACTTAATTTTGTAGTCTACCATAATTTAACAATCCGCAGTTGCTGGAGATGTTGATTGTATCAAATTTTATGGTATTTTAATTCTGCAATAAATATCTTTGTATTTCCTGCTGCACAACTGTTAATTTAAAACAAATTACATGTGAATATCTGAGTCAAAGGTTATGCACATTTTAAGCCTTTGAATACATATTAGTAAATTTCTCTTCAGAAAGATTTAGTAATTTACAATAGCACAAGCAGAAGCTTCTGTAACTCACCTTTCCTGACCCTAAATATTATTATTATTATAAGTTGCTGAAGCTTCAAGGAAAAAATGGCATCTCATTTTAACTTGTATTTCTGAGGTTACTATAATTAATTCTTTTTTTCATTTGTGAATTGCTTATTCATGACCTTAGTTCACTAAAAAAGTAAGGTATTTTTATCTAATTGGCTAGTAAGAAGAATTAAAAAATCATAAATTAATTATTTTATAAGACAAGGTTTCATAGGCCCCGGATGGGCTAGGAACTCAATATGTAATCTTACTGCCTTCAACTCCCAGTGCTAGGATTATACTACCATATTCAGCTAAAAGAAAATTCTTTACATAGAATATATGTTATTTTTCCAGTCCACTACTGCTTTTTGGTGATATTATCAAATCTATTGTTTCCCACATTTTGTGGGGTTAAACACTTACAAATATCATTATTATTATAGAACAAATATTCATTCGGTGGCTGTAGATTCAGGGGAAAAGGCAGTTTATTCTTTGGCTAATTCAATGCCCTGACCTTATAGGGTTTCACATTACTATCTAATCTTCAAGATACAAGCCCAGACCTAGTAGGCTTCAGCCTAAGCCTCCAAGACTGACTCACTCTGTCTAGCTCCTTCTGAACTCAGAACTGTACTGAACTGAACTGGCTCTTCTAGTTGGATGATTCAACTCACTTGCTCTTCTGGCTCAAACTCTTCTCCAAGTTGCTAGTTCAAACTGACCTTCTGAGCTGGCTGATTCTTTCTGATTGAACTCTTCTGACTCCTGAAAATTCTCTGACTGAACATCTCTGCTGGACATCAAATTGACTCTTTTCCCATCTGATACTGACTTCTGTGGAGCTGCCTCTGTGTCTCTGACTCAGACTACATCAGACTTCCTCAGACTGCCTCAGACTCCCCTGTGTTTCTTCCTTAGACTGCCTCGGACTGCCTCGGACTGCCTCTGTGTCTCTCTATCCTCTTCCTCTCTGTGAACTGAGAGCCTCCTTTTATATCCTAAGAGTTGGGTGTGTCGTCACAGTGATTCAATCTCAGACTTCACTCTGATTCAGTCTCAGAGTTTGGGATTAAAGGCATCACTACCATTGCCTTCAGAGCATTTCATCAGGATCCCAGAGGCCTCCCACAGATCTCTAAATTTGATCCCTTCATATAGATCCTTGGATTTGATCCCTTTCTAGCTATCACACAGGCTTTTCAATGTGATCCTTTCCCAGAGCAGTCATGCTGCTGGATTAAATGACTGAATATTCCTCTACACATTCATTTTTTATATTTTATGGTTTCAAGTTTTATATTTAGCTCTTACAATTATTTTGAAAATTTGTACACGATCTAGGAGTTAAAATATTTTGAAGAAGTTACCAAAATACTTTTTTTCAAATAATTTGTACATCTTTTCTTCATATGTTGTTTAAACAACACCTTAAAAATCTATGACTGAAATTCTTAGAATTTCATTTAGTTTTTATTGTTTTCTTTGTTCTTACTTTAGCTATGAGAACGGATATTTCATTTATACTTTATATATTTACAAAAGAGTTTCAGAGATGTTGAGTGATTCACCTCAGGCTAACATACCCCAGGCTTAGCAACCATGTGATCTAACTACTATTCAAATAATCTTTTCTTTGTCATTACCAAAAATGATCAGGCATTTAAAATAAGTATTGGAAATAGAGCACATTTCAGGTCATTGCAAGTTTATAGTTGTAGGTATGACCTCCACATTCAGTTCAATAATTTCAATCACTAAAATGCACTTGTTTATGTTTACTAAATCAGAAAAAAATTCTTCTAGAAATAAATCAAAATATATTACCATTGACTACTGAAAGAGTGAGAATTAGTCTTCCTCAGAGATGAACCCGTAATAAGTTTTCCAATTCCAAGTGGTCAGCCCTGAAATCATACACACGCAACTAAAACTAAACAGACTCTGCAGGTTTTATTTATTTAGGTATAAGTTTATAGATGTCTGTAACAATAACAAAGAAAAAAGAGGCCATGGGTTTGAGACAGAGTAAGGAGGCATATGGAATGGGTTTCATGGAGGAAAGGGAAGGGGAAAATTATGTGATTCTGTTTTAATTAAAAAGAAAAAAATATAAATCTCAGTTTTTCTATTACTTTAAAATATTTTTTCAACTGCATTTTATTGAACACTGAAATTTTTACTGTATATATAATGAAACAACACTGGCAAGATTACATTAATGCATATGAACCCATTTAAATGTCCTTTGGTGTTGAGATGATTATACTGAAAATACATGTTATTCAGCTCTATATTATGCAACTCAATAACACCTGAAATTGGTCTTGGCCATTTTGTCATTATGAGTTTTGATATATAATGCTGAGTTCAAAACAAACTGTATTTTCAAACATGGTATTTTTATTTTAGGGAATAACACTTTTTTTTAAATAAAATATCTGGAACTGTGATCTGAGAATCGTGTAGTTGTGATGATTTTCCTGGGCTGACTCATAATATTACTGCTCTCATTGTGGAACTTATTGCTGTGGTCACTGCAGAGCAAAGATCTATAGAAGAAAATTCAATTTCCAATTCCTTCCTGCTCTCATAGCAGCATGACACTTTTTCTTATGCTCTCACACATGAAGACAACAAATCCAGACTTAACTTTATACATATATATATATATATATATATATATATATATATATATATATATATATATCAGTGAGGTTTTTCTCAGTTACACCTTTCCTACTCATCCCTTCACTGCACCCTTGGAAGTCAAGGAAGCTTATCATTACTTGTACCACCAGCAGCATAATTCTGTAGCAATTTTATTTAATATAAGCTCTTTACAGGGTTTTACATTTCAGTCCTATACACATCTGGAAATTTAACTCAGAAAACTGTTTGAAAAAATTAACTTTAGGTAAAAGAATAATTTACATGCAATTTGATGTTAAGTATTTAATTTTATGGTTCAAATGAAATCAATTAAAAGACAATGCAATTAACCAGATTCTGGAACCAGATTCCATGAAAGAATTGCATACCCACTTTTTATTAAGCAACATGTTTTTAAACTTACAGTCTAATAATCTGGTTCATTATTTCAAATGTGACTTACTTTAAAGCCATTCAGATTTCTTTCTCTCAAGTAAGAAATTGTGCTCCTCCATTGGCCCAGACATTAATGATTATTTACTAGAGATGGTAACAGTTGTTTCTTATTTTATATATATATATATATATATATATATATATATATATATATATATATATATATATGTGTGTATGTATATATATATTATTTCTTCTACTTGAAATAAAGCACCACTGATGAAATCTAGAAAGAGATTGTTCTCATAGTTTTACATTTTTCCTTTTTAAATGATTGATATTTAGATGAAAATAAGAAACAGTAGATACCATAGAAATGGCATATTTATTTGGCAACATACAAATAATAATATTACTAAATAGAATCATTTATACTTTCCTCCAGTCTCAAAAACTATTCCTTAAGAATGTGTCTTGGGGTCTAGAGAAATGGCTCAGCAGTTAAGAACACTTGCTTTTCCTGGGAGAACCGAGGTTCAACTCCTAAAACATGGTGTTTCACAACCATCTGTAACTCCAGTTCCAGGGATTTTGATGCCCTTTTCTGACTTCCATGGATATTGAGTATCCACATGGTACACATATATACATGCAGGCAACAAGACACCAAAAATAACATAGAAATGTAATTTTTAAAAAATGCATTTAATGCTAGGAAGATGGCTCAGTTGTTAAAGGCAGTTGCCACCAAGTCTGACAAGCTAGGTTCAATTCCCAGTAAACCACATTGGTTGAAGGAGATGACCAACTCTCCTCATGTTGTCCTCTGTCATCCATTATGTCACCCTACATACCCCAATAAACAAATAAGTGTAATAAAAAAGAATGTGTTTATTAAGGGAACAATTTTATTCTTCTCTTATCCTGTGGATTGATATCTTGTTCAACAGACAGACAGGTTCTCTCTCTCTCTCTCTCTCTTTCTCTCTCTCTCTCTCTCTCTCTCTCTCTCTCTCTCTCTCTCTCACACACACACACACAGATTCTCTCTTCCACTTCCTGAATATTTATTGGCACCTCAAAATTAACACATTAAAATGGAATTTACCTTTTTCATATTTATCTCTTTTTGTATCCACAAGTCTATATCAAAATTGCCATCTTACAGGAACCTAGAATCAGTAAAAAAAGTTTACTCAGTTTTCCATATTTAAATCATTGGGACTTCTAACCTTACCTTTGCAATATTTCTTAATGTGCATTTCTTTAAATATGTGTTAATGTTGTTATTGTCTAGAAAGTATTTTCCTGTGAAGTATTACAATACTTACAATGTTTCATGACATTCATTTATTTCTACCTCAATAAAGTGACCACATTGTCTGAAAAAAATCTATCTTAAAATGTGACTGCACTTATATTACTCTGAAATTCAAGTTTCTTTACTATCTATGTTATAAAACCCACACATTTTATTGTTCAATACTTAAGAGTATTGAAAGCCAGACAATCTGTTCTTAGTCTTCTAGTTTCCCCTGTTTATGCTCTCTGTTTTGAACTCCCAAACATCTTACACTCAAGCTATATCACACAGCACATCAAAATTAAATAACCTTTCACTCCAGAAGTGCTGTCTTATATTTTGTTCCTGTCCTATTATGCTCTCCTAGCACTTTGTACTTCAATAACGTGCTTGGCAGTTTAATATGTTCCTTTTGGTCATCAACACAGTGAACTGTGTCACAGTCTATTTTCTGACAAATTCAAGTTGAGACTTTTGATATTTGAGACAGCTGTAAGGAACACGTTAAAGATAAAGTCCTTTAGGAGCTTTATAAACTAAATTCTTATTCTAAGTTACAGCCTAGAAAACTATTTATACAATGCAAAGTAGTTAAATTCTTCAATGGTATCATTACAGAGGTACATTGGAAATAAAATATTCAATATGTTTAATATTTAAATCATGGGTTTCATATAAGAAAGTCATATGAAGATTGTGCGCTCTCAGCTATAGCAACTGCTTTGTGATGGTTTGCATATATGCATGTATGTGAACTTTATATTATTTATCTGATCCTGTGCTTCAGTACTTTTCACTTAGAAAAGTGTTATATAACTTCCTATCTGAATTAATAAGGATAAATTTTAGTTTTAAAGATAATTTATAGTAACTATTGTACAAAATTATGTCACATAAAATTTCTCACAGGAACATACTCACATTTTACTTTCAAGAAACATCAAGTCAGAAAAGAAATGCACACATAAAATATAGGATTAATCCAAGTTGGAATGATGGCTGGATCACTTTTTGGATTGCCCAGTCATCCATTACCTTCTATTAAACAAGTTAATATAAACTGAAGGATTTGGAGCCCTTATCTGTGACATCCTGCTATTGCTCTATAAAGTAACTGCCCATTTATAATTCAAAATTTCAGATAGAATTCATACTCTTTTTCTCAAAAATAATTAATAAATATTTCTCAAACAGCATCTTTTACTCCATTGTTCCTAGAACCTTTAAAATGTATTTTGTTATGTCTGTTAGGCTATTGTAAATTGTGAAAATTATAGTTTGTTTTTTATTATTCATTGATAACAGTGGCTATCAATATATAACATGAGGAAATGATGGACGTTCATAGTCTCACAGGATATAGTGAGAGGTAGCATGCTACTAGTTTTCCCCAATGTTGAAGCAGTGATAGTATAAGCTTTCCTAAACCCCGTACGCATGAATGCATACCCAGTAATACAGCAGGAGCAGTGATTTCCAAAACCATTTTATCTTTAAGCCTCCCCAGGATTAACCCCTCCTTTAAAATCAAGCTGGTGAAACACGTTTCTAATATCACAGTAATAAGAAACAGAAAAATGATAACACAAATTTTAAATACGAATTTATTTTAAAATAAAAGTTAAGGGCTGAGAGAGTAGCTCAGTGGTTGAATGCTGGTCTCTTATCTGCAAGGCCCTAGGTACCCTGCCTAGCACCAGTGGAAAAATGGGAAAAAAAAATCAACATCTCTCTTAAATATGAAACGTGAACTTATTTTAGTAAAAATAGTTCTATTATTATCATATGGTGTATATGGTAATCAGTTTCCCTGTTGCAAATAAAGTCTTAAAGTTTGCAACTGATTTTAAATGTCATAATATAATGCAATAGTGAAGCACGTACATGTTGATTATTATTATATGTGACACATAATACTATTTTCCCTCTTCACATTATGAATTAAAAATGCTTTGTCAAAGGTTTCATGTGAGGAAGCATTTTGTGTCAAATATGAGAAAAGATATTTCAGTTTAAGTGTTTCAGGTATAAGTCGATTTCCCTTTGAAAATACAGAACTATAAATCAAAGAACAGTGATACAATGAAGGTCTTACAAACAATCTCTCTTTTTCTGCATTTGTCTTTCTAGGCCTGAAAAAATCGCCTTTTCATTTGAAGCCTTAACTTAATAGCCTTTCCTGACATTCTGCAGCTCACACTGATTTCTCCCTTTCCCGGACTCCTACTGCACTGAGAAGCAGCACCACACAATTTTGCACTTAATTGTTATAATAGTTTCATGAGTCAGTCTTCTCAACTAGATTGTAAGCTCTTTAACTGCAGAAATCATGTCTTACATGTCTTGCCTGGCACAAAATTGGATAATTGTTGATTAATAAATGCAGCCAGTAATTTTCTCCTTTTTTAATGTTTCTACTCCTCTCAACTGAGCCTGCTCGAAAAATGTCAGGCTCCAACAAAACATAAATTTTTTAACTAGGTATTCAACCATATCTTGTAATATTAAAACTAAGATAAACAAGATCCCAGGAAATCAAGATACATTGCATATGTAGTCTGAATTTTGTAAGATACATTAGTATGTCTTCATAAATTCTTTCTAAAAATGGGGACATTCTATATTAGAAATTCAGCTTCATTGAGCAGGTATGATGGATTAGGTACATCATTTAAGGGACACAAACAGATGTAAAAGGCCTCTGATCAATAAAGAAAATAATTTATTCACATCATATGCTGGTTTCTTTAGATAATATTGTTTGTTTTCAACCCCACTATAAAAAGAATCATGTTCACTTTACAGGTGAATAAACTACAGTTTAGAGTGGTTAGGTTATTTATTTAAGGGCATAACATCCAAATAAATGGTAAAAGCAGTAATGAAATCCATGTTTGCCTGTCTTCAAGACCTCATATTATTATTTTCTATGAGTCTAACTACAGAAAGAAAAGATTATAATGTCCTGAGTGGTATGATAAAACTATGTATCACATCATTGCACATTATATACATGTTTTGAAGTATCACAATATACACTATTAATATATACAACTAAAAGTATTAATTAAATAAAGTGTGTTGTGTCGTATGCCTTTAATCCAAGTACTCAGAGGTAGAGGCACGTGGATCTCTGTGAATTCAAAATCAGCCTGGTCTATATAGATGGTTCCAGGCCAGCTAGAGATACCCCGTAAGACCATGCCTCAAAATAATATTAAAATAAAATGAAGACTCTGATAAATACATGCATAATAAAACACAAACCCATGTCTTATGTGCATGAGCGTTTTGCCTGAAGGTAAGTATGTGCATTATGTGCATGCCTGGTGCCCAAGAAGATCAGAAGAGAGCATCAGATCTCCTGGAAGTGGGGCTATTGATGGTTGTAAGCCATTATGTGGGTGCATGGAATTAAACACAGGTCATCTGCAAGAACCAGTATTCTTAACTACTGAGCCATCCCTCTAGACACCCTTACACTTGCCATTTTATACTGCATGAGTAATTTTGATTGTCTTCTATTAAATTCACATTGTATGACTTCAGGCATTGTCAATTTTTTTCCCATCACAGAACTAAAACAATTCTTGGCATGTAAGGGAAATTTAAAACTACTTGAGTGACAAAGTGATATCTGAGTTGTTTGCTAAATGATCAATAGAGTACTACAATGTGAAAAAGATGAGAAATCATTCTTCATTAAGATATAGGTTGGACACTTAAGTTCTTCAATGATTAAACTCAAGTCAGTATTTTCAAAGTCACTATCTGTACCCTAAATAATAATGAGTATTTCCAAAGGTTAAAAATTAGCACCAGATATGAGAGAAGTCACATTTTGTATGCAATATTTTGCCTTGTCTGAATAGGACTTCAAAGCAAACCAGTGATGATTGGTAGCTTTTCCAAGAACTGACAAGAATGTTTCATCATGTATTTCCTCTCCAGAGTGAGGTATGTATTTATATCTAGCATGAAAGTTACTGGAAACTATAGCAAGGCACTTAAAATGCATTTTAAAATGGCAACATTTCTGTTTCTCATAAGATGACTCCAAAAATAAATATGGAGCACCATAGTAATGAAATAGCCAAGTACTAATAAAGACAACCTGATTTTGAAGAACTGATTGCAATAAAATTCTGGAAGATTACCTTTGGGTCAGAATCATGTTTTCATATACTCATATACAAACTAGTGATTCTTTAAATAGAGGCAAGTAGATTTCATAATCTTGGAGAACATGGTATCTACTTAATGGGTTTATGAGAAAATTATCTTAGAATCTACATGAGCAATGTTATTTGTTCTATGTAACCTTGGATCATCAATTATATTCAGAGGCCAGTCAGGACTACAAAGCAAGACTGTGACTCAAATAGCAATAAAAATGACAATAACATAATTACAGCTAGAAGTAAGAATAGGATAATAAATAGCATGGATCCTTGATAAAGTATCTTCTAAAATGAATCTGGTCATGCTTACATCATTAGAGCTATGAAATATGCAACATATTTATAGGCATTCATCATGTCTGTGAGTCAGCTAGGCAGCATAGAATATGTAACTGTGATTCTACCCAGCAATATGTATAGAAGGTCTGCATTGCTTTCTTCTTTATTTGACATTTTTTGTGTAATAAATACATCCCTTTCAAAGCTTTATATTATAAAGCAGAGGTAATTAGAACACCTCTTATTTTAGTTTGTTAGCAATCCTTGTGGGGACTGCCATTATTTTTGTTCTTCCAAAAGTTTATTAATCTTAGACTAAAAAGATTCAGCAAAATAGATATATTCTTTATTCAATTATCTACAAAAACTAAACTCATTATTTACTGTGACATATGAGGCATGCAGAACAAGTTAATGGAATCTATAGTATTAGAAACCTTCATGGAAGTAGGTATTGATGAGTTCTAAAATTATCCCGTAGTTTCTTCATGCATCATGCCATTGAAGTAAATGTATTGAAGACGGTGAGAAATAGAACTGATTTAAATTCATGAGGAAAACCTGCCTCTTGATTGCTAATAAGCAAACACTAGTAAGAAAAACAAGTGTGTTGTTCCAAGAAAGCTGTATTATTGCATGTGTAGAGACATATTTTTATAAACTGTTTAAAGTGCCATATTATCTAGTTGAATACCATGAATACAAATGGGAATACAATAGAAAACACAAGCAGAAAATTGAAAATGTATTATCCAAACACTTTCCACAAATAAAAATATTTTCTAATAGAATATCTAGATTTAAATTGCTTACTTGTAATTTCTCAGGAATTTTATCACTTTTATTTCCATATCCATTCTGTTAACATTGGCTCCAGTTCAATAAACTATTTATAGAATAGTTATCATGCTAAATATGTATAATGGAAATAATAGAAAAAGGATTACACAAACATGAATCAAACATTGTCTATTCCCAGTAATCAAAAGAGTTACCATATAATGGGGGAAATCATGCATACAATTCATTTATGAAAAAAATCATGCCCTAATTAGGATTTTGTATAATAATTTACCACTTATTATTAAATGTGATTTAGTAATTTAATGATATGATTCTTAATTTTTTATGTTTATCTTGATGTTGAAGGGAAGGGGAAAATAACAAAGTCTATCATTGACAATTCTTGCTACCAAACTTTCACATTTTCAGCTAGGATGGGTCTACATAGCCTTATTGTATACAACCAGTCTCATTGTATAAAAGTTGAAAGCAACAGTGAAGCCATATACCAAAATGAGAAAGCAATGTAATATTAAATACACAAATTCTAAGCATTCACAAAGAATAAGAGATATATAAATAGTTTTGGAAAAGTCAAGGTTTCTTTCAGTTTTAAAAAGTTGCTGAGGAAATCACAGAGTGATTCTGAAATCCCAATTTTTATTCATAATATTGTCAAATATTGGTGAAAAATAAATATTATCACATACATGATTCAAGACTTACTTTCTCCGAAAAAAGCCTTCCTGACTTCAACTTTCAGTGATTACCTCCTAAATGAGCTGCTATAGACTTCATTATGTATATCATTTATTTAATACCTGATGATAACTTCTGTATAGTTGTTTTGTGTTTTTAAAGAATTTATTACTGTCTGTTTCTATATGAATTGATCACAATCTCCTGAATAACAATAGATGAATCTTAAAATACTTTTTAAAAAGCTTCTAGTGGAGTGTCACTTGATTTTGAATAGATATTCAATAAACATTTATTCCAAGACTGAAGCTGGTCTAATTCATATCAAAAACCATATCAGCAGCTAATTAATATGTCTAAAATGTATGAGGTTGTGGGTACTTTTTTTTTCTTCTACTCAAATACTCTTATTATGGACAAGAAATGAAGCATCCAGTTTGGACTTCCTAAGTATAAATAATCAGTGTTGCTAGGGCTTTTCAATAATACCAGAATAACCTAATTTAGGAGTGCAATCCCGCAAATACAAGAAAAATAGGGATGGGGAGTAATTCCTTTGTAACACCAATGACAAAAGAGGGGCTTAGGTACAATTAGCCCTAAATAAGTTATGCATCAGCAGTGAAGCACAGTGTGATATATGTGGTTATTGTTCCCATTACAAATAAGAACAAATAGAGGAGGATTCTTTTTGTAAAGTTGGCTACACAGTCGTTTATGGAGGAATATATTTTGAAATTTGGGATATATCTATTTTATTCTCATTTAGTTTTAACAAGAGCTTTACCACAGTATGGTTTCTGAGTATCGTTTTTGATGTTTTGCGTATAAAATGTAGATAGTAAAAGGCTTGCAGCACAATAAACTTTAGGTTCTGCACAGCAATTGTGGTTGCTTCAAACAAGTCTTTTTAAAATAAGTGGGTCAGGTAGAGTGTACGGATTCAGAATTCTCTAAAAGCAGAATTATCAAAATGACTAAGACATTATTTTCCTTTTCAAAGTTTTAACTTCTCCACAGAGTTGGATTGTGTCCTGATAGAAATTGTTAACAAGTGAGGTAAACACTTTGGCAATTTTTAAAGGATAAACACACACATTTCTTATTTATCTTTGTTACCATAAGAAATACTTTTCCTTATGCACTAATTTTAAGAGAGAAATTCTAGAATAGTTTTGAAGTAACACAACAAATCAGAGTAAAATTGCGGTCAGCTTAAATCCTCAGATAAAAAATGCTAATTAATAATCGAGAAAAAAATTGCTGCAATGAAATAAAAATTAAAACAATCAATAAATTTATCCTTAGTTTGAGCCAGAACTACTAATTAGGTTTCCTGAATCTTGTGAATTTTAAATTGGTTGTACTGTTTGATTTCCTACTGTTTTTTCACAAGTTCATAATGATAGTTAGGAAGATTCAAAGATATTACACTGAGATGTCTTGTGCAAAACCTCTTGTGAATCATGTCAAAGTAGTTGAAACCAAGTAAGAAAATAATAATGAATTAAGTCCTGTAAATTTTGAAATAAATATGGGTACATATATATGTATCTGTATATCAACGACTAAAGTCACATGCTTTTATAACATCTAAGTCTCCTAATGCAATTTAACTATTTCTTTATAATTCCATATGTGTAGTGCCAAAAATAACCATAGTGAGAAAAATGAGGAAACATATATTTGTGTAAAGAATAAGAAATATAAACACAACTAGATTTTTTGAAGCTAAAGAATATAGTACCTATTTTAACCTATTTTAACACACACATAGGTAGACAGAGAAGTCATGTCTTTTGCATTTTGTTTTACCAAAACAGTAATGTAACTTCCAAATTACTTTTATATTAATTCTGATCCCAGATTCAGGGTATCACTATTCATTTCTTTGACATATTCAATGATGGTTGAATGTCATGGGAGTTTTAAAAGAAAGTGATTTGTGTGAACTGATTGGAGTCACTCATCATATCATCATAGCTTTCAGGACAACATATTCTTTTAATTCATTCCCCAAATATTATGATAGTCAATTACTGAAGTGTTATTTCTATAACTATCACAGTAGAAGTTGCATAGCTAAGGTACCAGACACAATAGTTATATTAAGATTGGAAAATAACCCAGATTCCTGAAGCAATTTTTGCTGGTTTCAAGATACTCTATCCTATCAGCTTCATCAGAAGAGAGAAAAATTTTATACAAATATTTTAGTATTTATTTTTCATACAATTATAAATCTCACAAAACTCCCCATGCCCTCATGGAGTTGATGTTCAAGAAGAAACTTATCATAGATACTTATTGGAATTTTAAGGTTTTAGATTTGACATAGTTTGTGGGTAGTTTTAGGTCAACTTGGCACAAGCTACAGTCATTTGAGAGGAAGAAGTCACAATTAGGAAAATGCCTCCATAAGATTGGGCTATAGGTACACCTGTAGGACATCTTCTAAATTAGTGACTAATGGTGTAGAGCCCAGCCTATTGTGGGTAGTGCGATCCCTGGACCTGGTTCTGGAAGCTATAAGAAAGCAGGCTAAGCATCCAGTAAGCAGCACACTTCCATGGCCTCTGCATCAGCTTCTGTCTCCAGGTTTCTGCCCAGCTTGAGATGCCTTCCAGACTTCCTTTGATGATGAATTGTCATGTGGAAGCATGGGCCAAATAAACTATTTCCTCCCCAACTTGTTTTTGGTTATGATATTTAATTACAGCAATAATAACCCTAAGTAGGGCACATAATGATCTAGATATCTCCTCTAAATTTCTGAGTTGGTAATAATAACCATGATATCTTTATTATTTCCTTAGCAGAAAAATACTAGTGTCTTAGATTTTAGTCTAGTATCTGCAGAGGATTTTATTCTATTGATCATTAGACCTGGAAGAAACAATCCAAGAAAGCAAAATTTCCATATTCATACATTTATTTTTTTATTGGCTTAAGCAGTAATTATTAGCAATGATCTATTTTGTGATAGAAATTTTGTAGGTCCTAAAGATACAGAGAACAACCCTGACTCTAAAGCTATTATACTGAAGTAGAAGGATCAAGCCAACAGATGAACAAAATAAGGGTTAGAGGCCTCTATATTGGAAAGAATGTGTAAGGAAGAACTGCTTGAGAAGCTTGCATTTTAATTGAGAAACTTTTTTTTGTTTCTATGTTGTAACTCTTGCTGTCCTGGAACTCACTCTGTAGACCAGGCTGGCCTCCAACTCGCAGAGATCCACCTGCCTCTGCCTCCCAAGTGCTGGGAATAAAGGCATGAACCAACACAGCCCAGCTTAATTGAGAATCTTACAGAAGATAAGTGTCATATAAAAAACCCTATGTCCTAGTTAGCATTAACTGTCAATTTGTCACAGTGTAATGTACTAAAATATTTCTGAAGGGACAGCTAGCAATGGAAAAAAGTTGGGCCTGAAATATTTTGTACTGTGCTGAGGAAAGAGCAAGTTGGAGGGGTGGAATCAAAGGTTCAGTTTTGGCTGTTAAATTTGAATATCAATTCAATACCAAGTGGAGATGCCAAAGTACAGTGAACTGGAGAATTAGAGGAGAGAAACTATACTGCTCACTTGGTAATTACTAATGTATAAATGAAATTGTAGTCGTGGGGCCTTACAAGTTCATTTACAAAATGTGTAGGTAGAAGACATTTATCATGTCTTATTTCATTCTATCATTTAACTTTTTACTGCTTTATTTTTCACCATATTTCCAATTTCCTAGTTTCTGCATCTCTTGTTTTAAAGAATCACACTTCCTGACATCTTGATAAATTTATCTTTTTTAAATTCGCTCACAGACTCAGGCTATTATTCTGAATCCCGACTCATACAGACCTACCTCACAGGGCACTAGATTTTCACTTGTGGGCTCATTCAGATGCTTTCTATTAACTGACAATGTTCCCCCAGCTTTTCCACATCTCTTTTGCATTTAGAGCCAGCTTCATAAGCCCTACAATAGGATTTCTGGTTCATTCAGCAATAAAGATACTTTGGCATTAGATATCCAATAACTAACTATTTACTGTATGGAAGCATGAATATATGAAACACAAGGCTAAGTGAACAGGCAGCCATATGGTTCATTAAGTCTCTTGGTGGATGGATTCATCTGGGAACAATAGCATTATTTTAATTACAGGCTTTAAAATTTCTAGGAACTCTATAACATATAAAATCACCCTGATGAATCATCATTTATGAATGCATTCTGATTTTTTCATATAATATGGATAATATGTTAATATGGGCAATAAAATCTCATTGTGTGAAGTGGAATCAAGTTACCATCTATAATGCTGTCAAATTTTACATATTACTAAGACTATACTCTCTACAAAATACAAAATTGACACATATCAGTGATTTTTTTCTTTCCCAATGACACATCTTAACAGACAACTTAGAAGTGGCCAATTTGAGTCCATTAGCTGAGGCATATAATGTCAAAGATAAAAAGATTCTTCAAGTACAAAAAGAAAGTTTTGTTCATAAAGGTTTTCTGATTGTAATATTACATTTTGCACCTACGTGTAAATAGAACATAGGTACGCAAAACCATGGAGCTCTATTCCCACTGCACTTGTCTTATTAAAAAGAGTGGTAATTGATTAAATTAGTTGATCCATTAGGTAAAATTAAGCTAAGAGCATTATATATTCATCTGTGAACAAAATTTCGGAAGGAGTCATAATTGAAATCTACACTCATAGGTATTCCACAGAAAGTAGAATCCATAAATAGATAAACACACCACAATGAACTGACAATAATCTTCAGATATAATTTTCATCAAATTGTAAAATGTTAGAGCTAGAAGATATTGTGGAACTTGCCTTCAAAGTTAAAATGAATCTTCCTGAAAGTACTTTTTACACAAAATATTGGAGTATATATGGTTTTGGATTTTCATACTCTGGACTCTTTCTATGTTGCTTCAGTACTGAAAAAGAAATTACTATTTGAGATGATTTGGGAGAACACTATTTTTGTAAAGGCTAGGAGATTTAATTTCTTAGCTGTAGACAACAAAGGCACATATGATCAATCCTTATTATCCATCATTGCTCAACAGATGGTATTTTGCTTCATACAGTAGATGATATACTCTACGTACCAAATTATGTGCAAACTGCACAGTGGATTGCAATTTGAATTGTCAGTTATACACTGAGAAATAGTGTGGTTGCTATATAAAATGAAACATGGCATGTGGGTATAAATGTAATATCTTCCCTATGGTTGTTCTCTTTAGAGGATTTCACTTATTTCTTTGTTGTTCTGGTTTTATTAATGTAAGTATCAATATAAACTCATGGATTATAAGATAGCCAATGTTGTTTGTTTGTTGTTTGTTCTGTTGGTGATAGTGAAATTCCCCCAATGTGAACAGCAGGGAGCCTCTGTAAATTGACTAAGATTTTTTTAACTCAAAGTAGTATTCTTTTTGTTTATTTTATTGTCATAAAAATTTATTTTTCTTATATGACTTATTTAGAATAGGTAAACATTGAAGAAGAAAATGAATTGGTGTTCACCAGCAGCTTGGGCTAGGGAAATACTAGTTATTATTCAGGGCATATGAACGTATATAGAATTAATAAATTTTAGATATCTGTTTTACATTATGCCTATAGTTTATGACATTGTATTTTACCAGTAAGAATTTGTTAAAGTGGTGGATTTAATTTTAGATGTTGATATTACTATTAAACTAACTGTCATTATCTACCCTCCAGAAATCTCCACTGAGATCTCATTGTAAACTATATTCAAACTACAATATCTCTCTCTTTCTCTCTCTTCCTCTCTCTCTCTCCCCCCCCTGTGTGTGTGTGTGTGTGTGTGAGAGAGAGAGAGAGAGAGAGAGAGAGAGAGAGAGAGAGAGGGAGAGAGGGAGAGAGGGAGAGAGGGAATGAGAGAGAGAGCAATCTTGGAATCTTTCACACATGTCCATTTCAAGGAATTGAATGCAGGCCCTTGTGGAACTATTCTTTCATTGAGCTAAATCATCAGCCCAATTTTAACATTTATTTTGAGACAATGTCCTGATGAGTTGCCCAGCCTAGACTTTAGCTTGCAATTTTCATGTCTCATCCTCCTACATGGCTGGGATTTTAAGTATGCCTTACCATGCCTAGCTTAAATAAAAATTGTATCCTCCTATATAGTAATGATACAAATTAATCATATAAAGGACTTTGATCACATTCATTCTCGCTGTAACCCTTTTTACATTCTTCTTTACCATTTCACATTTCTAATAGTCATTCTTTTACTTTCAAGTCATTTCCTTGCTTAAATTTCACAAATGACCATAAAAAGAGATACATCTTTGGTGTAAATTTGCCTTATTCTGTTTAACACGATGAACTCCATTTTCACCCATTTTCTCATAAATGACTAAATTTCATTCTTTTAGTGGCTAACTAAAACCTTATCTATAAACTAACAACTACTGTCAAGGTACGATTTTTTTCAGGACATCTTATACTCACATTAACGTGAAAAGTTAAGGTGATCTTAGTCCTTCTCTGTCATTCTGTCTGTCCTGCCACACAGAATAACCAAGACCTATAATTTCTTTCTTCAAAAATCAGTGTTGAATTTCTTGTGTTCTTTCTTCATAATATTTTGCACCCCACTTTTAGATCTGTTCATGACATGTCTATAGCAAGAGTTTCCTAATAGTTTATTCATGTCTCTGCTATCAGATTTAATTTCCTCCGCTTTCCTCATGTCACACTGCCCTATAGACACTTGGCTTCTAAGAAATTAATATTGAATATTTTTCAATCTTAATTAAAAACTTAGCCTGATCATCTTCCCTGTTTTCAAAAGAACTTTGAACTTCCTAGGTGTATTCCATCCTATACTATAAGCTTCTATTTGACCATGTTTGATGTATGAAAGACAAGAATCATGGATAAATTTCGCATGTTTCATGAGTCTCAATTCATTAATCAGAAATTTGAAGTTAATCATACAAATTTCAGAGTTGTTTTTAGAAAATATCTTAGTAGAATTTTTAACATAATACATGTCTGAACAACTCTAGTTGATTTTGTGGTACTACTTTACAAAACCTTGGTGTAGTGTTTTGACTATAGTAGATACACAACAAGTTCTGACTGAACTGCATATAGAGAACCATAGAACATCACTAGCCATAGCCATATCATTGCTAGTTTCATAGATGTGTATATATATATATATATATATATATATATATATATATCCATTCCATTGGCTAAAAGAAGAGAAAATAGTTAGAGACAAAATAATATACTTCTAAGGCACTGCAATGTCCAATTGAAAGTGTTAAGAAAACAGAAAAGAGGGGAGCTTGTCTTCTGAAACTATAAGGATTCTTTTGTTGAATGCCTGTTTAAAACAGCTTAGTATTCAGTATTAAAATATGATACATGAATCCTTTTCCAACTTCAACCACATAATATCTATTTTCATAACATCAATATAAGCCCAAGATATTCTTACTTTGAAAAGGACCAGAGGCCATAGGAAAGAAGTTAGCTCAAGATAAAGTAATGGAAGCTAAGAGAGAAAGGGGAAGAAAAGGAGGAGGAGATAAAAGGTGAGAAGAAGAAAGGAGAGAAGAGAGGAGAAGAGGGAAGATGAGGGGATGGGAGAGGAGAGAGGAGTAATTTTCCATTAATGTTTAGAGAGATATAATCCAGTCTTTTCCACTTCGTTTGTGAGAAAGAAGAGACTGAAGCTGGCAAAGTCTTACTTGGCATTAAATGTAGCCTTTTCTAGACAATTTTCTATGTGCTTGGGATTTGAGGATAATTGCAAATATCTCAAAAGGACATAATTATGCCTCTTCAGGTCATTTCATGTAATTATTAGCATAACACTTCATAGATGTTAAAGAGAATTGTTAATTATCATCATCTTCTTCATTTAAACGCATGACAGACTTCTTTGCAATTCTCAAAGTGCTTTCCATACATTCAGATTCCATGAAGATATAATTCAATTGTAATCAATTTTTATATCATGTGTGATTTTGCGTACATCTTCTGTCTTCCTGACAACACTTTGAAACTAAAGATAATATGAAAATCATTCATATTCACAAGGTTCAGAAAAACTATGACTTTCTAGACGTATATAGACAGTGTTAGAGTGGGAAGTGAAATGCTTGATTTATAAAGGCATGTCAGTTACTAATATCAGTTAAGTTCTCAACAGATCCCTTTCTATAAATTAGTGACAATTCATACTGAATTTGTCAAAAAAATTAATTCATATCACCCTAGATACTCCTGACTTTTACCACCATTGATACTATCATTTATCCATTTTTCCAGACTGACAACCTGAAAATTATTTTTTGTTCCTCTCTTACTGTTCCTGTGTGCCATAGATTGTCTAAAAATTAATGAGTTTTTATCTACATATATCTAAAAGATCTCAGACATTTTTCATTTACACAATCATGGGGTAAAGCATAGGTTCTGTATATTCCATACAAGTTCTCAACAACACTCTCAAATTGAAACAAATATATGGAAATGTTAATACTAACTCTTTCTGGTGATATAATTCCAGTATTCAATAACTCAACAAGTATATTATATTAAAAAATGTGGGTCAGGACATAAATTTTTTTCCATTATTTTGAAAGCATGGGAGGGAAATACAGAGAATGATAGGTTTGGTTTTATGCACCATTATAGACTACTTCTAGTTTATTTTTATTAGAATGAATTGCTACAATTTAAAAAATAAGAAATTATTAAAATTCATGGCCTGGCAGTGCTGGTGCATGCCTTTAATCCCAGAACTCTGGCAGCAGAGAGGCAGGGGGTTCTCTGTTAGTTCAAGGCCAGCCTAGTCTACAGAGTAAGTTCCAGGACTGTCAGAGTTACAACAGAGGAACCTTGTCTCAAAAAACAAAGAAACAAAAACCAAAGTAAACTAACTCATGCATGTTCTCAAGAAATATTTATCAAGAACCTAAAAAGCCTTTTGACATACAAGACATATGTATGTTTTGTTTTCATATCCATTAAAATAGTGGAAAGTTTGCTGAAGAAGTAAAAGGAGGTCTCCTGGCACATGCCAGCAGTGATTTTTATCGTATAATTTGTACATTAGTTGTTCTAGTACCATCAAGATACTTGAAACACATGAATTCTCAGGTGCCATCAAAAAACTTCCTGAATTAATATGTTTTAATAAGCACCCATGTTTATTCTTCTGTACAACCGAATTGCAGAACTCATATGTAGTAAGATAGTCTTAAAATTTCTTCTTGCAGCTTGCCTTTGTTTTCTGTCCTTTCTGCAGTGCTCAGGAGAAAAAATAAGTAATTGCAGCCCCATCCAGTGGATAGACCAGGTAGGCAGCTCACCTGCAGAACACTTGCTTCTGTTCCCACAACCCACTTCTGTATAGCCCCTCCTCAATCTCTTCCAGCCCCACCTCCCAAGGTCATAAGACCTGTGGACAACCCGTAGTGCTATCACAACCCAACCTCAAGTACCATCACAACACACTGCATTTGAAGAACTAGTAGAGACCACACCACCTGGCCAGAAGAACAGCCCAGGCCAGGCCAGCCAGCCAGAAGAAGAGTAGCCAAGTCCCAAATCCCAACCTAGGCAGAGAGGTTGTGATGTACCAGAGACCAAGTAGGCTACCAGAAACTCCAGCATTCAACTTGACCTGCAGCTTGACAAGAGGCTACAAAGAACAGATGACAAGAGAAGAAACTAAGAAAGAAGGAAAAATACCAAGGAACATAACACTTATCCGATAAAGATAAACACAGGAATTTGGTACCTAAACCTACAATTACCCGAATCTCAGGGCAATATGTCACAATCAAAGGTCAACTATCCTACTACAACAAGCCCTGAACACCCTAACACAGCTGAAGCACAAGAAAAAGTTTTCAAACCCAACTTTATGAAGATTTTAGAGGTCCTTAAGGAGGAAATGAATAAGTCCCTCAAAGAAATACATGAAAAGACAGACAGACAGTGGAGGAATTGAGTAAATTCATTTAAAAAAAAACCAGGGAAACATAAATTTAAAAAATAGAAGAAATGAATAAATCCTTTACAGAAAGACAAAAGAAAGAAAGAAAGACAGAAAAGAAAATGCAAGCAAACTAAGGAAAGGAATAAAACTGTTCAAGACCTAAAAATGGATATAAAAGGCATAAAGAAAACACAGAGGGAATTTTGGAAATAAAAAATCTAGAAAAGTGATCAGGAACTACAGAGACAAGCTACAGCAATAGAATGCAAGAGAAAGAAAGAAAATGTTAAATGCAAGAATTCCCAAACACAAAACATTCAAGAAACCTGGAACACTATGAAAAGAGCAAACATAAGAATAATAGGAATAAAGGAAGGAGAAGAATTCTACTTCAAAGGCCCAGAAAATATTTTCAACAAAATTATAGAAGAAAAATTTCCAAACCTAAAGAAGGAGATCCCTATTAAGGTACAAGAAGCATATAGAACATCAAATAGACTGGACCAGAAAAGAAAGCCCCCTCGCCACATAATAATCAAAACACTAAACAATACAGAACAAAGAAAGAATACTAACAACAAGTAACATATAAAGGCAAAGCAATTAGAATTATTACAACTGACTTCACAATGGAGGATCTAAAAGCAAAAAGGGCCTAGACAGATGTGCTACAGCACATATCCAACAAAACTCTCAATTACCAGATGACAGAGAAACAAAATATTCCATAACAAATACAAATTCAAACAATGTCTATCTACAAATCCAGTCCTACAGAAATTACTAGAAAGAAAACCCCAACCCAAAGAAGTTAACTATACCCATAAAAATGCAGGAAATAAATAACCTCACCCCATCAGAATCAAAAGAAGGGAGACACAAACACTCACACAGGCACACACACACACATTAACACAGCCAACAACTGAAAAATAACAGGACCTAATTATTGATCATTGATATCTCTCAACATCAATGGACTCAATTCCCCAATAAAAGAGATACAGATTAACAGAATGGATGCGAAAACAGGATCCATCCTTCAGCTGCATACAAGAAAGATGCTTTAACATCAAAGATAAACATTACCTCAGAGTAAAGGACTGGAGAAAGATTGCCCAAGCAAATGGTCCCAAGAAACAGGCTGGTGTAGCCATTCTAGTATCTAACAAAATAGACTTCGAACCAAAATTAATCAAAAGAGATGGAAAAGGACACTTCACACTCATCAAAGGAAAAACCTACCAAGAAGAAATTTCAAGTCTAAACATCTATGCTTCCAACAGAAGGATTCCCATGTTTGTAAAAGAAACATTGAGAATGGTTAAAATACGCATTGACTCGAATACGCTAATAGTAGGAAGCTTCAATAACCCACTCTCACCAATGGACAGGTCATCCAGACATAAACTAAGCAGGGAAACACTGGAACTAACAGATGTTATAAACCAAATAGACCTAACAGGTATATACAGAACATTTCAACCCCATACAAAAGAATATACCTTTTTCTCCCACCTCATGGAACCTTCTCTAAAATTGATCAAACACTTGGCCACAAAGTGAGTCTCAATAGATACAAAGAAAGTTTAGATAACCCCCTGTATCCTACCAAGCCACAACAGATTAAAGGTGGATTTCAACAACAACTGAAACAACAGAAGGCCTACAAATTCATGGAAATCGAATAACTCTCTACTTAATGACAACCAGTCAAGAAAGATATGAAGAAAGAAATCAAACACTTTCTAAAATTCAATGAAAATGAATTCCCAACATACCCAAACATAAGGAACACAATGAAAGCTGTGCTGAGAGGAAGATCTGTAGCCCAAATTGCCTACCCAAAAAAATGTAAAGATCACATACTAGCAAATTAACAGCACATCAGAAAGCTCTTGAACAAAAGGAAATAAGCATACCCAAGAGGAGTAGAAGGCAAGAAATAATGAAGCTGAGGGCTGAAGTCAATAAAATAGTAACAAAGAGAGCAATTCAAAGAATCAATGAAACAAATAGTTGGTTCTTTGAGAAAATCAACAAGATAGACAAACACTTACCCAAACTAATTAAAAGACGAGAGAGAGTATCCAAATCAACAAAATCAAAAAATGAGAAAGGGGATATAACTACAGACAATGAAGAAATCCAAAGAATCATTAGGTCATGCTTTAAAAGCCTGTACTCCACAAAATTGGAGAATCTAAAAGAAATGGGCAATTTTCTCAATAGACACTACCGATCAAAGGTAAGTCAAAGTCAGATAAAAAACTTTAAACAGAACTATATATACCAAAAAGAAATAGAAGCAGTCATTAAAAATCTCCCACCAAAAAAGCACAGGGCCAGATGGTTTTAGTGCAGAATTCTATCAGACATTCCAAGAAGAGTTACACCAATACTCATCAAAGTATTCCACAAAATAGAAACAGAAGGAATGCTAACAAACTCATTCTATAAGGCCACAGTCATCCTGATACCCCAAGCACACAAGGATTTAACAAGGTAAAAGAATTACAGGTCAATTTCCCTCATTAGCATTGAATAATAGTAATAAAAACTCCATGGCACTGGCAATAAAGCAGACACATTTATCAATGGAACTGAATTGAAAATCCAGACATAAACCCCCACACTTTTAGATACTCGATCTTTATTAAAGAAACCAGAAATATACAATGGAACAAAGAAAGCCACTTCAACATATGTTGCTGATTTAATTGGATGTCTGCTTATAGAAAAATGTAAATAGATCCATATTTATCACCCTGCACAAAACTCAAGGGCAAGTGGATCAAAGGCCTCAACATAAAACCAGATACACCAACTGGGCAGTGGTGGCAAAAGCCTTTAATCTCAGCACTTAGTAGGCAGAGGCAGGCAGATTTCTGTGAGTTTGAGGCCAGCCTGTTCTACAGAGTGAGTTCCAGGACAGCAAGAGTTACAACAGAGAAAACTTGTCTCAAAAAAAGAAACAAACAAAAATCAACCAAACACACATACACATATATACACACACACACAGATACACTAAACCTTATAGAAAAGAAAAAAACCTTATAATCTTGAATGTATAGGTACAGGAGACAACTTTCTGAACAGAACACCAATATCTCAGGCACTAAGATTAACAGTTAATAAAGGGGACCTCCTGAAACTGAAAAGATTCTGTAAGGCAAAAGACACTGTCAATAACACAAAACAGCAGTGTACAGAATGGGAAAAGATCTTCATCAACTCCACTTCCCATAGAGGGAAACTATTCAAAATATATAAAGAATTCAAGAAACTAGATTAGCGGCAAAACAAATAATCCAATTTAAAAAATGGGTTATATATCTAAACAAGGACTTCTCAAAGCAGGAATCTCAAATGGCTGAGAACACCTAAAGAAATTAACCATTAGGAAAATGCAAATCAAAATCACTTTGGTATTCCATCTTACTCCAGTCAGAATGGCTAAGATCAATAACAAAAAGGACAGCTCATGCTGGTGAAGATGTGGAGCAATGGAGCACTCCTTCATTGCTGATGGGAATGTATACTTGCACAGCTACTATGGGTATCAATATGGTGATTTCTTAGGAAATTCCTTAGGACATTCCTTAGGAAATTGACTTACTCAAGACTCAGATATACCACTCCTGGACATATACCCAAAGGACACTCCATCCTTGAGCAAGGATACTTGCTCAACTATGTTCATAGCAGCTTTATTCATAACATCCAGACATTGCACATAACCAAGATTCCCCTCAACCAAAGAATGTATAAAGAAATTGTGGTACATTTTACACAATAGAGTATTAATTAACTATTTAAAAATGACATCATGAACTTTGCAGGTAAATGGATAGAACTAGAAAAAATTATCTTGTGTGAGGTGACATATTCCCAGAAATACAAACATGGTATGTACTCATTTATATGTGGATATTAACTGTTAAGCAAAGGAGAAAGGTACTAGTATCTACAGACACAGAGAAATTATGCAGCAAGGAGAGCCCCAGTCTGAACACATGGATCTCCCTGGTAAAGGGGAAATAGAACAGAGGGTGAAGGTAGGCTTGGGGAGTACAGAAATGAGAATGGGTGGGACCAGGTGCAGGAGAGGGATGGAGAGAGAAAATATATGCAGAGACATTCCAGAATTGGGGGACAATGAGGGGGTGATTGGGAGACCTAGTGTAGTGAAAACTCACTGGAATCTTGAGGGAGACCCTAACAAGGATCACTAGGAATCATGGAAGAGAGTCTAAATAGGTCATCTCCTATGGCCAGGCAAGACTTCCAGTGGTGGGACTGGTACACCACCCCAGCCACAAATCCTTCGACCTATGGCCTATCCTTCCTACAGGATCCTCCTTGACACTGGAAGGGCAGAACTCCATGCAAAAGGAGTAAATCCCTGCCTGAAACTGCAGGACAGGCCTGGAGCTAGGGATTGGATAACCAGAGAAGATTTCTAATGTCATACTCTGCTCATAGATTGGTACCTACCCAATTCTCACCAGAGAGGCCCACTCCAGCAGCTCATAATATGGAGAGACCCAGGGCCAAACATTGTACAGATATCAGGGAACCGTTCAGAAGAAGGAGAGAATGGATGGTGGAAACCAGAGAAGCCAAGGATAGCAGGAGAACAAGCTCCATATGTCAACTGACCAGTGCTCTTAGGGGGCCTTCAGGGACTGAAGGGACAGACATTGAACCTGCAGGATCCCCTAATTACGTCTTGTGGCTGTCCGTATTGGTGTTCTTGAAAAACAACTACAGGCTTGAGTTAGGGAGTCTCTGCCCCTTTTACCTGCCCTTAGGACCCTTTTGCTATATTTCCAAGTTGCCTGGCCCACCTTTGATGTAGGTATTGGTGCCTGGTGTTGTTCCATCTTACTATGGCATGTCCTGTTTGAGTGGTAACGCTGGAGGGACTGTTCTCTTTTGGGGGATGAAAAGTGAGGGATATTTATGGGTCATGATGGGGAGTAGATCTGGGGGAGAAGGGAAATAGAGGAACTGGGGGGGATAGAGGCAGGGCAGGAGAGGGGTCAGGATGCATTGTATAAGTTGTATGAGAGTAGAAACAAAACAGTATAGAACTATAAAACATTAATTGCCAATTAAATTCTAATAATAATGACAGTTTTATTAATGACAGTCATATTAATCTATATATATGTATTTATTGTCTATTTTAATAAGTTTTCATTTTTAATATTGATATTAGAATTTATATAACATCTTATTTATACTAATTTATTATTCAATTCCATTGTATATTAAATTTGTGACATTAATATCACTCACTTAAAAAATAGATGATTTAAGACAATTAAACCATTTGTTTGAGTAAGAGTCCATGCTACCAGATCTCAGTGTAATAGTGTAATAACATGGGTATGAGTGAATTAAGGAACCCTTCTTAAAGACAAGAATCAGAGAGTAGAAATAAGAGAGGAAGCAGAAGAATAAGCAAGGTAGAAGCAGAGAACCCTTTCTCAAAAACAAAACAACCCCACCCAAAAAACAATACACACACACACACACACACACACACACACACACACACACACACAAGATAGAAGCAGAGTGTGGAAGCAGATCTCAGACAGAAGTAAGGTGGAAGCAGTACAGAAGTAAGGGGAACAGACAAGAGGCAGAGCTAAGAGAAAAGCAGAGAGTTAGTTCAGTTGGGCAGAGTGAGCTCAGTCAGCAGTAAGTCTCAGAGGCTGAAAAGTTCTAAGTCCAAGCTAGTATCTTGAAGATTAGATTGTACAGAGGCTGAAACCCTCTAGGGCCATGGATTGAATTAGCAAAGAATAAACTGTCCCCTTTCATGAACCCATGTGAATAATTAATAAATCAATGCATATACTTACATCTGAGTCTGGTACACAATGTGACTGGTAAGAGACAAACAATGTCACAGAGGACAGAAGACATTTGACAGAAAGCCACAGAGGAGAAAGTCAGTTGGGATCGTCTCAAAAAGAAGTCACACTGGTTCTTCAAATCAGCGGGACTCCTGGAGAGACTCAGCCACAGGAGATTTGAGACAATGGATACCTTTACAAACTAAAACTGACACTGTATATTGACATCTTATGAAATATGATATTATTGTTTTTTGTTTTCTCTGTTTATGGATAGAATTATGACAAACCTGTTTACTTGTGAACATTCCTTGGAGCTATAACATATGTGCTGTGTCTAGTTTTAAAAAATGAAAAATGTTAGCTTCAAAGTCCAATTACTGATATATTTGGATTCCCAAAGACTAATCATACCTCAAAGGAGATGCTTAATAAACAGAAAGTGATAATAAGAAAAAGGTCTCCCAGGGAAAGATTGCAGAAAATTTTTTTGAATGCTAATGAGGCAGGAACAACAGCTGTTGAAAGAAAATGGGTTTTAGAAAAACTGATGAATTAAATCAACCTGTATACTATAAAGATTTATATAGTATATATATATGTAATTTTTACATAAAATTTATCAATTTAAGTGTAAAGTTTATTCACACTAAACATATTCACACTGTTGTACAACCATCACCACTAATCATCTCCAAAAATGTTTTCACGTTATAAAACTGAAATACTAAATTCATCAAACAGTATCTTCTTAGTTTTCCTTCTCAACACCCCAGACAACAGCATTGTACTTTCTGTTTCTGGGAATTTGAACTCTCTTGTTCTTCACAAAACTGGAACCATTCAGAGCCTATGTTTTTATTAGTAGTAAATTTAGTAGTAAATTAGTAGTAACGTACTAATAGGTAAATTTCACCCAGAACACCCAGATCTGAAAGTATGTGCTGAAGTCTTTACTTCCAGTTCTTTTTTAAAAACTTTATTTGTTAAAAAGATTTTCTTTTTTAAAAAATGTGTATGTGCTTCTCTGTATGCTTATACACATGAGTGCAAGTGTCTAGAGAAAACAGAAGAGGGCACCAGAACCACTGAAGCTAGAGTCACAGATCATTCTGTGTCATATAACATGGGTACCAGGAATTGAAATCATATTCTCTTCAAGAACAGAATATGATTTTTAACATTGAGCCCTTACTTCTAGTTCTTTGAATACTTATTCAAATGTGGAATTACTGGGATATCTTACATTTTAATTTTTTGGGGGAACTAGCATATCATGTTCCATGTAGCAGATACAGCATTTTACATCCTTCCTTGCACTGTATAGGGCTCTGTTTTCTCCATACAGTAGCTCACATTTACTATTTTCTTTCCTCGATGAAATATTTTTATTAATTATTTGAGAATTTCATACAAGGAATAGAGACTCTCTTATGAAAAATATAGAAATAAGCAAAAAACTCAAAGATTAATGAAGTAAATCCTGTCAAAGAAAAGAGTTATATTTTGACAGAAAGAGATGAGATTGTAGGATCAGGGTGGCAACTCTCTTAAAGTTATCATGTATCAGAACTGAGGAATTTTAAGATGAATTAAAAATCATTCAATAGACAAAATTTAAGCAAGTAAACTTTGGGAAGTTTTCTTGGGGGATGGTACTATGAAGGGTAGAAAATAAACATAGAAAAAAAACAGAGTAAAGAATATTAGTTAGAACTCTAGTAGAGTAATCCAAAATAGTTTTATTCGAACTATAGTGATGCTTGTGAAAACCTCATTGAGTAATAATTTAGAAATGAATACTCAGTGACAGTTTCCTTTGATTTAAGACTTTTTATTAAACTTTAGTCTCCACCCTTCCTATTCCTTCCTTAGTAGGCATAAGATTTTAGATTTTTGACTAGAGGATAGTAATAAGGTGCTTGTTTTTTTTTCCTTTGATATTTGATGATGTGACTGATCATAATTGAAGACTGCTCCTTTGATAGCATTGTCTATATATTAGAAAATATTTAGTACTAGATTATCGTTCTCTTAAAATGCTTGTTCCCCTAAAGGATCATTAATCACCTTTTTTGAGTTATGAATCCCTAAGAACAGAGCACCTATGTAGTACTATCCTATAGTTTGGGGATACAGTAATAGGTGAGAGAAAACTCTTCATTGGGATTTAGATAATCATTAAGTGTCAAAACTTAGAATTACCATGGTGATTATCTAGCTGCTTTATTTAATTTTAACATTAATTTATTTGTAAGTGGTTTGAAGTCTAGAAAATATAAGTACATATATCCACATTGTCTTATATATTCAGGATTTTGGTTCGCAATTTTTGTTATCATAGCCTCTGTTCTTGGAAAAAAATTATCTATCTGATAAGCTGACAATTGTACTCTCATAAGTGTAGTCAGTGTCAGAATTTATAATGCAAAGATGTAAAGTACTTCTCATTAGAATCTCATGCATGCAAGTTTAAGTCTTTTGGCTCCATATTCTCAGTTTTAAGCTGACAGACATTTTCACCTCCCCCCACCCCTTAAATGACAGTCTCAATGTTATACTGAAACTTCTGGACAACCTAACTAAATTTACCCAGAGAACAAAATGGAAGCGGTTTTAGTACATTTCTTTCACTGCCAAGAAGAGTGCCCCTGACGCATTGAAAGGAAAAGCAGTTAAAGATGGAGTCACAAAAACTCTCCTTCCACCAAGAGGAAAGTATTCTCTTTGTCAGGAAGAAGGTTATTCTAGCACATTATTTTGATTTTTTGAGACAGGGTTTCTCTGTTTGTAACTCTGGCTGTCCTGGAACTCACTTGTAACTAGGCTGGTTTTTAACTCATAGAGTTTTGTTTTTTTTTTAAACAAATTTTCTTTATCTTTCTAAAAAAGATTTATTTATGTATGTATATGAGTGCTTTATCCGCATGTACACCTGCATGCCAGAAGAGGGCATCCAACCCTATTATAGATAGTTGTGAGTCACCATGTAGTTGCTGGGAATTGAATTCAGGACCTATGGAAGAGCAGCCAGTTCTCTTAACTATTGAGCCATCTCTCCAGTCCTTTCTAGCACATTTTAAAAGAAAATCAAATGCTTGCAAACAGAATCAAAAACACATAAAAAATAACATCCACCATGACAATCAAGTAGGTTTCATTCCAGAGATGCAGGGGTGGTTCAATATATGCAAATTGGTAAATGTAACCAACTATATAAACAAACTGAAAGAAAAAAAACACATCTCATTGGATGCAGAAAAAGACTTTGATAAAATCCAATACCCCATCATGATAAAGTCTTGGGGATACTAGGGAAACAAGAGACGTACCTCAACATAAAAAAGGCAGTTTACAACAAGCCTAAAGAGAACCTCAACTTTAATGGAGAGAATCTTAAAGCAATTCAACTAAAATCAGGAACAAGACCAACAAGACTATATTCAGTATAGTACTTGAATCTTAGCTAGAGCAATCATACAACTGAAAGATCAGGGGGATCATAATTGGAAAGGAAAATGTCAAGCATTTTTATTTGCAGATTGATAATATTCATGGGACCCTCAAAATTCTACTGGGAAACTCGTACAACTGAAAAACACTTTCAGCAAAGTAGCTGGATACAAAATTAACTCAGAAAATAAGTAACCTTCCTATGTACAAATGACAGAATAAGAAAGAAATCCAGGAAACCACACCTTTCACAATAGCCTCAAATAGTATCAAATATCTTGGGGTAACTCTAACCAAGCAAATGAAAGATGTGTATAATAAAACTGCAAGTCTTTGAAGACAGAAATTGATGAAGCCATCAGAAGATAGAAAACGTTCCTATGCTTATGTATTGGTAGGATTAATATAGTAAAAATAGCTATCCTACCAAAAGGCAACCTACAGATTCAATGCAATTTCCATTAAAATTCCAACACATTTTTTTCACAAATCTTGAAATAACAATTTTAACCATTTATAGAAACACAAAAAGTCAGAATAGATAAGTATAACCCAGAATAACAAAGTAACTAATGGAGTTATCACTATCTCCCATATAAAGTTATATTACAGAGCTATAGTTATAAAACCAGTATGGTCTTAGCATAAAAAGACACATTGATGAGCAGAATCAAATTGAAGACTCAGACATAAATCTACACATCTATGAACACCTGATTTTTGTTAAAGAAGCCCAAAAGAAACACTGAAAAAAGACACAAGCCGTGTCAAGGATGGGTTCCATCTCAAAGAGTAGGCCTTAGGTCAAATAAGTAATTGGTTGATTACTCCCACAAGATTTGTACTACCATCGCACTATCATTTTTAGCAGGCAGGACAGCAGTATAGATCAAAAAGTTTGTGGCTGGGAAAGTTTTAATGTGTGGTTTACAATTTCTGGCTATTATGAATAGAGTGACAATGAACATGACTGAGCAAATATCTCTAGATAGACCAAAGTCCTATATAAAACCCAAGTACTACTGTTGTTATTTTTTTAAAAGAGTAGCAATAAAATGACTCTTACTGGCATTATGGTATACTCAGAGATCCTTGTCTTGCTCAGCCATCTTCAGAGAAGCTTCCTCCTGCAACAGATGGAAACAAATACAAAGACCCTTGACCAGACATTATGGAGAGAGGGGGGGGGGGAGAGAGAGAGAGAGAGAGAGAGAGAGAGAGAGAGAGAGAGAGAGAGAGAGAGAGGGAGAGAGAGACGGGCACCCTGGAACATTCAGCTCTAAATGGAATGTCTCTATCAAATCCCTCTCCTCAGGGCTCAGGGACCACTGCAGGACAAGGAGGCAAAAAAGTGTAAGAGCCAGAGGAGATGGAGGACACCAAGAAAACAAGGTCCTTTAAATCAACATGATCAAAGCTCATATGAACTCGCACAGACTGAAGTACCATGAACAGAGTCTACACAGGTCTTCACCATGTTCTCTGCATATATTATTGCTTCCAGTTTAGTGTTTTTATGGGGTTCCTGAGTGTGAAAACATAAGGGTCTCTGATTCGTGTGAATTCTCTTAGAGTTTTTTTTCTTGTTTGCTTGTCTTACCCAACTCCAATGTATTAAATTATATTATATTATATTATATTATATTATATTATATTATATTATATTATTATATTCTCTTTAAAAAATATTTATTAGGGCAAAAAATAAAATAAGTTTTACAAAAAAAGAAAAAAACACTTAAGATTTAACAAAAGCAATAATTAGTACTTTATGAATTCATTCCTTGAAAAATCTAAGTCTAAGTTATTAAATAGATTTTCACCTTTTAGCAGCAAACATCCTTTTTAAAAACATATTTCCTCCATGAGGACTGATTACTCCACGACAGAAATATGATGAATATGTCTGCATATGCCCTAGCTGGACTTATTTAGGCAAAGAGGTCATTCATATCTACCTTTGTCCTCTATCACTGTCTTTTGGTTTAAAAAATTATTTCATAACCATATGAACACAAATATATACACATGTGTACATGGGTATACACACAAACACATACACACTGGAAAAAGTCAAATAAAAGTAGATCTTGAAAAGATATTTCTTGAAAAGAACAAAGTTCTTTGGAAAATTTTATCTATGTTGTTAGAAAACTCCTCCTGAAATCACATATTTGAAGCCAACTAATTCATGGACTCATCAACATAAAATTAATTCTGTATTCTACATTTGTATTTAATCTTTTCCACTTTAATTCAGTAATCTTTATTACTGTAGATCAGCTCAGAGAAATTCTTATAAACATTATATGTGTGACTGTGAAATACATTCAATTATTTTTGGACAAACTGATTCTGCCTTTGTTGGCCAATCCATCTAGAAATTTTTATCCCCAGAACAGTAAATGCTATATTACATACCTGGTAAAATTGAACTGAACAGTCCTTTATCAAATATCTTCAATGTACTAAGTGATGTACTGACATTGTGTGCTTGTGTGTGGAGAGAGAGGGACATTCGTTCAAGGACAAAATAAACTAATTACATCTAGCCTCAAAATACTTTCTGGCTGCTGAGAGAGGAAAGTATATTAGAACCCCATAGAATTTAAGATAAACTTTAGAAAAGAACAAGGAAATCAAGTTGTAGAGCAATCATGTTCTACTTTAGACTCAATATATAACAGTATCAATTATAATTATTTACATGTGTCATTTTAAGTAAAAAGAGGAAAAAACATAACATAGTTTCCTCAAGAAATGCCTTCAAATATTCTTTGGAATTTTTGAATCCTCTTTTGGGGACTAAAATCCCATCTCAATATTGTAATGTATCAGCTAAATATAAAATCAAAGCAATCCAGATGGTAGTGATTTAAGTTAATTGATTCTGATGCTCCTAGGTGTTTTGGTTAACTGCAAAAATGGAAAAAGTGCCTTAACTGCAAAACACCTTTCTTCATATAAGATAATAATTGCAGAGAAAAAAGTCCCCTTATCTGTGTCCACTCCTTACTAGTGGTATTTAGTGTACCCAGCCCACCCTCCTACAAATCTTTCTGACAGGAAACATTCATCATGAAGAAACAGAAATTGTCACACTTTTCACACAGTTCAGTAGGATTTAGTTGACCAAAAAGTAAAACAATTCATCCACCAAACTGAATATTGTGTAGTGACTATGAGCTAGAATTACACAAACCCTAGCTGTGTTAGAGACCTGAGGAATTCTAAATCAATGGACCACAAATTATCTGTACATACATGTTTCTTATAGAAGTATTTGTAATAACCTAATTGTGGAATTGGTGCCCACCAATTGATAAATAAATTGTGGTATATATTGACAATAGAGCTTTATTTGGCCAGAAAAACAAAATCTTGGTTGTGACCCAATGAATGAAAAAAAATCATGCTGCTTCCTAGATACAACTTATGATGATCATGTTATATGAAATAAATCGGACACAGAAAGGTAAATTTCATGTTTTTCTTTCATTACTGAATATTAGAATTTATTAAAGACATGTAAAACCATTTATACATATGTAAATGTATGTTATGAAATCATAAGGGAGATCAAGCAAAAGAATGGAAATAAAGGGAGTGGGAGAGGGAGAAGCAAACATAAAGAAAGGAATAAAGGGGCTGAATATATCCAAAGGATGTGATATACTTGAAAAAATGTATTGGAATCCAATACTATGTATAATTATTATATACTAATAAAATATATGTCATGCAATTGTTCTATACCTTAATCACTAGTCAGCAGAATATGTGTGCTGGATGGAAGCCTCTTAGGTCTTTTTAAATTTTCATAATCTTTGGTGCTAATTTTAAAGTAGGTGACAGACAAAAATTTTCTGTAGACTAGGAAATCAGTGCAAAGTTTCATGCTTTTATATACCTTATTTCATTTGAGACCCACAAAAAATGATTAGATAAAGTTGATCATATCACTTTACATTTAATATGAACAAATTTAACCTAAGAATGCTTAAATAGTCTTTTAACTAGGACCATTCAGTAGGTGGTGGAGTTGGTGGAGTAGTGACTGAAAGTTAAACATGACATAAGTCGCTCCCATAATCACCTACAAGTTAATGCTTACTCTTAAGGTAAGTCCTTCTCAGAGGCAAATCAGATTTATTTTTGTGTTGGTGACATTTGGTGGCTAAATGAAAGTTTATTAAGAATTAAGAATAGTTGGTCAGTGGGTTTCCCTGTTCATTAATTTTTAATTACTTAACATTAAAATGAATAAAATTTACATGAGAAGTTGATTTTACTGTCCCAAAATAATTATAAAGTTGCATGAGTGAGAAAATATAACCTTTTATAATTGTCTCATTGCTATATTCTTCCTGCTGTCTATTCTAAGGATTTCTATGGTTCTTATGCATAATATCACCATTTTTTGTGAACCAAATGGTCTTCTAGAACCATCACCTTCTTTCCAGATTTAGTAACTTCATCGCCAGCAGAAATGATCAGAAATTTCAGTGTCAGTATTTAAACTGAAATGTCCATTTCCCATATCTTGTGAATAGTTTCAGTTATTCTAACATTCAAATATTGTCCTCTATGAGAAGCCTTACAGAATCCTTTTTCATTCATGCACAACCCATCTTTTATTGAAATATGTACTCACAATATTTTTCTATATACTTCGTAGGCCTCTCTTACCATAACTACCTAGTCCCTAGCTATTTTTCTTAAATCCTTAAGAGAATTACTGCTTTTCTATGATGTAATAGGGAACCAAATGTAGGCAGATCCAGATTTTTACAGTCACTTGTTTCATTTCTTTCCTCTGTATTTTGTAGATGTAGATTCACCCAGATGTAGACATTGATTCAGAGTAGAGGACAGTTTATTCTTTTGTCTAATTAGATCACTGGTTCTTAATACTGGAGCTCTGGAGCCCTAGAGCGTTTCAGCTCTTTACAATCTAGTTTTAATCCTTGAACTGGAAAGCTTCAGCCTTACTACAATCTAGGATATTTAAACTGCTAGCTCAGACCTAGAAGGCTTTAGCCTTGGCCTTCTCAGACTTACTGCTGACTGAGAGACTCTGAGTAGCTCCTTCTGAACTCTGACTCTTCTGGTTCAACTCAGTCTCTGTTCTGAGCTTCTTCTCATGAGCACTGTTGTGTCTCTGAGTCTCTCCCTGAGCTCTCACTGTTCCATCTTGCCTCTGTAACTGACTTCTTCAACTAATTACTCTGTAACTCCCTTCAGCCTCATCTTCCAAAACTTCTCTGTAACTGACTCTTTAACATACTCATTAACTGCTCCTCAACTGAATAATCAGCCTGCTTCTCAACTCATTCTTCTTACTGTCTGGTCCAATTGACTTTTATTCATATGTAACTCTCTTTTATTAAGCTGAGAGAACGCACCTTTTCTCATGAGAGTTGGGCATGTCCTTAATCTGCTAACTCTTCCTCTGATTAGTCAGTCACATAGTCTGCCATTCACTTACTCATCTCAGATGTCACTTCCTGTGTGACACTGACTCCTTCAGAGTTCTAATTCCTGTATCTGATTCTACTGTTTTTCCAGGGATTAAAGGCATAGACTACCACTGCCTTCTGAATACTGGGATTAAAGGTGTGTCTACATTCCATCCATACCACACAGGTCTCTGAATGCACCCCCTGGAATGTAGACCTTAGCTTTCACACAAGGCTATTCCTCCACAAATTGTCACTCACATACTCATCTTTTAAACTCTTGGTTTCCAGCTGCTCATGCTATTTTGAAAGTTGGTTGGTTGACTCTTTAGGAACTAGAGCTTAGATTGATGAAGTAGTCTACTGGGGTGTGCCTTTGAAGATTATACTTTATTTATACATGTTCCTTAATACCTCTATCTATCTATCTATCTATCTATCTATCTATCTATCTATCTCTCTATCTCTCTATCTCTATCTCTATCTCTATCTCTATCTCTATCTCTATCTCTCTCCTTGTCCTCTCTCCCTCTCTCCTTCTGGTGTTTAAATGAAATGATTTCTGTTGACATGTTGTAACATGTTGTAAACCCAAATGATCATGGATTGAACTTTATGAAACTATAGGCCAAAGTAATTCCTTCCTCTCTCTATTGTAGTGAATTTTTTAATTCTAGGCTTTATATAATCATAGGTCACCAAGGAGCAGAGATTTCTGTGATGTCCTATAGAACATACTGGCCCTACAAACATGACAATGGGATAGCCAAAATAATACAGTGATAGTGCAGTCAGTAGCAATAGTAATAATGCTGCTATCAATCCCTCATTAGATTGGTGAATGTTATAAGAACCTTATTCCACCCATCACTTTCTCCTATGCCTGAGCTGCATGTGGTTTAGAAGAGTGGAACTATAGGAAGTGAAATGTTGACTGATGTGAAAGCTAGGAGGGGGTCTATATTCCAGGGTTCTACATTCAGAGACCTGTGTAATCTAGGTGGAATCCCAGTATTCAGAAGGCAGTGGTGGTCTAAGCCTTTAATCCCTAAGAAAAACAATGCATATTGTTTTAATAAGCAGACAAGGGAAGTAGAACTTAGAAGGAGTCAGTGTCACACAGGAAATGATGTCTGAGATGAGTCAAAGTGAATGACAGGCAAAGTGACAAATTAGAGAAAGAGTTAGCAGAATGAGTCAGAATGAGGACATGCCTAACTCTCACAAGAAAAAGGCAGGCCCTCAGCTCAAACAAAGTCAGTTACAGAAGAATTAGTTGAAGCATCAGTTACAGTGTGAGGCCGGAGACCCTCGGCCCTGGCTTTCTCTACTCAATACAATAATTATTGAGTACTTTCCAGAACTCCCTGTTCCAAGAACTAGCCTACCCCAGAAACCATAAAACAATTATTGTCAGGCTTAATTCAAGAGCACTGTGACCCAGCCCAAATTCCTAAAATGAGCAGCTGCCTAATAGCCTTAGGCAAGGGACTTTACATTTCCTGGTGCCTGCGACCTTGCTATATGCCAACACCAATCAATTTAAAGGTTAACTGGCCCCTACCTATCAAAATGGGAAAACAATTTGGGAACCAATCAACTTGTACCAATTCGGTTTGTGCCCAACAACTGTTTAAAAAGCTTCACCATTTGCTCCTCGGGGCCGATTCTATCCTGCGTGTTAGAACGGTCCCAGTGCACTGGAATAAATCCTCTTGCTATTTGCATCGCTATCCCATCTGTGAGTCTCTGTGGGGGTGCAGCATCCCGATTTGGGCCTTTGGGGGTCCAACAACAGCAGAGGAGTTACAGAAGAGTCAGACATAGACAGTATGAGGCAAGCAATCTGAGCAAGCTGACAGGAACAAGACAATAAAGCAGTCTGATTAAGGATAAGGCAGAGAGGCTAACTGAGGCAGTATGAAAACTCGGGGAGAGACACAGAGACATGCAACTTCTGCAGCTCAGCAGAATAAGTCAATATCAAATGGGAACTGTGAGTCAGTTTGAAACCTAGCAGAGCAGTTTGGTCTGAGGCAGTCAGAGACTCAATCAGAATCTGACAGACTCAGGAAGTCAGTTTGAACTACACAGATTGGAGAAGAGTTTGAGCCAGAACAAGATTGAGTTGAACCAAAGGAATCAGAGTTCAGAAGGAGTTAGAGTGGCTCAGTCAGCAGTAGGTCTCTGAGACTGAGACTGAAACCTTCGGGGTCTAGACTAATAGTTTAAATGTTCTAGATTGTACAAAGACTGAAGCCTTCCAGTTCAAGGCTTAAGAATAGATTGTACAGAAGCCAAAATGCTCTAGGGCTCTAAGGCTCCAGGCAAGGAATGGTAATTTAATTAGACAAAAGAATAAATGGTTTCGAACCTGAATCTATGGCTACATCTGGCATGAATCTGCATCTACAGAGAGTCAGATTCCATTCATACAGTTTTTGTGATATATCATGTACTATGAAGTGGGACTTTTCAGAGACAAAGCTATTTTGGAGTTACCCATGGTCCTGGAAATAACTCTCATTCATGCTCCTTTAAGTAACTCCAGTAAACAAACTCATTTGTTTATCAAGCTTATCTTTTCAATGATAAACACAGGCTCTACTTCAATTTACCCCTGGGGAAGTTGAAAAGCTAAAACTTGTTGAACAGGGATCACAATAGAACTTAAGTTCAGTTATCAAAACCATTACTTTTTTTACATTTGTGTTTTGTACTGAAAGCTACCGTCAACACACTGAATACACATTGTCCATTACTTTGTGTGGTTATTTGACTGCTGTCTATCTACTCATGTGATTAGCAACTCCATGTGAGTAATGACTATACTTGTTCTTATTTACAAAGATATCACCAATATTCCAATATTCCAAAACAACAATTGCATCAACAACACTGTATCAATTTCTTGAGGCTGCCATAGCAAGATGTAGCAGACTTGGCTCTATAATATACATAACAGAAATTTATTGTTTCAGAGTTTTGGTTAATAGGATTCTAGAAAAAGAATGTGTTGGTAGATCTTTGTTGCGTGAATCTTTCTTTTTCTTTATCTCCCTTCTAGTAAGTTACAAAAAAATTGTTAATGCTTGGTTTTATTTAATTAACTTCCATATCTTCATTATCATCACATGATTTCTTCCCATGACTCTGTATGTTCATCTTATGGATATGCATGCCATTTATATGTGAATAAGGGACAATTTTAATTCAACATGGTATTATCTTGACTACCTACATATGCAATGCCCTCATTTTCCAAGAACACATTCAGAGATATGGTGGATTAGGTCTTCAACATGTCTCTTTTTAGGGAAGGTGACACAACTCAGCCCAAACTATCCACAACTAAAATATTTCATTGGTATTATTAAGTATCAAGCCTTGTGCTTGTAGACTATATCACTCGATCAGTCTCCACATCAAATATTATTCTCATGTCTCATGGTAAAGAATAGGAAATCAGTAAGTCTGTCAAATTTGTTCCAAGACATTTAGCTGATAACAAGCAAAAATATATTTGTCTCTGAGATACTTGGTTACTCAGAAATATAAAGAATTGATAACTCTTTAATTTTTGTTGAGACAGGATCTCACAATATAGTACTGGTGGCCTGGAACTCACTATGCAGATAAGGATGCCATTGAGCTTACAGAGATCCACCTGCCTTTGTATTTCAAATGTTGAGTTCAAAGGCAAGCACTACTGTGCTCAGCAACGTTAAAATTTTTTATGCTGTTAAAAACTATGAAAATAATGTTTTATTCTGTGTGTACAGATTTTTACTTCAGTGGCAACTTTTGGGTATTTTTCCACAGAACTACACTAAAAAATTAAAGTAGAGTTGGTTTTATCTCTCACATTACACTATGAATAAAACAATTTTCTGTCAGTAAACACAAGAGTGGCTATTAAACACTTACTATATGTGAGAATAGGTGTTTTGATATAATATGTAAGGAAAATAAGTGAAATGACAGGACCACTAAAGAAAAACAAAAACAAAACACAACAACATAAAAAAAAAACCATTGGAGATGGAGATCTTCATGAATGGAGATCTCACAGATATTTTGAAGAAAAGGTGTGGGTGTGTGTGTGTGTGTGTGTGTGTGTAAATTTATAAAATGATTCATGTGAACTAAACATTAAATAGAAACCCCAAATTGGAATTCTTCATTGGATAGTTCTACTCAAATCTTAAGGAACCCTATAAAAGAGAAAGAGGAGGAAGGATTATAGGAACCAGAGTGGTCAAGGTCACCAGGAGAACAAGACCCACAGAATCAAATAAGCAGGGCTCATAGGGACTCACAGAGACTGATGCGGTAATCACAGTACCTGCATGGGTCTGCACTAGGTACTCTGCATATATGTTATGGTTGATAGCTGAGTGTTTTTACAGGACTCCTAATAGTAGGAGTGGGTGTCTCTTGACTCTTTTGTTTGTTCTTGGGACCCTTTACTTCCTGTACTTCCTACGGAATTGCCTCGGCCAACCTTGATATGATGGTTTGTGCCTTGTCTTACTGTATCTTGGTTTTGTTTGTTTGTTTGTTTGGGTTTTTTTTTGTTGTTGGTTGGTTGGTATCCCTCAGAGGCCCAGTCTTTTCTGAAATGAAGAGGAGGAGGATGATTTAATGTATCTATTTCCAACACAATTTCATTGGTAGTACAGGAATAAGATGGAAAGAACAGTTATCAAATTTAGATTTTTTGCTGTACCTCATAGGAAAAACATGCTTGAGTTTATACTAGTCTTGAATCCCATTATTACTTTTAAAATTTAGGTCATATCTACTTCTTGCATGCAAATGTGTCCCTATTTCCAGCAATGCCCTAGAGTATGCTGACAGATAATTTATTTGGAGATACCTACTACTCATTATAGAATACCTGCCAATAATATCATAGTGATTAAATTTCTTTTTCAAAGTGTTTTATAATACATTGAGTTTACCATGTCTGGCCAGTTGTTTGGTTGTTTTAAGGAGGCCATCAGTGCTATTGATTGTTTCTCACAAGAAAATTCTATTTCTGCAAAGTCTAAAGATGTATTTCATATACAACTAGAAGCTACTGAAAAATTCTATGAGGTCTGCATTTGAAAATCTGTTCACATTTAAAACAGCACCAAATGTTTAGTGTTGAACACCAAACTGTCATTAATAAAAGTATAAAGAAATAAATGTTCATGTGAATATATTTCTAATAAGGTACTTTTTATTTTTATTATTGTTAATTTTTTTCTTCTCTCATACAACTTATAGAATACATCCTGGCCCTCCTCCTCCCCTCCCTCCAGTCCCCATCTCCCCCATCTCCTCCAGATCTACCCCTTATCACCACCCACAAACATTCACCCCTTCTCCCGGAAAACAACCATTCCCCAAGGTTACAGCACAATCAGGGCTTGATATAGCAGGATAGAACTAGGCCAGTCACTGATCCCTACATCAAGGGTGGACTAGGCAGCCCGGCAGGAGCAAAAGGGTCTCAAGGGCGGGTAAAATGGTCAGAGACACCCCCACTTCAGCCTGTAGAAGTTTTTCAAAGATACCAATCTAGACAGCTATGAGATGTATTTAGGGGATCCTACAGGTTCCAAGTCTATGTAAGTCTCTGTGGAACCCTAAGAGTGCTAGTCAGTTGACAGTGTGGGCTTGTTCTCTTGGTGTCCACAGCTCCTCTGGTTTGCACCATCCCGCTTCTCCCTTTTCCATGGGTTTCCCGATCTCTGTGCGATGTTTGGTCCTGGGCCTATCCATATGCTCCTCTCAGCTGCTGAGAGGGTTCTCTCTGGTAAGGACTGGGTTAGGCACCAGTCTGTGAGAAGAGCAGGGCATCATTAGAAATCGTCTCTGTGTTAACCATCTACTTCCTGTCCTGTCCTGCAGTTTCAGGCAGGAGTTCCCTCATTTGGCATGGAGTTCTGAGTTTCTATTGTCAATAAGATTCTTGCAGAGAGGATAGGCCATAGGTGAGAGGTTTTGTGGCTGGGATGGTGTCCCAATCTCATCACTGGAAACCTTGCCTGGCCAGAGGAATTGGCCTATTCAGGGATGGTGTCCCAAACTCACCACTGGAAACCTTGCCTGGCTAGAGGAATTGGCCTGTTCAGGCTCTCTATTCCTGATTACTAGGGATCCTTGCTGGAGTCTTCCTTATAGATGCCTGTGAGTTTCCACTGCGCTAGATCTCCAGATTGCCCTATAATTGTCTCTTATTGTCTCTCCATTTATTTCCTCCTTCCATTCCTCCTCCTAGTCGTCTCTGCTCCCATTCCCATCCTCCTCTACCCCTCTAATTAGGTCTTAAGATTTCTATAGGTCTATGTATACTTGCTAAATATTGGCTGCTTGGTCTTTACCAGAGAAAGCAGCTTTTCACTAATACCTATGAAGACGAAAAAAAAAAAAAACCAACCAAGCAGACTGTCCCCATTAAATCCTAAAAATACATAGAGCTATAGAGCTATGCTACTATATACAGAATACCCAGTGATAACTTGATTTGTATTCATACAGCCCTTACAAATCTTTTTTCCTTTGTACTTAAAAAACTTGTTGATTATATTTATTTTTGTTACATTTGTCTTTTTGTAAGTAGGTTTGTAACTCACGTAAAGCAGAAATGGTTTCCTTAACAGGGTAAGCTGCCATAGAGATCAACATCTTAGTAAAATACAATGAAAGCTTTTGGGGCACCTGGATCAATTATTTGATTACATTTGTTTGTATATCTCATAAGTAGAGGTAAGATATACTTAGTTCCTCAACTTTAATGCTTTTTGTCTTTTCTGAACAAATGGGAGTTATGCTGAGAATTAGACAGAGATACTTGGGATACAATAAAATAAAATAAAATATTAAAATAAAATAAAAATATCTTGAAAGTCAATGTTATAAATTTTGTTCACCATCAAACAGGAAAAAATATAAAAATGGGACTAAGGTGTTTTAGATAATACTGAAATGAAAATCCTAAGCTTGTATAAAGCCCCAGGCAGTCTTGATGCTTGGTTATTATACGCATATGTTCTTCTTCCCTGTAAATGGTTGGTACATTATTACTGGTGTCTTCTCTACAGTGCATTTTGATTTTTCAATACCAAAAATTGTTTGAATATTTTTGAGCTATAAAATATGTACATTTACAGTAGATAAATGCACATCTAGTTCACGTTATTTTCGGGACCAATCTGATGTTCACAGTTGAGGAGATTTTATAAACCATCATTTTCTGTGGATTTAATTAAGACCATAAATTCCTGAGAGCACAGACCTCATCATCTGTATATTTTAAACTATGTATACTGCCACATCACAAACCTCATCCTTTCAAGTGCCTAGGCAACATGTGCATTCGATTTGATTACACTGGGGAAAACAGGCTTCTTTATAATTTTGTCCCCAAGCCTATCTCTAGCTCTGATTTTAATCAGCTCCTGAGCCAATTCTTTTTGCATCCATGGCTACACATAGTCCTTGACTCTGTCACTTATTAGTAAGTCTCTAAGAGGTACAAAGGTACACATGTAGCTGATTATTATTTCTGATCTGATTTTTAGAAAATTTATAAGAGAGTACAACCACTCTTGTTCATCATAGAAATTCTCTATACATTTGCAGCAGCCTACAAGCTATGCATTTAAAGAATCAGGAGGAGCAGAGATAATAAAGATTGAATATCAGCAATGATGCTTATAAATTGTTTATTCTACCTCCAGTAATTAGTTGTAACCTCAGTTGAAACAACACCACATGGTTCCCTTCATTTACAAATACATTATAAGCTAACTCCATATATCTGTAAATGAGTTACACTGTACCATCCACTGTTATGAAGGCTTGAAGGCTCCCTTATTTTTCAATCGTGAATGTAAAAACAATATTTTTATAATAAAAGTACTCTTGATGTATTTTTCATATCTGATCTTTTAAACATTTTTCTGATTACTGAAGTAACTATAGGCTAAATGTAGGAAATTTATTAAAACATAAAATAGTATATTGACTAAAATATCTATAATTCTACCACCCAGAGATATATATCATTAAGATTTTAATATATCTATATATCTACAATTGCATATAAAATTGTATTTAGGTACCTATTCCAAGACAGAATCTTATTTTACATGTGTTTTTAAGCCTTTATTTTAACTTAGTACTGGGTTGTGACTATTTTATTATGCAAATTAATACCCCCCCCCCGCAATGTGCCTTTTAATTGTAGTACATCTTACCTCCATATGGACTTCCTGTAATTTACTTAAGCAATTTTCAATGCCTGACATTTTGTTTCTAATTTTTCTCTATTATAAATAATCTAATAATGCAAATTCTTTTGTATTAATATTTGCATACAGCTCTGATTATTTTTTAATATAAATTTCTGAGAGATGAATTGCTATATGATAGATTACTTATACCTTAAGTCTTTTCAACTTTTGTTGCCATGTTATAGCTGTCCTTATAATATATTTAGATTTTTCTGTAGAAAAAGAATCTGTTAAAATTTTTACCTGAAGAAATAACCATAGGCATTATGCAAATATTTATACTCTGGCTATCATATTTTTCACATACTGAAACATCTGAAACCATTGTGTTTATTTCTTTCTGGCCACTATTTATATGACAAATCAGTGTTGAAAAAACATTTTTTTTTTTGGTAAATTCAGGACATTTCCAAGAAGCTTTACTTGAACACAGCTAACATCAAATGAGAATGATAAAAAGCAAAGCACCAAGTGATTTTTCCATTAGCAGCAACAAGCTCTTTTAGAGTGTGTACCCTGGACGTTTGGTATAAATGAAAATGTAGCAGAGGCAAACATGGTGAGGGTCATTAAACAAACCTATATATACCTAGTATCTACTTTGTACAAGGTATTATGCAGTCATCTTGCATCTGATGTGCATGCAGTGCTGCAGTCACATGGAAAAAAAGAAACTTTTTTTAAAGAACTATTAGGAATTGGATGCTGGTCAGTGAGGTATTAAATAAAAATTCTACATGAGGGATGTAGTAAAGCCAAATTGTGAAACAAAAACAGATTTAGGATAATTGCTTACAATTAGAAGTAGACTTTTGATAATCACAATCAAAGTTTATTCTAATAATTCTGTATTTTAATCTCAATACTAATTACCTAATACAAAGAAGACCTGCCTAAATGTTTTCCCAGGCTTTGACAGGAAATATTCATGTACTGAATATAGAATAAATAGTGTGTTTCCAAATCAACCTTGACTCTCATGTTCTACTGTAAAAAATCTTTGTGATAAGGAAAGTAGATAAGTCAGACAGTTTTAGAATTGAGGTAGGAATGAGCATTGGTCTATTAAATTTCTGGAAAATATCTGCTGAGATGTTTTAAAATATTATATTAGTTCATTGACTATAGTCTTTTTAAATAAGACTTTGTTAGGTACTGTAGAAAGACAAAAAATGTATTAAATCCTACACAATGGATACTAGCAGCGTTGTAATTTATCAAATAAGTGTGTGTGTGTGTGTGTGTGTGTGTGTGTGTGTGTGTGTGTTTATCAGTTGTGATGGTTAATCTTGAGTGTTTGTTTTGTTGGATCTGGAATTTAGTAAAAGACACACCTGTCAGCAGGTCTATGAGGCCATTTCTAGGAGGACTCTCTCCTAAAATAGGCAAATCTATCAGTTTCCCAGATATTATGAGCTCCAAGGAAAAACACATTCTTACTTGCCTGCCTGCATTTCCTTCTGCCATCTATTCCACTTTTTCACTGCTGCTGCTGTTGTTTCCATCCTTTTGCTGACATTCAAACCCAGATTCATTTTCATTTGTCCTAGGACTTTAAATATTTACATTCTGGTTCTTGAATGATACACTCTTCATTCCAGAGTGTGTTATTTAGGCTGCAATTATTCCAAGGTTTTTTGGTAGTTTCTCTTATTGTTGATTTGTATTCACTGCATTATTACTGATAGAGAACAAGGAATTCTTTCTATCTATCTATCTATCTATCTATCTATCTATCTATCTATCTATCTATCTATCTATCATCCATCTATCTCTCACTAGTATTTCTTAAGATTTGACTTGTGTCCTATGATGTGATCAATTTTGTAGAAGGTTTCATGTACCACTGAGAAAAATGTGTATTCCCTGTATGTTCTGTGAATTATTCTTTCTCTCTCTCTATATATATATCTGTTAAGCCTAGTTCATTCATAATATATTTTAGCTCTGGCATTTATTTGGAAGATCTATATAGATTTAAGAGAAGTGTACTGATGTCCTCATTTTTAGGATGTTGGGTTCTATGTGGTTTTTTAATGTCTTGTTTATTTTATGAAATTAGGGGCCCCAATATTTGACACATAAAGGCTTACAATTACTATATTTTCTTGATGAATTGTTCCTTTTATTAATATGAACTATTCTTTTTTTTTCTTTTCTAATAGCTTTGGTTCAATGTTTACTTTTCCTGGTGTAAGGATAGCTATGCCAGTTTGTTTATATTTTCCATTTGTTTGGCAGTTTTCCATCCTTTGATACTAAGTTTTTTGGGTGAAGCATGTTTCTTAGAAGAAGCTTATAGTAGGTTATTGTTTCTTAAATTCGGGGTGTTAGCCTGTATCATTTTAGTGGTGAATTTAGCTCATTTACATTTAAAGTTATTATGGAAAGGGATTTTCTATTTTCTGTAAATATGTTAGGTGGTGTCTATCTTCTGCTCTCATGTTAGTTTTGAAAGTTTGGTGAGTTGCTGTGTGGGGCATTGTTGTTTTTTCCATATGTGGTTTATCTATAGTTAGGCTATCTTTTATCTTCCTCCCTGTAAAGTATTCCACTAAGAACTTTCTGCAGGGCTGTCTTGCTTGTTACAAATTGCCTTAATTTGTGCTTTTTCCTGAAATACATTTATTTCTCTATCAATTTTGAAGAAAGCTTTTTAGGACATAACATTCTTGTTTCACTGCTGTTTACTTTCAGACCTTGAAATATTTCATTCCCTGCTCTTCTGGCTTTTATGATTGACATAAAGTCTAGGGTTAATTCTGGTATTTCTACCCTTGTATGTGAGCTTTCCTCTTTCTCATACTGATTTTTGGATTATTTCTTTACATTGTATTTTTGACATCTTGATTATAATATATCATGGAGAGTTTCTTCTTTGGTCATGTCTATTTGGATATCTATATACTTCTTGTGTTTGTAAGCATACTTCTTTCTCTAAAATGGAAAGCTTTTGTGGTATAATTTCAATAAATACTCTGTCTGTTCTATTCAATTTGATCTCCGCTCTCTCTATACCATAAACTCTTAGTTTGGACTCTTGAATGTGTTCCAGACTTCTTGGGAATATCCTTCATGTTCCTAATGTTTTTCCTTATGTGTGTCTGTTTGTATTATTGCCTTTACTTTGTCCTCCATCCCCCAAATTCATTCTTCTGCATGCTGTTGTACATTAATAATGTCTGTCATGGTTTTTATTTGATTGACCATCTCATTCATTTCAAATATTACACTTTGATTGATAACATTTTACTCCATATTTTGAACTTTCTATTCCAATTTATTAACTGTTATGTTCACTTTAGAAATTGTCTTATCAAGATCTTGGAAATTTTTCCTTAATTCATGAATCTATTTATTTGACTCTTCTATGTGAATGTTAATTCTTTTGAACAATAGAACTCTAAGTTCTTACTCAGACATTTTGGCTATTTCTGTAATTTTAGAGATTTATTTATGAGAGACTAGGGTCAGTTGGTGGTGGGTTGTGGGTGGTGGTGAGAAGCCACAGAGAGACTACGAGGAGCCCACTCTGGGTCTTCTTTATCAGGTGAGACCCCAAGAGAGACACTGAGGCACGAATCGTTGCAAGAGCATGAGGTTTATTGTACCGACGCATCCTTCCTATGCATCGGGGTGGACCTCCATAGGGTCCCCACGCAGGGGGAGGAGGCCACACGGAGGGGATTTTCAAACTTGCTTATATACTCTTTTTTAGCAACCACATAACCTTTAAGCTGATTGGTTGGGTGCAATGACATAGATTGGTACATTCCAGGTGTATTGTTCTGTAGCTAGGGAGTGATGAGCTGAAATCTATGCATATGTGAATATTACTAGAACTATTCCTTATCTGGGTGCCAAGCTTTCTGGAAAGTTCAGGCAAAGTTCAGGCCTACTTGTACATTCTCAAGCCTTACTAAAGCTTGGTCAAGCCTAGCCTTGGCCTTCCATCTCAAGGCTTATTAAAGTTTGGTCAAGTCCAGCCTTGGCCTTACACAGTGGCTGTGTTATAGTTTTTGTATTGCTTTGATGTATCTATTGAAGTGGATTTGTTTTGATTTCCTATTTTTCCATACCTATTGGGGTATTCTAGTTTCTATGACTCCTCTTAGATGATTTTTTTCATGTAGTTTAGGTACCAGGACTTGTGAAACTTGGTATTGGATACCACATGGGTTGCTGTAGTGATCCTGTCTTGTCTATGTACCAATGGAGTGAATAGTAGAACTCTCTACACTAAGCTCCAAGGTGACTAGATGGAATCAAAGCCTTGGTCACTCATGGATTCTATGAAGCAGCTAAAAGCTAAAAGCAGAATATCAACTTCAGACCTAGTAAAATCTGCCTAAAATCAGCAAGTTGTTGTTAGAACTAGAGGCTCCAAGTAATCTTTGGAACTTCAAACACATAGGGTCTGGGTCCTGCAGTGACCCATAACACTTCAGACACCAGAACCCTACAGCCCTATTTGCCTCAGATACAGTTTCTCAGAGGGGGTTCTGGGACCACTGGAGCTAAAGCCTTGGCCCTGCACTGTATCTGAGACCACTGAGCTAGAGACCTAGTCACAGTTTTTCTCTAGTTCTGTAGTAGCTTGAAGAATGGTCACCCATATCTCTCTGGTCCTACAGAATGATGCACCTCAGTGGTCTTAAATATCAATAAGCAGCTAACCCCAAACACAGTAGATAAAAGAAATAATAAAGGTTAATGATAACATTGATATTAAAAGAACACTGCACAGATCATTTTTTGAAAAGTTAAGATAGACAAACCCTTAACTAATATGACTAAAGAAAAGAGAGTAGGTATAAGATAATAAAATTGGAGATCAAAAAGAGTCATTATGACTGACCTCAGTGAAATTCTGATCATCATTAGAAAGTACTATGAAAACTTACATTCTGAAAAGATGGATAACACAGAAGAATTTCTGAAAATATGTCACCTACCAAGGAAAGAGAATATTAAGAGTTAAGATTTTCTAATTATATGCTTCAGTTTAAAAAATGAAACAAGTGAGCTATGTTCCCATGTCATTGAATATAACTACTTATATTACCATGCTTAAGTATATGGAGATTGGGAAGAATGCTCCTATATGTATTCATAATTTAAAAAAAAATTCAAGACTTTGAGTGAATATTATTCATGTGACCTACAAGTACTCATTGTAATTAGCACCACCTTTATTTTTGAGAAACTATAAACACTGAGAGTTTATGTAACTTACCAAATAATAACTGAATTAGGATTTAATAATTTCTAATATTCCATAAAATATGCTACAATTGTATCTGAATTAATTACCAATTACTATGATTTTAATTCTCATAGCTATTTTATGTAAATGCAATAATTATCTTTAATAGATTAGGAAACAATGACTCTGAGAAATTTAGTGTTTAGCTCAAGGTGACACAGCTTGTAAATTATGGCTCAAGCCTGGGCGCACAAGTTTGATTTCAAAGTTTATTTTAGCCTCTGGAGTATACTACCACTATATACCCTACTTTCTAAAACAACATAATGGTTTAGACCAACAAATAAATGTAATAGATTACAATGGCCATTTAAAATATATCTTTAGAGTTACAAGTAACTTCAGAGATTACAAAGAGGGGGAATTACTTAATGAACAGGTAGAACCTATTTCTATATTAGCAGTGAGTTAATCAAAAAGAAAGTAAACCTGAGTTACTAGCAGAAAATCAGAAAGAGGATGTCTAGAAAATTTCTCACATACCTTAACTACAACAACACAAATAAAAATTGCTCTAAAGAAGCAGGTGACAAAGGTTGAATAGGCTTAGTTTTCTACTGAATACACCCTTTTGGAAAAAAAAATTAATGTTCTGAATTATTTTTGATAATCCCTAGAGTACACTGTCTTTTTCAATCTGCGTTTGTATAAAGATAGTACATTTTCTTCACAGAATTATAAAAAAGTACCTAAAATTCACATAACAGCAAAAAAGACAGAATAACCGAAACAATACTCAGGGGAAGAAAATAACACTGAAGGTATGGTAATATCTGGTCCAGAATACACTACAGAACCATAGTCACAAACACAGCATGTAGAACAAAAACAGACTCAAATACCAATGAAATGTGATAAAATATACAGAAATAAATCCATGCAGTTACAATAATATGAGGCTTAGCAACTGTTGTGAACACATATATTAGAGAAAAAAAGTTTCCTCAAAAAATGGTGCTGAAAAACTGAACACTCACAAGTAAAAAATTTAAACTAGACTGCTAAATCTCATATTGGACAAGCATCAATTCAAACTGACTGGATCAAACACCTTAATGTAAGAACTAAAACTGAAACTACTGGAAGGAATTATAAAGAAAACAATTTAAGTGCGGGCATGAAAACTAATTTTCTGAATAGTGAACTAATAGGTCAGGAAATAACAAAATTATTATTAATTAATTGAATTGGATTATATGAAATTAGATCATGTACATCAATGGAAAGAACTAGCAGAGTAAAGAGAAACTATATTGTTAGAAATTATTGATAGCAATTCATTCACCTGACAATGAATTATCATTCAATATATAAGAATAAGTCAAAATATCAACAAAATGACAATACAATCAATACATGGGTGAATAAATTGGATATACATTTCTCAAGGAAGATAGTTTAAATAGCTAATAAATATATGAAAAATGCCCATCCACCTTAGCCATATGGAAATGACAAAACAAAACTGCACTGAGACCAAATGACTATCCTAAAGAAAATAAACAACAACTTCTGGTAAGAATGCAGGGCTAGTGGTGAAGAACTCTAAGACATTGTTGTGAGGATGTAAATTAGCAATGCTTTTATGTTATTGTAGAGAGTCCTCAAGTAAACAAAGATACTATTAATATACATATAGGTAACACTATCTATCATACAATCCAGATATAGAACTCCTGGATATGTACTCAAGTGATTCCATGTCAACATAACACAGAAATATCTACACATCCATGCAGCACTACTCACAATAGCCAAAGAAACCCATTTCAGGATACAGTAGAGACAATTACCTACTGATATTTATTGTGCAGACTAACAGAGAGAGGGGAACAGAGAGAGAAAACACTAGAGAGAATTAGAGAACACAGGAATGGCACAGATCTTTCAAAACCTCAAAGTTGGTCCTCAATACTACAACTGTTCCAACAAGGCCACACTTGTTAGTCATTCTTGATGGCTTCTACCTATTAGGAACCAAATATTCAAATACAAGAGTCTCTGGAGGCCATTCTTATTCAAATTACTACAATGTGGTATATATACACCATAAAGTTTTACTTAGTCACAAAGAACAAAAATGATACTGTTGTAGTGAAATAGATAGAAGTGAAGATCATCATGTAAAGCCAGATCCAGAAAGAAAAACATCATGTATTTTTCTCATATCTAGAGTGTAGATTAAGTAAAAGACACGGGAAAGGTGACCTTTTTTTAGAGGCAGAAAGTGAACCCATAGGAAGAAAAGTACTGACAACATATGGTAATTGAAGGTGACTATGATAAAAAGCACAGTGTATATTTTATGTAAATACCACCAGGTATGATGGGCCCATATTGTAATCTAAGGAATTGAGTGGATTAAGAAATAATTGAAGGCCAGGTCTGTGCTACACTATAAAATCATTTCTCAGAAAATCAAAATAGAAATCATGACAGAACCATTATTTTATATGTTTAATATATGTTAATATAAAAATAAAAGAAAAAAATATGATCAACTCGTTAGTTTAAACAACAGACATTTATTTCTCATAAAATGGTGGCTGGGAAATCTCATAGTCCGGGTGCTGGCTGACCCTGTATTTTCTTACAGAATTACAGATAGCCACTTTCTTCCAGCACCATCACATGTTAAAGAGACAAGGATTTTTCTTCTTTATTTTTTAAGGACAATATTTCTATTATGTAGGAGGAAAAAGGCCTGCTGTTGGGCAGGAACAAGGCCTGTTGCTAAATAGCATGCATGCACTGCTGGGCTACCGCATAGAGCTGATCTGAGACCTGCTGGGACATGCCCAGAGACTGATAACGTCATATCAGGTAACCAAACACAAGTCAATGCAGAAGAGCCACAGCAGCAGCTTGCAGTCCAGGAACCAATGGGACGCTGCGCAGGGTGTATAAAGGGGTTTCCTCTTCCTGGAATAAATGAGTCTGCCTGCTTTTGCCACTTATCTGACTCTGTGTTATCTGTGTCATTGACTCTGCATCAGCTCACCCTTGCCCCCAAGGGACCAGAACTGGGTTTAAGCAACACTGGCTGACCCTGTATTTTCTTCCAGGATTGCAGATGGCCACTTTCTTCCAGCACCATCACACATTAAAGAGACAAGGACTTTTCTTCTTTAACTTTAAGGACAATAGTCCTATCATGGGGGCTCCAACTTATGATCACATAAACTTAATTACCCTTCATAAGTTTCCATCTCTAGTATCCCATTTAGGTTAGTTTTCCAATGTGAATTTAAGAATAGGCAAATTCATGTGTATTATAAAGATGAATTAATGGTAATTATTTTTTGTTTAACAGATAATTCAATTGAGATCTTAATTATGCAGATTTTTTTATTATGCATTCCAGAAATAAAATGTTAAAATACTGTTTCAAACTAAATCATTATTACCCTTATCTAGCATGTGTAAGGTACCATTTAATATGTTTCTTATAAAAAGTTGATAACAGTTTGGAATTCAGGAGCAGTGAGGGCCAGGTAAACAGGAGAAAATTATTAACCTGTTAAGACTGTCAGTAGTAAGATTAAGGTCGTACATGTATCTTCACGAAGTACAAATAAAGGAATTTCTGAGATCATGGGGCTATAGAGTAGTTACATGCTAGAAAGATCTGTTTTTAATAGCTACAATTTAAAGTTGTTGAGTTATTTCCATTGTCTTTGGAGGTTTTATGTGAGTGGTTTCAGTTATCATCACCAGAGCATCAGTTCTATACCTATTGGGAATGTAGAAAATCAAGTTAATAGATGAAAACTTCCTCGAAATAAATTGTCACATGTCACAACAAGCAGCAATTCATTTTATGTATTTACTTAAATTATGTCTGAGAAATCATCATATCCCAGAGGAGTCTCATGAAACATGACAACAAAATGTAATTTTGTGCCTTAGATGGAATATTGGAACAGATAGAAACATATTAAGGACTAAGATAGTATGAATGCATATAGACTTTAGATAATTATGTATCAATATTGGTTCCTTGGTTGTAGGAAATTGGATATGATGCATTAACAATAGAAGAAACTGTAGTCTTATTCTATAACATTGTCTGTGGTATTCTTTAAATTTTTCATTAATTTTAAAGCTCTTCAAAAATACTCAGAAGTATATTACTTATTTTTAAAAATAAAAATCTACTAGACTAGAGCAGAAGCATCCCTAAGTATTGTTTAGTGACAGAGTAAAATTCAGGAATTATTCTAATAGACAGAACATTTAAGTTTATGGTGCCATTTCATTAAATCTGTCTGATCATCAGAATATGTGCCAAACTATGTTGGGACATTTTTTAAATACCAGAAATGTTCAGGAAAAGAAGTGTTTGAAATCACTGAGAGCCTGAATTTGTCAGAATGAGACACAGAAGGAAATTCAGGATGGCAGGAGAGGAAATATAATGGTGTTAGCATATGAGAGTGGTTAGAATTTTTAATTTGGAGTCACATTGATTTTCTCTTGAATTCTATTTCTACCAATCAGCACAAACAAAATCCTTGGAAGAGGGCCTCCGTTGAGGAAATTTGTTTTGGGTTATGTATAAAATAATTGTTTTGTGCACTGTTAGGAAAAAATCCTGCCTAGACCTTGGCATTTTGTATTGTATTGTATTGTGGGTGTTGGGTTTATGTGGGGGATGTTTGATTGCTCATGATATGCACGTGCTATCAGTAAAACACGTGAGGTGTTCTATATCAATAAAAACACCTGAGCTGAGGCGCTCAAGGTTCCACAGTCCAGTATGGTGCCTGCCATGATGGTGGTTCCCTCTCCTGAGGTCTGCCAGGGGATTACATCTACGAAAATGCCTCCATGTCTTCTATGTTGAGCAACACAGGAATACAGCTACAAATACTGTCTGCAACATAGGACATGAGATCATGCCAACTAATCCACATGGAGAAAGGGAAGAAGAAAAATAAACTCCAGACCTCACAGAGTCCACTTGTTTGTTTGTTTATTTTTCCTTTGCAAACTTCTCTGTCTACAAGTGGTCCAGATACTGGTGAGGCAGTCCTGACAAGACACATCTGCTATGGTAACGAGAACTCCACCCCATGAGGGAACCTTATCTGTAGACAAGGGTACCAGTGGTTTTTCCTGCAAACCAGATTCTGTCTTAAAATCTGGATAGTGTTTCCTCAGGATCCCTACACAGAGGCTGTCTTCCAGAACCTGACAAAGTTGTATCTTTTGATGTTGGATTTATGTGGGGATGTTTGATTGCTCATGATCTGCACTTGCTATCAGTAGAACACTTGAGGAGTTCTGTATCAATAAAAACACCTGAGCTGAGGCACTCAAGGTTTCACTGTCCAGTATGGTGTTTTCTGTGATGGTGGTTCCCTCTGCTGAGGTCTAGCAGGGTATGCAACTATGAATATGCCCCCATTTCTTCCCTGCTGAGCAACCACCGTAGGTGTACTACTACAGGTCACACTTTCTGAATTTCAGTTTTTCACCTGTAAAGTGAATATTTGAGTTACCTTTCTAGTACGGAAGATTTAATGATACAGTTCATGAAACTCTTAAAGGTTATTTGACACCAGGAATATGTTATAGAAGTAATATAAGGTATTTCATTTGTTAATCACTTTTACTACAATTAGAGTACTTATTCTTCATTTAGTCCTCAACACTGGAATTATTAATCTTCAGTTTTGGAAGGAAAATTTACTGCTGGTTCTTACACTCTTTCTGAATCCTCCCCATTTTAGAATGTTTCTTTAGCCTTAGGTGTGAATGAGTTCAACCAGTTGTGGCTCTCTATATTAATCTGTCAACTACAAATAGAAACTTTTGTGATGAAGAATAACAAATATGCTAATCTATGGATATGACAATAATTCATTAGAAGTCAGTATAATACTATGTCCATTTAGCAGAGAAAAAGAGTAGATTCTCTTCTAGGGCCTTTGACTGGTTTAAACACAGATGCTTGTCCTGACAATGGTGCAAGATACAAGATAGAGGTTACTTCTATCTTGTAGAGTGGAACTTAATTTTCAGTCAAAAAGTGTATTGTTACTCCCATGAATTTCTTAGCACTATTGCACCAATGAGCATGTCTTACCAAGGCAGACATGATTGTAGTTGGGGGGTTCACAATGAGTAATATTCTTAATTACTTTTCTCCTTTTGTAGCATGCATATCACCTTTCAACATTAAGCTAGCAAACAAGTCTGTACTAACTTTATTTCTTCATATTCTGTGACTCAAGTGTCACAGAATGGGACATATCTTCAGCAATGGGATCTTACTACCAAGTTCTCAAGGGTAACTAAGCACATTGGCAATATCCTGAAATGTTTGGAGGTCTATGGGAACTCAGTGGCCAACAACTCCAAAAAAGGTAACCTGTTCCTGGCACTGAACTTTTTATTTGTTGGCCTGTGGTATCTAGTAAGGGCATTGTCACCCCATTATATGGTAACTCCATTTTCATTTTTTTTATGTTTACATGTGTATATATATTTTAAGATCTATCTATAGTAGAAGGTAGGTTTCCATATGACTTTCCTAAAGGTCTTCAGGGAAGAAAAATATGAGTATATTTTGTAGTAATTGCTTTCTTGGTATAAACATTAAATATGTAAAAAGATAAAGAATACATTTTAAAAATTAAATCACATATGCAGAAACAGCTATTTAAAATGTATAGATATCATTCTATACATCCCAGTATAGTCATACTAATAAAAAGAATTCAAGAATACATGGATAAATGGATACTGTATCAAGAATGTGTTGCTGTAAAAATGAACAACTACTTGATATCAGTAATATTAAACAATAAGGCATCTTTTGTTTCTTATATTTAAATTTAGTACCATGGTTACAAGACTAGTAGCTATAAAAAATATGTTTCTTACATGGTAAAGATCAAATATAAAGAAACCAAGCTAAACTGTGCAGACACATTTCCTAACTCCATTTACATTTTATCTGCTACCATCTGATTGGCCAAAGCAAGTTATATGGCTATATTCAATTCTAGTAATAGAGAAAATATACTTAATTTACAATGAGGCCCTGGCAAAGATATGCTCACTTAAATTAACTGCTAAAGGAGTGACTAAATGGTGCCCATAAACCTATCATGTATAGTTGGATGGGAGGATGAAATCTTGATAAAATAGCAGAATTACGCAAGTAAAATTTAAGTATTTAAATTATTTTTAAGACATGGTTTTGCTTTAAGACTCAGGATGACACAGAACTTGTTATGTCTTCCAGACTGTCCTTGAAATCTCAGTCTTCCTTATTCTGCCTGCTCATTCAATTCTATTTTAAAATGAAAGTATTAAATAAAATGCTTCATGAATTTAACAAAGTGAAAGAAATTAAGTGAATTGTTTAACTTCAGCTTAATGTTTTTCTATTGTAATGTTTTCTAAAATTTGTTTCTTCAGAGGGTAATTTCATCTCCTGTTTATTGTGAAATGTGCTGAAACAAACAGGGATGCACAAGTATCTCTTTAATATGCTGATTTTATTTCCTTTGACTATATACTCACTAGCAGGATCACTGGATTGCATGGTAGTTCTTTCATAATTTTAAGATCCTCTGTATTGTTTTCTACAGTAGTTATGCTATTCTACTTTCCTACTAGCAGTATCTAAGAGTTCCTTGGAGCCAGTGGAATGGCTCAGGGATAAGTTCTGACAAACTCAATGTATTCCTCAAGACCTACATGGTAAAAGGAGAGAACCAACTCCTGTAAGTTGTTCGCTGATCTTCACATCCCTCCGTGGTACACATTTAACCCCCCCCCCCCACATAAACAAATAAATGTAATTCAAAAATGCAAAAGTGTCCTCGTTCTCTGCATCCTTACCACAATTTTTGTTTGTTTTTGTCTTTATGTGAATATTGAGGTGAGTTGTTGTGGGTTTGAGTAGCTTTATCCTGAATAGCTTTTAACAATTTTTATTCAAATTTTTTCTTACAATATATTTTTATTATATTTTTTTCTCCTCCCCATCTCCTCCCACAACCTCCCCAGCTCCATACCCACTAAACCTCATGTTTTCTCCCTCTTTCTCTCCCTCTTTCTTTCTGTCTCTGTCTCTGTCTGTCTCTATCCTTCTCTCTTTCTCTCTGTCTCTCTCCCTATCTCAAAAAAAGGGCCAGGAAATACAACAAAAATAAAAATGAGAATCAAAACAGACAAATTTTTCTTTAAATTTGTTTATTAATTTATCTCAATTAATTTGTTCATATACACTCCGTTATATTATAAAAAGCAAAACAAACATTTTTTAAAAAGAAAATCAAGGGTCTGGAGAGATGGCTCAGTGGTTAAGAGCTCTGGCTGCTCTTCCTGAGGACTAGGGTTCAATTCAGAGAACCTACATAGCAGCTCACAACTGTCTGTAACTCCAGTTCCAGGGGATCTGACACTCTTATACAGACATACATGCAATCAAAACACCAATATATATAAAATAAAAACAAATAAAATATTTTTAAAAAATAAATAAATAGAAAAGAAAAGAAATAAAAATTATTAAAACAAAAAGCAAACACATACAAAACAGAGTATATGCTGTGTTGGCCAACTACTCTCGGCCTGCCCTGGAATGTGATTGATATGCCCAGTGACATTCTTATGGAAAAAGCTGATTTTCCCTTTCCCAGAAGGTTTCAATTGCAAATAGCTTCTTGATTAGAGATGGGATTTTATCCTCTTCCCTTCCTCAGTGCTGGGATTTTGTTTGTTTTTAGCTCTGTCATTTATAAACCTTTTGAGAAATGTCTCTTCAGATCTTCAACTCATTTTAAAAATAAATTATTTGTTTTTTACATTAAAAGAATTTAAAAAATTGCTCTTTTGGAAGGATTTTGTTGTTATTTTTCAGAAAAGAGTCACCATTACTGTATTTCCTGAGTTGTTACATTCTGCAAATGACTCAGTATTGTTTCTGAACTTGAAAAATAACTTGATTTGCTGCTGTTATGGGGTCACATTTTCTTTCCCTAAGAGCTTCACATATTTTGCTCTGATGACTTTTTCATTAGGCTACGTTTCAGAGAATTCTGGGGCCACCTGATGTTACATTGTCTGGAAAATATCACAGCTTTACTAGGATATTTCTTAGCATTGATAGGTCTTAATTTTTATAGGGATAGGTTTTTGGCCTTTACTTTGTAAATTCAAGCCTTTTTATTGTTTTTTGAACTTCAGAGGTTTCTTCTTATATCTGAAAGCTTTCTTAAATCAGTTCCAAAAGAGTAACATTGAAAATACAGTTCCTTGCTTCTCCCTCACTCTACCAAGTCTTGTTCCTCAAAAGCAGTCAACTCTAAAAATTTTTGTTGGTCTACACAGTTGTTTAATATCCTCAATCAAGACCAACCCCGTTTTCTGATCATTAATTTAAAACAATCCTTAGTCTTGATTTTTGAGTCAAGAAAACAGTTTTTATTATAGTTTCAACTGTAGGATTAGGAGGCTTACATAATTGCTTAACGGTGATAAGTAGACTTTGACCAAGTTTCAAGGAATCCAATATTGCTTAAGCACCGTTCTCATAGTTTATTTGTTTTGTTTTAAAGACAGGTTCTGTGTAACATTCCATGCTAGACCTAGACCTCTCTATGTAATACAGTCTGGCTTTGAACTGAAGATTCTTTTGCTTCAGGATTTCAAGTGCTCAGATTATGGGCATACATCACCACACCTGGATCCTATTACACTCAGGGCTTTGAGAAAGGTGTTTTCATTCAAAATTTTGTCCTTTTCAGGTGTGAACCCTGCTTCTTTGTTTGTTTTGTTCTAGTATACCAAACCTGGCACATATATTTCTAATTTGCTTAATTTCAAAATGTGGAATTACAGGATCTATTTTGAGGAATGTTTTCCTTTCCCTTTTTTACTCTCTTTGGGTATTGATGTTGTTGTCGTTGTTTAGACAGTGTCCCTTGAACTCACTACTCTCCTGCCTCAGCCTCCCAAGTGCTAGGATTACTGGTGTGTACTACCATACCTGTCTTGAGGAGTGAAATTTCTAACTTGAAAGGACCCTTAGAACTAAAGGAAATGAAATGTTAATTGATTTTAATGGTCTGTTATTGTTATCAGGAGATTTGTAAATTTAATTTGTATTAAAATTACTTCCCTAAACAGCATGTAAAAGATGAAAATCTTAAAATTATGGCTCTATAGAAACTTTATAGAGTAATCATGATTACATTCTAAGGTTAGTATTTCCAATGCCTGTTCCAGTATAATTTTGACGGCTTAAAGTCGTAAGTCACAGCTGTAAAATATTTTTAAAAAAGAACAGCCAGCAAAAATTACTAGCATATCATTGTATTACATGAACTGCAACAATTAGCCAAACATTTTGAGTACTTTAGATGCCAAACAACAAGGTATGGAAATGTCACAGTGATACTCATTATTTTGTATAATTAATATACATTAATAATTAATATAAGACATTAGAAGATACCCCAAACAAATTTCTCATAAGAAAAATGTCTTGTTTATCTAGAAGAGAGACATATTTAATATTTCATGGATTAGTAATTTTTTTTTATTTCTTGGCTTGAGAAAACTTTCAATTGCCCATGTTGGACTTCAGGGATCCAAACTGGGACCCCCAGGGTCCAAACCGGAATGCCACATCCCCACAGAGACTCACAGACGGGATATCGATGCAAATAGCAAGAGGATTTATTCCAGTGCACTGGGACCGTTCTAACACGCAGGATAGAAGTGGCCCCAAGGAGCAAATGGTGAAGCTTTTTGAGGCGCGTGTCCGGGTCCCGCCTATCCCACGCAGGAGATGAGCATGGCGGGCCCCGATCCCTTCCCTCCCAGCCCTTTTATCCGGTTAGGGCATAAACCAAATTGGTACAAGTTGATTGGTTCCCAAATTGTTTTCTCATTTTGATAGATAGGGGCCAGTTAACCTTTAAGTTGATGATAGCAAGGTTACGGGCACCAGGAAATGTACACTTAGGGTAAAGTCCCTTGCCCAAGGCTATTAGGCGGTGCCTGTAGCCACCGCTCATTTTAGGAATGTGGGCTGGGTCACAGTGCTCTTGAATTAAGCCTGACAATAATTGTTTTGTGGTTTCTGGGGTGGGCTAGTTCCTGGAACAGGGAGTTCTGGAATGTCCGGTTAAGAGTTTAGGATTAATGACCAGGGCCTGGGGTCTCCGGCCTCACATTTCCCCCATTTTCTTAAACCCTTTCACCCATATTATATCAGATTAGTTAACTGACATTTTTTGTTTAATTTTATTTTATATGTCAAACCCCCTTCTGTAGTTAGTTTTTTCTCTCTTTTACAGAGAAGAAATAATAAGCTATTTGCCTGAAACTGGCAACTTGTCACATTTTATTATTTCACTTCCTCTTTTTCCTTCTTTTCAGAAATTTCAAACTGACTAAAAATCACCCAATTATAGCATACACACTCTAATTATATCTAGATCAGAAAGAAGCTAGTCAATTTACTATGACATTATTTTAACATCATTCTAAAGTAAGCGCATTTTAGAGCTATACCCCACAATTTTATTATCATTATATTTTATATATTTATACTTATGTGTATGGATAATTTCATATATAGGAGATATATTAATACTTTACTATAACTTATGACGTGAACAATGCAGCAAAGAATAAGTCTTAGAGAAATTTTATTAGAATCATTCTTACAGACAATTGCAGATCAGAAAAAAAGGTAGTAAAATTAAACATATTCTATGGAACAATGAGTAATAAACTCAACTGAAATTTTGTTCATGGAGGTCGTCTTGTGACTCTTATTTCAGGATGAATGACTATATGTTTGTTTTTAATCAATGTGCTGAAATAATTCCTAGGTAATTTCCCTTTCATTTTCCATGTTTCTGTGTTTGAACTCCTATTGGCTGGATATTGGATACCCCTGTACTAATTACCAAGTTATATTATCTTTTCTTCATTATTTTTTTGCCCTTTCATGCTTTCTATACTTCCTGGGAAGTTTAAGCATTATTCCTTAAATCTTTCCACTATACTTGGGCATTTTATTACAGGTATGAAATAGGTATAAGATACAGATCAAATACTTTAAAAAAAGTTTTATCTTGTAATAAAAATAATCCACCATGACAATTCAGAACCACAGAGAAAAAATTAAAATAGGACTTGTAAATTAATCAAATACATTGATCTAATTATTGCTATAAAGGAAATAAGAGGGGTAAAGGCACATAATAAAGACTGATGAGTCCAGTCAAGTTCAAATATTAAAATTTGTATGGAACAAATATTTTAAATGATGTGGAAAAAGAATGGTTGATTTGTTGTTAATTAAAAGAGCTATGTGGGTCTATTGATGTGACTCGAGGTTGTGTCTCCAGCACCTAGTATATAGATAAGGCAAATAAATGATAATTTGAGAGACACAGCAACCTACTTTAATACTTTAATAAGTGATTTAATTTTTTATTTGAATAAAATATCTTCTAAGAAGAAAACACCTTAAGATTTGTGTGTGTGTATGTGTGTGTGTGTGTGTGTGTATTTGTGTGTGCTCATGTGCTCATGTACTCACATGCAAGCATGCACACCTGTATCTGCAGAAGGTGGAAATGGAGGAGGATGTTTGATGCTCTGAAACTGAAGTTACAAGAGGTTGTGAGACCTAATTGGCTTCTGGATTTCAACTCAAGTCCTCTGGAAGAGCAGCAAGCTCATTTAATCACTAAGCTGTTTCTTTATACTGCAGAAGGAACCATTTTTTAAATGATTTTGTCATTCAGCTAAGGGTAGGATGTCATTGGCCCCTCTTTCATTCATATTGAAATTTTGGTCGGCTTGATTTTGTGTGTCTAGCCACAGCTATCTTGAGCCCTATTTACAATGGGTCTGTCATGCCCAAGAAACACTGTTTCACAAGAGATATAGTTGAGGGATTATTGACAGCTGATGGCTGATGCTGGAATGAGAGTTAGGTTGTTTCAGGAATGTGGCCTCTGATGGGTTTCTCATGTTCCAGTGAATGGTCATACACCCACGAAGAGACTGACAGCACTAGATGGACTCAGTGAGTTAAAGAGTTCATGAAATTAAGAGGGCAAAGTGGGGAATGTGAGAAAAGTTAGAGGGCAGGGAATAAAAGACTGGATAAGATCAAAACAAATTGCATACATATATGAAACGCTCAGACAATTAAAAGGAAGATGTTGTGCCCAATATGTGTGCATCTCTAATGCGAGTTCTTGAGAAACAGACAGAATTCTGTGAGTCTGAAGTCAGCTTGGTCTACAAAGGGAGTTCCAAATCAGTCAGGGCTGCATAGAGAACTTAAATAACTATACTAAAGAGAAGTTTCAGACTTCACAGGTTTCTTCTACTCTTTCTTATTTTATTATCAAAGATTAAGGACTTGCATCAGACACACACATAGACAGTGCAGACTGAAAGGAGTAAAGGACACTAAAAACATTAGAAGAAATCAAGCAGTGTCATATAAATTGGAAATAATTTCGCAATTCAGAAAATGTTTCTTTGTTTCCTCAAATAAACCAGGCAATATGTAAACCTCTTTTAAGACAAATAAAGGAAAGTATACAATTGTTCAAGGAAGAAAAAAAAATAAAAAAAAAATAAGTTAGAAAAACTGACAATTAGATTTAGATTACAATATACTTCTCTCAACCTGATAATGATTTTGTGGTATCTAGCAGGTACATTTCTTAATTCATGATTTATTGACATTAGAGGTTATTTTCTCCATTAAAAAGACTTCTATTGATACTGGTGGTCTATACAGAAAGAGGTGCAATACATTTTTCTTTATGCATATGTTTTATACAAATTCATAAAACAGCAAACAGTTGTTTTTAAAAAGTTTCTGGTTCTTTAAAAAGGTAAAATTCCATCTATATTCCTTATATAGATGAGATAACTGGGGCCCATATATTAATGACTTTCTCAAGCAGATAGTTACATGAATCATTAAAATTGTGGCCCTTATTAAAATGCAATGGCATTTTTAATTAGAAAGTCATAATATACAACATTCTACAGAGAACTTGGCCCAGTACCAAGAAATTACTGAGTTATTAGCATCTGTACAATATGCATAAAATATATTAAAAGGAGAAGCAGCATTAACACAAACAAAATTTATTAAAATTATATTGTATGAGGAATTTTTGTTACCTAAGTAGACTATAGCTGCTGTTATTCCAAAATACAGTTGTGTGGTGATAGATATGTTAATCTCCCTTACTACTATCATAATCATTTTCTCTCTCTCTCTCTCTCTCTCTCTCTATATATATATATATATATATATATATATATATATATATATAGTTATAGCTTATAGTAAATCTCAATTATACACAATAAAATTTAGTTTTGAAACTAAGCTAATTTATTATTGGAAGACATTATTGCCCTTTTAACAAGTTACAGAACAAGTTATAACTACATTTTTGTACTAATTTATAATTTAAATCTGAATTGTACATTCTAATACCTTACACCTGATAGGGTAGCGCTATATATTATTATTTAAATATATATTCTTTATAACTTAAGAACTTGGTCTCTCTTATCATACAATCCACAGGAGTTACTTTTACCAATTAAAAAATTGAATAGATGAAAAGTCAGAAATTCATAATTCTTAATGCTGTTTCTCCTTTCATCCTAGCCCTTGGGAGGCAGAGGTAGGAGGATCTTTGTGAGATTGAGGCCAGCGTGGTCTACAGAATGAGTTCCAGGACAGCCAGAGCTACAATAGAGAAACCCTATCTCGAAAAACCTTAAAAAAAGAGAGGAGTAATTGAAAGTCTTCTTACAAAAAAAGCCCAGGACAAGATGGATGCACTACTGAATTTATCGGTTGTTTTAAAGAGTTCACACCAACATTTTTTAAAGTGATTCACAAAACATGGAGGATAAGAACATTACCACACACATTTTACAAAGTTAGTATTAGCCTCATACCAAAACCAGGACACAACAAAGAAACATGTACAACATTTCCCTGGTGAACACTGATATATAAATTCTCATTAAAATATATGCAAAGTAAATTCAAGAACACATTAAGATGTGCTCACTAGTGCAATGGTTGCATGTTTTTGTCTGGAGTATTGCTGTATTTAGAAACATGCCACAGGAAGAAATCTTGCTTGATTCTGTAAACCTGGGAGAATCCTAATGCTGAGGAGGTCATAGGACCTAGGGAAGTAGTTCTCAATCTGTGGATCTCAATCACTTTACAAGTTGAATGACTTTCACAGGGGCTACCTAAGACCATTTGCCTATCTGATATTTACATTAAGATTCACAACAGTAGCAAAACTACAGTTCTGAAGCATCAATGAAAATAATTTTATTGTTAGGGAATCACCACAACAGGAAGAGCTGTTCAAAGGGACACAGCGTTAGGAAGGTTGAGAACCACTCCCCTAGGGGAGCCTATTATTATTGTTTACTAAATGATGATGAACATGTTGTTAAACTGCCCTCTAAGTTCTGAAAGCTTTCCTAAAGGCAATATTTATGTTTACAACTATAAATTAGTACACTTAGCCTTAGAGAAGCTTCTACTTGCAATGGGTGGTAATTAATGCAGAGACACTTAACTGGTCAATCTGCTGAGAACAAGTGACTTTTGAGTGCTCAGACTTAAATGAGACATTTATATCACTTCTCAATTCATGGCTCAGAAAACAACACATAAGATGGAACAGAAAGATGTAAAAGCTAAAGGAGCCAAAAAATGCTGTAAATGCTTTATTCTGGACATGACATGAACTCACCATGGCTCAGGAAACACCACAGAAGATGGAACAGAAAGATGTAAAAGCTAAAGGAGATGAAGAATGTTGTAAATGTTTTATTCTGGACATGACATGAACTCACAGCAGCAGTGTATATCTATACAAGACTGGTCTTATTCATGTTTCATCATGTATAGGAGAGGGCTAATAAGAGCCACCTAGGCCAGAGGAGCTATAGGCATGTAAATGCTACACAGAGATATAGAATCTGAATCTCCAGTGGCAGTCACTGTACATTGTCCTTACTCACACAAATAAACCCTGCCCATACTCATGAAAGAAATCCTAATCAAATGTGATAAGTCACAAAGAAGTCATGAAACTGGAAAGGGATTTTGGAAGAAGACATTATCTGACGGGAAAGATAAAGAAAAAGAAGGATAATTGAGGTGCTTTGATAAAAGAATATATGTATATATACATGTATTTATATGTATATGTACATATATGTGCAGACTATATGTTTATACATATTATACTTGTGCATACACATATACTTATGTCATATATATGTGTATGTGTATATATATATATATATAAAGTCATGAGGCACATATATGTATATATGAGATTGTGAAAGAATACATAAATAGTTATAAAAATGCATTGAAATTATCATATATCATATCCAAATTGCTTTCATCACAGAAATCTGATTGGTTCAAAATACACAAATCAACAAATGTAACAAAATATATGAATAGTCTTAAAAACAAAAGTCACATGATCATCTCAATTGATACAGAAATGGTATATATGACAAAGTTCAACATCACTTTCATGATAAAAGTCTCAAAAAATCTTGAATAGAAGAAAATTATCTCAACATAATAAATTTATGAGAGAGCTATAGCCAATAATATACTAAGTGGAGGGATGAAGAATTTTCCTCTAAAATACGGAAGGGGACAGAGTACCTAGTCTTAACATTCTTGTTTAATATATTTCTCAAAGTTTTAGATAGCCAAATTAGTCAAAAGAAAGGAATAAAAAGGATAAAAATAAGAAAACAGGAACTTAAATTATCTTTCCTTTCAGATGCCATGATCTTATACTTAAAGAACTCTAGAGATTCTATTAGAAATATCTTCAATTTGATACTTTCAGGAAAGTAGCAGGATAAAGAGTCAATTAACATAAGAGATTAAGTATTTTTCATATATTTCAATAATGGATTTGCTAAGGAAGTAATTGAGGAAATATTCTGTTCATAAAGCTTCAAAACATGTAACAAAGTACCTGGGAATAAACATAACCAAGAAAGTATAAAACTCTAATGAAAACTTTAATGATTGAAGAACTAAATCGAGTAACACAAAACAATGGGAAGACTTTGCTTTCTTATAGAGCAGCAGAATTAATATTTTGGAAATTGTTATATTATTGAAATTGTTCTACAAATTCAATGTAATCCTGATAAAAGTTCCAGTGATATTCTTCACAGAACTAGAAAGAAAATCCTAAAATACATATATGGAAACAAATTCCCTCCACAAAAATATAAATAGCCAGAACAATGGTAAACTGAAAGAGCAATGCTGGATTTTTCACAATATATGCTCTCAAATACTACAACCATTGTCACAAAGATGGCCCAGTAGTGGCATAAAAGTAGTGCAATAGGATATAACATCCGAAAATACAGTTACAGCCACTCAATGTTTTATAAAAGTGTAAAAATATACATTGGCAAAGACAACAGACTTTTCAACAAATAATATAAGGAAAATTGTATATTCACATGTAGAGGAATGAAATTAGATATGAATCTCTCACCAAGCACAAAAAGCAGTTTAAAATGAATAGAGACCTTATTATAAGACCTCAAACTTTTAAATGCCAGAGATAAACATAGGTCAAAGAAATGTGTGATAACTCTCTGGAAAAAAACAAAACAAAACAAAACAAAAAACTCCAATAGCATAGAAAATAAAACTGAATTGCCAAATTATGAAAATAAAATTCTGCACATTAAAAGAAGAAGTTATCAGAGGGAAGAGATAGCCCTGCAGAATGAGAGAACAATTTTGCTACCTGCATTGTCAGACAAGGAATAGATACTGAATATACATAGAAATGCAAAAATTAAATATCAACCTCAGACTTTCTATCAATAAACATGCTACTGAATGCAAAAGTTAGATCTTAGGAGAAAATACACAATGGCAAACAAATATATTTTAAGAGTGTTCAACATTCTTAGCCAACATAGAAACACAAATTAAAAATGCTTTGAAATTCCATCTTCACACAGTCAGATATTCTAACATGAAAAAAAAATTAATGACAATAAATGCTGGCAGAATGTGGGTAAAAAAAGAACCATTATTAACTGCTGGTAGGGGGGGTAAAGTGGTTCAGCCCTTATAGAAATCAGAATGGAGATTACCCCCACCAAATAAAAAAGAAAACCTAAAAATAGAACTGTCATGTGACACAGTTACAGCACTCCAGGGTATATATCCAAAGGTTTCTAAGTCAACATATCATAAAGACACATGTGCATCCAAAAGACAAAATTTTCACAATTGCCAAAAAAATGGAACTATTCAACATGTTCTACAACAGATCAATTGATACAGAAATTTTGGTGCATATGCATGATAGAATTTTATTCAGCTCCATAAAGAAAAAAAATGAAATATTTTTAAACAAAATGGATAGAACTAGAAACCATTATGTTAAGCCATATAAACTGACTCAGGCAAATACAGCAACTTTTCTCTAATATGTGTATCCTGGATTTATATACGTGTGTGTGTGTGTGTGTGTGTGTGTGTGTGTGTGTGTGTGTGAGTGTGTGTGTGTGTGTCTGTCTGTCTGTCTGTGTGTGTAGATTATAAAATATAGAGGGAAGACCGTAGAGCCAATGAAAAGATTTTAGTAGAGGAAGTGTAGACAGGTATTGGAATTCATGTGACATGATAGTTAAATCATAGCTATAGAGAGGGCAAGGAGGAAGTGGTCAGACATCAGAAGGAGGGAATGGGGAAGGGCATGCATGAAACATACTATGTAAGAGAATGTCATAATGAAACACATTGCCTGGTATCTTAACTTTAAAACTAATTTTATAAAGGAAAATGATAGAAAACATCACTTATTGATGTTTATAATTTTTAAATTTATTTTTTATTGTTTTTTCAACACAGAGTTTCTCTGTGTTATCTTGTCTATCCTGGAACTCACTCTGTAGACCAGACTGCTCTTGAACTCAGAGATCCACTTGCCTCTGCCTCCTGAGTGCTGGGATTAAAGGAGTTCACCACTACCAGTTGGCTCACAAATTGAATTTTTTTAGAACTTCTGGTTGATAGGTTTCTGGAGCTAGGTGTCAGAAGAGGGAAAAAAAAGTAACCTTCTGCTTTCTCACTTATGATCATCCCATGCGTGTCAGGAACTTTTGTGTACACTATTTGATTTGATCTCCATATAGCAAATAGATGGCATCACTATTATTATGTGCATTTTATAGTTGAAGAAACTGGCTTAAGAGAATAAATTACTTAAAGTCACCTGGCTAATAAAGTTCAGACAACAAACTTCAGTGCATAAATGCAAGTGACTATCATTGATCCTTTGATTCTGATGTTTGTTTTTGCATTTTTCATTTGAAAATTCACTATTCCAGTATCCCCTTTCCTTTGATTACCGCTCCATTAGAGTTTTCTACTGTAGGAGCCAGTGTTTGTAGTGAGCTTTGGAATGATGCTTAATGAAGACACAATCTTTATCTCTAGTTAATTGGGACATTGAGGTCAGAGTAATCATAGAAGACTTCATGATAAAGGTAAATTTACATTTGATCTTAAAGAATTGGTAAGAATGAAGAACGTAAGTATGATGAGGAAAATGTTAGGAATAGAGAAAGAATTGCAGAAACATGTTCAATATACCTTTGCAACTGATTGCCTTTAGAGTAAAGGGGGAAATGGAGAAAGGAGGATGAGTCGACATACTTTAAGCAGATAGTGCTTAGCTGAATATAATGCAGGGGAAATAATTAACAGAAGTAAGGAAAGTGAGAGGGGAGTAGGTTTGGGAAGAAGGAATAAAATGGGGATATTTATTTTTACCAGGATCACTTAGAAACACCAACAATATAGTAAAGAGGAAATGTCTAATAAGCATATAAAAATCAGACTTGTTTAATTAAAAAACAACTAACTAGGAGATAGTCAGATGACTCTGTGTAGAAAAGCTGTCTATGCAAGCATCCTGAACTGAGTTTAAGGTCTGGATCTACATAAAAGATGGGAGAGAACCAACTCCTGAAAGTCATCCTCTGAACTATGTGTGACTTAGCACATTGAGCCCCACCCCGACAAAAATAATGAAAAAAAACCCCTAATAACTAATGTATTGCCTAGTTTAGCTAGTCACATACCTTAGTCAGTCTAAAAGAATGATGTACAGTTAAAACTGTACTCCTAAAAATCCAATAGTAGTTATATATTTGACTTTTTGAGCCCTTCAAATCAATTCTGTTACTGTTTGAAACATAAACAATGTTTCGTCACTTTTCTCACTAATTTTACCTTTGATAATCAAGAGTAATGTATTTGGCAATTATATATTTATATTAATACAAATATAATAAATTATCCACTTACATTTTACTGTGCTTTTTGGACAAAATATCTTCCCATTTATATTATTGGGTTGGACATCAGTCATGAAGAATATTTTTACCATCACATAATGAATCTTTAGTATCATAGAAAACCAACCTATTATTTTGTACATGGAAATTAAGAATCAGAACATAAAATTATAATTTCATAAGTTTATACAAGTAACAAACGGAAATAGCATGCATATTGAATATCATTTATACGTATTACTTACACTTTGCATGTTTTCCGCTCAATCATTTGAGACTAAATATTGAATCAGAATTAAGAAAGATAACTATAAAAGAAGCTCATACAATTATTTTTCCCTCTCTGAGAGAGAACAAATATTTGTGCCTTTGAATGTAATACGCCAGGAAAGAGGTAGAATTGTGAATGGACCAAAATAATAGCTATGATTGAACTATGATGATTTCTATCAGAAGGGTTCTCAGAATAATACAAATAGAAATTGAACACAGTGAATTACAATCCCCTCTTGTTTACTTGTCCCTTTATAATGAGCTATGCAGACAGAAAGGGGTCAGATGATATATAGGTACTCTTATAGGATTTAATTATGAGAAAGCAATGCCAGTACTTATCTTGGTGCTTGTGATAATTACTATGCAAATGAAGGACTACTCTGCTGGAAAACCTTTGTGTGTGCACGTGTGTGCACATAATCATGGAATATTAAAACCCAGAAGGACGGTTAGTTGAGAACATTTAATCCAACATTATTATACAGATGAAGAAATTGAAGCACAAACATTTTTAATGACTTGACTAAAATCATATAGCCATGGAGTATGAAAGCCATGATTATAATTTTGTTTCCTTCAAAACTTAAAAACTTACAATATTGAGAAACAGTATTGAACAGAGATTGACTGTGGGCTTAAAGTTACAATTCCTGAACATATCCCTTTCATTAGCTATACAATCTTACATAAGTTATAAGTAAGCCTCTCAAGAACTTAGTTTGCTCCCCTTTCTTTCTTTCTTTCTTTCTTTCTTTCTTTCTTTCTTTCTTTCTTTCTTTCTTTCTTTCTTTCTTTCTTTCTTTCTTTCTCTCTTTCTCTCTTTCTTTCTTTCTCTCTCTCTCTCCCTTTCTCTCTCTTTCCTTCCTTCCTTTCTTTCTTTCTTTTATTCTTTCTCTCTCTTTCTTCCTACCTTCCTCTCTTCCTTTCTTTTTCTTTTCTTTTCTCCTTCATTTCATTCTTTCTTTTTCAAAAATGATATAATAAAGGCACCTTATTGCTACTAAAAGATGTTAGTTGTCATTATTTAAGTATTTTTAACCATAGTATACACACCTTCTTGTGAAAAATTTATAGCAAGTTATCTAAATCATTTCTGAAATTTTAGAAGGGAAGGTCTGAGAAGCAATGAAGCAGAATAGATAAACGTTGTCAGCGGGATCTTAATACATTCTGGCATAATTCTTTACTGAAATTTTATTAATAGCTATAAAATCTATGACTATGTGCTATTTTATTCATAAATTTATTCCTGAAAACATCAAGATCATATTAGCAATTTCACCAAGAATCTCAAAGTGGATCTTCGGTGAAGCCATCCATTAGGTAGAAGCCATTTATGTTCCAGGAAAGGCCTTGTGTTAGGATGGTGTAGGGGAAATGAAAGACCAAATTCAGTCTCACAATGAGAATGAAAATAAGATCTATTACTCTGCCTAGTGGTTTCTTTGGAAACAATCCAATAATAACTTTATAAAAAATATACAATATAATTTTCCTTAAAGGAGGTTAAACCCTCCACTGCAGGTAGGAACAGGAGTTTAAATGATTACTCTTAGTCAAGAGATTCTGAAATCAGAGCTGAAGAGTGGAGGACAATTTATGATTTTTAGTGATTATTTTAGAATGCCAGTTTCTTAGTTTGATCAATGAAAGGATAAATGCTAAAGTAGCAGCTAAACTCCTTCAAGTTATTAACCAAGTTGATAATTTAATCTAGACATCCTGCATTTTGCTTTTATCCAATATTGGTCTTTTCTAGTAAGTGTAAGAACTAATATTTACTCAATCCTTACTGTGTGAGCTTATTTTCCATATTGAGGCTACTACCATTACCTATAGTGAAACAACGTATTAAAGATTAAATAAAATAATCTTGGAAGAGAGCTTAGCACACAGTAAGTGCTTTCAAAATATCAACTCTGACTCTCAGGCTGTTGTCTAGTAATATTTCTCTCAATATTTAAGTTTTAGAATTGGAATCTGTGTATAATTCTACTCTAGCTTTTACTATTTGAGCTATTATTGCCTCTGGTGCCATGATATGAGCTTGACTCTGACCCTAAGATATCAGCCACAATATTTTTGAAGAGAGATTTTCACAGAAGTGTACTGAGTAATTAATTAAATATATTCAAAAAGCAAATAACGAAGTTGAGTATTCAAAACAGAATTCTTTTTTCACATTAAGTTTTTTTTTATTTAATATACTGGAAATTAATGGAAAATGAGTCTTAATTTTACCTTTACACTCATTTTCAAATATAATCCATATGTCAAGTATATATACATATATATATACCTATTATTTAGGGTATTATATTTTATATTGTTATTCAAATGATATAAAATTAAATGTATACAAGATGATCAAATTACAGAGAAATGCTATCCAATATATGTAAAATAGGTAACGATATTTTTTGTGTAATTAAAACTTGTTAAAAGAGTGAACTCTGTTTAATGTTCTTACCATAAAAAGCAAAGAAAATAAAAAATTTGGAGACTATATATTTGTTTTTTACCCTAAAATGATAATAGCTATCATGGGTATAGGTACATATTTAAAAATCATCAAAATGCATACATTAAATATATTTGGTTTGTTGTGTGTTGTTACAGTGTGTCTAAGAGATTGCCTGCATCCAAAGAACTACATTATTGGCTTCTATTAAGTTGATTTCCCAATCATATTTAATATACTTTATTATGCTGCTATCAGACCTCTATTTCTTCATATTTTCCATGCAATTTATCATGAGAGAAACTGGGAAATAAACTGCTAAAGTAAAGGTACAATTGTTCACAATATTATTTAAAGATACAGCATACTTAAATCATTTGATGTTTGGCTTGGAATGAGATCCATATTTGAATCTAGACCATTATTTTCTAGGTGTAACATTGAATTTATTACTCTGAAGTTGGATTATGCTCCCCAAGCTTGTTCCTCATCCATAAAAAATGATATAATTGTATAATATGAGGTAACATTATAAAATATGATATCCAAGTAAGATAATATGACATTGACAATGTAATTATACAGTTGTTAGAATAATTAAATACATGTGAGGTTCTTATCATATTGTCTGGCACATAGTAAATGTTGCTATTACTTTATCTTTCAAATAGGCAAAGTACATCATGAGTTGTTTAGAAGATGTAAACTCAACAATACATATAAATTGTCTGGCATATGTCACATTCTGCTCCCTACTTCTGTTTTTCTTCTTTTCTTCAGTGCACCTGATTTCCTTCCCTTTTCCCCAATGCCCTTCACAACCCAAGCACTCCAGTGCAATCTTGGCATAGATGAATAAAGGATGTTAGTAGCTCAATCCAACAGCTCCCTCTCTCCTGCTGACTTCCAGATTTGTGCTTATTCTACAATGCTCACAATCCTCCCCAAGGATTTAAGATATCCAGTGGATTTTGTACAGACCTCTGTTGATCCAAAGGCTAATTAAAATATTTACTCATTGCAGATTGATCTCAATCATAGGCATTGACTAAGTGATGATAGATAAATCCTCCGAGGTAGCCAAGCTTCTGTATGGTTTCCTTTATAAGAAACAGTTACCTATTCGTCATGATTTGATATATAAATTAACCTACAGAATAGCCTTTCACAGGGCTTGTCAATTAGGCATTTACAACATACTTAACCATTTAGCTGCCCATGGTCACATTCTAGCATCCACTGACTGCATAGGAAGGATACATAAATACTTTCATAGAATTGGTAGCTTCATCCATTTTTGCTTATTTTATTATGAAGTAGATTGAAATAGACAAGCCCATTCTAATTTCGGATCACAGCTTACTCTGACTTGAAATGAGAGTCTTTTGAATCATTTACAATGTTAATATATATAATTCAATATTATGTGAGTTATATATTCCTTGTTCTATTATCTAATAGCAAAAATAACATTTCACATTTGTAAATGTGTTTCAAACCTTTTTAAGCAAAAGGGATTCCATGTATACCGTTTCATATTTGCCTCATAATTATTCCCTTAGATACATAGAGTCAAGAAATTCAACACAGTATATCAAGGTTAAATAATTTCTTTATGGTCATACAACATATAAATGACAGAAGCAACATGAGAACCCAGGTCTCCTGACTTTTATTCCAGTGTAACCACACTGAAAGATGAATTACTGTAATATGGCTGTGTGCTGGAAGAAACTCCATTTAAAAATCTTATCACCTGAAACTTCATTACTTTTTAAGGTGACTTATCTTCATTAGTTTTAAGAGGATAGAGCTGTCACTTTCTTCAAGTATTTCCCCCCCAACCACAGTACGTGCTATGTGCTACAGAGACTAGTAAGCATCATCTGGTCTGCATTATAATAAATATTGTACCCTCAAGAGTCAGGTGACTATATCAGATGAAGTTACTAAATAATACCTATGCTGTGAAGAATTTTCCCCTTACCTACTTTATACAAGGTGTCTAAGAAGTAGATGCATCACTGAGACAAGCATGTTCAGGGCTGTCTTCTTTTACCATTAGCGGACTTGGCAATTTGGTAGCCATACTTTTAGAATAACAGTTGGAACTAAGAAGAAAGTTTTTTTTAAATGTCTATGTAAGAAAATTATTATTAAAAACCAGTGTTTTCATTCTTCACACTTTCAAGAAGGGTGACTATATGGTGCTCAAATCCTTAGGAAATTACTAGTGCAAAGAAGGCTGCAATAGGCAAGCACACTGACAACCAAACTGACAGCTGACAGTCTGATAGAGACAGAGAAATGACAGAAAGGCAATAAAGCTCAGAAACAAAATTTACAAGGAACAGCAATCTAAAGTCATTTAGCACAGAAGCATCATTCTATAATAACACACTACATTATTCAGATTCTGAAAGACATTCTTATCTTATTAAAACATTAAACACAAATAGTTAAAGAATATAGATTCTGCTCTTCCTCTAAGCAGCCTGATTAATCTGAAAAAAAAAGAAGGCTTGATACTCTTTTAGATCCTGAACCTCTCCCCCAAATCATGCAAATTAAGAGGTTCAAATCTTTACATTCACTTTAAGAGCATCTGTGATACTGTCAAGGTCATCAAGGCTTTGCACATTTGAAAAGCCACAAGGTATTTGAAAGCTGTCATTTCAAAGAAGTGAATTTTGCTATTCCTGTGATACAATAGGGATAATGATAGATACGCCTCGGGTAAATAATGCTGCAAGACAGAGGGTCAGTGGATCTAAAAAGAGGGCTGAATTTTTGCTGCACACGTTTTTTAAAATGCAGAGTCATGCTGAAATTAAGGGAACAGACAGACCCATGGTCATTGAATACATCAAAGGTGAGCAAAGCATCCAAGATGCACCACTGCACTAATAGCTCATGTTCAGATTAAACCATGTATGAACTCCTGCAGCTGCACTGAGATGGTCCTCACTGAAAAAGAATAGTGTTTCTAAATTAGGAGATGAGGTTGCAAGAAAGAAAACGGCACCATGGAAGGAAATGACAAAACAAATATGTGTGGCACATTAATAAATTCAACATAAAATAAATACAAATGAAAATAAAAGGGATTATAGATTATGTTCTGTGTTTATAAAGATGGTATTTTAATTTAATAAATAGCAATATTATTAAGTATTAAATTTCAACTTGTCATAACATGAAAATAGAAACTTTTTATGAGATTATTTTACATCTATAGAAATTAGCTTATTCAAAATGAAGAAATCAGGATTGTTTTATTTATTTTATTTATTTTATTTTATTATTTTATTTATTGATTGATTGATTTATTTTATATGTATTATTTTATTTATTTATGACCTTGACAGTATCACAGATGCTCTTAAAGTGAATGTAAAGATTTGAACCTCTTAATTTGCATGATTTGGGGGAGATGTTCAGGATCTAAAAGAGTATCAAGCCTTCTTTTTTTTTAGATTAATCAGGCTGCTTAGAGGAAGAGCAGAATCTATATTCTTTAGCTATTTGTGTTTAATGTTTTAATAAGATAAGAATGATGATTCGGGAATAAACTTCAATTATCTAGAAAACCATGGTGATTGGAATGACTCATTCCTGAAGGTTCTGCATAGCTGAAGTCATTGCAGTTATACAGCAAATTAGTCAGCCTGAGTGATTTTCCCTAGCTTGGCCATCACAGACAGAAAATTGCCTACACTGATATATCTCCTAAAATGGCCCTCGATTAATGTCTTTCTGGGCATGGGAACTTAGCAGAGCACTTTAGGCAATGAGATAACAAACGCTGAGCTGGCTGTAAATTCTTTCAAGCAAAAGAGAATATTTGGTGGGATCACAAAGGCAAAGGGTAAAAGAAACACTAGCATATCATTAACATCAATGTTTTGTTACTAAATTATATACATATTTTATAAATAAAAGGGGAAATTTTGAATATCATGGCTCTCTACAAAAATTACTCACGATATATCACAAAACTCATTATTCTTACATCTCATTAAAAAGATGGCTTAAAGTGAATTAATCTAAGTTTCTGCTATTTAGGGTAGGCGGTCATATCTACCTGTTGCCCTTAATTTGAATGATATATATTCTTTATTTTTTATGTATTAGTATCATCATTATGTATATGTATCATCATTACATTTTAGAGAGAAATAAAAAATTTTGTGCAGGGCCAAAGTTCAAAGAATCTCGGGGTAGGGGGAGATGTTTTTCAATATCAGAAAGAGAATGACTTTTCATATGATCTGTTTAAGTTCTCTTTATTTGCAAATTATGAACCTAATATTCTGGAATTCACCTGAGGTTTCTAAACTCTAACTTCATGCATTTTCTTAACTAAATATAGTTAAAAGATAGCTGGACTGTTTTCTAACATTGTGACTGATACTTCCTAAATAATTGAAATTAAATATACCTTTAATTTGAAAGACAGCCTGTTTTCAGTAAAGAGAGAAAAATTAGCTAACTAGTTACAGTTCTGCTATTTCTTTTTACATTGAAGAAAAATTCTGGGCTTATTGGAATTAGAAAGCATCAGGCAACTTTGAACCTAGAGGGCCAAAGCCTGAATTGTTCCAAGGGAACTGTCTGTTATATTTCTGGGCATTTAATAAGGGGACATTAGAATATAAACTAATTGTAAGGACACTAAAGATTAGATTCATTTTTGATTATAACCCTGAAGCTCTAGGTTGGTTGAAAGTGTTATATAGTAATGAATGTGATTGAAAGCCAGTGAGCTATGGTTTAGTACAAAAATAATTAACACATGCGCGCGCGCACACACACACACACACACACACACACACCAGATCATGTTTCATCCTGAGGCTACCTTGTAAACTGGCACAGCACTCCCTTTCCTGAAATGCTCTGCAAGAGGAAAACGTTCCTCTCATTTCCTCCCCTCCCCTCTCCTCTCATCATTTCTCCTTTTCTCTTTCCTGGATTTCTCTTGTCTGGCCACTTTCCCTGTTCTTTTGTAGCAAGGAGAAAGTGTTATCACTGAAACTGTCAAGCAAGCAAGATGCCTCAGCATACTTTGGACAAAAGGTGATGTTTTCTATATATTTTGCTTGCACTCGCTGTTTCTAATCTAATTTTCTGATTTGGCATCTTGTTGGAAATGGTGAATCCTGTTGCTTATAGTCACTTGTGAGTCTACTTTGAATGTATTCACATGCTATGTAATACAGTAGTTTCCCTTAAGCCTGATTAAACGGAGCTGATTGAGTCTCACAGCAAGCACGCTGCCAGAATCTGCTTAGCAAGAAGTGCGGTTAGAATCGAATGCTTCAGTAGACAAACACAGGCAAGTCTATATACTTCTTTATACCCAGAATGATGTGTTGGTTTTATGTTTGCATGGTTGTCAATCCTTCAGATTAGATGTATTTTCTCCTTTTAAGATTAGATGATATCGTGTGGTTGGAAATTATGCATGTATGCAGCACTTGTGGAGAGTTTTCAGTTAGGATCCCAGGAATTCTGATGAGGTCTGAAATAAAACCTCTTGCTGATATCAGTGACCCTAGTTAATTGTCCAGCTTGCCTGTTAATGTATGTTTGTTTTGAAAATGCCTGTGGTTTAGCACAATCTCTATTATAATGGAAATTACAATATTTGTTCAGTGTAAGAATTATGATAGAAAATGACAGAGCATTGTCACTAGGGGAATTCCTTAAGAAAACTTAGAAAGTGCTATCTTTCTATGCATCTGTAGCTCATACAGTGTAGGTAGGAAGACAGGAAGCTGGTTTTTGTGGAATAGTGGAATAGGTTCAAGTATTTTGATTTTTGAATATTTAGTGCCTTATATTCAGTACAATTCTATTTTCAATTTGTGCAAATTAAATCTTAATGGGTTTCACTATAATATGTCCCTGTGTGTATACAATGTACTTTAGTCACAATCTAGGTGCAAGATTTTTAATATGCTAAACTATTCAGCCTTTTACTGGATATGAATGGAGTCAGTATTTGAAAATGAGAGAAAAAAGATTATTTATATTCTGCATAATTTTGTACTTTCCAGGTATAATTAAGATTACATTAATTTTTGCTGCTAAAACTCTAAGTTGTTTGCATTTTGAATAATGAACAAAAAGAATATTTATGAAGACACTGGAAAAAATCCAGCTGACTTAGGTGGATTGTGGTTTCTCAGTACTCATGACGTTTGGCAACAGTGACATCAAAGGTTAGATCTTCTAGAAAAATGTGTAGTTCATTTCCAGAGCACTGTGGCTGTCAATACAATACTAGAAAGGCTAATTACCACAAGTATCTCATCCAAGATGGATTTTATGTTACTAACTAGATGATAGATACCTATGTATATATACCCAAACAGAAACATACCTCTGTTAGAAGATGAATTGTGTCAAATGCCAAAAAGGTGTCAATATTTTACATTTAAATTTTTTATAGGGGATGAGCAAACAGAGAACTTATAATGACAAAAAAGAATATGTTAAAAACCACAGTGATGAAATCCAGTTAGCAATTTAAATAACACTTGTTGCTACTTTCAGTAAATGCATTGACACCTTTGAGGCAAATTTAATTAAATTTTAGTTAATGCATTTGCCTGTTGTTTGGGCGTTTTATATATTTCCCTGTGAGTGTCTAGTTTGATAGCTATACATAATAAATGTTCTTATTAACACGCAATTAGATTTTTCATCTTATTATTCTTCAATTCTACATTTTCTTAATATAAATAATGGAAAAGGCATTGAGCAATCTAAGACTCCTAGGATTTACAATGTTCTAACATGTTCATTACAAGTGACTTATTAAATAAATCATTTTATATTTTCTTAATGCAATACCCAGTAGCTTTTTAAATATCAGTGAAAAAATAAATGTCAATATTTTGTTACTAAATTTATATTCCATCTTTAGAGCTGTAGCTGGAGCACTCTATATGTAATCCAGGAGATATATATGTGTGTGTGTGTGTATGTATATGTATATGTATATGTATATGTATATGTATATGTATATGTATATATTGTGTGAGTGTGTGCATGTGTGCACATGTGTGCATGGGCTATGTTTTAAAGATACACCACATTGCTATTCCAAGCAATGCCTGTAAAAGCTTAAACAGTATCATAGTGCTTTAAGTTTTTTTTTTTTTTATTTAACAGAAGGGCAATTAGTTCAGAAGTAACTTTCCTGTCATTTTCTTGATTAGTGCCACTTTACTCCCTACATTTGGCAGATGGCTATTTCATTACTAATCAAGATGAAACTCTAGAGTAGTTCTGGCATTCAAGTGGTATCTATTATTTTCAAAGGAATTTCCTGGGACTGACCACTGGCTAGGATTTACCTTTTGAAAATACTGCAGTTCCAAAGACTAATTAGAAACTCTCATTTATTATGCTCTGACATATTCTGGCTGCATCTTTGAGTTTAATATAGTTGTTTAATATCTACATTGCAGATATAATTTTCCAGAATGTCATAGATATGTAACAAGAAATATAATCCTATGTTTAAGGCTGGTGTTCTTTGGAATTCAGATAGATATTTTGATTTTTAAAATTAGTTTGTTCTAGAACTAATGGTAACAGAAAATAGGGTTTCTATTGTTTGTTTTCTATATTTTTATGTAGACATCATTTAGAGGATTATTTTACCAGCATGACAGATAAATGTATCCTCATGTAATTATGTCCATATCTTCTTTGGTATATTGGCATTAAAATTATGAAGGGACACTTCATTAGGAAGGGCCAATCCAAAAGGTTTTAACAGACTGCATAATGCTCCATTTTTAATCACAGTGACAACTGAACAAATCAACAAGCATTTATTGTTTCCTGTGTGCCAGGTACACATAAGAATGCTAGAATAAAACTGCATGTGTTATATTCTGTTCAACTGCTAGTTAATTGTTTAAATAAAGGCTGCAGCTAAATGCTAAGCCTATTTCAAAGGTGCATTTACTCTGAAAAACCTTGACTATATATGGTCAAGGTAATTTTTACCCGCTGTTCATAAAATACATATCATAAAAGAAAATACATTTAATAAATACTTACAGAATTTTAAATGTTGCTAACAACATTCAACTCCAGATAAAGATTAATTATACTGCTTCTAGGGTATCCAAATTGTCTTTTCTTCTCGTGTGTGTGTGTGTGTGTGTGTGTGTGTGTGTGTGTGTATGTGTGTGTGGTGTCCTTTTCCTCCTTAAAGCTTGGACAGAAAACAGTAACACTTTTTCATTTCATGTTTCCACTTGTTAAAGTCTTCATCAGAAAAGATATAATAGGAATTATTTGAATAGAATTATGAGATAATTTAGGAGCCAATTTTAATTATTTATGCTATCTTTACTGTTTTGGATGTTGGTTAAGAAAACAAAGCATAACCTCAGTATACTAGTGACATCAAATAGTTTTGTTATAATTTCAAAGATACTATAATTTATTATAAAAAAGTAAGTAAAAAGAAAATATAATTTTATTCTTTATAAAGGTCCACTTCGATTTTTCAATTAACACAAAGGCTTTAGATATATTAAGTGGTTGAAAATTAAGCAGTAGCCAGGGACAATTAGTAAAACACAAATAAAATGAGATTGTGTCTGGTATATACAATGAAGATATTATAAATATATTTGTAGATAACAGTAATGTTATTTATCCTGGTGATCTGTAAGTCACTTTTGGATATGTATAAGATTATGTGGACTACCACTAGCAGTAGGTTTGAATTCCTTCTCCTCTTTTTAAACTTATCACTAAACACCAAAAGTAGATTAAAAGAAACTTCATGCTCTACCTACTTAAATCTGTTGCTATTTCTGAAGATTTTGAAGAAAAGAAAAGAAGAAAAGAAAATTTAAAAAATATCATGTAGGCAAAGAAAACAGCAAGACTCTAGCACATCATTCATATTGATGAGCTATCAGAAGATAAGAAGTTACTCCTTTTAAAAAAAGAGCCAAACTTTGATGACTGCCTAGGACTAATGCTAAACATATAGGCAGCTCTTGATTGGCTACATAAATGGAGGATTCAAAGTCATATGGATATTTGAAACTATACCTAACTAAAATTTTACATAATATATTATAAAAGTCTGTTTGGAGTGGAGATGGTAAATTTAATCTCCTAATTGCATGTTGCAGTATATTTATTAGGAGAACTGAGAGAGAACAGAATTTAGAGAAAACGAGTTAAGTATTTTTTAAAATGTGATAGTGATCCATATACAATTAATTGAAATTTAGCCCTCTATTTTGGTGTTCTGCATAGTGATCTGTTGAATAACCACTGAAGATGTTTTGTTTTGATATTTGTACTTTCCACAGATTTCCCTAGATGTTATAATATTAACACAATGAAAGAACATAAAAACTACATTTTAAGTCTCCACAGGTTATAAATAAGTCAATTATGAACTGCAGTCACATAAAATCAGGATTAATTTTCCAGAGTTTATGTAAGTCATAAAAATTCTAGAATTCATAAGGAGACTGCAGTGGTGGTTGAAAGGGGTGCAGAAAGAAGAGGACTATTGCACACAAACATTATCTTCACTGGCGATATTTATCAGTGTGATTTATACTCCAAATATACTTTGGAATCCATAAATGAACTCTTTTGCCCTTATTTTTAAAAGCCACAGACTTTTTGATAAATCCCTATCTGACAACTTACTTGTCAGTTCTCAATGAGGCCATTTTTAATTATTCCATTTCTTTATATTATCTTTTTGTCTGTGGTGCTGAGTATTGAATCCAGAGCTTCTTACATTTTAGGAAAGTCTATACCATTGAGCTGTACCTTCAGCCCTTTAGCGCCTTTTAATATGCACTGCATTGTTATTATTATTATTATTATTATTATTATTATTATTATTATTATTATATTCAATATTTCACTGCAATCTTGAGTGGTGAACCCATTTCAATATTAAATACCCAAATTTTTGTTGAACTAATTATTAAATTCATAATAAAACAAAATCCCAGTTATTTGATCCATTGCAGGAAGTTCCTTTTGTTGTGAAAGTTTATTTTTAGTTGTATTTAAAATAATAGTTTTTGTGCAGTGTTGGAAAAAGGAAAGCATAGGCTTTAGCATTTTGCTTTGTTTGCAGGAGTTGGATTTCTGTGGAGGATGTTTGATTGCTAATGATCTGCATGTGCTATTAATAAAAATCCTGAGGAGTTCTGAAAGAATAAAGCACCTGAGCTCAGACGTTCGAGGTTCCACAGTCCAGTATGGTACTTGCCATGATGGTGGTTCCATCTGTTGAGGTCTGGAAGGATTTCCACGTATGAAAATGCCCCGTTTCTTCCATCCTGAGTAGTCACAACAGTGTATTACAACACCCTCTTGTGACAGACTTTTTAAAAATGGAAAAGGGTAATGTCAAAAGGTTTTGAAAGGATAGACAAAGAATTTTCTGGAAATGTGTATGAAATATTTTAATTATTGAGCAGTTTAAAGTGAATGTTCCATTTTTATTGACAAATCCAAAGATAGGATTATTTTTGCTCTGATGTGGTAATTTTCTCAGTATGTAAAAACAAATGTGAAGATAGGTAACAGAATAATTCTACTTTTAAAATGATGCCAAGGTTAAATAGTGTTAATATTTCATTGCTATGTGATGTCAACATGATTTTTAAATCTTTCTAGCAGAATAATTTTCTAGCTTATGTATTTATAATTTCCTTCTTGGATTATGAAGACTTACTTACTCTTAGATAGTTCATATTTAAAAATATTATCCTATGTCTTCATAATTTTTTAGAGAGGTGTGTAAATCTTTAATATGTCTAAAGTTTCTATTTAAACAGGCAATACTTTTCTTTTAATATTGTCAACATAAACAGTTTACCTTTTTGGGTTTTGAATAATTCTGAGACCAGAACTAATTAGGTAGTTTTACATAATCCTCTATTGTAATTTGACATAATTTAACAAGAAAATATGATAATTCATAATTTATGAAATAGAGTAGAATGTTGTCTTATTTTTTAACTTTCACTAAAAGTGTCTTTGGTTAATTTGATAATACATGTAACAACACTGAGATACATCTTTTTTTTTTCTTTTGAATAAAGTATTTTTCAGATTGTTTCCTAACTTTGTGATTAAATTAGCTTTAGAAAGAGTAAATATGGAGTAATTTGATACCTAATATTTATCCATGAAATACTAAGTTATTTATTTGAACCTGCAGCAAATTGAGTGTCTTATTACATTTTAGATCTCTCATAGACAGAAATACCTTAAAGCTAATCGTTACTAGTCAAAACTTTATTGAAAATTCACTTTCCTGATTGAGCTGTATCTAGTTGAATTTGGAATTTTGAATCAATTAAAGGTGAGGTAACTGAGTTCAAAACAGAAATTTTCCAGCAAAACCTTGTCTTTATATTACTATTTGTGACTAAATACTTATTCTATCCTTCTGTGAAATCAGAATTTTAAAACAAGTGTATGCTCTCAATCTCCTGGCTGGTATTAATATGCATATTCATTTATGTGCATATATAACAACATGGTTAAAGAAGAGGAGGTTGTGGGTTTAGGAGGAACAAGAGAGGAGGAGGCAGAAATGGAACAGGTAGGAGGGAAGAGGGGGAGGGAGAAATTATATATTCATGTTTCGATTAATTAATTTTTTTTTGGCTTTTCAAAACAGAATTTCTGTGTAGCCCTGGCTGTTCTGGAACTCGCTCTGTAGACTAGGCTGTCCTCAAACTCAGAGATCTGCTTGCCTCTGTCTCCCAAGTGCTGGGGAAATGGTATGTGCCATAATGCCTGACTTCAATTAAAATTTTAAATTGACCTGTTTCTTTGTTTATTTATTGTATTCCTTAATTGCTAAGGTTGTTGAAAATTTTTAGAAAATATATTTAGCCATTTTTATTTCTTCTTTTGGGAACTCTTTGTTTATATCCATAGCCCATTTTTTAATTTGGTCATTTGTTTTCTTGACTTTTTGGTTTTTGACTTCTTTATATATTCTAGATATTAATCTCCTGTCAGATACATAGCTGACAAACACTCTCTCACACTCTGTGGTCTTATTTGTCACTTTGTTGATTGTTTCCTTGGCTGTACAGTAGTTTTTTTTTGTTTTTGTTTTTTTTTTTTGTTTTTTAGTTTCATGAGATCCAGTTTGTCAATTGTTGGGCCCAATACCTGGACAAATAGTCCTATTTAGAACATCCTTTCCTACACCCATGTCTTTCAGAGTGCTGACTATGTTCATCAGTTTTAGTATTTCATGTTTCACATTGAGGTCTTTTATCCTTTGGAAGTTAATTTCTGGGCAGGATTACAGATATGGGTCTTTATTGTGTTCTTATACATGTAGCCATCCTTGGATCAATTAAGGAAAAGGATATGTCCTTGTTCTTTACCAGAAAGCTCTAAGTAGATAGAAAGTCTATGGTATTATGGGCAATTTAGAATTTCTTGTCTCCACCTCAGTCCAAAGACTTAACTCAGATAATCCAACAAGAGCTGTAATCCAGTTGTTCAGAATAGGAGATAAGAACAGAATAGGAGCTGGGTGGTGGTGGCTCATGCCTTTAATCCCAGTGCTCCAGAGGCAGAGGCAGGTGGATCTCTGTGATTTTGAGTCCAGCCTGGTGTACAGAGTGAGTTCCAGGACAGCCAGAGTTACAACAGAGAAACCCTGTATTGAAAACAAACAGACAAACAACAACAAAAACAAACAAACAAAAGAGCAGAATAAGAGTCCCCATCATTCAGGAAGAAAACTGACAGTCCTATGTGCAACTTTTAAGACTCAGCAGAGGTTCTGCGATGGAAATTTTTGTGTCAACTTGACATAAGCTAAAGTCATTTGAGAGGAGGAAATCTCAATAAAGTAAATGCCTCCATAAGATCCGGTTGCAGGTAGGCCTGTAAAGCATTTTCTTAATTAGTGTTGGATGGTGGAGGGCCCAGCAAATTGTGGGTGTTGCCATCCCTGGACAGGTGTTTCTGAGTTTTATAAGAATGTAGGCTGAGAAAGCCATGAGAAGCAAGACAGTGAGTAGCACTCCTCCAAGGCCTCTGCATCAGCTCCTGCCTTCAGGTTCCTGCTCTGTTTGAGTTTCTGTCCTGACTTCCTTTGATGATGAACAGTGATATGGAAGTGTAAGACGCTTACCTCCCCAACTTGCTTTTTGGTCATGGTCTTTCATCACAACAATAGATACCCTAACTAACACAACTTCCATTATATCATTTGGAGATGATCACCTGAGAGGCCACTTAAAGCTAAAGACTTCTTCATTCAGGGACAAAATTCAGGACTGTGGTTCAGAAACTCTTTAACCTTTGGAGCAGTAAGCCCCTCAGTGTCCTATCTTGGCACTTTGACAGCAATGGGCTTAAAATTGTTTGCTAGATATTTAGGCGATTTTTCTTACAGTTACTTATATGGTAAAAGATGTAGCATTTATTTAACAGACTATTATCTATAGAATGGGAGCCAGACAAATATGTTAACATAGTTAACATGCATGACTTCAAGAAGTTCTGCATGCCTTTTATTCACTTTCTTTTTTTAGTTAGTTTTTGCCTACTTCTGACCCCTCTGCACTTGCTTTGTATGCAGGTTATAGAAAACAGAATTAACTATATTTAGTAGGACATTAATGGTAGTCTTTGGTCCTAATGACAATCTTTGTCATATCTTCTGATGTGGGAAACAGATCGAGTAAAGAATATGTCCCCAGGGAAGAATTTTGCCTTCACAGTGGAGAGGAATCCACTAGAGCACTTTTGCATGCCTTTCTTGCAGTACATCCTTGAACAATAGCTGCCAGATACTGGATACTTTTTAATGACTAACTTAAATTGCGTGATTACATTGTTCTTTGAGTTCTCGCTAACCTCTTTATATTTAAAGTGGTACTAAAATTTGTCTCAATTATGAAGGATGCATCTGAGTGGCAAATCTTTAAGAATTAAATTGGAGCTGCCCATCAAGAAGAAAATGAAACATCAGTTAATGATTGTAGTGTTCCCATTTCACTTGGGTCCTGTACAGCATGCCTGCCTAACTCTGAACTTTTCTTGATCAGTGGCATAAGCTTCTTGGCAATTGGTTACAGCATGCTTTGCTCAATTCCTGAGTCACCTTGGTCACTGGAGACCAATTTTTACATCTCTTTTTGTATGCAATAGAGATTTGATGACCACTCTCAGAAGTAGAGTAGGATGAATTTCCTTTCTGTAAGAATTGGGAGCAAACTACAAAGTACAGAGCTGCTTATCTTGGCCACAATATATCACAGGCTAATGGTCACAGAAGAATCTCTAAACTCTATTCAGGACCCAGTTAGTATATTGTGCAAAATTTATGTCTCAAAAATAGAAGTACCCACCACTAGGATCTGATATGAACTCTTTAATCCAATATAGGAAATAAATTGACCCTATTGCATGGCAGTAGGGGACCTTACCCATGGAAAACATGCATTATTTTAGTCACCTTTCTCTTGAAAAAGGAACCTGGGTTGGGTTAACATGGATATAGAAAAAGACAGATGTACAAGAACAGCAAGAGAAAGTAACCTGAAATATGTAGTATTTCTTAAAGTGTTCTTATCACATAGACTTCTTTAGAAATATTTTTCTTTTTAAATTTTATTTTTATGCATATGGGTGTTTTTGCCTGCATGTATGTCTGTGTACAACTGTAGTGACTGCAGAGTCCAGACGATGGCATCAGATTCCCTGGAATTGGACTTCCAGACAGTTATGAGCCACCATGTGGTCACTGGAAATAAAAGTTGGGTCTTCTTCAAGAGAAACAAGTGCTTTTAACTGCTGAAGCATCTATCTAGATCCAGAAATACATTTCTTTAGAAAGCTTGAATTCATCTTGATATTCAACAAATATTTACCTTCATTTCTTCTTTAAATTTCATTTTAACTATTTGATCCATATGAAATGATATTTAGGTATGAATTATGATACAAAATTGTTATTTTTTTATTAGATAAAATACAGTAATTGTTTCGCAGCAGTGCATTGAATAGTATTTCCTTTCACTACTGCTTTGTGATTCTATATTTCTGATAAAGTTGAGCGATTTTAACTGTTTTCCTTTAGAAAACTACTAAAATGCATTAGCCTTTCAAAAATTCTGATACTTGGGACATTAGAAAATACTGTTTAGTTTCTCTCTATGTGTAAGTATATTTCATGTATTTTTAAAAGTCATTGGAGCCACAGTTTCTTTCAAATACTTTTAAGTACCATATATTTTTAATTTTAAAATTTCATATGTGTATATTATATATACATCATTTTCTCCCTTTTCAACCCCTCCTGTTCCTGTGTTCCACTACTAACTCCCTTCAAAATTCATGGCCTCTCTTTCTTTAATTGTTACATATGTTTAAATTGATAGATATATAAACACAACCTGCTGAATAAATTTAGTGTTGCTTGTATGTTTATAATTTTGGAGATAACCATTTGGCATCAGACAATCAATTAGGTGGCTTCTTCCCTGAGAAGACTGATTGTCCCTCTCTCAGCTGCCATTAATTGCCTGTAGCTCTTCATGAATAGGTGAAGCATTGTGTGATTTTCCCCATCCATGATGGCATACCAACTGGTGTTTTCATCATTCAGGTCTTGGTTATGAAACCACTGTTGAATATATCTGGCACTGTTAACCTAGCCAAGTACTTGTAGAAAATTAGACCATGAAACTTAGAGAAGAAATTGCTGCTATCAGTTTCCTACACCAGTATGATGTCTGGCTGTGCTTCATAGTACTTATTGTTGTTCCCTCAGATAAATATAGCTCTCACACCTCATCAAACAAACTTCTTTTAAAAGCAGAGACCATTACAGAAAGCCTCAGTGGTCAATATGCAGAGAACCACTGTTCACAGGGTTCCTAGCCTCAAATGATACATCTACAACACAACCCCTTCACCTAAGGCTCAAGGAACATCAAAGAAGAGGGCTCTAAAGATTGTGAAAGACCAGGGATAAGAAAATATTTGGTATGATTGGGTTTTCTATATATGAGTGTTTCCATACTCTTAAAGCCTAGCAAACACTGCTAAGTAAACAGTTGGTATTAAATATGGCATAGTGCCTAAAATTGACATCTCTGGACCTGGACCTCTAAGTTTGAATACTGGCTTCCCCATATTTTGTTTTCTGGTATTAACTTCTCTAAGGACTGCAAATGTAGCTTAGTAGTAGAGAGCTTTCCTTTGTGAGTAAAATTCAAGGCTCAATTCACATTAGAGGAAAGAAATAAGAAAGGAAATAAAAACAACTTCTTTAAGTATCAGTTTCCTCATTTGTGGAACAGCGGAATATTTATGTTGGTTCAATTTTGTGAGAATTTGAGATGAATTACGAAAATTCTCTAAGGAATCTAAATCGTTATAGTAATTGTGATGCCTAGTACTGATAACAGTTAGCCTCTTGAAGACAGGGATGTTCAATAGCACCTCAGTATATAGAAACTAACCTAGAAACGGAGACATTCTTCTTAAATATTTTTATTAATTATTTGAGAGTTTCATACATTGCAGTTTGATCATATGCATAGCTTTGCAAGGCAGTGATAGATAATAGGTTATTCTGTTTTCAGATAGGACAATTTCAACCTGAAAGCCACAGCACTAACAAATTTACTAGGTCAAACATGTTTCAAAATACTCAGTTTAAAAAAGAAAATGGGCTGCACTTCAGTTGGAAGTGGAAATTTGTAAATACCATCATATGAAGTCAGTTATTCCAAGTTAGTGCTGATTTGGCCCCAAAGATTATCTGTAGAGGAACTGGAAGAAAGACTTGTTTCAAAATGATTACTCATATATAAATACTCCCTTCACAAATGAAACTTATTTTTATTAGTTATTTTCTTTAACTCTGTATTTTTAACAGGTGATATTCCTAACAGATACAGACATTCGGATAAAACAAAACCAGATGATAAACAGACAAACTGTGCTGGATTGATCCTGTTCAGATAAATTAAGTTGAAATAAATGGTTTTTCCTTAGCATGTAGAGCCTTGATTTTGAAGTGACTCATAAATGAGGAATGGCTCGAGAGCGAGCAGAGATATCAGTGACGTTAGTGGTTCCTATTAGCATTCTAATCACATAGGCCTCCTGTGACTCCCTTTCAATTTTTTTCCTTTTCATTAAATCAGCTACTTGCTTTGTGTTCTTACAGGATTGTGAACTAGCCAGTTCGTGTTATATTTTTAAACAGTGATTTATACTGTAGGCATAATGAAAAATATTAAGAATGTAATAACCTTTTTATGTACATTGAACTAGATGTCTTTGGGGTTAAGCTTTCCCTCAAAGCTCTATTTGAACTTCCTCTGTAGGAAATAATATTTTAGAATTCTAGATTTACATAGGACAACATATCAATTGTCATTATAGAAACCACAAATATAGATTTGACTCAGTAGTAAAATGAGACTCATGAGTAACTTGATGTTTTTGATAGAATGAGGAGAGTGAGAGAGAATTAACAATACATTCTCATTATACTGGAACTTTACATTTTTATCACACTTTTCTTATTGTTCAATTAGAGAAACAACATGGCGTATTTACCATTACACCTAACAATATCCTTGGGAGGCTAAGAATATGGCTCATGGTTAAGAGCACTGAAAGTTCTTCCAGCGAATACAGGTTTGAATCCCAGCACCCACATGGTGAGTAGCAATCATATATAGCTTCAGTCTCAGGGGAATATGACATTCTTTTCTGACCTCTGTGGACACTGCATGCTCATGTGCATAGACATAGATCCATGCAAAACACCCATACACATAGGATAAAAACAAATAAAATGTCAACAAAAACCTTTATAGCCTTGGAATCCCAGAGTCCCACTCTTCATATCAGCTGTCATGGGCTCAGGTGTGACACTTTAAAGAACTTCACATGGTTTAAAATTAGTTATGATTAAATAAGTGATAGTAATTTTCAGTTCCTACACTCATTTCTTCCTTTTCACATCTGATTTGACATAGAAAACTGAAATGGTTCTATAATTTGAGATAATCCTATTTCAGCACTGTAGCAAGTGACATTGTCAAGCTCTCTAGACTGGCATCTTTCCAACCAAGTAATACCATTTTTTAAAAGTTAAATGATTGTGGAAACCATGGACAAGTTTGTCAGGATAAAAACCAAACCAGAAGAAGCAATTTTGTCTTATATCTCTCTTCTTTAGTGAGGTTCCTTAAGGTCTTGTACAGGAGAGAGAATATTCAGTGTTGGGCCTTTCTTTCTAAATGTCCCCGTACATCTACTTCTTTGCACAAAAACAAGAAAAAATATTACAAGTATTATGCCTGATGTGACTTTTGAAATAGAATGCAGATTTTCCTTTGCAAATTCCTGATGTTGTTAAGAAAGAATGAGCACCTATTTATATGAGGTTTTTTAAAACGTGTAGTAATTTTAGGAAAAGAATTGTTTTGACCTAATATTAATGCTATAGAGCACATAAATTCTCTTAATTTATCCACAAACAGCACTTTGAGGTGTTATTGGCACTGTTTTTCAAATGAAACAATTGAAGTTCAGAAATATTAGATAATATGTTCTAGGTAATTAATCAAGTCACAGGAATAAGAATGTCTGATTTTTGAATAAAGAGAAAACCTGAGAAACTCAGATTGGAGAAATAATTTAGATCATCTGAGACTTGAGAAGATTTAATTTGCCCATGCCAGAGGTAAGTGGATATGAGACTCCTAGTATTTTTCCCAAGCTAATGCAGGAATTTTGAATGTAGTCTAATTTGGCACAGTTAAATATTCATTTACAATACACCTAGGGAAAATGATGGGGAAATTAAGTATATTAAATCCATCCATTCAGAATCAATGAATGTTAACACATTTTGAAATATCTTATTTGAAGAAGACAAATAGCTGCTTTACGTAACCAAGAAAAAGATGAAATATTTGCTTTTTAAAATATAAATTTTATCATTTTTTCCAGCTATATTAAGATTTATCAAAAGCAACACACACACACACATATAGTATATGTGATTTTTGACATGTGTGTATGTTTAGAAATGATAAATCATGAGTGAAAATTTTTAAGATATACTCTCATACATTATTATTAACTACAATGCAAAGCTGTGTTATAAATCTTCAGCACTTATTCTTTTCAAACTGAAACTTTGTGTCTTTTTTACCAATATCTATTTCCTGGGTTGCCTACCAAACCACTTTAAAGAATAATTATACTCTCTGCTTTTCTGAATTAAATATTTTAAGAATATTTATGAATATATTCATAAGAATATTTTATGAATTCAATATTTTAATTAAATATTTTAAGCACTGTTTATTTTTATGTATTTGTCTAAGTTCACTTAACCTTTTCTTCTTGTAGCTTCAAGGTGCATCTGTGTTATCACATTTGAGAGAATTTCTCTTTTGGAAAAGGAGAATAGTATATGTCTAACATTATATACACACACACACACACACACACACACACACACTCATTCATCTGTTGATGCAAACAGTTGAAGTCATATCTTCACTATTACAAATACTGTTACAGCAGCTATTGTTTGAATATATACCCTTAAGACAAACTTCTGACTGATATATATCCATTTTTTGAGGAATTTCCATACTGTTTCCTATGATGGATGGTAATACATATTCCAACCAACAGCACATAAGGAGTCTCTATTTAAGACACCTCCTCCGACACATTTGGCTTTTTGATATGATTATAACAGCTATGAGGTGATATGATATCTAATTTTGGTTTAAATGTATATTTTTCTAATTAGAGTGATGCCTAGCCATTTTTCCTATATCCTTTAGCCATTTGTATGCTTGCTCTCCTTTGGTAACTCTCTCTATATAGATGTCCATTGTCCAGATTTTTGACCAGATTACTATTTCTTTTTGGGAATTGGTTGTTTGTTGCTTGATTTCTTTATGTATTTTGGATATTAGCTCCCCATCAGATATTTGATTTTCAAATATATTTTCCTATACCTAACATCCTCTCCTTCCTTCCCCCTCTCCATCTTATTCCTAGCTATTGCCATTGTTGTACAGAATCATTTTAGTTGCACACAATCACATTTGTCTATTGTTTCCCTTGTTATTTGTTCTTTTACATTCATATTCTTAAAAAGTAACTCACCAGACAAATGGTAAGAAGATTTTTACCTAAAAATTTTTGTAGTCATTTTATCATTTCACATCTTATGTTTAAATCTTATGTATATTTTGGGTTGATTTTGGATATGCTGTGAGATATTTTATGTAGACAGCATTCTCAACAATATGTATTGAAGAAATATTTTCCCCATTGTATGTCTTGGAAACATTGTTGCAGATCAACTGCTCAAAATTTTATGAACATTTCCCCCTAGACTTTGAATTCTGTTGTTCGGTCGATATATCTGATCTTATCCTAGTCTCATATTGCTTTGATTATTAAATCCTCATAGTTTAATTTTATTTATTTAATTTTAAGACAGGATCTTACAATCTATTCTAGGCCTGTCTGCAAGTTACTTAAGTGGCTGGTACTGACCTTGAACTCGCAGCAATAATCCTGCCTTAGCTTCCTGCAGGCAATGAACCATTATGCTTGCCTATGGTAAATTTAAAATCATGTAGAATGATGTTCCACTTTTATTCTTTAGTCACATTCTTGGTCAGAAATAACTTGGCTCTTAGGATAGGCTAAAGTGCTATTATTAAGATTCTAAGAAGAATCCACTGTTCTCAAGGATCCACACTCGGGGTTTTGACATTATTACAGATATTAAGTTATTTCTTTCAAGAACAAGAAATATTGATAATGCACTCAGTTTTCCTTTATGAGTAAGTAGTTTTCTGTGGTGAGAACACTATCTTCCCATGACATTCAATCATTAAAAGCCTTAGGGACTTTCTTTACAAATAAATGGCAGAGAATTCTACAGAATTTAAAATGGAGAAATAAGAGCAAGTGTTCCACATAGCTATATATATAACCTTGTTGATACTTTTAAAACTTGCTATTTTGGCATTAGTGTGTGCACACTTAATATTTTTGCAATGTGTCCTCTTATGAGAAGGCTATTTAGCTTGTTTGATAGTAGAAAGATTTACTCAGGAAAGAAGCCAGCATAATCGTTAAGCTCTCTTTTGAAGGAATTGTGCTGAGATTTAAAAGAGCAAAAACATTGTTGGCATTATACTGACCCTCTGGCCAAACTATGAAACAGGACAGGCCTGTCCTAAGTACCACTTCCCACCTTGCTTCTCAAACAGCATTGATATCTTCCTGATATCTTTTCCCTTTAACCACTTATCACTCTGAAACTTTAATGTGCCCTGCCTCAGTCTCTTGTCTAGAGAACTGACAAACCACCTGTAAATTTTTGATAAGCACAAAGGAGGTTCTATCTTTAATTCTCTAGAATTTTTGGATTTAGATATTATTCTAGAGGGACTGAAAAATGTCACCTATTGTAACATGTTTCTAGCTAATATGGAATTTGAATGCCAGTGTGTGTGTTCCACCACCCTCAAAAATATTGTGTATTAAAAATACTATGTATAAAATATTATGTATAGAAATGGATATTGCCTGCAAATGTACTGAAAATTCTAGTAGAAACTTAAAAAAAAAACTAAGTAAGAGGTTTAATGTGACACAGGAAGTGGGAGATGTAGTTCAAATCAATGTTATTGATTTCAAAATATGAGACATTCTACACTTAGCTGTGTAGTAATAAATTCTAGAATTAGTGGCATGTAGACCTCTGCATAATGGTTCTCACAGGGATAATTTACATTTCCTCATTGTTTACTAGTAAATATATAGTGAGTGATACACTGAGATTCCAAATCAGTTCTCTGAGAAAAGAAAAACAACTGAATTTTAATACATTAGCATTTCCATGAAAAGTTTGATCCACTCTCCCTACTTTTTCCATCCTTTTACTCATATAGAACTCAATTTTCTTTATCCCCCATGCCGCTTCTCACACATTCTATATCTATCTGCCGTTTTAGTATCACATCTATTTATTTTCCACCTTGAAACTTCTATACTCTTATGAATAAATATTCCATGGCTTTCTGTGTATAAGAAATCTGGAACCAGATGGATTTGGTTCAAATTATGAATCTACTAATTATTCACTTATTTATCTAAACTTTGTTTCTTTATTTTCTGGTTTTCAAAATACAAACCCATGTATTTAATTTTAGGATTACTGTGGAGGTTCTAAAGATTTATTCTCAGTTTCTGCTCTGATAATTTATTCCCCCTCTGTATGTGTGTATATGTGTCTATATTTCAAAGCTCCAACTAAAGAACATGTTAAATAAATTAATTTAGATAATAAAAGCCAAGAGAATTTTAATTGTATGTATTTGTTCTAACTTTCTTAAGATAGTAACACAGTTTTTAGAATGAATGTGTTGCATTAAAATCATTTAAAGAGATTCTAGATGTGGTATGATAGCATACATCTATAATGCCTGCACTCAGGCAGGAGGCTCTTTACTTCCAGGATAGCCTGGATTACAATAGTGAAACCTTCTCACAAGAAAGGGAAATATTTCACATGTATCTTTCCATTCTTAACCAGAGTTCCCTGAACATGAATTTGCTTTTCTGGCTAGTTAACCATAATCACCACCACCACCACCACCATCACCACCACCACCACCATCACCACCACCACCACCATCATCATCATCATCACCATCATCATCAACAACATTATTTTGCTTCTCTATAAAATTAGGTGATGACTTCAAGGGTTACTAATACTGTAGGGTTGTTAGTCTACACACTGTTGAGGCCCTGGCAAATTATGCATGCATGCAGCTCCTTTTACAGTTTCCTAGTTCTGTCATATGTCACTGCTTGCCATTCCTTGGGCTAACTTCAGTTTCTTGATCTAAAAAATTGGAATAGAGCTTGTTTCTATATTATAGGCCTTTTATTCAATTTGCATGATCTAAAGTGTGAAAATGACTTAGGACATTGCCTGGTATGTTTAAGGATTTGATAAATATTACTCCATTATATTTTTCCAAAATATTCTCCAAAAGTATTGATATTACCTGAATTTATACTTAAATTTGGTCCTACCCTTATGTTTTTCAGTCTCAATGTAGATACTTTATTTGCATCTACCAATTTTCACTCCTTATCGACATGCCTAGTATTTTCTACCCCCTTTCCCTCTGTTATATACAATTGTATTTCTCTTTTTATTCAATTAACACTTTATCTTTCATATATTTAGTAGTTAGTCTAAGTCTTTACTGTATCTGATTTCTCTGTCTACTAGTTACAGTCTGCAATTACTTTAGAAGTTCATTTCTTTCATTTAAATTGTCCTTCATTTCTTTCAGCTTTTCAAATTTTATCTTGGCTTTTGTAGCACTTTTGAATTCACCCCCTCTCTCTTTCTCCCCTCCCCTGTGTGTGTTTGGTGAGTATATGTTTGCATATGTTTTGATGCCAGAGACTGATGTTGGGTGTCTTCCTCAATCAATCTCCAATGTAGCATCTTTCTCTGAATCTGGAGCTTATCAGTTTGGCTAGACTGGCTGGCCAGCAAGCTGCAGGGGTCCTTGTATCTTCCCCTATCCAGTTCTGGGGATTGCAAATTCGTATCCTATGACCTGCTTTTGTACATTAGTGATGGGGATTGAACTCAGGTTCTCATGTTTGTGTGGCAAGAATTTTATGGCTAAGCCATCTCCCCAGTCCTCATTTTTCAACTCTGTAAATGTGGTTTTAAAACATGAATCTTGCATTTAGAAATATTCCAAGCTGCTGGGTGATGGTAGCACACGCCTTTAAATCCCAGCACTTGGGAGGCAGAGGCATGCAAATCTCTGTGAGTTCAAAGCCAACTTAATTTACAGAGTGAGTTTCAGGATAGCCAGAGTTATAACAGAGAAACCCTGTCTCAAAAAACCAAAAGAGAAATATTCCAAGTCTATCTCTGATATTTATAAGCTGTGCAACAATAAATATATCAACATATCTCAAAGAGTTTTCTCATTGAAGAAATGGAAATAAAAATAATTACCTAATACAGGTTCTGTAAGAACATCAAAATGGATTTTCAAAGCGCGTTGCACAGCTAATGCTCTGCTTCTTGACATCTTATGTTAGAATTATCAGTTTGGGAAAATTCATTGAGCTTTATTTACACTTATGAAATATGCCTTATATTGGTCCAAGTATAGTAATGCCTATGATGCTTTCATTTAAAAAAATGTTAACACAACTTTTGGTATGGAAAAAATGTTTAATAATTTTGGTTTTTTTTCATAAGTAATACTTGCAAACTGGATTCTATTTTTATCATCCCAAATTCACCAGTCTTATCAATATCCCATGGTTTTTATTCTTTTTCTTCCACTGACTTTCCAATATTTCTAGGTTATTCCACTCAAATACTAATTGATGCAGCCAGGATTTTTTATTTAGCAGATTATTTTTATATTGTAAATTTCAGTGCATATTTGTTTATGTGTCTGCATATATGTTTATGTAGATGTGTTCTTAACTCTTTCCTGTATTTGTAAAGAGAAAACATATAAAGAAATTAGCCAAAGGAACTAGCTTTCTCAACTTTTTTTATTTTTGAGATAAAATGTAACTTTGAAATTCTGACTAGCCTAGAACTCCTGTCTCTATCTCCCAAGTGCTGGGATTGCAATTCTAAATCATCACAATTGGCTTGAAGGAGGTAGTTTTCAAAGGTTATTTGAACTGAAAGCAATTGATAATGAAATGGCTACATATACCAAATAAGGATTTGGGGATCACTAGTACTGAGCAAGAGTTTAATTCCAATAAGTAAATGTTGTCAGTGCATAGAGACATATTTGTCATAGAAATAGCAATAATAAGAATAGGGGAGAGTGAAATTTTTAGAGAAATAGGATTTTTCTTTTGCCAGAATAGTTTGCTGTCCAGAAAATTAAACCTTATGCTTGGGATATGCATATAATTTCCTTTAATCTTTGAAAGAGAAGATTATTTGAAGGAGATGAAATAATTGCAATAAATTATGAAAATACTACATCTCTGCTATTCCTATTTGAGAGGTGATAGATAAAAAACCAAGCGAGAGTTTTAGAAAGGAGGTTCAAGTCCCAGTCTTTTTTCCTTAGCGCAGGGTGCTGCACTGGGCAAATAATTTAATCTTCCTGAGCTTCAGCTTCCTTGACTTCTAATAGATATTAACAGTTTCTCCTCCCAATCATTTTCAAAACTTTGCTGTCAGGCTCAAATAAGATAATATATGTAGAGATACTCTGCAGCTCTCATGGCATCACGCAGATGCAGGGAACGATTTGTAAGGTACTTGTTACATATCCCCTCCCATGCAGCTGCCACGTGACTGGATGCTACTATAGTACAGCAAATAACGTCAGAGAGAGCAATGACCAGTAGATGGATGAAGGCTGTTGCTTAGGGGAGCAGATTAGATTGGGAAAGCATTTCTCAGAGTACAGACCTGGTGGCAAGCTCTCTGACTTCTGAGAGTCAGTGTTGTTTGAATTTCATCCTGAACGTGACAACCTGCTGTTTATTTATAGGTGAGTCACTTTTTCTTATAAATTTATATTTGAATCATGTTAAGCAAGTGTGCCTGCTCTGTATGGAAGATCGATGAAGAAAATAGGAAAGAGAAAAAGTGGATTGCTTTTGTTTGTGCTGCTTTTATTAGCTAATAATGTAAGGATAAAAAATAGATATTTTAGGAAGTTATGAATCAATTAAAAAACCATATTTTGTATATGTTCTGAAGCATATTTATGAATTTGTACTGTGCAAAATTGTATTTTGCTTGGAAAACTAAATTTCAGGGCTGTCTGGGAAAATGATTTTAATTGATATTTTTATAGCTTTATTGTGGACTAATTGACAAAAAAATAATAGATGCATCTAAGGTGAACAGTGTGATGTTTTGGCTTACGTGTACATTGTACATGATTACCGTGATCAAGATAATTAACATCTGCCACAGTCATCTGTTTTCTTTTATGATGAGAATACTAAAGATGCTTTACTCTGAATAAATATGAAGTAAGAAATACATTATTAGCTATACTCACCATGCTGAATGTTAGGTTAGATGAATTTTTAATAGAATTGTTTCTGTTTATGCAAATCAGATGTCTATCTTGTCTGAGGTACTTGAACCTTACAAAAAAGGAAATAAGAAACATGAATTAATTGTGATTACATAGTTAAATTGAATTCATGGTTTTATTCATATCATAATAAAATAGAAAAATGTGCTATAGCACTTTCATCTCATGCTGCTATGTGGTAGAAGAGACAAGGGAAACTCATGTGTGTGCGTGTGTCCATGCATGCCTACTTATATGAGTACAACTTATTTAGAATAGTCTGAGAAAGTGTGAATATTTATGCTAGTATATGATATTGCTGTTATTATGGAAATTGTGTCAGGAATTCTGTGCAAATATTATCCTGGAAGTAATAGGATCACCAATACTATGTAGTTTTGATTTTTATCACAGGAGCTATTGATTTTTTATTCAGTTTTGGTTTATAATTATTGTCGAGCTAACAAATATAATAGTGGCTACGTACTCCTAAGAATTCATTTTTATTTTCTGCAAATGGTATATCATTTGTTGGAGGAAATAAGAAGGTGCACGTGAAACTCCTTTGAAATCTGTGATGCAATATTCATAAACAGTAATACTATTATCCCTGCACTGTGTACTCAAAATCTCTTTACTTAAAACTAGAGAATTTTTAGGTTATATTTTATACCTGCAATGTTTCGTTTTTAGTTGGTTTGCTATTTTATATAAATACACATATTCATGTGTGTGTGTGTGTGTGTGTGCACGCGTACACGTGTGTGTGCGTGCGTGCACGCCCATAGCATTTGAAGGGATAAACACAAAAGGGCAGGAAGTGTAATTAAACCTTGCTAGGTCTTGGTGATTGACATTACACAAAGCTACTGTTGAATTACACATATCTTAAGAGGGAGATTGACAATAATTATTAACAAATTAGCACAGATTCATTTATCAGATTAACTTTCAGGGTGTTGAAACCTTGGGAACAGCAACAAATGAAGTATTATGCCCTAACTCTAAACAAAACTAAATAAAAATGGACCCGTAATTAAATAGCAAAAGGTAAGGTTTCAACAATTTGATGTGCCAACCCTAATCTAGTTTCTATGTACACACAGGCTGTTGAGTACATCTACTCAAATACTGAATCCTAAGATAATTTCACTGTATGTATCCCCAAGTTATGCCACTAATAATAATATTAACAGCAGCTTACATATGCACAGTGGATATACATAGAAAGAACAAGCAGGAGAGAAGCTGCTTTGAGACATCTGATAAAGGTGGTAAACATCTACCTCTGTAAAAATGGACACGAGCCAGCATATTTTTCCCTCTCTTGCTAACTGGCTCTAATAATTTCATTTGGTCTGAAGTGATTCATGTATATTCATGCCTGTAAAATGCTTTTGATTTGTGTTGCATCTACTTCTCCCCACTCATCATCTGCTTTCCCTTGCTCATCGTTAGTGTTTGGATGCCCCCGCCCCATCTTTGTGTCTAGATCCTGGGAGACAAACCTATGCTTGATTTTACAAAATTCTCTACTTTTGGTGATGCTGTTTAACATGGTATGTGTGAGATATTTATGGAAGTACTACAATGGGGTATAGAGGTTTAGGCTCTTTTTCCATCATGTGACTTGAAACAACTATTTTTATATGTGGGCCACAGTTTCTGCATCTATAAAATGAAAGCAATAAATACCATTATTTTTCAGATTAATTTCAGCTATATTCAGAATTTAGAAATTCTCTTTGGTGAACCAGATAGCCTTTTGGGGGAACATGACGTTCTCCGGGAAATGTTTTTCAGTGAATGTGGATGTTAATAAAAAGCTTGATTTATTTTATTGTCACGTGTAGATGTTTCCTTTCATAAAGGATTTTAAAATATGTGCATTTACCCACGACGGTACAGTATCTCTCTCCCACAGCTTCAATAATGCTTGGCGCAGGGAAAAGGGATCTTCAGATACGACATCAGGGGCTGCAAGAACAGAAGAGTATAATTTCAGCTTTTTGAAACGGAGGCTACAGAGTCAGATTCACAACGACAAGGGGTCAAGGGACGCAGTGTGTGTGTGTGTGTGTGTGTGTGTGTGTGTGTGTGTGTTTTAATGACCACCTGTAATGAAACACAATAATCTAACTTGCAGGGTGAATACAGGGTACTTCCGTGGGTCTACTTTAATCACACATCTCCGTCCATGGCACGTTAATATGGGGAACTACTTGAACTAATCCGAAGCATCCGCGGAACATTGGCTAACTATGAACGACCCTAGTTCTAGCCTTTCCCGACTCCGCCCTCACCCTGAAGTCAGAACCTTAGCTTTATGGTCTGTAAAGATTAGGACAGAAAAGTAGCTTTCCAACAGACTTAGGAAGAAGCACGTCTTCTTTTTGGCTTAGATTCCCAAGGAAGGATCCGTTTATTCGGGAATCTAGGACCACCTGTTGCTTTCCACTTAGTTTTCTTCCTCCGCTGAATTCACGCTCCCTCAGCAAGTGCCGTGGGTGTGTGTTTAATGTCGCGAGACTGCCTGAGGCGCTCTATCTTGTCTTCAGACAGTTCAGGAGGGGAAGCGAACTTTTACTAGAGGCTTTTCCGTGGCCACAGAGGGCAAGGGTCAAGCTGGGGGCCCGAGCCGCTGCGCACGCCCCCGCTCCCCTCCGCGGAACAGGCGCTACGTCACGTCGACGGCAAGCGGAGGTTCCTCAGCACGCGCCGGCAGTTGACTGCGAGCTCGGCCAGGGGCGCGAGGCGGTGGAGACGCCGCGGCCGGATTCGGCTGCTGAGGGGGATCCCGGCCCCTCGGCGACAGGCCTAGGGCAGAGGCGAGTAGCAAAGAGACCCGTTGTGGTCCGCCTAGGGTCTACTGCGGGCGGCTGGGGTGCGTTTCGCTCTCTGAGGAAAAGCCGCTTCGCGGGCTGGCCGGAGCGCGCGCGTGTTCCGGGAGGGGAGAGGCACCGGACCTGTCGCGCGAGGCGCTGGGGGCTGAGGGAGGGAGAGAGCACCCACGGGTCGCTGCGGGGCCCCCCGGGGTGGCCTCCTGTCTGGATACTGCTTTGACGTTGCCCTGCTTCCAGCTTTCTCTGGTGTGAAGAGGTCGGGAGGGACCTGAGGCAGAACTTCGGGTGAGGACAGAGCGGGGCAAGAGTCTGAGGGGAAGGTGAGGGCGGGAAAAGGGAGCGCGGGCTCCGCTGGGTGGGCCCTCTAACAGTTTGGCCCCCTGACTGGGAGTTTGAATGACCCTCTCTGAGGTGGAAAACCCAAGATTTCTCTTCGTGGTCAGCTCTGGGCGCAGCAGGGAGGTAAATAGGGGAAGGGGGGGCATAGTTCTGGGAAGGCTGACTTCAGCTCAGCGTGAGGAAAATTTCCCACAAAATTTAGCCGTTGGCAAGCCTTGGGATGTTGTGCAGGCCATTCCAGCCTTAGAATGTTGCCCCCCCCCCACTCGCGCTGGGGATGGCTTTTGATTAGATAGTAGTCCAACAGCCATTTAAATGTTTAAATCCCCTGAGCCCATGATTCACCTTTTATGATCCTTGTCAGCATTATTTATATAATTCTCTTACAGAAATAACCGTGGTCAGTTCAACGGCTTTTGTAGTTTTTGGTTTGTTTTAAATTTTAATGCCTCAATGTCTTGGATGTGGTCATAGGACATCTTTTGTGTATTTAAAATACATACAGCTTAATTAAAATGCTAATAATTAGGGGCCCTCCAGTTTCCAGCTTAGCACCCTACACAGGCTGTAGACTCAAGCCCTTCAGCATAAAGCAAGGTTAATTAGCTCTTTTCAAAGCTAAACAATATTCATAGGGATAGACTCTGAGGTCTTAAAAGAAAAAAAATTTCCATTATTTTAGACCACAGATAGTTTAGTTTTAAAAACTATTTTGCCAGGTCTTGTTTCCTTTTATTTTCATTCTTAAGAGCTAAGAACCCAGGGTGAGTGTTTTGTATAAACAGACGTATGGATTTGCAGCAGTCTGAGAAAACAGGCCACAGTCCTCATATCTACAGTGAAAAGAAAAGGCAAAAAGATTTTTGCCAGAAAGGCAAAAATCAAATCATTTGGGTAGATTAGAGAAAAAGAAAAGAGAAATTATCACCATTGCATACTGAAGACCCATTTCTTTGAAACTAGAGGGTTTTAGACAATGCTACAAAACCACAGCAGAACTGTGTGTTTTAAACTGGTGAAAGTCTGATGCTTGGCATATACTAAGCACATATCACTTACTTATTGAAGGTACAAATGTACTTGAATGATATGAAATATTTTCCTTTTTATTGGAAAAATGTGCAGAATGTCAGCACTTCATAAATGTTAAACTGATAATAATTTTATTCTTTTCATGGTAACCAAGGAAAGCTTTGATAGTTCACCACTGGTGCTTACTAAAATCTCCTTTATTTTATCTTCCACCTTCCCTGTTCTGTACAGTCTCTTCTATCCTCACACTTCGTGCTGAAGGACTCCATGCTGCTTTCATCTGTATTTTAAGACAGCTGATGATCTGATAGTAAGCATAAAGTTTTTTTCCAGATCTATTTCATTAGTAGATTTAATAGTTTGAGATTGTTTATTAAGTATGTGACACTAATACTTGACTGAAAATTCTAACATAGTGTTAACAATGTAGTAATCATTCATTTTCAATTACTTAAAATTAAATACAATTAAAGTTGATTCCAGTCACCCTCACCAGACTCCAGTAGACAGGGCCAAAGGATAGATAGATGGCTATGGTTATAGTAAATGGGTCACATAACAAAATGAAGTCATGAATCTGGGAAAGGGACAGGTAGGAGGAGCAGGGGCTAATGCAGGACAGAAAGAGATAGGAAATGTTGGGAAATATAAGCAGAATGAATTATAAATAGGTATGAAATTATCAAAGAACTAACAATAATAAGTTAAAAAATGTCTGTACCCACAAATCACATTAGTCACCATTTGACCTACTTAATAACCATATACAACCAATAAAACTACAATATTGAACAGTATTAATTTAGAAGATTCTGACATTGCTGAATGTTCTATTAGAATGTATTGTCCTAGAAAGCCTGTTAGCCCATGCCATTTCTTCAATTTGAGAGTCAAATTCAAAATCATTTTTATTGAAGAGCAAGGTAATACTTTGTAGTAATCCAGGAAATGATTTTGTAAGTAAAGGTCTGAGTAAATTAGGCTAAGTGTGGAGGGAGAGAATGGTAGTATATTTAATCTAATTTGATCTTCCTCATGTAGGCTGAGAGTGTAAGGCCTACATTTAATATTTTGTTAGAGAATTGCTTTGTTTGTTATTTTAGAACATCTTTTTAAATGTGAACATTTACAATTTGCATTTTGTAAAGTGCTTTTATATACTAATACAATTTAGTTTAAAAAAGCAAAATGAAAAGCAGGTTTGGAGAGTGTCTTTGCTATCACAGTATCACGGTCTTATTTCTTAAATTGTTACCAATATGCCATTTTTGTATCTTGATTTAAATTTATTTTTTGTCTTTTGAAACACGATCTCACATAGCCCAGGTTGACCTCAAATTCTCTACTTAGCCAAAAGAATGAGCTTGGATTCCTGATCCTCCTGCCTCTGTCTCCCAAGTACTGGGATTTATAAGAGTATGCCACCATGCCTGGCTTATATTTTTGCTTAATTTAAGGGTTAAGAATTGAGTCATACATTATGGACCCTGAAAATTGCCAAAAATATGGGGGCTTTAATATTACCAGGACTAATAATGATCCACATTTTCAGAATGACTATTTTAATTCCAGAAAGCATTTTACACCTAATTTTTGCTCATTATTGTGTTTCACAAGTCAATCCTGATGTAGGTGGACACGCCCCCCCCCCCCCCCCCGGCTCATTTTTGTGTAGTTTTCTTTGGTTTGACTCAGATGCCACCTGCTGCATGAAGCTGTTTTCCGTGTGGTTAAGCATAAACTTCTTAACATTTTTTTTCTATAGTACTTTTAAAGCTAATTAAGGTTCATATATTTTTTTTAAATCTTTCTTAGTGGAATTACAATTCCTTTTCAGTAGAAAACAAATTGTTTGGGATATATTTGATTATTTTTGTGTATGTATTTTCCCAAATAGCTGCTCAATAAATAGTAATTCAATTATTAACAAATGGTCAAGTATTTTTGTTCAAATTTACAACTCATACACCTTATAATATATGATAGTAAAATGTAGAATGTTTGAATAAATAAAGCATGAACCTGATTAAGGTCTGTTATTTCATTCTTAGGTATTAAGATTATTTAAACCTTAAACACTAACCACTGGAAGATTTTGTCTGTCCATTCTGAGAGATGGCACACTTGTTTCGTTATTTCCAGGGAGATCCTGTTATGACATCATCTCCCACTGAAGTTCGTATGTGGGTAGAAGGTAAGATATCCGGAAATATACTTGATTCTTGTCTCTCCATGTCACACTTCATCTTTTTAAATGGCTAGTTGACAATATTTTACAGTTTTCTATAAATAAAATAGCACTGCAGTCTTTCAAAGAAGGTATTTCAATATTTAGAATTTACATCTGAACTTTGTAATTTTAAGGTCACACCATTATATTTTATGCAAATATATTATAAGAATTATTTCATAGTTTGGGTGAGGGTATAGCTTATTGTTAGAAAGTATGACTAGCACGTGCAAGTTCTAGGTTTCAATTTCAGGCAATACACGTGATCACACATTCATATGCATAAAAGAATATTTTCCTTAATGCCTTTTTGTATAAATATTAGAATTCATGTATTAATTAGAATTAAACTACTATGTTAGTATGGTTGATGTAATTATTAGAAGCAACCAAAACATTCTGAAATAATGACAGCATATAAATATAGAACACTAGTAGATATGATATACATACTTCTAAAGAAAGGAGGAGGATGGGCAACGTAGGGGAGTGAGTGCAATGAAAAGAGAGTTAAATTTAATTAATTTTATTACTAATTAAATTTTATTACACTTGATATACCTAACCATTGAGAGCTGAGGCTAAGTTTAAGTCCATCACATGGTGTTCATGTTAACAGATATGAAGAGAATAATATACTTATTGATAATAAGGAGAGAACTTAAGACTTTTTTTGTTTTCTTTATTATGATCAAAGCAATGATTGCAGTCATCAGTATTTTTTAACTGCAGAAACTCCTCTAAAAGTAATATGAATCCTTGAGGTGTTGGATATTTTTTTATAGTTATTAGTCATAATGGCTTAGGCTATTCTGCTATGTTAAGTTAGTAGGATCAGGTAATGCATAAATAAAAATAAAGTGTACAAAATTATATTATTTTAAATATTCATCTATAAAATAGCTTTGGTATATTATTTTCTCATGTTTAGTCAAAATGATACATTTATCTAACAATGTAAGTGTGTAATAAACAATTTCAATTGTATCAAAATGTTTTAATGCAGAAGCATTTCAAGTGAACACAGCATTCCATTTATCTGTTCGCATTTAAAACTAATGTTCATAATTTTTAGTTTCTGACAAAGGAAAATCCCTTAAGCCAGTATAACTTTGTATTTTAGGAAATAACAACTCAGTTCCTACTTTTGGAATGAAATTCTAAGTTTTTTCCATTGCTATTTCTTTCTATGTTTTTGTGAATTATCTTATTTTAGTTTTAAGACTTTGAATTTATAAACTAATGAAGACAGTGCTAATGTAAGAAGAAATTTCATGCTCCCTTGAACAACCATAACATTTCCTTTCTTAATACACTTTCTATCAGTCATTCTAATTGTGGCTCAATGTTCATGTGTGTTTATGAATCCATATTTTATCTTTTCCCTATAATTTTTTAAATTATATGAAGGTATGAAATGCTTTCCATCTTTGTATATAATGATGTGTATAGTTCCTTATAAATAGTACGTGCTCATTAAATATTACTGATGATACAGTAAGTTTAATATTTCCCACCGCAATTTTTCTATATTACCATTACAACAAAAATGCTCAGGAGAGCACACTTAGTTAAATTTTGTTTGGTGATATGGGCATATTTTCAAAGACAGTAATTAAAATTAGCAGACAATGAGTTATACTCACCTGACCTTGACCTTAATGTTTTCTTTTTCTCACCAAATAAACAGTCCTTTTCCCTATGAGAATCCTAGCTTTGAATTGGTCTGATTCATCATGTTATAAGTTATTGTAAAAAATAAATAGCTTCTGTTATATAAAGAGAAAAAATTAAATATGTTAAAACCAATTTGACTTACAGATGACCTTTCCAACAGCTCTGGAAAGACTTGGGAGTTTACAGATAACCTTTATTTTAGAATGTCCCAATATTTACTTTTGTCTAAAATTCTTGCTCATATAGTGATTATATTGATACATATTTAAGTTCAGGTACTTATTTTTTTAATTTAAATTGTAATTGCACAATGCCTCCCCTCTTCTCCTTCCAGCTCTTCCTCCCTACATTCCCTCTTAAATTTGCAGCATCTTTTTCTTCAATTACTACAACATATGTGTTTATGTACACATATATGCAAATAAATATATAAATACAACTTGTTGAGTCCCTTTAGTGCTGCTTGTTTTTTAGGGATAATCACTTGGTATTAGATAACCATTTAGGACTTGGATCGCTGGGGAAGACTAATTCTCTCTCTTTTGTCAGTCATTTATTGCCTGGAGCTATTCATCTTAGGGTTGGGGCCTGGTGAGATTTTCCCTATCCATGTTGACATTCCAGCTAGTATTGTCACTTTTTAGGTCTGGTTTAGGCAGCCATGTTGTTGAGATTTCATGATTGTACTCGCCTATCATATCTAGAAGACACAATCATGCAACAAACTTTCTGGTCCTCTGCTCTTACAATCTTCCCACATTCTTTTCTTCAATGTTCCCTACAGGGAAGTATGTGTAGTTTTTACCTGAAAATTTCATAATTTCATTTTTCTTTATAGATGCAAAGTGTTTCATATTGTATATGTACCATATTTTCATTATCCATTCACCTAACTTTTCTGAATAGAGCAGCAATGACCATGGCTGAGCATAAAATATCTCTGGAGTAGGATATCAATTCCTTTGGGCCGTGTGCCAAGCTGGGGCATATGTAGATTGATTTTCAGTTTTTTGATAATTCCTAACAATTTCAGAATGGCTGTACCAGTTTATAATCCCAACAACAAGGAATGTGATCCCATATCATCTTCAGTGTTTGTAGTCAGTTGTTTTCTTTTTTTTTTTAAGTAGGGCAAGGTGAAAAGTTTGCATTACCCTAATTGCTAAGGACAGTAAATATTTTATTTTATTAGATATTTTAAAATTTTATTTTGTGTGTATGAGTGTTTTGTTCCCATGTATGTCTGTGCACCACTAGTCTGCTTGGTGTCCAAGGTGGTCAGAAGAGGGCATTGGATGCACTGGAACTGGATTTATGAATGTTTGTAAGTGCCATATGTGTCCTGAGAAATAAATGCAGGTCCTCTGCAAGAACAAGTGCTATTAACCACTGAGCCATCTCTCCAGCATCCCTGTTACTGTTACTGATGCTTCCTTCCTTCCTTCCTTCTTTCCTTCCTCCCTTCCTCCCTTCCTTCCTTCCTCCCTCCCCCTTCCCTACCTCCCCCCTTCCCTCCATCCCTCCCTTTCTTCATTCCTTTTCTTCTTTCTCTCTCTTTCTCTGTTTCCTTCTTCCCCTTCCTTTTAGTTTTAAAGATTTGTTTTATTTATTATATTAATATATTACATATATTTATTTATTACATATATATTATATTTATTATTATATATTATAAATACTATATCTATTATGAGTGCTGTAATCTGCACGTACACCTGTATACCAGAAGAGGGCATATGATCCCATTATAGATGGTTGTGTGCCACTAACTGGTTTCTGGGAATTGAACTCATGACCTCTGGAAGAGGAGTCAGTGCTTTTAACTGCTGAGCCATCTCTCCAGCTCATCTCTCTTTCTTTTTTAAGAAAGAAAGATTATCTTTCAGATCCATAGCCCATTTTTTGAAATGGACTTTTATAGTTTTGACTTTTTGTTTTTTGAGATCTTTATAAATTCTGGGTAGTAATCCTCTGTCACATGTAATAGCTGGCAAATATTATCTTCTATGAGTTTCCTCTTCACTTGATTGATTGCTTCATTAGTTGTGTAGAAGCTTTTTAGTGATTTGAGGACCAACTTGTTGATTTTTGGCTTCAATTACTGTGCAAATTGAAACATTCAGAAAATCCTTTCCTACACCTCAATCATGAAGGGTACTTTACAGGTTTTCTTCTAGCATTTCCATAGTATCAGGTTTTATGTTGAGTTCATTAATATGTTAGGAATAAGGGTTTTTTTTTTGTGTAAACTGTTCTTGGTCACCAAATCAGTGATAGAGCTCTTGAGGGTTCCCTGAAAGTCACTACACCCACACTGCTCACTTATCTCCAGCCTTTGGTTATACCTGTACACAGCAGGTTTCTCCCTGCATGTGCAACAACAGTGTATGTGTTATAGTGGAAGAAGGTGCAATGGAGGAGTAGGAAAGCAATTTAAGTGCCGTGAATAAATGGATGGAGAAAGGGAATGTGAAAAACATACACAATCTCACATACAATGTTGACTTATTCGACCACAAAAGAAGAAAGTTATTCTACTTTCAAAAACGAAGATGAATCTGGAGGATATTACGATAAGTTAAATAAGACAAGATAGAAATACAAATAAAGCATTATCTGATGCATGTGAAATCTGAAATTTTAAATTCTCAGAAGTGGAGAGTAGAGCTTTTGTGATAGGAACTGAAGGTGGGGGAAAATGGAGAAGTTGGACAAAGAGTACAAATTATTACTAAGAAGAGTAATAATCTTGGATATCTGACTTACAGAAAGCTACTCCAGCTAATAATACCTTACTATTTTCTTTGGTGCTTCTTTAATGTTCTGTTTTTAATTTTACTACATAAAATGATTTATTTATTTTTATGTGTATGTGTGTGAGTGAGAGTTATGTATGTATACCATGTGTGCAGATGCCCACACAGGCCAGAAGAGGACACCATGTGCACTACATTGTAGGTCCTGGGAACTGAATCTGGATCCTCTACAAGAGCAACAAGTGCTTTTAACCTTTGAGACATCTATACAGCACCTTTTTAATAATTTAAAAATATTATCAGTGATGATGGGTTTAAATTATTCTTCCTACTTTTCAGAGTTGTACAAAGATCTAGTGAGGTCAAGTTTTAACCCAACAGCCTATTTACATAGATAGTATGTGTTGCATTAAGTAAAGATCCTTCTTTGTCTCCACTCAGTGTCTTTTCTTTTTCATGGCTTAAATAAGTTTTAATATGTTAGCAAAAGCCTCAATAAACAGAAAGCTGGAGATCCTAAGATTCCCTCCAGTTCAGTAGTTTATGTGTATGATGTGTTTTAAATGTTAAGGCAGCTCCATTGAAACCCAAGAAATCTCCTTTTTATTGTTTATAGAAGTTCTTGGTATATCGGTAATTTTATTTTCATTAATTTTTAATAATATTTTATTAATGCCTGAAGAGCTTCATATGGTATATTTTCTTCATATTTACTACCTCCAATTGTTGCCACATCCACACTCTGCATTATTGCCTCACTACACACCCAACTTTGTACTATCCCTATTTTTTTCTGGTCAAGTCTAGTTGATACTGACCAATTGTTCTTGGGAGTGGGGTCAGGTCCTGCAGTGTGGTTGACTTCCAGGGCTCATACCACTCAAGAAAGCTGATTCTATCTCTCCTGGTAGCTCTGAATGCCAATTTAAATTTTATTTTCAAGAAGCAAATAAATGATGATATCACTGAAATCTTGGAAAATGTATAGGTCATATAAAATTTTTACCTTTAATGTGTTTGTGAAGGAATATAATGCAGTTGGCTGAACTAATTGCTAAATCATATTTTTACAAACATTTAAAAATGACTATTTTTATTATTACTATATTTATAGTTAAGATACTATATCAATTCATTTGATGGTTTTGTTAATTGTAGGCATAATAAAGCCATATTTATGTTAAAATCATAGTATATTTTCAGTACAAATTGTATATTTTAAGGATTTGAATAGTTTCAGCCTCATTTTTTATGCCCTCTATTCCCTGTCCCCACTTATATCTCTAATTTCTACCATTTCTAACTCCTATATTAACTATAAGTTTAGTTATTGACTGTCTCTATCCTACAAAAAATATCTAAAGCAAGTGTCATCCAAGACCAAAGAATCTGAGGCTTTTCATATTGAGATTTTATTATGGTACTTGACCAGCTAAACAACCCTTGGTCTTAAGATCATTGTGATATAATCAGTTCTCATAAATTTTATTAATCAGACTTTTCCATGGTTGATTTACCTATAAAATATTTATATTTATCAATTCAATTAAGATATTTATTTTATAAAATAAATAAATACATTCCTAATATTTTCTTTCTATAGGGCAGAATGTAGTATGATATAATGATAACAATATTTTATGATATAGCTTAGTATATACAAAGGGAAACTTAAGCAACAGATTAATTTTTTAGGTACTACCATTCTACCTGGGTAGAAAGAGACCACTGTGTATTAATTTTGAGTGTTTATTTCAACACTGACTAAAAAGTGAAGTTAAATTCTAGATTTTTACCAATTCTGTAGAACATCTTAAAATTATATTTAAATACCTATTTTCCAATAACTTAACCCATACTCACTAAAGATACTTACTTTGCCTGTAAAATGTGTTCTTGAGAATTGCATTAGCTCTGATTATGATAGAATTGTATTATTAATTTATTTTCTATCAGTGACTATATAGAAGATAACGTCTTAACCAACTAAGGACCACAAATCATATCCCCTTTAAATATAGCAAAGATTGCTTCAAAGATTGCATAAGCAATCTGTTTTGGATATAATGATTATCGAGAGCTTAATCACCAAGATCCTAACAAAAAATATCATTATAAATTAAGAGCTCCTTTTGTTCCTTTCTTCCATACATAAGTCTGATGCTTAGGTTTATGGCAACTCAGTAGTCTCCTCTCAATTGGGTAGTTATAATTGAATAACATGTGTAAAGTAGAGAAAACATGAAGGTATAAAGGGAACTGATTCTCACTGTGAGCTACAGCTACCAAGAGGTTAAGCAGAAACAGTTTCTTATATTGGAGGGATCAAATTCAGAGGCCTGTGTGATCCAGTTGAAGTGTTCTGAAGGCAATGGTAGTGATGATGCCTAATCCCAAACTCTGAGATAAAATCAGAGTGAAGAGCCCCAGAGTAAAGTCTGAGATCGAATCAGAGTGAGGACACACCCAACTCTCAGGATATAAAAGGAGGCTCTCAGTTCACAGAGTGAGATAGTCAGGGTCAGTTCAGAAGAGAGACAGAAAAACAGGTCAGAAGACAGTTGGAGGGAAAGAGTTAGTTCAGTCAGGCAGTCAGCTCACAGACAGAAGGAGAAATCAAAAAGAGCAGAGCTAGCCCAGAATAAGCTGAGAGAATGCAGAGGGTCAGAAGCAGATGGTTATGATTTGCAGTTTGGAGTTCACAGTACAGTTCGGAGTAAAAAGAGGCAGTTCAGAAGATAGCTAGTCAGAACTCACTCAAAAGTAAGTCTCAGAGGCTGAAACATTATAAATTTAGGTTTGCAGTTTAGATTGAACACAGGCTGAATCCTTCTAAGTCTGGGCTTTCACTTTGAAGATTAGACAGTACAGAGGCTGAAGCCTTCTAGGTATAGGTTTAAGATTAAATTGTACAGAGGATGAAACCCTCTAGGACCGGGGATTGAATTAGCAAAGAATAAACTGGCTTTTACCATGAACCCATGAAAATAATAAATAAAAATCAACACTTACATCTATGCTTACATCTGGTGACTAACATGTTTGGTAGAGGGGTTCAAGTTTATCTAGATGCCACTTACAATATCTGAAATATTTTATAGTAGTAATCATTGCTACTGTTGGTAATAATTTGACTCCCAATTAAAATCACATTTATATTAGGAAACTTTTTAAATAGTAGGTTTCCAAATGTCCATATGGATTTTTCACACATTAGCATTATTTATCCATCTCCCAACCCCTCCTTTAGCCTATCTTACTAAGTTCTTTATTCACTTAAACCTTCCTCCTTATTATTCCCCTTTCCTCTTCATATTCCCAATGTTCTTTTGACCCACCCCGTTAGATCTTTCTTACCTTTACTTAGCAATGGTCTCTTTTTAGTTTTCTGGGTTCTATAGTTATTCCAAATTAAACACAAAAATATGAGTGAGAGCATGCAGTGGTTTTCTCTGTTGGAGTTACCTTAGTCTTGCCCAGCTTTATTCACTTACCTGTGAATTTTGTAATTTCAGTTTTCCTTGCTGTTGAATAAAATTCCATTGCAGTTATGTAACACATTTTTCATTAACCATTCACCACTTGTTGGGCATCTAGGATTTTTCCTTTTCCTAGCCATTGTGAGTAGAATAACTAAGAATATATATGAGCATATGTCTCTGTAGCAAGCAGTAGTCTTTTGGGGATATACCCAGGAATGCTATAAATAGGTAATTTGGTATATTTCTAATTTTCTGAGAAATAGCCAAACTTACTTTCACGTTGGCTACACAAATTTTCACTCCCCTCAGCAGTTTATGAGGGCCCCTGTTCCCAACATCCTCACCAGTGTTTGCTGTACTTTGTTTTCTTAATCTTAGCCATTCTGACTAGGTTAAGATAAAAATCTTGAAGTAATTTTATTTAATATTTTCCTGAAAGCTAGTGTTTACGAATACTTTAAGAAATATTTCTGGAAGTATTAAAGGCAAGGGAAAGGGGAAATTATGTTATCATATTTTAATTAAAAATATTCTTTAACCATTTGCATTTTTTCTTTTTAAACTCTATTCTGTTTCATAGTACACTTTTCAATTGGGTTTTATTTCTTGTTTAGTTTATTGAGTTTCTTGTACATTCTAGACACTAATCCTCAGTTAAATAGATAGCTAACAAAAATACCTTGCTCATTTTGCTCATTCCTTGCAAACTACCATCAGCTTTCTTAGATGCACAGAAGCTTTTTAATCTCATGAAGTGTCCCAATTGTTGAACTTATTTTCTTGGTGACTAGTACCTCTTTCAGAAAGTCCTTACCTGAGCCTATGCCCAGAAATGTATTCCCTATTCTTCTATGAGTTTCAACATTTTTATGTTTAATATTGAGATAATTGATCCATTTGTAATAGATTTGTGTTCAGGGTAATGGAGAAGGATCAAATCTGATTTCTTCTACATGTTGTTACTCATTTTCCAAACAGTTTGTTAAAGGTGCTGTTTTTCCTCCAGTGTATATCTTTTGCATCTTTGTCAAAAAAACAGGTAACTTAGCCAGGCAGTGGTAGCACATGTCTTTAATCTCAGCACTTGGGAGGCAGAGGCAGAGGCAGAGGCAGAGGCAGAGGCAGAGGCAGAGGCAGAGGAAGTAGAGGCAGAGGAGGCTATATGAGGGTTTTTTTTTGGTACTTTCAAAGGAATTTGGAAATCACTTTTTCAATTTCTATGAATAATTATATTGAAATTTTGATGGGGATTGCAATGAATCTTTGGATTGGTTTGGATAATTCTAACAATCCATGATGTTTTGTAGTGGTTGGGAAATTCTTTACCTTCCTTTGTTTAATGAGTGTCATAGCATCATTTATTTTATTCTCCGTAGTCCCTTGAATTTACCTTTCTCTTCAGACTGAAGGGTTTCTTCCTAGATTGTTGTCAGAGTTTTAAATATTTTCTATCACTTTCTCTTTGCTTGCATTTTTTTGAGAAGATAGTTGTAATTTTTATATGTTCTCCTCTGTAGGTTACTTCTTTTTTTTTCCTTGATTTTTTCTTTGCCTTAGAATTTTTGTAGTTTAAAATGTGATATTCATAAATATATTTTTTTGATTTTGTTTTCCTTGTTGATAGTATTTATCCTGCTCATTGCTGTCTGAGATTCTTTGGCTTTACAGTATGATGTATGGTATATTTTGTGAATATTGGTGTCAGTATGTCAAATATTCCTTTGGTCTTTCATTTCTTTTAAACAACCTTCCTATTACAATATTGCAAAAAATTACTTGTTATTGTTTCTTTGTTCTTAGATACTTTGCTTGTTTTATCTATTCTACTTTTTAAAAAAGTTTTAGAACTTTGTTTTTTCATATCTTCCAATGCAAAAATTCCATAGTTCTGTTCCATTTATTAATGAACATATTAAACATTTTTTTTTGTGTATAGTAGTTTTGTTCTAAAACATTTGATTTTGAGTCTTGGATAGAATTTTTATCTCTCTGCTTATATCACCCATCTTATCTTGCATATCATCTATTCTTGTCCTTAGAACGTTTACTATTTTCATCTAGTTGTTTTAATTTCACAATCTCCCAAATATGACATCCATTATATTCCAGAGTCTAGTCTTGATACTTGTTTTTTCACTTCAAGTTGTGAGTTTTAATTTTTTAGATGCTTTGTAATTTCTTGTTGAAGGAATCTCTGGCAAATAGGGTGTTAGTGATGTCTTCAAGAGGTTGAGTGAAAAGGAAGTATTCTATTAGCCCTGTCTTAGTTAGAGTTACTATTGCTGTGATGAAACACCATGACCAAAATCATCTTGGGGAGGAAAGGATTTTTTTGGCTTTTATTTCCATATCACTGGCCATCATTGAAAGAAGTCAGAACATAAACTCAATCAGGGCAGAAACCTGGAGTCAGGAGCTGATGCAAAGGTAGAGTGCTGCTTACAGGCTTGCTTCTCATGGCTTGCTGTCTGCTTTTTTAAAGAACCCAGGACCACTAGCCTAGGGATGGAACCACCTACAATGGACTGGACCCTCCCCATCTATCACTAATTAACAAAATGCCTTACGAGTTGCCTACAGCCTGATCTTCTGCAGTCATTTCTGTTTAGGCTGTTTACTTATTAGTCTAGTTTTGGTGGTTTGACTGAATCTAGTAATTTGTCATTTTCTTTGAGGTTTTCCAGCTTATTGTAGAACAGATTTTTAAAGTATTTGCTTATAATCTGAATTTAGTTTCTGATTCTGTTAACTTGGGGGGTCCTCTCTTTAGTTAGTTGGGCTAAGGGGTCTGTCAGTCTTGTTCATTTTTTCAAAGAATCATCTCTTAGATATTCTGATTCTTTATTTTTCTTTGCTTTTACTTCATTAATTTCTACTCTAATTTTTATTATTTCTTTCCACTGACTGGGTTTGAATTTGGTTTGTTCATGGATTTCCAAAATTTGAAGTTGTTCATTAAACCATTTATTTGTGCTCTTTCTGATTTTTTAATTAAGGACATGTAGTCCCTCATAAGACTGCTTTACAGTGTGTGAGGTTTTGTTCTATTGTGTTTCATTTTCATATAATTCCAGGAAATTTTTGATTTCTTTCTAGTTTTTTGTTCATTCATCATTCATTGATGAATTTTTAATATCCAATAGTTTATGCATTTTATAGTGGTTTGTTGCTATCAGTTTTAGCTTTTATTGCATTGTATCCAGATAGAATACATCTAGTTATTTCAATTTTTTTGAATTCATAAAGTTTTATTTAGTGTCCCAGGATGTGGTTAATTTTAGAGAGACTTCCATGTACTCCTGAGTAGAATGTATATTCTTTGGTGTTTAGTTAGAATATTCTTTAGATATGTGTTAAACCCATTTATCTATGGTGTCATTTAACTCTGATATTTTTCTTTTTTTGTTTAGAATACCTGTTTATTGTAGAAAGTGGGGTATTAAATCATGTACTTTATAAATTGATGTTAATCTGTGCCTTTAAATTTAGTAGAGCATATTCTATAAAATTGAGTACATCAGAAGAGTTTGATGGGTATATGTTTACAAAAGCAATGTGTTCTTGGTCAACTATTTTTTTTTTTTTTTGATTAGGATGAAATGTCCCTCTTTATCTCTTCTGGTTAGTTTTTAAATTCTATTTTGTCAGATATTAGGATACGGATGCTTGCTTCCTGATTTCATCTAATTGGAGTATATTATTTTTCTTATGTTGTATAATACATTCTGTCCTTCCTTCTCTCTTCCTTCCACTTCTCCCAGCTCCCCCCATCTTCTCTCTCCCCTAGATTTACCTCTCTCACTTCTCCTCAGAAAAGAGCAGTCCTCCCAGGGTTACTGCCAGAACAGGGAATAACAAGACGGAACAAAGCCTGGGCTCTAATCCCTACATCAAGGGTGGAGTATGCAACCCAGCAGGAGGAAAAGAGTACCAAGGGCAGGTAAAAGGATCAGAGACCCATACCCCACTCCAATTTGTAGGAGTTTTGCAAGAACACCAAGCCAGACAGCCATAAGATGTATTTAGGGGCTCTAGCAGGCACCATGTCTGCTGCTTCAGTCTCTGTGAGCTGATAAGAGTGCTGGTCAGTTGGCTCCATGAGGCTTGTTCTATACATGTCCTTGATTCCTCTGGTTCCCGCAATCCCTCCTCTCCCTCTTCCTTGGGTTCCTAGAGCTCTGTACTTTGCCTCTGGTCCTCTGCATCTGCTCCTGTCAGCTGCTGGAAGAAGAAGCCTCTCTGATGACGATTGGGCTAGGCACCAATCTATAAGCAGAACAGGATATCATTAGAATCATCTCTGGGCTACAATTAGAGTACATTTTGTACATCTTTTCATTTAAGGAGGTTCCTACCTTTATAGCTAAGATTTATTCTTGCAGACAACAGATTGATCAATTTTGTTTATGGATCCATTTATACAGTCTGTCTTTTGATTGCAGCATTGAGGTCATTTTTGAAATTATTGCAATTATTGAAGCAATTATTGAAATGTGTGTGTTAATTGCAGTCATCATGTTGTTGATTTTTGGTGGCAGTGTTTGTGTTTGTTTATATTCTTAGTGGTACTTTGTGTTTTAGTAATTATGGCTTCATTTTTCTTTTCATAGTCTCTTTTCATGTATTCTCATTCCTTTCTTCAACCAACAGTACCACTTCATGTATTTTCTTTAGGTTTAGTTTGTTGAATATAATTTTTAGGCTGTTTACATTGTGGAAAGTTTTTCTTTCTCCTTTAACAATGATGGCTAATATTGCTGGATATTGGTCTTGCTTGGGTTTCATGGTCTTTTAGGGCTCAGGATGCTTTGCTTTAGGATCTTCTGACTTTCAAAGTTGCCATTGCAAAATAGCTACTATTTTTTATGGGGTTTCCTTTATATGTGAACTGTGTGTTTTTTTTTTTTTTTTCTCACACAGCTTTTAATGCACTTTGTTCTTTTTGGTTGTGAGACTAGGCTGAGCCATCTCCCTGGCCACTTTCTTTGTTCATAAACTTAGTCTATGGTATACTGTGGAGATTTTCTTTTCTGGTCATTTGTTATGTGTGCTGCTTCTATCTGTGTTGCTATGTCTTTCCTTAGTTTGGTGAAGATGTCTATTCTAAGGTCTTGATGAAAATCTGGTCTATACCATTGACCTTGGATTCATCTCAATCATCTATGCCTCTGATTTGAAGGTTTAGTGTTTTCATTGTTTCTTACTTTTACTGGGTATTCCTTTTCTAAGTTTTAAAATTTTTTTATATTTTTGTCTCATTTTGTCTAGATCTATACTTTATCATCAAGTCTTGTTAGGCTACTTTCTTCTTGATTTATTCTATTTTTAAGAATTTCATTTTGAGTTTTCTAGTTAAGTTCCTGGGATTCTTAATCCCATGTTCTTTTCAACTTGAATCTTTTTCATTGTTTATCTCTCTATTGAATTATGTTTTCAAGTCCTAGATTCAATTCATCCAGATTCATTTATGTAATTCTCATTGTCAAACATTTCTGTAGGGCTGATAGGTTTGAGGGAGTGGTAGATACTGGCTTGATCTTTCATATTGTTTGTATTTTTGCAGTGAGGTCTGGGCATGAGGACTTCTTCTGTTAGTTCTGTATCTGATATGGGCAGAGCAGATTGGGGCAGAAGAGAGCATGTGCTGGCATGTTCAGACTAGAGGTTTAAAATATCATAGGTAGAATGAAGTCAGGTGGACTGAGGGAACTCGGATGGCATAGCTGTTGTGTATCCTTATCTAACCCTGTAGTATAGGGATAGAATGGGCTTGGTAGAGAGGTTGGATATGGCATAAGAGGTGCCTATGAGTTGGGAGGGGGGTAATCAGGGAAGGTTCTGGCAGAATCCTGGAGGTTGTTTGTGGTGCTTGCAGTGGTGGCCAGAGTAATCAGGGATACTGGATATGGGACTCTGAATATATCTAGAGGTCTGAGGAGGGTATGTGGAGGGTTGGGTCAGGAAGACTAAGTAGGCTTGATCCCTAGAAAAGGATGTCCAGTATCTGACTTGATTAAGTTATAACAGTGTTTCTCAACCTTTGAGTCAAGACACCGTTGTGGGTCAAATTACCCTTTCATAAGGGTTGCCTAAGACAATCTGCATATCAGATATTTACATTATAATTCACAATAGTAGCAAAATTATAGTTATGAAGTAGTAATAAAAATATCTTATGGTTGGGGTCATCACAGCGTGAGGAACTGTATGAAAGGATAGTAGCATTAGGAAGTTTGAGAATCACCAAGTTACAGTTCTTTCATGAATCTGCTTCTTCTAACTATGGCCTTAATTTTCTCAACATCATAGATGGGACTGTGTAGGTAGTTGGGGATAGAGTTTGATATTTCTTTTTCACCATACTGAAACCTAGCAGAGGCTCAAGTTAAGTGTTTATTTTCATGGTGTCCATTAAGTTTTGGTGTCTTCATTGATTTTCTACTGTGTTAGCAGAATTTTAAAAAATCTGTAAGAAATAGAGCTGACTTAATTGGCTTAAGGTTCTGTTGATTAGGAAGTTCAAGTGCAGAGTTGTCAGCATTTGACAAGAGCTTTCATTTTGTATCATTCCATGATAGAAGGTAGAAGGGCAAGTAAGCATATGAAAGGAGAGAAAAATGGCTGAACATTTCTTTATGAGAAAGCTACTCCCACAATAGCTATCTCAGTTCTGTAATGATAGTAAAACTATACTACACAATGGTAAGCTTATTTCAATATGAAGTTAGGCTTTCTCTCTCCTCTTTGTTCTTCCTTCTCTCTTTTTGTTAGTTCAAAGCACATGCCATAAAACTAATCATCAAGTACAATGTACAAATCATGTCTCAGTATAATAGATAATCTTGATTGTAGGCCTCGTTAAGAATGGAATAATTTGGCTTGTTTCAAAGTCTGAAATGCAAGACATAGAGGTTTTTGCCTGATATTGTTAATATATCACATTTGCTGCTATTCTCTGATACATAATATCTAGTACAAAGTCATAGAATTTCAGGATCATCTTTTAATTTTTCCATGTTAGGGCTGGGGAGATGGCTCAGCAGTTAAGAGCATATACTGCTCTTATTGAGCACATGAGTTCAGTTCCAGCTCCACACTAAAGAGCTAACAAAGACATGTATCTCCAGCAGCAGGGTATTCTGATACCTATGGCTTTTATAGAAACCTGCACACATGTGTATATACCTGCACTCAGACATATCTGTAAACAAATAATTTTAGTATTTTATGAAATTGAGACAGTTTTATGCTGATATGTCTCTGCATTATCAAAGTGAAAATACACTATATTAAGAGCAACAACATTGAAATTTGGTAAAAATTCACATGTGTCTACATTACAAACATCAACTTTGCAAAGCACTATGTCATAATTTTTGTTGAAGCATCGGGAAAGATTTATATGTGCTAACAAATATATACCTTACATAAAAGTCATTAATGAGAAGGAATTATTTCAGCACATGAAGGAAAGTCTTTTATAATAGAAGGCTTTTATCTATCATTGGAAGAGGTAAAGATATGTCCAATATTAATAGTGAATCATTTTATTGAGCCAAAATAGGATAAATACAGATGTAACTTAATATATAATTCCCACATTAAATGTAGACTAGGGAGCTTGGTGGGAGGAAAGAAGATCAAGAACTTGAGAGTAAATGCTGGTGCTATCATTTGAGCTTTTCAATATTCTCATCACATAATCTCTGATAAAGCTTCAGAACATTTTGCTTTTGATTAAATTAATATATTTCTTATAACTATTTTACATTGACTGTGAATTCCCCCAGTTTCTTAAACTCCTGACACTAGTACATTTTCAATTATTGCTTGATCAGTTTTTATGCCTGTGGTATATACTATGTTAGATGTTAATTTTCTCTAAGAAAAATCTTAATATCATAGAATTATTATAGAAGAAGTAGAAATATAAAACTCAACTTTTGAGCGTGACATTTTATTTCAGACTCATGCCTTTCTTGAATACAAGATAACTTAGAGTTTTTTGAGGATTAATATGAATATATTTCTAAGCATGGACCCTCCTTATAATTTCCAGCTCTGATGTTGATGTTTATATACAAGAATTTTAATTTAATGTTTTGCTTGTTAAAATGCATGAACATTTTAATACTAATACATCAGTTTTGAAATAACATAGACTATATCTAGTATCTATAGTTAACTGGAGGCAGTGTTTTCTGAAAGTACTGCTTCTTTGGATATTATTCATTGACATTAAGTTCTAATGGAATGCCTTCTTATTTAATAAACATTTTGAGTATTTATAGCTATTCAATCAATATGTATTGTGTATTAAGATAAACAGAGAAGAAAGTAATAAGAAAATAAGAATAATTCATAAGCTTTGTGATCAATTTATCAGAAGCAACTTTTCCTTTATATGCTTCTAAGTAATTTTATATGTGTGAACACATGCAATTATATCCTTTTCCTTTTATAATAGTGGAGAACTCAAGTGTCATTTTCAAAGCTTATTACTTTGCAGTTTATTGATGAAAGATAATTTGACTCTACCAGTGACTAAAAATGTGTAAAGATTTTATTGTAGGGAGGAAACAGAATTTTTGGTATTTCCCTCTCAAATTATGTACCAAATTCCTCATGGAAACATCATTTGCAAAATATCAGAAGTAACAATCAAATCTATTTCCTTTATTTTTTGCTTATTAACTTATTTAGTATTAATTTTATTGCTATATGTGTAACATGGTGTTCAATACCATGTTACAGAAAGGGACTCAAGGAGAAGCCATTTGATATTTTCTGATAGTTATGTTTCATAGTTAGTTATAATAAGAGTGGAGAATATTCTAGGAGAAGTACTATAGAGAATATTAAAATCACAGCAAAGTTTTTGGAGGATTCTGTGCTGACTCCTTTCCATTCATAAATGCTACAGATAAAATTAGGTAACATGGAGTACTGAAAGATTAAAAATAATTATGTGGCTATCATATAGTCAGCTAATTACTCTTAGTGATAAATGTATTAATTCCAGATCATCTATAATTTAACTCTGGAATTTACTTCAAAGACCAATTGTGTTAAAACTGTGTGGTATTTTAAGGTATTTGGAGGTAAATAACGCAAAGGGGTGCATAAAGGGGTAGTCTTTATGATCTGTTCTTCCACTTTTCCTTCTGGCTACAAGGTAAACAGTATTGCTCTGTTACACATGCCCTACTATGAGGTACTGCCTTACCACAGGCCCTCAAACTATGGTACTAACTGACCATGAACTAAATTATGCAAAAATATAAACCAGAATAAACATTTTCTCTTTTAAATTGACTATCTAGATTATTATATTTGTTACAGCTAAGTACATAGGCACATAAAGGTGTCTAATACAATTACGCTTTAGCATATGGTAGCCTACCAGCTTCATAGGAGAAGAGAAAGAAATACATCAGTTCTTTAAAAAAGATTTTTGAAGACTGTCTCTAAAAGTTGGAGTCCCAGTTATTTGTTCACATTTTATTTCTCATGCTCTCACTATAATAGAAATTTTAAGGAGACTTCATTTTGTGCAGTTCATGGCATTCTTATTTTCAATTATGTTACACTGAAGTAGTTTATGATTTTTCACAAGTTAGTTGTAATAACAGATAAAAGAAGGGAGAAAATAGCAATTTTGGAATTAGATTCACTCAATTTGTCTTTATAGATTGAATTCTACAGGAGATAATCAGCTTCTATAAAGATATTTGGAGTCATCCAGCTATAACACTTAAAGGCATATTGAGGGAAAAGGAAAATAATTATTATATACTACCTTATGGTCAATGAAATAAGAGATTGAGAGGGGAAAAAAAGCAAGACTTTTTTGTTTTTGTTTTGCTTTTAGGGAAATGGCTTCACTATGTGGTCCTGGCTGGCTTCAACCATATTATGTAGACAAAGCTGGTTGCAAAGTTATACAAATACTCTTGCCTCTGTCTCTCAAGAACTGAGATTACAGGTATGTTCTACCATGCCTGGCTAGATGAGGGGTATTTTGTACAGTTTTTTCTTGTTAGGAATGAAGCGAAGGTGTTTTAATATCTCTATTTAAAATTCGCATCAATTTAAGTTCTTATCTTGTTTAATGAATCCTTGACATTTAGGAAATATAGTGTTTTTCCCAACATAGAACTTGAATTTCTTTTTATGAATGTGATAACATATCTGAATAAGTAAATAAGTAAGTAAGTAAGTAAATAAATAAATAAATAAATAAATAAATAAAAGTATTGGCACTCAAGGATATCACAATTAGCGAGATTCCTGATGACATATTTAGTTCTATTCTTAGGATATTCTAAGTTTTCTTAGAAAGTAAAAGAAGTCTCTTTATTTGAAAGAACACTTTCTGAAACATTTGCTTGTAGGTAATTTACTATCTTTGCTATGATGTGTTTACTTTTACCAATTAACTTCTTTCAGGTATTAAGTGAGCAAAGTTAAATGTTTTTATTTAATAATTATTTCTTTTACTTTAAATTTACGAAAATGACATTTTTACTATAAGTTTCTAACAGGGTCTATTAATTTTCCAAATTGTAGAGGAATATTTAATCATTTGATCCAGCAATGTGGCTGCTCTGGGAATCACATAAGAAGGGATCAAATCCAAGAGTCTGTATGAAGGGATCACATTCAGAGGCCTGTATGATCCAGATGGAATGCAGAAAAATTATTAGTGAGGATAATCCTGCCCTTTCTTTGTGCTAATGCTAGGTGAAAAGTAGTTCTGTGTTTAAAGCAACATAGCATACTAAGCTTCTAAAAGGAAGCAGTCAGTTCAGAAGTAGGTAAAAGCTCTCAATTCATGTTTGCAGAATGAGCAATGCCTTTAATCCCATTTCTGAGATTGAATCAGTTGAAGAGCCAGCAGAGTGAAGTCTGAGATCACAGTGAAGACATACCCAACTCTGAGGATTTAAAAGCAGGCTCTGAGTTCAGAGAGACACAGGAAGTTCAAAGAGACACAGAGGCAGTCTGAGGCAGAGACACAGACACAGTTCAGCAGAAGTCAGTATCACACAAGAAGAGTGAATTTGGGAGAAAGTGTCAGCAAGAATCAGTTTGAAATCTAGCAGAGCAGTTCAGCCAGAGAAGCTGTAGGAGTCAGCCAGAGTCAGCCAGAATCAGCCAGAGTCAGCCAGAGTCAGAAGAGTTCAGTCAGAAACACTCAGCCAGCTCAGAAAGTCAGTTTGAACCAGCAGCTTGGAGTTTGAGTGAGTGAGTGAGTCAAATCAGCCAACCAGAAGAGTCAGTTGAGTTGAGTTCAGCTCTGAATTCAGAAGGAGCTAGTTAGAATGAGTCAATCTCGGAGGCTGAAGCTAAAGCCTTCTAGGTCTGTGTTTGTATCTTGAAAATTAGATTATAAAGAGGCTGAAACCCTCAAAGGACCAGGGTTTGAGTTAGTCATTTGAACCTGAATCTATGGCTACATTTGGTGACCAATATGATTGAACATCTACACCAAATAAATAAATAAATACAATCTTGAATAAGAATTGTATAGGACTATGTACATTAATATTGGCATTTTGAGTTGTATGACCTGGACATTTTGTTACAATAACATATACCTTCTATAAGAAGTAGTAGTACATCATTCAGTTTTCTTTCTGAATGGAGAGAAGTTATGGATATTGTTCTCTTTCTCAACCTTTAACAAGAAACAGCAATCTTCAAACCAAGTCATCATGTTTGCATCCTGTTTTAGACTTCCATTCTCCAGAGTGAGAAAATTTTATTGTTTAAGTTGTCCAGTCTATTGAGAGCACTACCTTTTAAACATAATCAAATATGCGAACAGCACCTTCTTTAGGTTTTCAGTTTCTGATACTAGCACACAAAGAATTATATTCTTGCCAGGCAGTGGTGGCACATGCCTTTAATCCTAGTACTCCGGAGGCTGAGCCAGGTGGATCTCTGTGAGTTTGAGGCCAGCCTGGTTTACAAAGTGAGTTCGAGGACAGCCAGAGTTACAACAGAGAAACCCTATCTTGACGCCCTCCCCCTCCCCCTCAAAAAAGAAATATCAGATGATGATGATAATTTCTCCTGTAACATATTTTCTGTTGTACATGTAAGATGATTTCCTAGGCTAAAATTTGTTTTATTATTTTATTCTGGCTGTGAGAGCATCTGACTAAGGTGTTGGGTAAGTATTCCACACTGAGAATAATTTCTGATTCTAATGTTTTCTTTCTTATCTCAAATAACCAGGCATATTTCTGGAGGGTGAACTTGACAGTTTCCTAAGGAACACTGCAGCTTTCCAAGTAACAACCTCATTGTTATCTAGTAGTTACTCTTTTCATCAGTACAATAATTTCTTTTCATTCAACCATGAGTTCTCACATTGCATTCTTATCTTACCTAGTTTTTCAGTTGTAGATAGCAAGAGATATTTGAGTCACATATTATTGCCTAGTCATATATTGAGTCCACTTTTACTAATCAGCTTGAGAACCTCTGGTGTCATTTAGCTTGTCTCAGCAGGTGCATTGTAATTATAGAAATATAACAATTAAAACAATTCAAACGTGACTATTCATGCTAACTTCTGATTCTCTTGGGCAGATGAATGAACTCTAAGTTTATAGTTTGATTTGTTGAAACTTTATTGTAAAGAACTTGTACATTAAAAAAAATCACTTAGTGAAATTAACAAGACCCAATGTCTGTACATCTCATTGAACTTCAATACAGTTAGAATTGTTATTCTGAAGCTGTAGAAATTCCCACTGAAGTTTACACTTTTGCTATCAAATACATGAGAGTTAAGACTTGGAATAGAATAAGCTTTATATCCTCTCTCATGATTCAAGTGTCCATCATTTGCATTTAGTCTTTTCTTATCACCATATTTACCCTTTCTATTTCTCTTTTCTACATATTACTCTGTACCCACATATGCATTTTTGCACTCAAAAACACATACTTCAAGCAAGGATTTGCATGAGAAAGACTATGCAAGTTTTTTTTATGAGATTGTATAATTAATATCTTTCTTTTTAGTTCTTGAAATTTAATACGTCATTTTCCCATTTCCCCATTACTTTTCCTTTTTAACCCTTTCCATGTACTACCCCTCCCTACACTGTCTCTCAAAGTCATGGCCTCTTTCTTTTTAATTGTGCGATAAATTTTTGATAAAGGAGGTGAAAAAAACCATTGAACAAAACATAGCCTCAGCACAAATGGTGCTAGTAAAACTGGATATCTTCATGCAGAAGGAAATTGGATTCATATATTTTACCTTACCCAAAAATCAATTCACAATGTATCAAAGATCTTAATTTTAATTCTGAAATGCAGAAATTTCAGGAAGAAACATAAAAAATACTCCTTAAAGTTGTTGTAAGATAATGAATTAAATCATTTTTTAAAAATAATAAACATAGAGAGTCAATAGCTATCTAAAAACATTAAAAAGTGTTTAGTATTGCTAGGAAACATTAGGAAAAATTCAAATTAGAGTTGGGTTGAAATACCACTGCACTATAATCAAAATGACTGTCATCAAGGAATCTGACAGTTGGAAAGAAGTGGAGAGAGAGAAAGCCTTATTCACTGTTGGTGGGGGTGCAAATTAATAGAGTCATTACAGAAATCAGTCTGGAGGTTCCTCAAAAAATTGAAAATAGAACTACCATATGACCCAGTTGTTTGATTCCTGAGCATATACCCAAAGAACTCCATAGAGATATTTACATTTCCATATTTATTGTTTATTGTTGCTTTATTCACTACAGCAAGGAAATGGAATCAACCTAATTGTCTACCAACAGATGAATGATAATGAAATTCTGATATATATGTAATGGAATACTATACAACTCTAAAGAGAAAGTGAAATCATAAAATTTTCAAGAAAATGGATGGACTTAGAATGTATAATATTAGCTTCTTGATTTAAATGATAAAAAGTTTGGAACAAAAGTGATCAGCTGAAACTACTTTAGAAACCACCCAATGAGCTGAAGAACATTAAGGTATAAATATAGAACATTGTTAGTTTACATCACAGAGCACTTCACAAATTTTCTTGTCATTCTTGCACAAGGAACATACTAATCCTTCATCATTGATGTTTTTTTTGTTCAAAAAGATATCATACTGAATACATGTTAGAACACTATCTTAGATATATTGTGACATGACATATTATTAAAATTAATTTTGTCTATTTTTATTAAAAAATTGAAATTATTTATGTGTTACTCACATAATTCTGTGACAGAACTGGTTTAGACTTACAAATATCCTTTAAAAACAAATAATTTTTGCTGTATGTGCTGGTGAAACAAGCAGTAGTTTGTATTATTTTAAACTACCTAATTTTTGACAGAATTAGAAATACCACAAGCATACATATGGGATTAAAATATTTACAAAATCAAATTTGAGGTTGTGTGAAAATTGGAAAACATCTACCTTAGTCTTATATACCATGGGCAGCATTTGTCTTATATGGTATTTTGATATTTGGAATGATGTCATGGAAATCCTAAATTTTATCATATATCAGAGGTTCAGTAAGAGTAATTAGATTATGTTTACTGAGAAGACACAATAGATTCAGATTTTTTATGAAGAATTACCCAAAGGTTCTCAATCAAAGGAGTTTGCTAGGGCTGGCAATGTAGCTAAATGATAGAGTGTTTCCCTAGTATTTGTTAAGGCCTTAGGATCCATTACCAGTTACAAAAAGATGCTGATACCATCTCAGTGCCAAGCTCTAAACATAGTTTCTAAAAACCCTAATCCCTCAACATTGTATGGTTTTGTAAAAATTCTTTATGAAAAGAATTATATATAAAGCTCATATTGAATACAATTTTGTGTGAAATAATTATGATTTTTAAATTCTAAATATTTTTTCTAATTTTATACTTTGCTAATTATCTAACTAAATAACTACACAGTTAAAATGATCCCTGATGTTATTTTCATTAGTGTGAAATGGTAGTTATAATTAATAAAGTTAAGAGGGTTGTAGCAATTTAGCATTGTGGGTTATCTGGATACTAGATATAACAGAAAGTAACCAATAACCAAAACGCGAATCATTAAAGGTCTGAGACTGGTACTTTTGTGGTATACTTAGTAATATGCCTACATGTTACGAAATTAATTTATTAATTAAGAGAGTCTAGGTACAAGATCTTTATGCATTGAGAAAATTAAAAGGAGAAAGTTGCCATTACACATAACAGGTATTTGTTTCATTTTGTTACCTGATCAACATATCATTAACAGTCCTCCTTCTCCCCTTTATCTGTGGTAGGTATCAGACTAATTTGAAATAAGAGGATCTTTGTTCTGTTGGGAGTAAGATAGCAGTAGCATCTCATTACACAACATAGCAGTAAGCATCTCATTAAAATAGATGATCATTTGCATATAAGCTCCCCCTCAAAACACTGTAGTGTAGTTGCATGTTAGGAAGAAATTTTGTTGATGGGGGAAGAGTTGTCATAGTGACAAATAAAGCATCAAGCAAGGAGAAAAACATGGTTTCTTTGAAGCTAAGCTTAAAGTAAAATCCCTGCGCTAAGAAAAGTCACTGTGCTCTATGGAAGAATGGAGACTTTGAATAACTATGAAGAATTGCCTGGCTTGATTATTTAGATAAGAAAGCAATATGATATAATTGGCAGTCTAAATATTTATACATATATGGTCAAGGAGCTACTTAGAATATTTAAAAAAGGGATATTGAAGATTTTTTAGTTCTAGGCATGCTTTTTATATTCAAGGTGATCAATAGCTAATAAGTTATGAATAATATTTGAACTACAATGAAAACTGACTCATCTTGCTTTTTACATTAAGATGCAAATGGAGGAGTAAAGAAGTGAGTGTGTAGGGTAAAAGGTTTGTGTGTATGTGTAAATTTCTTTTATCATTCAGGACTGTTTTAGCTATTCTGGGTTTTTTGTGTTTCCATATGAAACTGAGATTTATCATTTCAAGATTTGTGAAGAATTGTATTGGAAATTTGGAATTTTGGAAATTTGGTGTGATTGCATTGAATCTCTTTTGATAGGAAGGTCTTTTTTTTTTTTTTTTTTTTTTTTTTTTTTTTTTTTTTTACTATGTTAATCCAATTGCTCCATGAACAAGAGAGATTTTTCTATCTTCTGATATCTTCTTCAATTTCTTTCTTCAATGTTTAAGTTTTTACCATACAAATCTTTCATTAGTTTGGCTAAAGATATTTCAAGATATTTTATATTATTTAAGGTTTTGTGAAAGGTGTTATTCCCCTGATTTCTTTCTCAGGCAGCTTGTTGTTTTTCTATTAGAGGGCTACATGTTTTTGTGAATTAGTTTTATATCCAGCTACTTTTCTGAAAGTGTTCATCAGCTATAGAAGTTTCCCATTGAAATTTTTAGGGTCACTTATTTATACTATCATACCATCTGCAAAGAAAGATACTTCTTCTTTTCCAATTTGTATTCCTTTGATCTTCTTCATTTGTCTTACTGCTCTAGCTAAGAATTCAAGTACTATATTTAAAAAGGATAAAGAGAGTGGGCAATCTTGTCTTCTTCATGAATTTAATAGAATTGTTTGAATTTCTTTCCCTTTAAGTTGATGTTGGCTGTGGGCTTTTTTAAACTGCCTTTAATTTCTCCAGGTCTCTTATTATGAAATGTTTTGGATTTTGTCAAAGGCCTTTTCTGCATCTAATCAGATGATCATATGTTTATTTTAGTTTATTTTTATGGTAGATTACATTTATTGATTTTTGCATATTGAACAATTCCTGAATCTCTGGGATAAAGCCTATTTGATCTTGTTGGATGATCTTTTTGATGTGTTCTTGGATTCAGTTTGCAAGTATTTTATTGAGTAGTTTTCACATCTGTGTTCATAAGGGAATTTGGTCTGTAATTTCTTTTTCTTTATTTTTTTCTTTTGTTGGTGTTCATGTGGTTTGGGCATCAAGGTAACTGTGGCAATTTGAAGAGTATTGGAGTTAATTCTTCTTTGAAAGTCTTGTAGAATTCCGTGATGAAAGCATCTGGCCCTGACTTTTTTCGTGGTGCGTATGGGGAAGGGGAGGTTAATTACAGCTTCTCTTTCACTAGGGATTATACGTCTGTTTAAATTGCTTATCTCATCTTGATTTAACTTTTGTTAGTGGTATGCATCTAGAAAATTATCCACTTCTTTTAGATTTTCCAATTTGGTGGAGCACAAGTTTAAATTATATTCTTACCTTTTTCTGAATTTCCTTAGTGTCTATTATATCCTTTTCTTTTCTAATTTTGTTAGTTTGAATATTTGTTCTCTGCCTTTTAGTTAATTTATCTAAGGGTTTGTCAATCTTACTGATTTTCTCAAAGAACCAAGTCTTTGTTTCATTGATTCTTTGTATTATTTGTTGTTTAGTTTCTTTAGTTTATTTGTTGTTCTGTTTCATTAATTTCAGCCATAAGTATGATCATTTCTTGCTGTCTACTCCTTCTGAGTGTGATTTATTTATCTAGCTAGCTATTTATTTATTTATTTATTTATTTATTTATTTATTTATTTTTGTTCTAGAGATTTCAGGTGTGCCATTAACTTATTAGCACAGGTTTTCTCCAACTTCTTTTTTTAATGTAGGCACTTGATGCTATGAATTTGCTTCTTAGAACCACCTTCATTTTGTCCCATATGTTTGAATATGGTATGTATTCATTTTCATTCAATTCTAGAAAGTCTTTAATTTATTTCTTAATTTCTGTGTTGACCCATTTTTCATTCAGCATTGAGTTATTCAGTTTCCATGAATTTGTAAGCTTCCTGTTGTTTCTGTAGTTGATATCCAGCTTTAGTTCATAGCAGCTAGATAGGATATAGGGTGTTACATTAATTTTCTTGTATCTGTTGAGAGTTGCTTTGTGTCTGAATATGCGATTAAGTTTTGAGAAAGTTCTATGAGACTCTGCACAGTAAGTATATTCTCTTGTATTTGGGTAAAATTTTCTGTAAATATCTATTAGGTCCATTTTTGTTTTATAATGCCAGTAGATACAGAATTTCTCTGCTTAGTTTTTGTCTAGATGACCTTTTATTGGTGAGAGTGGGGTATTGAAGTCTCTCTATCAATATGTGAGGGTCAGTATGTCATTTGATCTATTGTAGTATGTTTCTTTTATGAACTTGGGTACCTTTGTGTTAAGAATTCATTGTCTTCTTGGTAGATTTTTTTTTCTTTGATGAGTATGTAGTAGCCTTCCCTAACTTTTCTGATTAGTTTTGAAGTGTATTTTGTCAGATAATAAAATGGCTACAAGAGCTTGCTTTTTATGTCCATTTTCTTGGCATATGTTTTTATATCCTTTTCTTCCTTTTCACCTGAGGTTATGTTTTCTTAATGTTAAGGTGTGTTTCCTCGATGAAACAAGAAGAGTGGATCCCATTTTGGCATCCATTCTAAGCTTCGGTCTTTTGTTTTACTGGGGAATTGAGACAATAGATGTCTAAAATTATCAATGAACAGTATTTATTGATTCCTGTTATGTTGTTGTTGTTGTTGTGCTGGTGTTGGTGGTGGTGGTGTGTGTGGGTTTTTGTGGGTGCAGAGTTCCTGAGTGAGTGAGTGGCACAGAGTTATGAACCCAAGAAACAGACTCTGGGGAAAGCCTCCATGGTGCAATTCCATGGTGTAGTCCATTTATTGTGTAGGGAAAAGGATTTTTATGGAGAAAGTAGGGTAGTGCAGGAAGGGAGGTCCAATAGCATTAGTTTATGCTTATTTGACACTTCAACCAGCTTATGTAAAGCTTGTTAATCAGAGAGGGATGGACAAAAATCAGTAAAGGCCCAATAAGGTTTCCATAAAGACAGAGGAAGTAGATAGAGGACTTTTCAACTAGTGTACCAAGGACCCACAGTTTAAAAGGCCACACACATATGTGCTATGGGGATGAGGTATTGGCCTAGTGCAGATGCTGAAGCCTGCCTATATGTCCTGCCATCATGATCCAGTAGCTACCAACAGTGTGCATGTGTTGTTTTTGTATGTGTGAGCATGCTTGTGTGTGACTGCATTTCCCCTTTTTTATATGCTGGTCTTGGATTATACATTCTCTGTGTTTTCTTGCTTGTTGGAGTTTCTAGTGCCTTCTGTAGGGCTTAATTTGTTGATAGATATTGCTTAAATTTGTTTTTACCATGCAATGTCTTATTTTCTCCATCTATAATAGTGATTGGATATTTTGCTAGGTATAGTATCTAGTACAACATCTGTGGTCTCTTAGAGTCAGTAGAATATCTGTCCAGGCCCCTTTGACTCTTTTCTTTTTCCTCTGTGTGTTTAATGTTTTGATTATTATGTGGTAAGGGGACATCCTTTTATGGCCCAGTCTATTTGGTGTTCTGTATGCTTTTGGTACTTTTATGGACATCTATTTTAGGTTGGGAAATTTTTTCTTCTATGACTTTGTTGGAAATATTTTCTGTGCCTTGACCAAGGTTTCTTCTCCTTCCTCCATTCCTATCATTTTTGGATTTTGTCTTTTTATAGTGTCCCAGATTTCCTTTTTGTGCCAAGATTTTTTTTTATATTTCACATTTTATTTGACAGAGGTATCCATTTATTCTATCTCTTATGTTCTGTTGTTAAGGATTTCCTCTGAAGTTTCTGTTCAAGTTCCTAAATTTTTCATTTCCAAGTTTCCCTCAGTTTGGGTTTTTTATTGATTATATTTTCACTTTCAAGACTTGATCTGTTTTATTCATTTCTTTCCACTGTTTGTGTTTTCATAGATTTCTTTAAGTGAATTATTCATTTCCTCTTTATGGATCTTTATCATATCCATGAAAGTTATTTTAAGGTCTGTGTCTTGTGCTTCAGCTATGTTGTAGTAATCAGATCCTCCTGTGGTAGGGTTGTTGGGCTCTTGTAGAGTCATGTTGTCCTGGCTGTTATTGATTGTGTTTTTCTGCTGGCATATAAGCATCTGAGGTTGGAAAGATTATAATTCTAGGTGCTGATATCTGATCTTGTCCTTGTTGGGTGTGTCTCCTGTTGTTTGGTTTCTGTTGCCCTCTTAGGAGAGTGTGGTGGCACTGTGTTGCTGGTAGGAAATTCTTCTTGAATCTTGATAGGTGTGACCACTTTGGGTTTCAGGTAAAATATGTTTCTAGGTATTGACAGCTGACACTTAGGAATGGATGTGTGCCATTTCACTTGAGTGTGGTCCAATTATCAGGGATTATACTCTATGAGAAAACTGACCTCTCCTCTCCAGGCAGTTGACAGTTACCAATAGATCACCACTAGAGGTGGGACCTTATAACCGACTCGTCTCTTAATGCTAGTGTTTGGACAGGCTTGGACTTGCACAGGTCTTCGGCATACTGTCACCACCATTGCAAATTCATATGTGCATCTACCTTGGTATGTCCAGATGAAACTGTTTCCTTATAGCCATCTATCATCTCTAGTACCATGTTCTCCCCGAGTCTTTGGAAGAGAGGTTGTGGCATCTAAGCTTTACTCAGGGCTGAGCATTCTGCACTTTCTTATTCTCTTCATGTTGGCAAGTTGTGGGTTAATCACCATTTACAGGTAGTAGTACCTTCTCTGATGAATTTGAGAGGTGCATTAATCTATGGGTGTAACAATAGGTCATTAATAGTTTGTTTATTACTATGTACATTTAGCAGAATAATAGTAGTGAGTTTTCTTCTAGGTCCTATGATCTGTCTGGCCATAGATTATTGGCCCAATAATGGTTCTAGTTATAGATTAGTTACTACCATAGATGTCCACTATTGTACTAAGCCAGTCATTACTGTAGTTCATAAGGATCATGACTGGGTAAGACTGATGATTACTTTTTTCTTATTGTAGGGCCATCTAGTTCTATGAAAGCTAGCTAGTCTTAATGTCTTAATGTCTGTGCTATCAGAGTCATGGTTAGAAAATATTTCCCTGTGTCATTGAGTTAAAATATATTCCCTGCCTTCTCCTCTATAAGACATAGGGTATCAAGTCTTATATTGAAGTCCTCGATCCATTTGAAGTTGAGTTTTGTACAGTGTGAGAGCTAAGGTGTTCATTTTAATTCTTCTACATGTAGCTATCCAGCATGATCTGCACTATTGTTGAAGATTGCTGTCTTAAATATTGTTTGTGTCTTTTTAAAGAATCAGGGTATTTACAAGTGGATGGACTTATTTCTGGATCCTCCATTGTATTCAATATTGTCTGATTTTATGCCAGAATCATATCATTTTTACTTTTATATCTCTGGAGTATAATTTGAAACCTGAGATGCTGGTGTCACCAGTAGATTTTTGTTGTTGTCTAGGACTGTTTTGGTGATTTTTGTATTTATATAGTGATGTATTCAAAATGATACATTTTTCTTTGTTCTGTTATCTCTATTCCATTTACAAAGGGAAATTAGAGAGCAAAGGAATACATTCATGTACGAGCAGCATGTGTGCACGCACACACACACACATACAAATCCACTCAAGAGAAACTAGTAACTTAGTCAAAGTAAGAAAAATTGTACATATATGGCCCAAACTAGAAATGAATAGTGTAATTTTTCTAACTCCTGGACTAGGAGTTTTTATACCATATTAATTGTATTTTCCAGAATGAATTGTTTTAAAAATACTGAGATTTTAGCTAAAAATTTGCTAAAACATTTTAATTTCTACTATCTTAATGCAGGCAATTGATTGAACTATACTTATAAATTTGGAGACACTTGGAATTCTAAATATTTGATTTTAAAATGACACTTTTAATTGTTTACACTAATGAAAATAGTATTACTATTGTTAGACATTTTTACTCTGTGAGTAAAAAATGTTCTCTGACTTACTATAATCCATTCTTACTCATTTACAATTTCCAAACTATTATATTGTTTAATGTTTCATAATTTTTCTATTGTCTTCCTATTTTTGTGTTACTCTTTTCAGGTGTAATTCCAAATTCAACTGATGTTGCATATTATCTTTATAATACTTTTTATGAAGCATTAATATTGAAATAATAATACTCTTGGTATCCAAAAGTATACATGTGGTATGCTATAGTTTCTTTGTGAAAAGATAGTTTTATAAAACCTGATGAAGAAATACTGAAATTCCAATAATGACTATCTTTGTTAAGATATCCCTTTCTTTGTTTAGAACACTGAAAGACTCAACCTTTTAGGTAATTCTGAATCTTTAAACCCCTTTCAATAATAGTAGTAATAGATGTCCAGGCTTAAAAATGATGCATTAGTATTATATTAAATAAATGTCAGTCTACCTTGCATAAAGCCATTTTAAAATGAGAGATGTACAAGTGCTCTAGACAGATGATTAAAATTATATTCAGTTATTCTGAGTCTAACAGAATTGGCTTGATTATATCAAGAGAAAATGCAGAGAGATGAAGATCTATAATGAATAAAAACATATCTAATCCACCAGTTTTATTGGGCTGGAAGACATACATTTCAGGAACATTTAATGCATCAATTTGGCCAACTATGATTTTATTTCTTAAACTTTGTTCTGTGTAACCTTCCAAAATAAGCATTTCTTTTACTAGAGAATAAGCATTTAGCTGTAAAAGGGGTCTACAATGTCCTTGGCTTCATTGTTCTCAGAAGCAGACTATCTTTTCTCATCAATACATATAAAAAGGAGAAAATTCATGTAATTGATGTTTAGATATGTACAGACTTACATACAAATAGAGAAAATGAAAACAAATATAGCCTACCTTTTATTTTAAGGCCTGTGATGGCCACTTCAACTGGTTAACATCTGGACAACCTCCACAAACAAAAAGAAAAGGACATTTCATTGGGCATTTGAGTAGAGAATTGAGTGGTTTGACATAATGATGAAGTAGAATTTTTTGAGGCAATTATCAGTTTAATGAGGTTGTACCAGTGAAGGCTATATTTGTTATATCTAATTGGGGCATGAAGAGAAACAATCATAATACAAAGAAAGAAAATAGACATATGGCCAGAGCCTCTTGCTTTTATTTGCTTTCTTCAAATATGAATCTCTTAGTTTTGCATGTTTTTCAGCCTTTTGTACCAGTATTGCTTCAAGGGGACATTTTGTTTTTGTTCAGATGTAGTTCTGTCATTGGTATAATGTGAATAACACTAAGATTTGTCAATGAGTGCAACATGTTGTGGAGTATATTTTGACAATTTAGTTGTTCCTTTTACCTTATTTGGAATAACTAGAAATTGACAGTAAATATTTATCACTGTGTAGGTGCAGATTCAGGGCAAAAGGCAGTTTATTCTTTGACTAATTAAATCCCCAGTTATTAGAGGGTTTTAGCATTTGAGAATTAGTGCTGCCTGCCTGACTCTCTCTAACTTGCTCTTTCTGAACTCAGAGCTGTACTGAACTCAACTGACTCTTCTGGTTGGCTGATAAAACTCACTCGCTGGTCTGGCTCAAACTCTTCTCCAAGCTGCTGGTTCAAACTCACCTTCTGAGCCAGCTGAGTATTTCTGACTGATCTCTTCTGAATCTGGCTGACTCTGGGTGACTCATGCAACTTCTCTGAATGAACTGCTCTGCTAGGCCTCAAACTGGCTCTTGTTGTTAACTGAATCTTTCTCCCAAACTCAGTCTCTTTCTGCTGAACTGCCTCTGTGTCTCTGCCTCAGATGGCCTCAGAGTGCCTCAGACTCTTTTCTGAGCTGAAAGCCTGCTTTTATATGGTGAGAATTGGGTGTGTCCTCACCTTGCTAACTCTTCCTCTGATTTGTCACTTTGCCTGCTCTTCACTCTGATTCATCTCAGATGTCACTTCCTGTCTGACACTGACTCCTTCTTAACTCTTCTTCCTCCTCTGCTTCAACTTACTTCTGTCTTGGGGATTAAAGCCTGTGCTACCACTGCCTTCTGAATATTTGGATTAAAGGTGTGTACTAACATTCTTTCTACCCTAGAGCAGCCATGCTTAGAATGTTTAGAATAATGTGGCAAGCTTAGTTTGTTTTCTGTTTTTTTTTCTTTACTAAGAAATTAAGGGAAAAAGCAAAAAAGAATTGAAACAAAATAAAATGCAAAAATTACTTTGTTAATGATAGAAGCTTCAGGGTAAAGTGTAATTAGAATATTACCTATGCCAATGTATTAGAGTCAAGAATAAATTAAATCTGCTTATAAATTAGAAAGAAATTAAGGACCTCTGTGTGCCACATTCACAAAACTTAGAAAAATATTTTTTTTCTTTTTCTCTTGAAAGTGTTCATAGGTTTATGGTTTAAAAGTACATATACAAATTTTAACATTTGAATTAATTTAAGTTGTACAAAACTATACAAATTCATCTCTTTTATGAGTTTATACAAACTGCTGAACAGAAATTGAGGGTAAATGATTATTTGTAACATTGAAACTGGGATAATGGATATCTTTTTAGATGTGGTACTTTGTAGCCTAGCCATACTGTGTTGAGAATCTCCCAGAATTCACTGAGAACATCTTAATAGGCATCTTAATTCTTCCTGTTGCACTTTAGGAAAACATTCTGAGTAATTATCTTGATGAATCCCTAGATTCCATACTGACAGCTGAATTGTCAGAAATTGTTGGGTGAAGTGCCTCATAGCAGATACAATATATGTAGTGGCAATTTTATATTGCCAGCTTAAGATCAATGGAACTCACCTGAATTAATATGCAGAGTTCTACTTCCATATTTGAAATGACATTTGGAAAGAGTCATTGTGTAATTCACTTTCATAAGGTGGATAGTCACTTACTTATATACTAACTAGTTAGTGTCTAGTGTTTCTCATAATGGCTTGAAATAGTTTTCCCATTTCAAAAAATGACAGATGTATATTAAAAGAGTTTTATCTCCTAGCTTTCATTAGGTAAGTATGTCTCAATCATGCACAAACTTTGAATGATTATGATTTACAATATTTCAGTTTGATCTGGGAAGTGACATGTTAGTTTCTTGTTTTGACTGTTAGATTACTATTGTGCATACTAGCTATCTTGAAAGTGTTCTCTGTTTATTAAGGATTATCATTTGCTTTTTCTTGCATGCCTCCACAGTACTTAACACAATATAGTAGGTTCTAGGTCAGTTTATGTTCATTAATAAAGGAATACACATTTAAAGCAGCAGTAGAGCAAATCCTCTATTTCAGATAGCTTTATGACTTTTAGCTAGTTATTTTTGAGGTAGCAAATTTTATTTCCTTTCCCAGAACAGCCTGTAAATTACTATGAAGCATAGGCCTATCATGAAATCATGATCCTACTACCTCAGTGTTTCTGAGTGTTGTAATTACAATATCATGCCAGAGCACCCAGGCTTTGTGAGGAATTTTGTATAGGCATAGATGTATGCTTTGATTTTGTTTAATTATGTTTATGGGTTCATGGCAGTGGACAGTTTATTCTTTGATAATTTGATCTTTTGTCCTGGAGGGTTTCAGCCTCTGTAAAATCTAATCTTAAGCCTAGGCCTAGGTTTCAAACTCAGTACAATCTAATTTTCAAGATGCAAGCCTAAACCTAGAAGGCTTTAAACTCCATACAATTTAATCTGAGAATCTAGAATGTTTGAGCCTCTAAGACTTACTACTGAATGAACTCACTCTGACTACCTGTATTCTGAACTACCTCTTTTCATTCTGAGTTGTACTGTGGATTCCAAACTATAATTGCAAACAGTATGCTTCTGATTCAGCTTTTTCCCTGCTTATAGGTTTCCATTATGCTTCCACAATCTGCTTCTACCCTGCTTCTCTCTCTGAGCTCTGCTTCTACTCTCTGAGTTCTGCCTTCTTGTCTCCCTGAACTCTGCTTCTTTCCTGAACTAACTGCCATGAGCTGAGAGCCTCCTTTTATATCCTGAGAGTTGGGATTAAAGGTGTGTTTGAGATTAAGGGCATGTACTATATTGCTTTAACCACAGAAATCCCTTTCATCTATCATTAGCATTCCTTCCTAGCTATCACACAGGCCTTTCTTTTTTAAATTTATTTTTCTTCTTTAGTATAATGCATATCAATACCCCTCTTACCCTCCCTCCATTCTTCCCAGCTCCTGCATCCTCCTCTCCTATTATATATCCTCCCCATCCCACCCACTCATCCCATCACCCCTGCTTCTTCCCATAAAAGAGAGCAGTCCACAAAGGGTCACCACTCAAACAGGGCACAACAAATGGAACAAGGCCAGGCACCAGTCCCCACATGAAGGGTGGAACAAGAATCAGAGAACCTCCACATATACTCTAGCCTGCAGGCTGTATGCAAGAATACCAGGCCAGACAACCACATAGCATATCTAGGAGATCCTTCAGGTACTCTGTCTTCCACTTCCCACTCTGAGGGACCCCATGAGAGCACTGGTCTATTGACTCTGTGGACCTGCTCTCCTTATGTACCCAACCACTCTGGTCCTGGAAATGCCTCCTCCCTGTCTTCTGCAAGTTTTCTGGAGCTCTGCATGATGTTTGGCTCTGGGCCTCTGTATCTGTTCCCATCAGCTGCGGCAGAAGCCTCTCTGTTAGAGACTGGACTAGGTACCAATCTGTGAGTGGAACAGAATATCATTAGAAATCGTCTCCTTGCTATCCAGTCTCTAGTTCCTAGCCTACCCTGCAGAATCTGGCATTGGTTCTCTCCTTTGGCATGGAGTTCTGCCCTTCCAGTGTCTCAGTGGGTCCTGAAGGGAGGATGGTGGTGGTTCCCATCCACTGTGAACCTTGAAGACTACATAAGGTGGCCTGTTCAGATTCCCCATGCCCCAGTGCTTGATGTCCTCCCCAAGGTCTCCATCATAGACTCCAGTGAGTTTCCACTGCCTTTAGTCTCCAGATCCTCCTTCAACATCCCCCAGTTCTGGTTGCCCCTCCATACATCTCTCTCCCCACACCTGGCCTCCTCTCTTCCTATTCCCATTCTCCCCCAGGCCACCCACACCATCTGGTCTACTTCCCCACTACTAGGGAGATTCCTGAGTAACAATCAAGCCCCTCCTTATTGTGAAGTTTCTCTGGGTCTGTGGATTGCAGCACCTTTGTCCTTTGCTTAACAGTTAATAACCACTTATAAGTGAGTACATGTCAAATTTATCTTTCTAGGACTGGGTTACCTCACTCAGAGTTCCATTTGCCTGAATAATTCATGTAGTCATTTTTTTAATACCTGAGTAGCATTCCATTGTGTGAATGTATCACAATTTCTTTATCTATTCTTCATTTGAGTGGGCAGGGTAAAAGAGGGAATTTGGGTAAGAATAACTAACACCAAAGGCAAGCTGAAAAGCAACATGGAAACCTACTATAGTAGATTATATATATGAAAGGAACTTAAATTGGGTCATCATATAATCAGATTTTGATAGGGATTGCATTGAATATGTAGATTGCTTTTGGTAAGATGACCGTTTTTACTATGTTAATCCTACCAATCCAGGAGCATGGGAGATCGTTCCACCTTCTAAAATTTTCTTCAATTTCTCTTTTCAAAGACTTAAATTTTTTGTCAAACAAATCTTTCACTTGTTTGATTAGAGTCACTCCAAGATATTTTGTGTTGTTTGTGACTATTGTGAATGATGTTATTTTCCTGATTACTTTCTCAGTCCTTTTGTCTTTTGTATATGTGAGGGCTCCTGATTTTTGAGTTCATCTTGTAGCCAGCCACTTCAGTCAAGTTTACACAGGCCTTTCAATTTCATCCTTTGTTAGAGCAGCCCTGCTGCTGGATTCAAGGCTTAAATGTTCCTCTACAATTCTGATACAAATTAAAGTTTGAGAACAACTACATTAAGTTGTAACTTTAAGGAGTAATAGTAAAAACAGTACCAGCAAGTTGGCTAATTTTAATCCTACCAGTAATGCCACTTTTCACCACACATACTTCATGTGTGTGGTGCATGTGTATATAGTGTGTATGTGTGTGTATGAGGTGTATGTACGGGTATATGTATTTGTGCTTGTTTATGAACAGCCTAAAGAGCACATGATGTGTCTTCTGTCTGTCCACCATAGGCTTGCTGTTTCAGTTAAGGTGGCCAACCAATATGCTCTCAGGATCTACCTGTCTCTATTCTACAACATTCTGGTTAAAGGCTTAGGCACAGCCATTCCATGAGTCTATGTAGGTGTTCGAGATTTGCAACTAAAACATTTGTTTCACAGCATGTGCTCTACTCTTCTGAGCCATTTTCCTAGTCCATACCACATACATCTTTTAACTTTTCTATCAGTGTTAAAAGTTGGTTCTTATGAAATGTACAATTTTACCACAAGGCATTATATAATATAATATATAAATATTTATGAATCCAATTAATGTTTCTCAAGAGTAATGTTGTATATGAACATTGATATGGAATACAATTTTTCTTGTGGGAGATTGTCACAAACAATGCAAAATGATGTATATGCCTGATTCCTGACCATAACATACCACCACTAGTACTAATTATGTGATAGGCAAAGAAAGTTATCCCTAAACATTTTCACATAAAACAGCAGAAAGTGGGACTCCCTCTGACATGGATCACTGATTCAATGACTCAGTATTAATCTGCCCTCAATTTAAACCAATAGTAATTGAGTGCACTTAATGTGTTCTATAATCAAATTTAGGAGCCAAGAAGTATTAAAAGGTAAATTTGTGTATACCTTAATTTTTTAAAGGTGCTAAAAAATTAGTAGTCAAACAAGACATACCAGAAAATAAGTATATCAGCCATTTATAGTAAGTGAAAAGGATTAGAAAAACACAAAAGACTATTATTAATAAAGTAGTGATTAGGGTCTTAACCTATCAGAGAGAAGATAGGGGAGTTTTTTTGAAGTAGTAAAATAATAAAGTAATAGAAAAATAAAGCCATGGAAAAAATTGAGAATATGAAGAGTTTGGCTTATTTTGGATGGAATTTCTCTGTGGGAATAGTTGTAAGTGGAACTAGTTTGTGAAAAACTTTAAGATCCAATAATACAAGGTTTTGGTTAGTAGGAAGTATAAAGCAGCCATAGAAAGCAGTCAAGCAGAAGGTAAATGAGTAAGACTTGAGGAATTATTAAAGAAATAGTCTTATTATATGCTAGAAATGAAGATAATAAATTTAATCAGTACGGTAATTAAAGAGAAATGCATACAAATATAAGGAGCAGAACATAATGTTCTTTAATCTATCAGGAATATTCAATTGTTGAATCTTAAGAAAGGGTGTTATGATCAGTTAATGATATCTAACACAGGAATGGTATAGATAAGGACAGTTGTGTATTTACCATCTATACTGCTGATCAAAATGTTTAGACAAAATTAAGTATGTGGAAAATAGCTTTCAGAAACAGATGTTCTTTGGACAACTGCTGGGGTCATAGAAAAACTATTTCTAGTAAATTTTACAAAAGATCACCTTTATTATGATGTTCTGTCTTTTAAAGATAAGAAAAGAGATTACATAAAAAGTAGGAACTTTCTGTGTCCATACTCAAGCTACTACATTTCTGAGTTATCTAACATTTTTTTTTAGAGACAGGGTTTATCTGTTTTAACTCTGGCTGTCATGGAACTCAAAGACATCCACCTGCCTCTGCCTCTCGAGTGCTGTAATTAAAGGCTTGTGCCACCACCGCCCAGCAAAGATTTATTTTTATTTTATTTAAATGAGTGTTTTATCTGCATGTATACCTGTATGCCAGAAGAGAGCAAATGACTCCATTATAGATGATTGTGAGCCACCATGTGGTTGCTGGGAACTGAACTCAGGACCTCTGGAAGAGCAGCCAGTGCTCTTAACTACTGAGCCATCTCTCCAGCTATTTAACTTCTTTTTTATGAGAACACATTCATTCTTTTTTCTCCATTTAAAGACTTACTTCTATTACTGATGAGACACATTTTATTTATGTGACATCTACTTTATAATTTACTGAATGAATTTCTAATGTATCTAAATTCTAAACCTTGTTAACGAATTCTCCCAGTTTTAACAGCTGTTAATTGCTTGTAGCTCTTCATCCAGGGATAGGGCCTTGTGAGATCTCTCACATCTATATTGGGAGATATATCACACCTGTCATTGTGCCACTATCTTGTTAAAATTTTGTGAGTGTAACTCCATGTCATTTATAGAAGATACTTTTTCGAGGAAATGTCATGGTCCTCAGGCTCTTTTAATCTAGAAGACAGAAATAAAGATGTCCTGTTCTTTTGGCTCTTACAGTTTTTCTGCTCCCTCTTCTGCAGTATTCCCTGAGCCTTATGTGTAGAGATTGTATCAATTAGGGGTAGATATCCTACAGTAAGATGGTCTGTGCATTTTAGCCAGTTGTAGTTGTCTGTGATAAACTCCATCTGTTGAAAAAAAAAGAAGCTTCTTTGATGGTAGGTGAGAGCTACAGTCATTTGTGAATATAAGGGGAAATATTTAGAATGCAGGTAGGAATTTTACTGGATTAGGAAAGTGATAGTAGTAGGTACTCCTCTAAGGTCTCTGCGCTTAATAGCTGTGGGTAGTTGGCTGTTTATATAGTACCAGACATGTTTTCCCTCCTGTTGAGCTGATGTTATATCAAATTAAGTAGTACTAATTTAAGAAAGATTTTGACTAAAATGCTGATAAACATATATTTCTTGAAAATCAGTCAATAAAAAGCTTTTTCAAATGTATTTGATAAATTTTGGCCTTTTACAGACACAAACACACTCTTACATACACATATATACACACAACTACTTATAAAACATATATAAATGTAATTTTCTTGCTGAATTTTATAAAACTTGAATTACTTTTGGCATTAGATGTATCTCTGTAACTATAATTATGCTGATTAAAATTTTGCCAAATTCTTACTAATACAAGTCAGAAATAGGTAGATGGTTTTTCTTGAGTTATTTTCAGTATTTTTCATATCTTCAAGTCAAAATTACATCACATATACAAGTAAAAATACAGATCAATCTAAAAACAGCATTGTGTTTTATATTTGGCTCCTGTATATTTCAGATAACAGTTTTTTCCCATGGTAATTTGTGTTGTGCAAAATGGCAAGATATTCTTTTTTAGGCTAAATAGTTCTTTGATACTTAGATGTGACATATTTTCTTTATCTGTTTATCCATTGATAGACATTAATTTCTAAGATAACTAATTTTAAATATTTTAAAGCAAAAATAAGTGTTAGAAATAATGATATACTAATTCAGTTGATCTAATATATATCAAAACATCATTATGCATTTCATAAATATATGTAACCAATAAAATAAAATATAGTTTGGTGTGTCGTAGTAACATAAGCATTAATTAATATATAAAAATTACGTGCTGCTTACATGTAGTGTTAGGAAGTGCATTAGTCAGTCATTAGATATATTCTATCTTATATTTGATCATCATGTACAGTTTTCTCAAAAAAATGTAAAACATTTTTTGCTATGATAGATCTTACTACCTTTTAATATTTTCCTATACCTAGTTAAATGAAAGTAAGTTATAAATCCCTTAAATGTAAATTGTGTTGTGCTTCTTTCTGTCCTCCAAAATTTGTAGCAGCACAAATGTGCTGAATAAGTAAATGAATTAGTGAATGAAGGAATGATGAATTGTACAAGTAGACTATGCTCTTTTAATTGTTCAAAGATGTGGGTAGGCAGATATTCTTACCTGACTGAGATTGTGATAGTCTTTCTATCTTCAACTATGGCATTCTAGACAATGCTTTGTGACATGGAAGGCATTTATGATCTCAGAATATATCAGTTACTACAAGATAACATTGTGGTTAAGAGAATAAAATAAGGAGTGAGAATACTTGAATTTAATTGGCCAGATATTGTGGTGCATACTTAAAATCCCAGCATATTGGAGATTGAGGTTGAAAGATCAGGAGTTTAAGTCAGATCTAAGCTATGTGGCAAATTCAAGGCCAAACTATGCTATGTGAAACTCTGTCTCAAACAAACTCACATAGAAAACACAAATGAACAGAAAGAATAATTTGATTGAAAACATGAGTTAAATAATTATTAGATAATTAGATTAGATTATGTGTCCTTATGTAAGTGCATTATTTGTATATGAGTCAGATTTTACATCTGTAAAGTGGTCATAATATATCTTATGCTGCAGAGTTGTAACATTGAGTAAGATAATTATATGAAAAATGCATAAAATAACAGCAATCATTATTATTAAGACAGTAAGCTCTGATGATTTTTAAATGTAAAACACAGACACATAAAATTTTAAAAAAATTCCTCCGATCATTTTTGTTTATAGACAAAGCACCCAGCTTATTCTCAGTGACTTATTTTAAATCCTTATGTATATACAATAAGCTCTCTGCTACATAAATTCCTTGCAAATTTAGAAAAATAGAATTAAAATTTACACAATCACATGTGCATAGTGATACATAACAAAACATTTTAAAACAATACAAAGCTAGAGAGACAGCTTGACAGTAAAGAGCACTTTTGCCTCTTACAGAAGACATAGAGGACCAGAGTTCAGTTTCCAGCACTTAAACTGAGTGGCACACAACGTCCTATAACTCCAGCTCCAGGGGATCTGATACCCTCTTCTGGCTTCCACAAGTACTCACAAACATATGTGCATACATATGTGTACACATACACATGAAAAGCATAGTTTTAAAGCCAATTCTGATCATATAACTTGTGAGTAATTCTTATATCTCATGAGAATCATATTGAAAAACACAAATGTTTACATTGATGGCAACTATATTTTATTATAATTTTCATTCTTGGTAGTTGTTTAACAATTGAAATTGTGTCTGTGAAAAAGCATAACAAAATACAGGTGGTTTTTACAATCTGGAACATTGCATGCCAGATACTATGAGTGAACTTTTTGCCTTTAATGGATGCCGTTGCTTTGAAGTGGTATACTGATTGACTGTAGAAATTTAAACATGTTTTTCTCTATGTTAAATGTCTCCTTGAATATTTGAGATAGATTTTATTTTTCAAAACTATGCTTCATTTTTTCAATCTTCATTCTTTGAGATAAAAAAGAAAATATAAAAAAAAGAGAAGTAGACATTTCTCTGATTACCCAAGATTGTTTGCTTATAGCTAGAAATAGGTTAGCCAAAAATACGTTAATTAATGGCTCAAAGGATTACATACACAAAGGAAGACGAAAACAGTACATATTTTCTTTGTTCAAAATCAAGTGATACAAATGTACTGGTTATAGGTTGATAGATAAACCAATCCTGTTCTAAGTTCAAATGCTTTATTAGATTTGTGTACTTTCTTAGGAAGCTTGAATGAAATTGTTTGTAAAAGAAAGGAAAACAATTCTAGAATGTGGAGAAAATTTAAAATTTCTGTATCTGCAGCTCAAATATTTACTTATCTAAAAATCATTTTAATATATATATGGCATAATTTATATATGGTATAATTCGTTTATTCTTATAATCTCATTGTTATGATATTCCAGTGCAAATATTTGCTATGGCTCCACATTTACAATTTTCCCAATAATTATCATCAGGAATAAAAAAAAATCAAAATCTCTCCAGATAATAATTTAACATTCTAGATACTGAGCACAATTGCAATTTCATATTTACACCAAAATACTAATAATATACATATGATTATATTGGACATAAATATGTGTACTTTTATGGTTTTTATATGCAATTGTTAATATCAAAATAATCTTTATTATCATATTTTTATCATATTTTGTCACAATAAGGAAATAAGTATTTAGAAATCATTTGTAACCTGTCAAAAAGATTGCCTTGAAAATTTGGCGTTCATTTTGACAGTTTTATAGACTGTTCCTGATGTTTCTTATTTGTTGTAGACACTTATATACTATGTAGTCTTCTAAATCTAGTGGCTAACTTTCATCCCCAAATGAAAGGAAGTAAACATATAAATAATCTGAGATCAGTAACATTCAACGTTTGCTAAGTTATATTATACCTATCTGAAGAAATACTACTGATTATTTTCTAACATAGAACAAATACAATTCTTTATATCATCAAGGACAAAGATGATAAAATGGAAATCTGAATGTCAATAGTTAGAGATGCTGACTTTTCCTAGATATCTTCACTATTTAGAGACAACCATTACTAATTTGTGACTAATCAAAAGGAAGGACATCTTGAATATGCAATAATAGAATTATAAAACTTCAAAATAGAAGAAATATAGCCATATATATTTAAAACATATATTGAAATGAAAATGAAAAAGAGTAATCTAATAGAGAGTATTAAGGTGTCTTTAGTAGTTAAGAATGCAAACATAATTTTAATTAGCATATCAGTAGAATGAATACATACTTGGAAAATACTTAAGTTTTGAAAAGCAGTGTAAATATTTTTCATAAAAATCTTATTTATATTATTCATTTAGTTAGTAGGTCACTTAAATATATGAATGTAAAAATTAGCCTGGCATAATTATTTTATAAAAAGCAAATAAATAGAATCTGTATTAATCATGCTGTATTATTAGTGCCCACAGTATTGGCCATACTAATATTAAGATCAGTTTAACATTAAATTTTAAACAAATTATAAGTTAATTTTCAAACTTTACATTATAATTTTATTATATGTAATTCCATAATTTACTTAGTCTTCTCATGATTTCACCCACTCAGTACAGCAACTTTTCATGTCCTGTCCACTTCGGCTATTGTCTCCATTGTATTCTACATAATATTCTTTATCATTGTATTGCTTCTCTTTACATGCATATAAAATATTAAAGAAGCATTTCACTAATCATATACGTAAGAAATGTTAGAACTTTTAAACTTATGAGGAAGCAGTTTGTCTAAGATAGTGAATCTTTGGGTCATGACCCTTTTGAGTGTGTAACAACTCTTTTACAGTGGTTGCCTAATATCACTTGCATATCAGGGTTTTACACTATGATTCATAACAGTAGCAAATTACAGTTATGAAGTAGCGAGGAAAATAATTTTATGGTTGGGGGTCACTACAACATGAGTAACTGTATTAAAGTGCCTCAGCATTAGGAAGATTGAGAACACTGGTATAAATGTGTCCTTCTGAAATAGTTGATTTTTGTTAGTTAACTATAGTTTCCTTTATTTAAAGACTCAAGATTTTATTTTTTCATTTATTTTTTAATTAACAAAATATATTTGCCATACATGTGTGGTATAAATACTGTGTATAACTCTATAAGTTAAATAATATTAACTTCAAAAACTCATACTTTATAAAATTCCAAGTATTAATGGAGTCTCAATCAGAAAACACATTTCATCTCAATTCAATTAAGTCTTTCATATTATTTAATGGATTATAAATCTGATTTCATTTATAATCTGATTGTACTTGCATATTTAACAATACTTTTTAAATTAAGTTTTGTATCTAAATATTTCCACAAGGACCTACAAAAATCTGACCCTCCTAAATCCTGTCAAACTAAAATTGCCATAGATAGATTCTTGGAATGCAATGTGCAGATGATTTACTCATAATGAAAAATGTAATTTTATGTTAGTAGAATTGAATAATTACTTTAGAAGGATAATATTCCTTGACATCTCTACCTCTTTTCTTCCACAGAGTTGGATTATAGTTTTCTTTTATATGGCGAAATTTTTGAAAGTGCAGAAATCAATGGAGAGAAGTTATTAAACATCACCAGGAAGCAACTTAATGATCTGGGCATAGTCCGCACTGACCATCAGGATATACTGCTAAAAGCAGTTGCTCGTATTCGTAAAAAGGTGAGTTGGGGAATTTCTGTATGTATTGGTAGTCTTTCTACTTAATAAAATATTAGTTAGAAGCAAGAAATGTGTTTCTGTCGGCTGCATGATATAAAAAAATCTCATTTTGTACCTTTACACTTTTAAGTTATGATTACTATGGATCTGATAATTGTGTTTAAGTGCTGTGGTGACAGTTTCCTTTCTGTATTTGAATCATGGTTCTGTTTGAGGTAATTGTTGCTTTCCTTTTTTTGAGAATTTTATATATGTATGCAATACATAGTGATCATTTCAATATCTTGCTCCCTCCCTGTACCTCCTTCCACCATTCCCACAAAATATCTTTCCTCTCCTCCCAACTTCAAGTCTTTTTATTTATAACCCATCAATTCCAGTTACTTCTGACCACATGTGCATGTGTGTTGAGTCATCCATTGGAACATGAACTACCAATAAACAGCCACACTCTACCAAAGAAAACGTTGGTGATGGATATCTTTCCATCCCTCAGCATCCATCAAGTACCATTAGCTCCTCAATTAGGAATGTAGCATCAGGAAGCCCCTTGCCCCTCTATACTCATCTCTTAATATTTGGATGTCTTGTGCAGATAACTGTAGCTGCTGTGAATTCATATGTGTATCAACCTTGTCATACTTAGAGGCCAACCTTTCATAACATTTCACTATATACCTTGGCTCCTACATTCTTGCCACTCCTCTTTGGTAGTGTTTCTAGAGCCTTGAGAGCAGGTTAATATAGATATTTCATCCACAGCTAACATTTAAGTAACCTATTCTCAATATTTTGAATAGTTATGAATCTCTGCATTAACTACTATGCTCTATGATAAAAACTTTTCTAGCCAAGGTTGAAAGCAGCATACATCTATGGATATATACATAAATATTTAGAAGGTGTTTGATATCATTACTGTTTAGTAAATCAACATAAATAGTTTTCCCCTAGGAACTATGGTTTCCCTAGTTACTAATTTTGATTGTTTTTTATAGTACCAGGCATGAATTCCTTCCCGTGGACCAGGCTTCAAATCAAATAAAGAGAGTAGCTGGTTACCATTATAAAAATGTTTTCCACTATTGTGCCAATGGAAATGTCTTACTTGGAAGGTTGTTATTGCAGCATACAGTGTCCAGTGATGGATAAGATCATAGATTTTTCTTCTCCCCCAGAAGCTCCCAATAACATTTCTCAGTACTATGAAAAGAGATAAATTTATGTTCGATTCAACATTGATATATCTGTTCTGCAACCAATATATGGTGTGTCTTCAGTAATAGAGTCTTACCTACTAGTTATGGTAACCAAGAATAATAGCAATAGACCATTTGAGGCTTCACTGACAGGGAAGTAAACTGTACTTGACTCTGAAATTTTGACTTAATAACCCATGTCTTCTTGTTCACCTATCTGTTCAAATTGCAAAGTTGCACATGATTCTCTAGATAGCTGTTTCCTCACCTAAAATTCGAATTACCATTTTCAAATGACAACCAACCTGAAAGCTAAAATATAGTGTATAAGGGAATACTTAGTACTGCTTCAAAACCTTAAAAACTGTGGAGGTTTTTGTTTTAATTAATAGAGAACTTCATTCATGCTAAATATATTTGTCCATAAAAAAGTATTTATTGAGGACCTTTCATTATTTGAGTAATTTAAATGATCATACGTATAACCTTGACTCCCCAATTTTTCATTGAGCAGGTTTAAAAATACTTTGCTTCTAATAGATTAAGTTCTAAATAGATTTGAATGTTCCATCAATTTTAAATGAATTTTAGCTTTCTTAAATATAAACTATTTTATTCATTATTTTCCTCCATATTCTTCTAGTTCGAGTATATGAACATAGTAATGTGAATAAATTAGCTACATGTTGTATCTGATTCAGTTATATATTCAACTGAGACTACTCACCAGCAAAAATCATATGAATCTTTGCAGGCTGCCTGCATGAAATAATTTTATCAACCATAGGTTTTTTTCTTTATACAAAGTTCCACTAACACTATTTTCTTTCTTTATGTAAAATTTATAGTGGAGACTATTCATTATATTGACAATACAAGTTCTCGTTTCCTACAAAGTAATACACTATTTTAAAATATTTCCTGGTGATAAATAGTAACAATATTAGTTTTTTAAATAAAACTAATGATTATCTAAAGTATCTTAGCAGTGAAAATCTGTGGTTCCTCAGTCTCAAACTGAACTTAATGATTAGATTACTAAGTTTCCTACCCCTAGCATAGTGTTTATGTTTCAAAGTAGTGATTTTTTTATGAAAGGAAAAAAAGACATTATTGCAAAGCATAAATTTATTCTGTTTTCCTTTTTATTGAACTATTCAGGATCGGAAAGATTAATAATTTCATGATTTCTAAATGTTTCATGCCTGTGTGTTTATCTTGTCAGGGTTTTGTCTCAGTAAAGTTAATTTGCATGGCTGTCCAGGAGTGCAGGTCATATTTTATTGAACTTAAATTACTATCATTGAAATTAAATTTTACCATTGGTCAGTAGTTTTATTAATTTACCACTAACAAAGAAAAATGTTATCATTTATATTGTCCTAGTGCTTTATTACTACATGAATAAGAAATCATATAGTGTTTTTAAAGATTTTTAAAATATAAGTTAGGTATGATCAGTCACACATACTCATAAATCTCAGCAATTCTAACGGTATGATAAAAAGATGGGAAGTTCAAGGCCAGCCATGTCTGCATAACAAGTTTCAGGCCAGCTTAGGCTATGTGAGAACTAGTCTCAAAAAAACTTAAGAAAATAAGTAAGAAAAGTAAGTAAGTAAGTAAATAGCAAAATATAAAATGTCCTGCCTCTAATCTGTGGAATATGGCATCCCTTAAGTCTATCTTTATGTAACCTTAATTACTGTCTTTTATATTTTGGATAATTAAACTATAAAAGTTCAGACATCACTAGAAGTCACAGAAAAATAAGGTTTTATATAGCTGAGTGTATAGTGACTTGTGATAATACTATTTCTGATTCAAATTCAGTTCCTGGCTCCAGGTTCTTCTCTTGGATTCCCCCAATGATGGACTGTAACTTGGAGGCCCAATAAACCCTTTTCCTTCCCAGATTGATTTGTTCATGGTGTATTGTCATGAAAGTTAAAGCAAACTAAACATCATCTCTCTAAACTTCAGTGATTCATTTTTATTAGGGAATTATTCTTGTTCTATCAAGGAGGAAGGGTGAAACCTAAAAAATGAGAGAGACCATCTATCAGCAATTATGAAATATAGCTGTACTATTTAACATATGATGAAGAGATAAAAATCCATTAGAATTTCTTCAGTGTCAAATGGAAAGTAGATGGATGGAATAAATATATACATATATTGAATATATCGCAGAAGATAACATGAATAAACAGCACTGATAGGAAAACAGGATACAAAATAACCATTTTTACAATTTTATAGAACTAAGATATGATTCCTTCCTTGTTTGAGGGTGGAAAATCAGGTTCAGAGACAAGATTTTGCTGTCTGTCATAATAGCTGGGATTAAAGGCATGTGCCACCACTGTCTGGCTTCTACATTCCTTTGTTAAGAAAGTGACAGCAGGGCTAGAGAGATGTCTTAAGTTATTAGAAGTACTGCTCTTGCAGAGGACCTGGGTTTGATTCCAAGTTCTCACATCAGGCAACTCACAACTGCCTGTTCCAGGAATAACAGATGCCTCTGACCTCCAAGGGTACCTGTACTCACATGTACATACCAACATGCATATGCATGCCCACATATAATTAAAAATTATAAAAATAAAATTTAAAAACTAGTAACATGTGTTATTAAAAGCATTAGTAGAACTTTAAAATACCTTCAGAAAGTAATTTATTTCTAGAAGGATAAAGGAACATTTTCTGACACGCAGTGATGTAAAATCACCTTTTTACTATTTAGACCCAAGCCATCAGGAAAGCTCAATGATTTTTTGCCATCAAAGCATGAAATCGGAAATCTGTTTTTTGAATATGTCATTTTTATTGCTGAATTTTCTGCTTAAGTTGATTGTAAGGGATAGTCTTAGTCAAGAACAGTATCAAAAGAAATAATAGATTACTGATATTATCAATATATGTCGATAGGTACACATGTTTTTGGCAGAGTAGACACAGTAAATTGATATGCCTCAATGGGTATACATTTAGGTATTACACAATTCAGTTAATTAAAATTACATGTTATGCAATTACATTTTAATTCCTGTGAAAATATTTACAGACAAGAGGAAATACCATTGTAAGTAGAGATACGGCTCTGTGACAAGGTCTTGTCTCAGAGGAGAAGTGGAATTTCTTTTTCTGGAAGAGAACACTAGGATAAAGTATCTCTTTGTATCACAGATCAACATAATTACTACCACTGGAATTTAGAAAGTTTGTGTAACCTTTGCAAAAAAATTATAATTGATCATCAGTTCTAATAAAAGTAGTGCTTGGCATATAATTAATAAGAAACATTCTTCAAAACGTTCTTCAGGAAAATAGAAAAAAATTGAGGGTATTCATGTTTCAAAACACCCACATGGAAAATAGTTGAGATTTCTATTATTGTATGTTAATATATTTCTGTATTCATCTCTGAATTTTTTCACAAATGCAGTTAATGTTCAAATGTGAGACATAATCTATAACTTTCTAATAAGAGATATAAATTGTGTTTTCTATCTAGCTTTGCTGTACAGAAAAATTTCATAAGGGTTTTTTATTTTTGTATAGATTTTATATTGTTGAATATTTCTAGAAAATAAAAAAATAAAATAATTTGTTGCTTCCATCATGCCACTATTAGTTTTGTATGCTATCTCATAAATTTGGAAGTTTTCAGTAAAACCTTAGACATTTAAAAATTCATTTTGTTGTACTACTCATCTTGAATTATTAGGTAAAAGGATGAAAAACTGTCTTCCTTGCTTTCATCATAGATCTTTTTAACAGAGCACACTAAAAATTTCCATTTAAATCAGAGAAGCTGTATTTTCAAATACTGAGGCTATTCTTCCCCCACTCAACACTGTGAAATGTGGAGATTACTGCATTGCGTTCTTAAAAACGTATTCTGTTGCCTAAGTCCCAAGTTGCTATGACAAATGGTTATAAATTTTAACTATGTTAGGAGAATGGAATGTGATTTAGATAATGACAAAGCAGATGGTTTACTGCTCAGCAAGTGGAAGGAAAGATTAGTAACTGACTTGGTATCAAAATTCAACTTCATTCAAGTTAATTTACCACCACTGAGCTTAGTTTTATAAGTTATCTAAGAACACAGTTAAAATTATTTTCCATATCAGGCTTGTAAAACCTTTTCTAGAGTATGCATAGTTTTGATTGAAATGTATTTGATGTTTTTAGTCTTCCAGTACAATGGACTTCGATTTCAACAACTTCTAAGAGATTAAATAGAAAAAACAAACCTAAAGTTATTTATTTATTGAGTATCCTATAGCAATATGTTAATTGTAGAGGAATAGCCCTGTGTGAAAGCTAAGGTCTACATTCCAGGGATTATTCCTCTACAGTTAATAAGTGGAAATTTTTGAGAAACAAGCATTATAATGAAAGAAATAGTTCTCTAAATGTAGTGGGAAGAAGTACCTACATATTAAAATGAGTTTGTTAAAATTATTTATTAATGTAAAGCATACATAGGCTTACTATGCCTTCTTTGATACCATAGTCATGACTAATGTCATGTAATAAAAGATTGCCCCTTTTGCTTTTTAATCTTCTTTTCATTCTTTATGTCATTATATTTAAATAGATCTAAAATGTCTGCTTTTGACTACTTAATCCTTTTCTCCCAAAGGAACTTAGTTTCATCTGTTCATTATTTGTCTCTTAAAATTAGTACATAATAGTTATACAAAATAATGAATTTCAATATAACATTTTCACATTTGCCTATTACCTTGATCATATTTATTTTATATGTAATTATTATGTCTTTCTACCACTTTATCCTTGGGATTAATCCTCATTTTCTTATCCTATTATTTAACATTCTACAAAATAAAATTAAGAATTCACTATATAACTTTGCAATCTAAATTACCCTTTATTTTGACTGTTCTATGTCTCATTTTTCTAGTCCTATTAATAGAAATTAAAGTCTAATGTAAAGACCAAAGATGTGTGACAGCAAAAATTAATGCATGATCAAGTACCTGAATAAATGTCTGGCTCCAAGTAGAAGATTCTATTGAGAGCAAAGAAAATATATTATCTTACTAGATAATTTACCACTCATATAGCCTATAGAGTAGAAACTTTTCCAAATTCATTCATAGCTCTATTTAAATTCCACAATTGATGGCTGGTTAATTTTATAGACTCTGAGGTAAGTTACATTTGTGATGGGGGACTTGAATTATTTGGACAGCTGCTGGAAATGTCATTCTATTAATAGCAAGACATGTGCCTGACTATGCCTACCATTCCCTTCTTTCAATACTACTTGCTAACTATGAGATGACATATCACTCTCCCAATGCTTCCTGTTGCTTCTAAATAGTTTTTCTTATATTTTGATCAGAAATAAAATCATAATGATTTTCTTTTCTGAGTGATAAGATTACCAAGGGTTCAAGTCTCCAGACTCAGGTGAATTTTATCTCTGGGAATGTGAATGGGAACTAAAAACATATACATAGCATTTCAGTAGCAGGAGCCGTAATCTTAAACAGAAGAGATGTCAAAAGCTCAGGCTAGGAATTTTGTCAATTAAGAATATTTTACAGTTTTTCTCAGAACGTAAACATTTTTATTATTTAAAAAGTTTGATTGAATATGAATATAGTTTCAGAGTTGTAGATGATTATATGTACTGATAATATTAATATATATATGTATAAGAGAAATTGAACTGAAATAGACTGCCACATTTCATGTTATCTTTATTGTTAACCTCGTTTTAAAATTTGATTTCTTATTTCTTGGGTTTGTTTTCTTAATAAGTTATCTTGTTTCCCTTTCTTCACACCTTCAGGGTAAAGTTGAAGAACAAACTATGCAAAGAAAATACCAGGTAAGAAAGCAATGGTGACAACAATAAAAAACAAATCTATTTGTGTAATGTAAAGAAAGTAATTTTTTTACAGTATTGAGGATGTAATTATAATGATACGGATATTATTTGCTTTGTAATTTCATGGTTAAAATATAGTTAATATGATGTTTCAGGGTCTTTACTAGTAACAGCTGCTAGTAATGTGGAAAAAATGTGAGTCAAATGGGATCTTTTCAGTTTGTCAGATATCCAGACGGGAAACATCTGGATAACTGTTTGGTTCATGTTTCATGAACACTAGTTAATGATGTTTCTCTAAAAGTTGTAGCACTTCATCTGCTTTGCTATTGGGATTTTGGATGTCATGACAGTTTGGTATATTGCTATATCTCTTCTTTTCTGTACTGATTAAGCATTTTCTCTCTCCCTCTCTCTCTGGAGCGTGTGTGTGTGTGTATGTGTGTGTGTTTTATGGTATTATAACATGAAAGACTGTTTCAATGATTCCTGGACAAAACATACAATTTTTCCTTTTTGATATAGTTTACAAAAGTTTTTAAGCCATGGAAATTTTGTTTTTTTTTTTAAAATTTTTGTACTCAGTGTATGTGTTAGTGAATAATTTTTATCATTAAGGTGACTTTGTATTTAAAAAAATATATACGTATCCATATATATGTATATAATACAGAGAGAGTGTTAAACATGGATATATTTAATCAAAATGTTATTGATTAATACATTTTCTATCATTGTTCTTAATAAAACAAAAATCATTAAATATGAATAACAGCAAGTATATAAGGAGTCTTGGAGATTATTTGTAAATAAACTTAAAGACAATCAGTTTAGTGTAGACTAATTATATGTATGTAGGAGTTCACAGTTTAAGGATTTAAAAAATCATTTCAGTGTCATCATGGTGTGATTATCTAAGATGTGTGAGTGCTCAGTTAGAAATGTAATGTTTCATTATTCAAAGTGAATAAAGCCAATATCTTTAATGTAGCCTATCTTATGAAAAATTTCTCTGTTAATTGCTTTGTCCTAAAGTCAGATATTCTTGGAAATTCGCATCTTTTCTGATATTTATCACTTTTAACCTACTATTATTTGCTTAATTTTTAAATGTCTGTGGTGGTTTCTAATGGAAAAATATAAATGAATGTCAGGGTCATTAAGTGAAATTTTGTGAAATTGTGTTTTATGCTTGTTTTATTTGAAATTATCTTATATTTTGTTCATTATTTAATTTTAATTTAGGGATGCTATTGAGCATGCAAAATTAGTTTACTATATGAGAACATCAAATAAATCATGACTCTAAATTGTTCAGCATAGTGTTTCAGAATATATGCCTGGAGTCAGGCTGCATGTGTTTAAATTTCAGATGACAATTACTAGTTGTATGACCTTGTATACAAATGTGTATCAGAGCTTATGTAGCTTTATCAGAAAATGGAGATGACAATGCTAAAATAATCTATTTTATAAATAATGCCTAATATGAGATAATTATTGTTAGGATTGTTTTCTCATAGTACTAAATAAATGTTATGTTTGTTATTTATTCTTTCTGCAGTCTTTTTCTTCCTTTTAAATTTTTTTACCTTCTTTTCTGCTTCCTTTTCCTTCTTATTGTTGCTGTCATTGTTATTGTTACATAAAAATATTTAGCCTACAAAATTAATCTAGAGTAATCTTTCCTTGGCTTTAACATCCTTATAACAGTCTTGTCCTCAGAATTCTAACAGATGAATCTTCACCCTGATAAATTTATCATAAATGCCCCTCCTGCATTTACTGCCTGTCCTTAATTCTAGTTCTCTATTTTCTACATTCTTACTGTTTTTACTTCACTTTAGGCAATCAAATCCTCTATTTGTTGTTTGTTAAGAACATCAGATGGTATGAATCAAGAAAAAATGAAGCAAACTGTAGTGAAAAGTTCAATGACAACAATAAAAGCAAAATAACAGTTTGCATTTGTTTATAGCTTTATTACCATAAAATAAATGAAATATATTTATGTATTAATATGTAATTTGCTACACATACTCACATAGTTTCAGGCTTAAAAACTTGTTTGCTTGTTTGGGGTTTCTTTATGACCTGATGTTTTCTCATCATAAAATAAGGTTTTGCTGGAATGATCAATATATGCACATAGCATGTGCACATGTGTGAGCACTCACACACACACACACACACAAACATTTTGAAATAGCTGGCTGAGGAACACACTAACTAGCCATCCAATGCAGTCAAAATGTTGAGCTCCGAGTTGAGTAATTGTATTAATCTGTATTAAAAAAAATTGAACTGACATCAACCTCTGACCTCCACATACCTACATAAGTGAGTACTCATATACACACATATACCATAACACAAACACACACACATACATACATCTATAAAAAATAAATGAAAAGGGCATATATAAAGTAGTCTGATATTGGTTGTAATTTCAGAATTGCACACTTGGAAAAAGCATCCATAATATTTGTGTGTGTGTGCACATACATGAAAGCATGTCCACACACATGTGTGTAGACAACTAACAAATATTATACATATTATCAGCATTAAGTGAGTACAGTATAAAATTTACAAGTAATAATGAAACATACAGTATTATTCACTGTAAATCAATATACTCAACTGAGGCTGTGGAAATGTTTTCATTGATTTTGACTTAATGTAGCCAATTATGCTTATAACAAATCACTGTAATTTCATCATTAATTTTTAGTGAGCTTGTTTTTCAATTGATATGCCAAAAATTAAATAATAAATGCTTGTGATGAAAACTCACTCAATCACTAGTAATGTGAGTCACATTTTTAATCAAATTTTAAGTCTAAGATTGAGTCAGAGTGAGGACATGTCCAACTCTCAGGCTATAAAGGGAGAGTCTCAGATCACAGTTAAGTTCAGGCAGACAGAAGAGAGTTGGAGAAATTCAAAAAGTTCAGCTGATGAGTTGGAGTTTAGTCAGGCAGTAAGCTCACAGACAGAAGTTGAAGCTGAAATCAGGGCCAGTCCAGAGTAAGCAGAGAGAAAGCAGAGAGCCAGAAATGGAGGGGTTTATTATTTATTGTTCTGAGTTCCCGGTACAGTTCAGAGTGAAAAGAGGTAAATAGCTAGTGAACCTAGTTAGTAGTAAGTCTCAGCAGCTGAAACATTTAGGTTTGCAGATTAGATTGTACAGAGACTTAAGCCTTTTAGGTCCAGGCTTGTATCTTGAATATTAGATTGTATGGAGGGTGAAGCCTTCTAAGTCCAGGCATAAGATTAGATTGTATGGATGCTGAAACCCTGTAGTACCAAGGATTGAATTAACAAAGAATAAACTGCCTTTTGCCATGAACCCATGAGAATAAATTTTAAAAAGCAAAAGTTACATCTATGGTTACAAATATTGATCATTTCCATAATGTAGACAACTATCAAAACAGTAAAGATTTAATTTGTCATGCTTATTAATTTCATGTAAATGCTTCTTATGTGACTAAATTAAAATTACCTACATGGTAGACTTGGTAAAGGACATAGAATAGCATACCATCATATTAGTAAAATAAATGAAAATATCTTACAAACAACAAATAATAGCTAAATGTATTAAAACAATAAGGAAGTGGTAGGTTTTGATAATGTATTACCTTTATTTTTATATGATCTATTTAATTACTTTTAGCTTTTTGTGCTTGTGAATGCATGTGTGTTTGTATGTGTGCCAGTTCATGTGTATGCAGATGCATGACCCATTTATCAAGTGCCATCCCCATTTTTTTTTTAAGACTCTCACAGACCTGCAGTTTATCAAGTTGGAAAAAGTGACTGCTTCTGCATGTCCCAGAGTCCATCTGTCTCTGCTACCCCAGTTTTGGGATTTTAAGAGCATGCCACACACTTAGCTTTTATATTTTTATATTTTTGGATTTTTCGAGGCAGGGTATTTCTGTTGTAACTCTGGCTGTCCTGGAACTCACTCTGTAGAACAGGCTGGCCTCGAACCCACAGAGATCCACCTGCGTCTGCCTTCTGAGTGCTGGGATTTAAGGCATGCACCATCACTGCCTGACTTTAGCTTTTATTTTTATGTGTATTCTGAGGCTACAATTTAAGATCTTGTGTTTGCAAGGAAAATACTATACTGACTGAACTAATTTTCCAGACCTTGAGTTTATTTATATTTATTAATTTAAGAAATTATTTGTAGAACTCATTATGATTTAACGGTTTGCCTCTAGGAAGCCAATAAAAGTCAGCTTTAGTACTTTACTAAGAAGTTATTAGTTTCATTGATTAAATAAGAATCTGTAACAGGTGCTGAATGTTGTTAAGTATATTACGGCATTAAACAACATTAGCCACACAGAAGAAATCAGTATAGAAATGAAGCAATTATTAAAATTATGCTGCCAGTATCTGCCTGGAGGCAAAGATCTGTATGTTGAATGGTATGTTTACTATTGGTTATTTGTGGCATTGTATAACATCTCACTCTGGGAATCTTTTATTGTTTTATATTTCTATAAAATGAATGAACCTTCAATTATTATGGAAGTTAATAATTTCCAGGTAGCTAACAGATAAAGAAGAAATATAAGGTTTAGTATAAAGGGGGTTGGCATATGGAGATGACAAAGAATCTATCTCAATAGTTACCCTGAAACAAGTATCTCCAAGTGTATTAATTATCTGTTGCTAAGTTACCAGAAGCTAGGTGGCTTGTCACAATATTAATCTATTACTTAGAGCTCTGTAATGCAGATAGATGCCCAGTATGACTCTTAGTAGGTTAATATAAAAGTTCTATGACAGAATTATTTCCTTGTTTATTCAGACTGTTGGAAGAAACACGCTCCTTTGAATTCTTGAGATGAGTCCTTCTTGTTTATTGGTTGTCACTGGAAACCATTCCCAGATACTGAAGGATGCCCACGTTATTTGCCTCATAGCTTCCATTCTTTATCAAAGCCTTCTTCAAAGACTTAAATTTAATAACTTAATAACTATTTTATAATATATATATGTATATTTCTCTTATTTTTGAATCTCTCCTGAGACTTTTTCAATTATGACATTCTGTGAAATATTTTTTTCTTTCCAATATTGTCTTTAAAAGCCTGTGCTAATTGTACTGGACCTACCTTGGCAATACAATATAATCTTTACCTGTTAAGGTCAGCTGATGTGCATCCTTAATTCTATCAGCATTCCATGGTCACTTATTCTTTTCATTTTACCTGTTGTGGCTCTCTCTGGTAGCCCAAGTCTACTAGAAAAAGATTCTTCATTGATGAGGTGTGAGAGCTATGCTTATCTGTGGATATAAGGATAACTACTTTGAATATTTATAATACAGTTAGAAATTTTATTGGCTTATGAAATTGGCAGAAGTAGGTTATTCTATATTCTAAGACCTCTCTAGCCACTGATAGTTGGTTAGATTTACAGAACCAGGCATGGATTCTCTATTGAGTAGAACTTAAGTTCAATTAGACTGCTGTTGGTTAACCAAGAGATAAAATGTGCCACCTTTATAGCATTAGGGATATCTTGTGAGTCTAGTGTGATTCATAGGCTTTACATATAGATAGGATTGCTGAATGCTTTTCTCCCTTGTCGGTTTTCATATCACCTTCCAGTACTTTGTCAGTCATTCATCAGGGAGGAAGCTTTCAGGCTATTTCCAACTGGATTCATTTGAGTGCTGCAGCCTACATGTTGTATTGTCTTCAGCAATAGGGTCTGACCTTCAAGTCCTAGGAGGCAACCAAGGGCAATAGCAATAGTCTACATTGCTTTGAGAGTCTCTTGAACACCCCTGGACAATAACTCAAATGGAGGTTTCACATGTCTGTAACAGAAATTTCTTAAATGGCTCTTGGAAGGGGCATTATCACCCAGTATGGCATAATTCCATTTAAAATGATGTAATTATACTATTATTTCAGAAAATCAAAGAAACAATTTCAAATATATGCATATATATGCACACATATTTTATGTATACTTTTAAAATAAGCATATAAGATAATATGTCCCCGTAGGGCTTTTTTAAACATCCATATAGTTACTTATCTCTTTTTTTCTCTTTATAAGTCTCCCCCAGTTAAAGTCCCTGCCAAATTTTTCCTATTTCCTCTTTCATGGCACCTGTGTCCTACTATACACCAATCAAGAGCTTCTTCTTTCCTACTATGAAATATAGTCCCATTCTGCCTTCTGGCTTCTACAATTGCTTCAGGTTATACACTCAAATCTAAAGACTGAGAGCTAGGATATACAAATAAAAGGGCACATGTGGAGTTTATTTTTCTAGACCTGGGTTAACTCACTCAGTTCAATATTTTCTAGTTCCATTAATTTACTTGAGAATTTCCTGATTTCATTTTTCTTTATAGCTAGAAAGTATTCCATTGTGAATATGTATCACATTTTCATTATCCATGCATCAGTTGAAGAACATTTATGTTGTTTCCATTTCTTAGCTATTATGAATAGAGTGCCAATGAATATGGCTAGGTAAGTATTTGTGGCACAGCATATCAAGTCTTTTGGGTATATGCCAAAGAGAAGTATAGCTGGATTATGTGGTAGAATTACTTTAGTTCTTCTAAGAGTTCTCCATACTGATTTCCTTGTGGCTGTACTAGTTTGCAATCCCACTGACAGTGAATGATGGTTCTCCTTTCTTTGTATTCTCCCCGGCGTTTTTGTCAGTTGTTTTCTTTTTTAAAATAGTATTTCATTAATTCTTTGAGAATTTCATAAAATTTATTTTGATTGTATTTAACCTCCTCACTTAATCCACATTCCCAATCTGCTAGTTTGACTTTTTTAATTGGACAACTGAAAACAATATCATAAAGAGCAATTATTGGCAATTATATCAATTCCTGCCATTTGGTTGCTTTAGTATGACTGTAATTCTTAAACTTAGTCTTTTGGTGGTGTTTTATGCATCTCAACTGTTCTTTTTATGCTTTCTGACTATTTTATATTTATTGTTGAATCAATCTTATAATTTATGTAGCTTCTTCTTATGCCTCAGTATTCTGTCTTCCACTTGATGCAGTCCCTTAAAGAGCATTTCCACTGCTTATTTTTTGTTTGTTTGTTTGACTTACTGAAATTTTCATTTGTAAAATTTCAATTTGATTTTTTTCAGTGTCTTCCTTTTTTAATTCCTTTCTCATTTTGTATATTGATTTATTTAATTCAACTATTTGTGTTCTACTTGAATACAGTCAGGATTTTTTTTCATGACTTTTTATAATAATAATTCTTTTGAATTCTTAGTGGTTTCATCTAATGCACTATTATGGAACCCACTTTTTTCTGGTGGTGTCACGCTGTCCTGATTTTCCTTCACCGAAAATCATTGGAATGTGTACATTTGGGATTAGATTACTTGCTGGATTCTTTTGTTTTTTTTTTTATATTTTAGTCACCCTTATTCATAAATGATGACCTTAAAAAGTTTATGTAGAAGCCAGGTCTTGGTGGTGCATACCTTAATCCCAGCGTTCACGAGGCAGAAGCAGGCAGATCTCTGTGAGTTTGAGGCCAGCCTGGTCTACATAGTGAATTCTAGCACAGCCAGAGCTACAACAGAGAAATCCTGTCTTGAAAAAAAAAGTTTTTGTGGAACTAGACTGTAATAGGGCTAAGGTAATCTTGTTCTCTACAGGACTGTAAGTGTAGCTAATAGCTGAACTCTAATACCACATGCTCTTGTCATTGATCTCAGTTTTCAGTAGAAGAATACTAGCTTTAAACACTCCCACAATTGAGAAGGCTCTCTATGAAAATATAGTAATTTTAAACAATGTCCTCTGAACTTCAGCAACTTTAGGGAAATAGAGGAACACAGATTATATCATGTGTATTAAAATAATAGTTATTAAGGGTATTAATTTAAAGGAATAAGACATAGAGAACCAGTTATTAGTATTAGAAAAATGGCAAAAATAGATAAGACAAAAAACAAACAAGATAGAAACAATAAATATGAAGGGACGATAAAATATAGTTCCATTTATAAGTAGAATGGTGTTTGTTTATAGTTAAACACCGAACTGTATTTTCATTTTTCAGAATTTCAACCAGTTATGGGTCTCTGTATTAATAATCACCCACTGCAACAAGAAGCTTCTCTGACTAAGGCTGAGAGCAGCACTAGTCTATGGCTATAAACATAAATATTTAGAATGTAGATTTATTACATATTGATTTAGAAAAAAATCAAAAGATTTCTGCCTAAGACCTGTGAAATACTCAGGCATAGGCTTTTGATCAAGTTTATAGTAGCAGACATGAATCAGGGAAGCACAGTTGGAAGGAAATTACACACTAATGCTTTATATCTGGAAAATTTGTATTGAAGGAAAATTTCATTCTGACATCTGCAGATGAGACAAGTAGATTCCTTAATTTTCTGGTACATTCTTTTTGATATTGCAAACACCTTTGAAAGATGGAAAAATATCCCCCAATCATACCATAATTTATCAGTCTACTTATGTAAAAACAAAACTCATTTGTATGAGATAGATGCTGCTTAAATATGTGAAATGTATAAGATGAATTTTAATGGTGAATGTATAATATTAAATTGATTGCTAAAAGTAAAAAGTAACCTTTCAAATATGAATTACATATGATTCATATTGGACCCAGGACCAAAAGCCTCATAAATTTGTTTCTTTTTCCGTTTTTTTAGTTTAGTTTGTTTGTTTTTGAGACAGGGTTTCTCCATTGTAACTCTGGCTATCCTGGAACTCACTCTGTAGAGGAGGCTGGCCTTGAATTCATAGAAATCCACTTGCCTCTGCCTCCTGAGTGCTGGGATTAAAGGCGTGTGCCACCACTATCCAGCTATAAACTTGCTTTTTAAATAATAAAAGACCCCTGATCCTCAGACTTTAAAAAACTAGAAGGAAAATTCTTTTTAAAAGACCCTCTTAGCACTTAGAAAAGCACTTACTATTTCTTGGACATTATATATGGAAATTAGAGTTATGTTTTCTAAAGTGGAGGCCACATGGAACCATTTCAACTCTGCTTGTTTCTGATAGTAGTTTGATGAAACTCTGGGTAAAAATGTGATTAATCACAATGTGTGTATATACATGTTAATGCATATCAAATTTATGTGATACATTCAAGTACCAAAACCTAATTAAGAATCTTTTAGTCTGTGTATGTTTAAATTATCAGTTCTCATGTTAGTCTACATAGAGTTACCAGTGCTTTAACATAAATGAAAATTAAGTATCTCCTTTTCTGTATCTTATGATATGTACCAAATCTATCTAAAGTATAAAATAGTATTGGATGGCCCATCCCCTTTACAAACTATGAATTATCAGAAAATGAATTAGGTATAGGAATACTAAGTCAATGTAAGAATTAGTATTAATTGTAGTTAAATAATTTTTTGTCACATTCTAAAACTACAGCAGTATTCTAATAGCTGAAAATAATTGCAATCATGTTCTTTTTTGTGATGATTGCCATGAGTGATACGACTAGTACTAGAAAAATGTCTAAGAAATGAAAATTGCTTGATAGTAATTTTGCATCCTTCACATATTATTTTGACTAAATGATGTTGATATTGTACCTATTCCATTTTTATAATGTTCTAGAAAAATACTGCTTCATTTCTTGTGTCCAAACTTCCACTTTAATTTCAGAATATCAAAAAGATGCCTACCAGATTTGGAAAAGAAAATGAGCAACTTGAGCATGCTATTGATCGTGTTCTTGTCACAATATCGGAAAGAAGATTGGCACGTAGTCTACATGGCACTCATGAACAGCCACCTCATAGCATTCTTACAGCTACCCTTGAACTGGTTAATGTTGTCAACATGATATTAAACATTCTGGAAAGGTAATTCCTAATATCTGATATGTAAAGCCATACCACAGTTGTATTTCCCTTCATTTCTTCTCAGAAATTAGGTATGGAATGAATTGTATTCCCATGTTTCCTTTCAAAGATATCTATAGACATTTTATTAATGCCATGATTATCTCCCTAGTATGTGGAAATATTTACATGGTTCCCTTTAAGTCAAGAATTATTTTATAGTCCGACTTTTACAATTCATTCAACAAAAGTAGTATTTTTTTTAACAAGAATATCCTTTGAGTTCTCTTTATAGATTAAATTACACTCACACTTTCAAAAAAGAAGTTATGTTTATACAGTCTTTGAAGAAGACTCGGAAGTTATATCAAACTTGTAAATAATTATATCTGGTTTTTTTGCAGCAAATTTTTGTGTGTGTATTAATTAAACAATGAACTTTTAATTAACATGAGTTAGTTCTGTTTCTAAAGGCCTCTGTAAATAAAACTAATGTTTCATAATTTTTGATAGTAAAATTTAGTTAACAATATTAGTATATAGACTTCATACTTTCTGTTTTGACCAACAGCTGTAATTAGCATTACAAATTAGTATTTGTTCTATGTACAAAGGAGTCATCTCACAGATTCCTAGGCCATTTGCTTCCACAAAGTGCAATAATTTTCAGATAAGAGAAAGAAGGGAGAGAGATATAAGGATCCTGTGTTTTGATTAATGAAGAGCTATAACAGGAAGAAGTCGTGAGACTTTCCTACACCTTTATATTATATGTTCTCTTCCTGAATCATTTCTCTTTTGCAGTTAATATTTGATTGAAAAAAATGGAGCTGGAAAGAAGGCTCAGCAGTTAAGAACATTAGTTGTTCTTCCAGAGGTCCTGAGTTCAATTGCTAGCAACCACATGGTGGCTCACAGCTATATCAAATGTGGTTTTAAAAACAAGAAAACAAATTTATACATATAAATAAGGAATGATGACAAAATTTTCCCAGTAGTTCAAGAAAATTTTAAATAATGTTAAAAGAAATTTGATGAGCTCAGCAATTCCTTTACTGTCTTTACATTTGACCTTACTATAAGCAACCACCTACAAAACAGCTGAAAGAAAGCAAGCCTGGGAAGCATATTCAAAAACAAATATTATGCAATAACCTGAATTTAAGGACAATATTTGAGAAAATTATATTGACCATGAAATAAGGTTAGCCATAAGATAGAGTAAAAGCAAAAAGACCTCACAAATGTATATAATCTGCTAAATTAACATTTGTTAATTCATAGTATTCAGTTAACTCATTTTGTCAAAATGATCTGTACAAAATGACCTCATCTACCCTACAACATTTTTCAAATATAATAAATCATCATAGTATTGCCTTTATTCTAACTGAAAATATTGAAAGATTTATAGCATTATCAATATTTTTAAGATTTATTTATCTATCTACCTATCATCTATCATATTTAGTCTATCTGCATGTATACCTGCATGCCAGAAGAGAACATCTAATCCCTTAATAGATGGTTGTGAATCACCATGCGGTTGCTAGGAATTGAACTCAGTACCTCTCGAAGAGCAGTCAGTGCTCTAAACTGCTGAATCTTGTCTCCAGCCCCACATTATTGAATCTTAGACTCAGTCTTAATGTCTAGTGATGGCTAAATAAGAGGTATTCATATTGAACAGCATATTTTTCTAAGCTCAAGACTAAACATTCTAAAATATATTTGTATGTTAAAATCTATGAATGAAAACCTCAAAAATCACAATGATTATGGTGAGCATATTATAAAATATTTCATTATTTTTAATTTCTTTTGCTTTAAATTATGAAATTTCAGACATCCTTGCAAAGTACATATGTTTTAGATGTTTTATCACGATCTTATCTGGCATTTTTTTTAGAATTTAGCAATACTTTTTTTAAAGAATAATTATAGCTTGGATCAGGAATATGGCAATGCATGCCTTTAATCCCAGGACTTGGGAGAAAAACACCAGCCTGGTCTACATACCAGATTTCAGGACTGCTAGGACAATAGGTACGTAGATAGGTAGATAGGTAGGTAGGTAGATACATAAGTCTTAATTCAATTGGATTGTATTTGCTTACCAAATATCTGGTTAAATTATCATCTAGAGGAATATAATTGTTCAATCCTAGGGAAAGTAATTGCTGTGATTTATCCAAAATTTTTACTCCTCTCTCTGATTCTAAAACAAAACAGATTAGTGTAATTAAAATGCATTTTTTTCATTATTAGTTATAATACTGAAACCTTCTCAAAATGTGATTCATGCTATTTTGACCTGGATCAGCCTTTTAAAATCAGACCAATGAATGAAACCTAATGATGACTTCAACTTTATTTAAAAAGAGTTTATACTGGGTTAGTAGTTTTGGCAATAAGACAATAAAATTTTTTGAGAACTGAAGCTAATGAGGGACTTTAAATCATGACACAGTCATGAATAAAATCTGGTTCTCTGACTTCTTCCCATGAAGAGTTTCTTATCCTTTTTCATTGGATTTAGTTAGAAAATGTGTAGCTGGTAGTTAGACATTGCTGCTGGGTCGACTCACCAAGGAAGAGAGGAGGCATTCTCATAGGTGCAAGCTCTGCCAGACCTCAGCAGAGGGACCCACCATCATGGCGAGTGCCATACTCACAGTGAAACTCTGAGCATCTCAGCTCAGCTGTTTTTATTCTTTTCAAACTCCTTAGGTGTTATATTGATACCATATGCAGATCATTAGCAATTATATATCCCCCAACAGAAATCCAACACCTGCAGACAATACAAAATGCCAAGAACTACGATAGCCCCTCGCCCAAAAGTGCATAAAACAATTTCAAACATAACTAAAAATAAAGTTCCACAACATAGCCTTTAATAAAGTTATTTGAACAATCTCAAATGACCTAAATTATATCAAAGATTGATTTTATCAGCCTATAAGCTTATAAGATGGAACATCATCTTAATGTTACATCATTGGTAAGAAGAAATATTCTAAAATTTATTGTATAAGTTTTGAGCTTTAAAATTTTTTTGTTAGGATAACAAATAGAAACCTTAAAATCTATTGGTAACACTTATGCCATTATTTTGTGTTTACATTAGTCATTTAAAATGTAAGTACTTTCACTGTTTTGAGGTAGAAAAAATTATAAAAATTCATTCTGAGGATAACATATAGTAATTGAGGACTACTTATCTAAGCATAACTACCCCCAATCCTACTTTTAAGGAGATATAAATTGACAATGTGTGTGGTATAAATTAAGACTTACAGGAGAATTATGGAGTTGATTCCACTTGTTCAAAAGTTTTGTCTCTGAAAATTAATGAGTTGAAAATGGCCAAGAATTTTGACCACATTTATCATACAATGGACAGAGTTACAGATGATAGCCCTGTAGATCCTCACAAAATACTTTTACCACATAAGTTTATAAGATTAATTATAGCTGTAGTTAGCTCTTTTAAACAGAAGTTATTATAGATTTTAAATAAAGAGGTATATTGAATCTTTGTCCATGCTGCAATCTTTAGCAGTAGGCCTTAAAAATGGCATTTGTTCAAATACCAGTCATTGAAATCTTTTAAAAATTTAGAAGAGATTAAAATTTTCTTTTTCTTGCTGATTCATAAAGGTAAAATTTATGTTCCCTGGTGGGAATATATGTAAATTAAGCACTATAGTGCTTTCTAATTCATTTTATCAAGATAACCTAAAAATAACTTCATTTTTGAAAGATACTTGTTGGAGGAGTATTGAATACAAGGTCTTACTTGTGCAAATGAAACACTGTACAACTGAGTTACACCTCACCTTATACCTGTTATTCAGATGAAGTAGAGAATAATTTGCCCACAAAACAGTGTAAATCTTTTTTCATCTCATGTAAATTTCTACTTGTTATCACAGGCTTCCCAATAACAGAAGGATTAAAGCTACAGTAGATATGAAGAAGACTTTTAATTTAGCTGTGATATATTAAGTTATCTTAAATACTATTTTTTTTATTTCTGTTCAAATCTGAATACCAAGTTCAATGTTTTTTTTTAATTTTTATTTTCGAGGTTTATCTACTTGTGGATAATATACTTCTGTCCTTTCATTTTTTTATATAATCAATCATTGTATAATAAGTATTTAAGAGAACTTAAATAATAAAAGATAACCTACTCAACCCTTAATCTTCTTTTTACAATAATTTGAATGCAGGAAATTATAACAAATTGTATTCTTACTTTCTTTCCCCCTTTTGGGGCCATAGAATATTACATTTATTAATGTCTAATCAAATTGTTACATGCTTAATATAATAGTGTGATGTTCATGAATTTTGTACTTTTATCTAAAACTCTATTTTTCAAAGTATAAGTTTTAATATCCTGAGGAATAAAAATACTGTATTCAAAGAAACTGAGATTAATGGAATATCTTTGTCACCCTTCCCTGGCAGGCCACCATTTGATTGCATGTCAGAATTTTCCAGTCTGAAAAATCATCTCATTAAACATATTACATTACTGAAACATTTCTCAGAACAGGTAAGACATAGTTTTGTTTTCCATTCATATTACTATGCCTTTACTCCTCAAGTCTAATGCATTTATCTTCAGTAACACCCATATAGTCTATCTTTTCTTTACCATTCCTCACGTGTCAACATTGAGATGCTGGTCTATATTTTGTTAGAAGTTGATAAATATTAAGTGACCAAATTAAGTTGACACCTCAAATCTCTTTTCTGTTATAGCAAAATTTACCCTCACTACTGTGTTGCTGTAAAATAACTGTTGAACTTATCTGCATTTTTCAAATGATCATTCATCTCTAGTAAGGATTGTAGAAACTTGATAATCTAGTATTGAGTATCATTCAGTCATAGAAAAAAATCTCTCTTCACATAATAGATATTTATTTAGCTATGATATCTTAAATTATCTTAAATACTTTTTTCATTTCTGTTCAAAAATGAATCCCAAATACAATCTTTTTTTCAAGGTTCATCAGTTCATCTATTTGTGGATAATATAGTTAGTTTAAATATTTGGTCCTTTCCTTTTTTCATTTTTTATGTAATTTATCATTTGTATAGCAAGCAATTTAAGAGAAAGGAAATAATAAGATAACCTATTCAAACTTTAACCTTTTTACAAATAATTTGGACACTGTTTGTTATAATTATTTCTGTTCATATGTACACATATATATTCCCTGTATATTACCATAAAAATGTTTTACTCATTTCCCTTAAATGTTTCATGTTTATTGCACTCAGTATTAAACTTTTTGTCATACTATCTGTTCCACCTAGAATTAATCCCATAGCTTCTCCTATTATCTAGATTTAGTTTCTCTTTTAAGGAACAATTAGTTCATACATTCCTTCATTCATGCATTCATCCATTTGCATAACCTTCCATTCATCCATCCATCTTTCCAGTAGTCCATCAAACAAGGCAACTTCTCTTTTTATAGTTTTTATGCTTCCATCAGCCAGTAAATTCACATACATGGTTTTAAAAGAATAGGCCTTTGTGAGAGGAGCAGTCTGAAGCAAGCAGACTGGGACAAAACACAGAGATAATGAAGTGGTCTGACTGAGGTGCAGAGAGGCTGACTGAGGCAATATGGGACAATAAGACTCAAAGGAGAGAGTCTCTTGGGGAGAGACTCAAAGACACAGAGGCAGCTTGGCAGATGTCAGTATCAGAAATGAAGAGTTAGTCATTCTAAGCAGAGGAGAGAACAGTTCAGTATGATACAGTCAGAGAGTCAGCCAGAATCTGCCAGAGTCAAAGGAGTTTGATCAGAATCAGTAAGTTTCAGATGGTCATTTTGAACCAAGTGGCCTAGAGAAGAATTTGAGCCAGAACAGTGAACTAGAAGAGTCAGTTGAGTTCAACCAGCTCTGAGTTCAGAGGGAGCTAGTTGGAGTGGCTTAGTCAGCAGTGGAGGCTTAAATGTTTTAGATTGTACAGCAGTTAAGCATTCTAGATTGTATGAATGCCAAGGTTGAAGCCTTCCAGTTCTAGGCTTAAGAGTAGATTGTGTGAGGCTGAAATGCTCCAGGGTTCCAGCATTAAAGACTGGTGATTGAATTAGGCAAAGAATAAAGAGCCCTTTGCCCTGAATCAACATCTACATCTGGAATCAATGGCTACACGTGGTGGCCAGTATTCAATAAAGATCAAAAGGAAGTAAAGATAAATTAATTAAAATTTAATTTTTGGAAGACTGACAAGGAATTGGGATTCATTTGAAGTCTCATCTTATATGTAAACATTCTAGTTTCATAAAAGAAAAAAACAAGGTGAATTATTTTCTTCAAAGTTTAACAAAATAATGAGATATTTAAACAAGTAAAATTCTTAAATTTTAATGTCTATATGATGTGTTAACTGAATTTTAAATCTCCCAAAGTCAAGTTTTATCCTACATAATTTTATATTAAGATTGTTAGCATTATGTTGATACACAATAGTGGTCTAGTAAATATTTGGTGGTGATTTGGGCATGAGGATCTACTCTTATGAATCTAGCTTTTGGCCAGACTGGAGCAAGAGAAACATTTGAGAGCAGAAGTTCAAAGGCATTTTGGATAGCATGGTGAAGTGTGTGTGTGTTTGTGTGTGTGTATTTGTGTGTGTATTTGTGTGTGCATGTCCAGCTATGTGTGTCTGTGTGTGGTGTTTGTAGGTGTGGGGGTGTTGTGTGTGTGTGCCAGAAAGCCCCAATATCACCAATATTTTCCCATGTGAAAATTGTTTCCTAAAAATTAGTTTGAAGGTTGGTTATATAAGAGAATTTTCAATAATTAAAGCTTATACTTGTATGATAGTTAGTGTTTGACAAATACTGTTTTAAGATATAAATGTAATAACTCTTACAATCTCCTTATCCTTCTTATAAACTTCTTGTTAGGATAAAGTTTCTTCTTCAGATGAGAGTAAATAAAATATCATTAGTGTAGGGTTAACTAAAGGACAATTAATTTCTCTATACATGTGTGTTTGTACATGTAAATGGCATTACTCCTGGAGGTCAAAGTTACCAAATCCCATAAGAGCTGAGGTTATAGGTGTTTGTGTGCTACATGATGCAGGTGCTGGAAATTGAATTCAGGTCTTTTGCAAGAGCAATATCCACTCTTGAATCACTTCTCTCCTGTCCCTATTTTCTCTGTTCATATGTAGAAAGGAGTCATTTTCTAGAGATAATTTCTTTATATGACATACTACCATATCTTGTTTCATTGTGGTAAAAGAATCATAGAAAATTTCATGTCTTATGAAAATTCTCAAAATTATGCTTCATTATTTTGAAAAATCATACCAGTATTCTTATTAGGGCAGCTATCCCACAAAGAAAACTATAACTGCTAAAGGAAAACAAAAGTTAAAAATCTTGTATGTTGACATTTGACATTAGCACTACGTTAAAGCAGGGTAGAACTTATAGTCTGAAATGTCATAGATAAGGGAAACTATGGGGATAAAACACATATTTGGTTCTCCTTTGCTCTTGTGAGGTTTTTATCCTTTCCAAATAAGAGGCTAAATAACTGGAACAAGAGAAGAGATTGTTTGATAAGAACCTAAGGTTTGACCAGTGTTCTCATTACTCTTACATAATTAAGTAAAAAATAGATATTATTGGCTATCCAAGCTTTTAGATGAGAGCAGTAATAAGCTACATGCTAGTTACATCATAAAAGAACTAACCCATAGTAATACCAAAGGTCAGCTTTTAATCAGTGTTACCATTCACTGTATGAAGCTGATCTGCCTATGTATTGATGAATAAAATCAGAAGTAAATTCTCTCTAAAGGAAGATAACATGCAAGTCTCAAATTACCTCCGTAGCTTCTCATATACAGTGGCCAGTGTTAAATCAAGATTAAAATGGGAAATAAAAAGAAATAAGTCAACTAAAATTAAGTTTTTGGAGATAGACAATGAAAATAGAGAGGACAATTATTTAAAAGTTTAAGAGAAGGAACTCTTGGTTTAAACATCCACCATCTGGTATTTTTAATTTATTGTCTAATAATCTCTTGATAAGATGCAGGTATACTTAATTTTATTCCCCATAGAATTTTGAATTAATGACAGATATGTAAGTATAAAGCAAACTTACCCACAAGACTAAGCTATCTGAATGGGGATCCAGTTGGTATCTTTTAAGGTTTTTGTGATATCCATTAAGAAGAAAACCTAGACATAGGGAGTTTTTTTCCATTTCTTTATTTTTTTATTTGCAAAGCAAGTCTAGCTATAGCATGGTGTTAGTATTTAGATTACAATGTTTCTTTATCATCAGCTGATACTATGGGCATACTCTACTGTAAAAGAAAAAAGCTGCCTCCTTTTGAAGGTATCGGTGTCAAACTAACAACACTTCTTTGAGATGCAGCCCAAAGGAGTGTTTGTTGAAATAGGGACAAGCTGAATGACCTATATCTACAAGAGGAAGGAAAGTGAATCAGTGAAGTAGGCAGTGCCTGGGGTCAGGTATCTCTCAAGCCTCTCAGGCTACATTTTGGTTGGGTATTCATTCTTCCTGTATATGTTCTTTTCTCTATGGGGCATCCTGGAGACCCCTAAATGTCCCCAGAACTTCCATATTTGTAATCTAACAATGGCTAGTTCTTAGGTCACTCCTGTTGGATGCCTGCCTTTTCTGATCCTCTTACTTTCTGTTGTGTGCTGTCATCCCAGACATTTGTCAGTTGGCCAAGATAAGATCTAAACTTGGAAATTTCCATCTTGAAGTGGTGTACCCCCATTTTAGGTAATACAAACATAATTCTTGGTAGTACTGAAGTCCTAGCAAATCAGTCCCTGTCTTGTCATCCAGTAACAGGTAAGATCCAGAGACATAAGATGTTAGTCATAAGGAACCATAAGTTCTTTCTTTGTTCAAGGGTCTGTAGTTCATGTAGGATGTTTAGAGAACCCTTACAATAGGCCAAGGATTTTCATATCAAATCCTCTATTTGAAAGAAGTTCTATCCATGCAATGACATGCAAGATGGCAGGGTTTCATAACAAAAGATTACTGAGTTAAATTGTAGAGTAGCCATCCTATAGACCTGAGAATAAAATTCATCATAACCACACTCTGAGAAATCATAGAACTTCTCTATGTAGCTAAGGCCATTTGCAAAATACTTTATTGTTCCTGCAAGACATGAGTGAAGAAACAAAATGGTTTATTTTGGAGGAAAGGTATAGTAAAAGAAGGTAAGGTTTGGCTTTTATTTCAGGTTTTCACTGGCTGTTATTCAAGCAACAGTGAACGAAGCAGTCCTTAAGTCTTAGGTCAAAGAAAGAAATGTGTTGTATATGCTTACAGTATAGATTAAGTTAGGACTTACAGAGATATTAGCAGGTAAAAAATAGCAAAAGAAGTGTGTTCTTGTCAAAGGAGGGGATGGGAACAGGTCTATCAAAGAAAGCAACCAGCAATACAATTATAAGAGTATTGAGAAGATGCAGAGCAAGCAGACTGCTGGGGTAATGAAAAAAGGAGAAGGAAAAGAAAGAGTGGGACATGGAGGAAAGAGGAGATATGATGGTCCCAGCCAGGGAAGGAGCCCAACTTGATTTACATTATTGATAAATAAATTCGATCCAAGTCATGATATCAGATTATATGGGGATAAGGGGATATCTCCAGTTTGTTCTGGTCTTAACACCAGCAGCAGTTTCAGTTCCTATGCTTCATAAAGAAAAGAATTCAGAGAAGATACAGCAGAAAAATAATCAGTCAAGAGTTTAAATAGAGCAAGAAGGAAGGAAAAAAATACATTCCTTAGAAAAGGAATGGGCCAAGGAGAAACAGGCTTAATCTTGGTAGGCATGAAGTTTATACCTATTCTTACTGTAAACCATCCCTTTTCACTCAGAACAAGCACTTCTAGGAAAGGAGTATGCTTTTCTTACAAACTCACATTACCCTTATTCACCTGTTATAAGTAGATATATAAGATGCAAGAATATATATGGGAATTTAAGTATCCCTGAAGTTGAAGATAAGTGATTCTCCCACTTCATCCTTTGAGTGTTGGAATTATAGTTGTTTGCCACTATGCCATGGTAAATTTAAGAAATAGTCAAAGAATTTCATTTGTTTAAATTTTTGCAGTGCTTCCTAAATAAGTCTTAGTATTTCCTTATTAGATTTATTTTTAAATGTTTTATGTAAGGCTAAATTAAATGGAATAGTTTTTGTAACTCATATTCTCAGTGTCCATTGCTTCTGTATAAAAACAATTTTGTGTATTGATTTTCTTATAACATTAACTCAAATATTAGTTCTAACAGGTTTTTAATGGTTTCCTTAAGAATTACTAGTGTCCATTGGTAATAAAAAATAGTTTTAAATCTTTCCAGGCTTGTGCTTATTATTTCTTTTTCTTAAACAATAGCCCTATTTCTATCCTTCATGAAATAAATTGCCGAAGAGAATTCAGAGCAGTCATAGAACTAAAATGATCAATCGAATGTTTAAAACGTTTGTTATGTTTAAATTTAGGGAAGAAAATTTGTTCCTTCCATTTAACAAATATTGGGGGCCAACTGTGATCAGTCACTAGGAGACATAGCTGTAAATCAAATCTGGACATAGCTGTAAATCAAATTTTGATTCATCTTTCAAGAAACTTTCTAGTAGTAGTTTAATTAGATATGCATCAGCATTGAAATCTCATTGGCATAAAGTGACATGCAGCGAAAGTTATCTGAAATTGTCCAGTTAGTAAATATTTTAGAATCTGTCAAACAAGAATCAAAATTTAATCTATCACATAAGTACTTATGTAAAAATAGAAAAAAGATTCTCGTAATTTTTTCGACAAAATTATGATTGATTCCAATACTTTGTGATATAATAAAATTAATAGGACTAATTTTTTAAATATAATCTGTAAATGAAACATTAATTTTCTGTGACAATTTCAATAAAGAAAAAGGACAACTCTCTGAGATGCAATACCTCCAGGACTTAGGCAAAGTCTCACCTTACATGGTTCCCTATGCTTCTGTCCCTAGGTCCTTTACTTATTAAAACTCCCTCCTACCCCCACACAGGCCTTAATTACAAGATGGATAGAACCTAACACTCCTCAGTGTCTGCCAGCAAACTTGAATATGACTTGGGTAGACAGGTGTCCAAGCGCAGGAAAACCAGAGTCTTCTCTACAGACTATAGTATCTTCATACAGTAATTAATACAGGCTGCATAAGGACTGTAAGGATCCTTCATTTGTATTACCATAAACAAATGGACTGTTTATGTGGAGATCTTAGAGGACTACATCCATTGCTTTTAGCACAGAGATGTAAATAGGTGCAGGAAGCAGGTCTTTACATAGTGAAACAAGGTACAAGGCAGAGGAAGCGCCCTTCCCCATATAGCACAGAAAGCACATCCAGAGGATCATCATTCTATAAAGACAGAGTATATAAATATAAAATATCTAATTCAGGTATCCCACTACAACAGTCACATTTTACTTAATTACAGTTCAAAGTTCTACCTATCATCAAAGTTGATAATATTTTTTGCTTCTAACATACAATTGGACTTTACATAGCTTAACTGTAAAAATGTTACTACATAGATTTTACCAAAATTCTAAGAGTTTAATTGAGTATATTACTAACTGGAAATGAATTTCTGGAACTTGATTCGATTTTTTAATTGATAGCTATTTTAGCATTTCATCATATTGCAAAATAATCACTTCCAAATAATCTTTAGATAGAAGCTCATTACTTGCATACTTAGTTTCTGGAAATTTTCTGTTTTCTTTGCAAATACATGGAATTCTGAAAATGTTATGAAGATTGTTGACAGCACAGAAAATATATCTGCAAGTTTGGGAATAGATCTCACTATTTGCTCTTAATTTGGTCAACAGTGTGCTTGTATTAGCATCTTCACATTACTCTTGAGTTAAACAGTGTCAGTCATTGAGATGAATTTAACACTATATTTCTCCAAGATAATCCTTTGTAATTTGTAATTAATACTCATTAATAAGCATTTCAGTATCTGCAGTAAAAGTTAATTCCAATCAGTCAGTGTTTGATAACAGTGTTATAGGCAGTCCTTTCACTCAGAAATATACCAGTCTTGGCACAGGGTGTAAAAATGCATTATGAAACTTCACTACTATTTATCCGTCAAAATGCTATGTAGTAGACAAATTCAGGCACTAAGATTGACTTTCTAACAAAAAATCACAAATGTAAAGTTAATTCTACTGAAGTGATTAACTATAATTGTTGCTTCCACTGGATCTATAATACAGGATAAATCCAAATAGTTCCTATAGTAAATACTTCAGGATGAATTAAACCATAAAAATCTAAACTATTTTCTGCACACACATATTTTGTTAACTCTATTTTAACTTTTTTTGTTTTTCTCTCATATGGTGCATCCCAGCACCCTTTTTCCTCTCCCTCCACTCTTACCCCATCTCCTCTCCCCCCCCCCCCGAAATCTACTCCCTCTCATTTCTACCCTGCCTCTCCTCAGAAATGAGAAGTCCTCCCAGGTTTACTGCTCTTTACAGGGCACATCAAAGATGGAACAGGGTCAGGAACTAATCTCTACTTCAAGGGTTTACTAGGCAACCCAGCAGGAGGAGAAGGGTCCCAAGGGCAGGCAAAAGGTTGAGAGACACCCCACCCCCACTCGAGTCTGTATGAGTTCTGCAAGAACACCAAGCCAGACAACCTCAAGACATATTTGGGGGACCCTGCAGGTTCCATGTCTGCCAAATCAGGCTCTGTGATCCCCTAAGAGTGCTGGTCAGTTGCCTCCTTGGGGTTTGTTTTCCTGGTGTCCTTGACTTCTCTGAATCCCCCAATTCCCCTCCACTTCTGTGGGGTTCTCTCAGCTCTGCACTTTATTTGGTCATGGGTCTTTGTATCTGCTCCCATCAGCGCCGGAAGAACCCTCTCTGGTGAAGATTGGGCTAGGCCTCTACCTATGAGCAGAGCAGGGTATCTCTAGAAATCCTCTTCTAGCTATCCAATCTCAAGTTCCTGGCCTTCCCTGGAGTATCAGTCATTGGTTTCCTTCTTTAGCATGGGGCTCTGCCCTATCATTGTCACAGCAAATCCTGTAGGGAGGACAGGTTATAGGTCAAAGGTTTTGTATCTGTAGTGGTGTCCCAATCCCACCACTGGGAGCCCTGCCTGGTTACAGGCTTCCTATCCTCCCTTATTTTAGTACCTTTAGGTCTTCAGTAGGATCTCCCTATAGATTACAGTAAGTTTCCACTGCACTAGGTCTCAGATCACCCACTAACTGTCCCCCAATTCTGGCCATCTCTCCCTGGATTCTCTCCCTCTATACCTCTCCCCCTATCTGGCCTCTTCTCTTTCCATTTCCATCCTCCAGCCCACTTGCACCATCCATTCTGTTTTTCCTTTACCAGGGAGATCCCATTTTTAACACATCTGAGTTAATTCCACTTTAAGGTTTATTGAGTTAGTGTTTTCTGAGTTTGAGAATCTTGCCTGTTGTTTAATGCAAACTATTCACAGAGACAAATTTTTCCTTCACTCTAAACTCAGCATTGACTCATTATATAAATTCTAACAAGTGAACAGTTTGTAACATCTATTAACCCATAAAGAGCCAGGAAAAATACTTGAGATGATTATACTTATTTCTAAGTTAGCTATTGTTCCCAGTGTTCTCAATTTTTGATCAACTGCTATGAGCAGATTTCTTTCACTGTTACAACATGAGATAATTAACTCTCCAGTAATAAGTTCTCTTTAGTTCTACTACAAATAACTCATGGAAATTCCATTTTATTTGTTTATTTTGTTTTTGTTAAGAATTTCTTTTGGGATTAAATATGATATTAAATATTCCATTTTTACTGTTTTTTCCTGTGATTTTGGAATATTTTTATGAGGAGTTAAATTTGGTAGTATCAATTTTTATTCTTTGGCCTATAAATATATAGTATTAGTATGTAAAAATTATTTAGCCCTGTAATTTTGTAATGATCCATGCTCTTCTTTGGATTAAAAGCAAGACATTCAAAGTATACGTTTCTCTCCACTTTCTGGAATGAGAGTATACCTTAGTAAAAATAATGAAGTACATTATCCTGTTCGAATAGTACAGTAATGTCCTACCTGAAATATTGCCAATTTGTAACTGCACCACTGGTTTTAATGTGACAAGCATAAATACAAGATTAATACATAAGGTCTCTTTTGTACTTCCTCAAATTTTACTTGTAGTATAGCATGAAAATAGTCATAAATAATACATAGAATTATTGTACCTCTATCTGAAAAAATTTACTTTCACAACTTTTACTTGCCACAAAATGAAATTTTACTGTCTTCAACCCTTCTCAAATATAAAACAATATTCTTAGCTCGTGGGTTACACAGAACAGGTGGTGGGCCAGATTTGACTGATTGGATTTAGTTTTCTGAGTCTAAGCTTAAAAGTGACAAAGATTTTATTCTTACTCCTACTCCTCCTCCTCCTCCTCCTCCTACTACTACTACTACTACACACACACACACACACACACACACACACACTTGTTTGGCTGAGAGATTACTGTTTGTGATCTCCCCTTATGGGAGATTTTTTTCAACAAGACTTGCACAATTACAAAAGTAAAAAAAGGAAGTTTTGTGTGTGTGTGTGTGTGTGTGTGTGTGTATGTATGTATACACACACACATACATACACATTAGATCTTCCAACTAGAAGTGATACTCATTGCTTTTGTTCACATTTTAATGGTCACAATATGTCATAGGCACATCTAACTTCAAGTGGGCCAGGGAAGTATGGAAATACAGCCATATTTTTGTATGTATAGAATTAAATAAGTCATGTTCTTTTTGGTTATATTGTGTGTGTTTGTGTGTGTGCATGTGTCTGTCTATTGCTTTATATTTAAATACCATTTTAATTAACCTCCAATCCTCATCTTACTCTATTCTGCTTTTGAAAATATATTGCATTGTTTTAATGAACACCAAAATTCTGAATTATATTTCTGGCTAAAGTATTCATTTTTAAAAATGTATTACTTTAAAACATACACAGATAGCATATGGAATATTTTCATTTTTTCTGAGGGTTTCATAATGCAGTTTCTTAATACTGCACTTAGATGGTCAAACAGGACAAATTATTAAATTTTTTGATAATTTATGGTCTTCCAGGACTTGATACTACAAAAATTCCAAGCTATATTCATGTGCTTTATCAGCATTTATTGTGCAAATAGGTGCCTGAGAGACAGACGTACCATTATCTATTATTAAGTCCGTATATACTAAATAAGGATGTTATAGTCTTTTAACAATTTACTAATTCTTTGTACAACATGATTTGTTCTTATTTACCTCCTCTCCCCATAGCTTCCCAAATTCAACTATCTTCTCTACTCATAAAAATTTGTGCCATTATTTTTGCTAATCAATACTAATTTGTGCTACCCAAATATTCTTGGATTTTGGTCTTCCACTGAAGCATGGTCAACTTACTAGGTAACACATTGTTAGAGAACACTTTCTCTTCCTCTCCCAGCATCTTACAGTTGTCAATCATTTCACTGCTAATCCTTGGATTCTGTGCCCAACTGTTCTTTCCATGCTGTGATTTAGTCTGGCTTGAGCTTTCACAAGGCTTGTGTATTCTGCCATAATTGCTGTAAGTTCATATGTGCAGCTGATCTGTGTCTCTTGTAGGCATCCACCACCTCTGGTTCTAACAGTCTTCCTGCCCCTTCTTCTGTAATGATTCCTGGGCCATGGGGGCATGTATTGCAATATGTATGTTCTGTTTAGTTTTAGAATTCTGAGGTCTCTTATTCTCTACCTTGGATAATTGTGGGTGTCTGTGTGAATCATGCTCTCTTGAAAATAGAAGCTTCTCAGATGAAGGTTCGAAGATGCATTGATCTATAAGTATGACAAGTCATTGAGAATTAGTTTAGTACTGTTTTTGTTTAGAAGCATAATGATAGTAGATTCTTCCCTGTGGCCCATGACCTGTCTAGTTATAGGCTTCTGGCTCAGTGATGGGGCCAGGAGTGGCTTTCATCTTGTAAAGTGGGACTTTAATCCAATCAGGAAGTATTTGCTTATTCCTATGATGTTCATGTCACTGTTGCACCAGTTGGCCTGTCTTGCCAGAGTATTTATTGTAGTAGCTTGAAGGATTCACAGATAGGTGTGACTGATGATTTTTTTTTTACCATGTAGCATGTGTAGGCACCTTCCAAAGCTATAAAATGTAGGCAATAAGGATGAATTTTCCAAGTCTGAACCACCTTGGCTTCTACATGTTGTATGACCCAAGTATGCAATAGTTTCAGCAATAGGGTCTTACTGTCAAGTTCCAGAGGGTAAACAAGAACAATAGTGATAGCCTGCAATGTTTGGGGATCTGCAGGAACTCACTGGCCTTTTGAAGTAGTAACCCATTCCTGGCATTGCGCTTTTTATCTCTTAGTCTCTGTTGTAAATGAGGGGGGTGTTCGTTCATTATAAAGTGATGTCATTTTAACTCATTTCATGTGTGTATGCATGGAAGCTTCTACAGTCATTGGTTTCCATATAACATTTCAGAAATATTCTAATGTAATTTATCCCTCCCCATACTCTTTCTTCTCTATTCCCCTGCTCTTCTCCACCCCTGTCTAACCCACTGTTTTGTAGATCATTCTTTAAAAGTAACCACAGTCTCACATATTATTTCCATGAGCTCATACAGTAAAACTTACTATGATGTTAGGTACTGTTATATATTAGGAAAGTGAGCATGAAATCTCTGTTACACAATAGGGTCAGACAGCTTCTCTGAAATGAGAATATCAGTTTTTTGAAAGGGAGCTTTAAAAAGTATGGGTTCAGATATACTGAAGCCAAACTTTGTATATTTAGTCCAGCATGTTATATCTAAAAATTTCTGTAAAGAATGTGTAGTCTACCTGTCTCACTTAACATACAGAGAAACAGAATCTTGATGAGATGAGGCTATGTTCTGAAGATTGTTAAACCATGATAGTCATTTCAAATGTATGAAGTGCCTATCATGCCAGTACTCATATATAATCATAATAATATTCATAAGACAATGGTAAACTCATGGCTTCATTTTGAAGACATATTTATCATCACTCTAACATTCTTTGTACAACTACTTACATACTACTTGCAAAGTTAGGTCCAAAAATTGCACCCTATATCCTGGTTTCCCACAATTCCACTCCAAAGATATTAGTAATGTGGAAATTTACATAAATCCTGAAATTTTCTGAAGTTTCCCTTTACTCTGTCCTACTGCCTCTAAAGTTAAACAATATGGTGCAGTTCTCCAATTGACTAGTAGTCATATGAATATCTTATTGCACTTGTATATACCAAATATTTTGTGTGTGTGTGTGTTAATGTTGTCAATCTCTTTCCAGCTCCATAAGAAATGTTTACTCTTCTTATTTTACAAGTGAAGAGACTAAGGCAGAAGGAGTTTATTTGCCTGTGATTAAGGTCTCTAGGACTAAATGAATACCATCCTCATACCTGCTACTTTAGTTTTAATTAGTGATTGAAAAAAATTTACTATTTAAGAACAATTCTAAAAGACTAGTTAATGATAATAAGTGGATGGGATTCCATCCCATAGACAGAAGTAAAGTAATGTCTATACCTTCTTTTAAGGTCCCACAAACAAACTAAAGCATAATTCTGCCAAAGTTCACTCTGGAGAACCCAGTGAATTTATCAAGCTTTCTTACAGAGCCTAAATGATAGGTTACTTACAGGAAAGTGAGTATTCCTCCCCAACCAGCCATACCTGGAACACCTTCTTCAGTAAATATAAGGCTTCCCTGCAGTAGTGTAGATGGAACCCCTGATCTCTTCCTTGGCCTCTATATACTTTAGCTCCTCCTTCTCCCCCAATAGACCTGAACAGTTACCAGGTGGTAGGGAGCAGCTGGATATTCAGGAAAGAATTTAGTGCCCTATTCCTCCCCTCTGTGTGGCAAAATAAACCATCACAAGTCATTCTTTTTCCAAGTAGGGACACAGCTGAAATTCCAAAGATAGATGTTGTATGGCTCAGAGGACAACCACTCATGACAGATGCACTAGGGAGTGAGACCAATCAATTTTTGAAACCAGACTATTTTGCTATATGACAAGACTTTTCAACTTTAGCACTATTGGCATTTTAAGACTGAAAGTACTCTCTTGTGGAAAAATTGTCTTGGCATTGTAACATGATAAAAATATTGGCAAATATTCTCAAATTTTCCCTGTGAAGCAAAATCACTTTTGATTGAAAATCATTGCACTAAAAAGTATGAACATTCAATCATTGCAGCTTCTAGATAACATAATGTTCCGATTCAAATCTTTCATTCCAAAGCTCTTAACTCATTTCACACATAATAGGCAACACTAAAACTTGGATATTCTTTGCATTTTTTAACTGTTCCAGTTAACCCTCCCCGCTTTTTGTTTTTCGGAGACAGGGTTTTTCTGTTGTAACTCTGGCTATCCTGAAACTTACTCTGCAGACCAGGCTGGCCTTGAACTCATAAAGATCCACCTGGCTCTGCGTCTGGGGTGCTGGAATCAAAGACATGCTCCAACACTGCCTGACTAATTCCATGTTGTTGTTGTTTTTTTAATTTAGGGAAGTTAAATTGCAAATTTATTTCTTTCATAGCTAAATTGTTTTTTTAAAGGAAAAAAGAAAAAGTCAAATAGTCAAATGTTACTCTACCATTTGCCTCCTTTTCCTTCATTTTTCCTTCCCTCATTTCTTGTAACATTCAGCAATATTTGGACAATAGTTCTAAAAGAATTTAGTAAGATTAACCAGATATTTAGATTGAGTCCTCACAAACATACATTTTAGAGAAGCCCTAAAATATTTGACAGATTATGTGTAGATCACATAACTTTACTTTTTGTCACAGGGGATTACATCTCTATGATAACTTCAAAGAACTTTAATTAATTGTTAGTAATACAGAGTTCTGAAGACTAGTAAATTACCAATATTATTTATCTTTACAGCATCTACAAATTTTATAAAATAACTTGCTTGAACCAATTTCTAACAGGGATATTTCACTCTATATTAAAAATAATGATAAATTCCTCTTTCTATAACCATGTTTTCATTTCTGCTGTAGTTCAAATGCATCAAATGTGGTTCAAAAATTATCTAGAGATTAATTTTTCTACTTATTGTCTGTTGTTGTTATCCATGAAGAATTTATAAAGTAAAAACTCAATCTAAAGAAAGTAGTACAAAGTGGTTTACATGCTAAACAATTCTGGAATCTGCTAGATGCTGCAGAAAGTAGAAAGAAATGCCATTTAGAAAAATCAATAAAACTAAATATCTGGTTATAGAAATAAGCTCAAATGATATAGAAAGTAGAGAAGAAATTTTACCTTTTTAACAAGCTTGTGAGAAATGAATAAAACTTACCAAATTTGTAGCTTTTGAACAATCAGTCATCATCTTGACCTTAAGTGAAAACTAAGATAGCTTGATTGAAAATACTCTCATGATAGTTCTAAACTTTCTGATAAAAACTAAAATCCTCCAACCTTCCTCTACATCTGTATTGAGCAAAATGATTTTAAAATGACATAATAGCTCAATCATTTGTGAAACATAAAGCTTTTGTCGTAGAAAAAGTGAGGACTTTCTACAGAGTGGTCCTAAAATCATGAAGTTTGAAAGAAAGTATCACATAAAGGACTTAATATAACTTTCTTTCTAAGCCTTATTAACTATATTCTGATTTCATCCCTAACTGTATATAACAATTATCTGAGAAAGAAAAAAAACCATTAGCAACAACAAAAAACAAACACACTGATAATCATACCCAGATATTTTAGATTCAATTAATATGAAATAAAACTTAGTCATTTTAATTTTCCAAAAGTTTCCCAAGTAATTATAATATACACCCAGGTATGAGAAGCATGTTCTTAGATGCTTTCTTCAAGTCAAATTTACTTATTTACTTTTATTTTCAGTTATTTAGCCAGTAAAGTAAGGCTTTATTCTGGGTAGGGAAACACACACAGCAAAAAACACAGAGAAGGCCTGTAAATGTATCCATTTGTATCCACAATTCTGCATTGTGGTTGAATGTAGTTTTCTATAGTGGTCTCCATCTGTTACAGAGAAGTTTCCTTGAAGGTGAAGACTATACTCATTTGGGAGTATAAGGACAAATGTTTAGATTGGTGTTAGGAATTATGCTGGTTTAGTAAATTAGTGGTTATAGATTCTCCTCAAATATGAATGATTTCACTAGCACAGTGGTTTGATTTCTAGTGTCTAGTTTGATTTCCCTCTTGTTGAGTGTGTCCTAAATCTAATTAGAGAGCTATTCCTTACCACCAAGATATGTGTGTCAATGCTGCACCCGTAGGGTTATCATGCCATGCTAGTTGTTGATATTGTTCATAAGCATCATACTCCACACTTAAGGCTCAGAGAATGTTGTGGAAGAGGGGGAAGAAAATTTTTAAGAAACAGATTAGGGAATTTGCCATGAAATCATGTCTCTTAGCAGTTAGAAGCTACACCCATAAAGTAACACCAACATGACTGCCCAAACATGAGCTGTATGAAATGACACCAATAAGACATACCAGAATGGATACAGAAATGCCCATGAGGCCTAAACCCTATACAAAGAACCACAGACAACTAAGAAATGCTGAGAATGGGAGAAATAGTCTTCCCCAGCAAAGACATACCAATTGATTATCCAATACCAAATGGCCAATCCTGAAAAAAATACATGCAAGTAACATTATACAGACAATGAAGATTATATTTAGGAATATATGTGTATATACATATATACATACATATATGCATGCAATAAGAGTTAATTAAAGAAGAGGCCATTAATTTGAAAGAAGGCAAGGAAAGGTATAAGGGAAAGTTTTGGAGGGAGAAAAGGAAGGAAGAACTTTTGTAATTATGTTATAATCTCAAAAATAATAATAAAAAAAGCCCTTTGCAAATCAGGGGTGGGGAACTGGGGAAATCAATGCCCATTCTTTCCTTTTGAGGGCTAGAGCTTTTTAACATCTTTGAAATTTCTTCTTCTAATAATTTAGGGTTGGCCTGTTTGAAGGAGAGGATGGCTGATTGGCCCACATGAGATATACTTTAAAAATGAGCATCCTCCTAATGAATTTGATACACCTGATACACTTTGTGTATAGTTAGGCAATTTTGTTTATCCAGAGTATCCCTAATATCCAGATATCCCACGCAGCACATTTTTTTTATTTATTTAGTTTATATGTGCATGAGTGCATATACATGAGAGAGCTAAAGTGTGCCTGTGGAGGTCAGAGGACAGATTTGAGAGTTGGTTCTATACTTTCTTATATAGGTCCCTGTTGTAGAAGTTTACTTTTAGTTGTTTTAAAAATATTGTTTGGTGCACTGTTGAGTGAGGGGCTGCCTTTGTCTTGGCGTATTGTATGGTCTACAGGTGTTGGTTTTATGTGGGGATGTTTGATCATGATTTGCATGTGCTATCAGTAGAACACCTGAGGAGTTCTGTATCAATAAAAACACCTCAGTTGGAATGCCCAGGTTTCCACTGTTGAGTATGGCATTTACCATGATAGTGGTTCCCTCTGCTGAGTTCTGGCAGAGTTTGTACCTATTAATATGCCTCCTTGTCATCCTCTTGAGCCACCACAGTAGCCTAACAACAATAGGACCCAGTTATCAAACTCAGGTTGTCAGACTTGGTAGCAGGCATGTTATCCCACTGAGCCATCTCTCCAGCTCCCCAAGCAGCACATTTATGAGATGTCCTGTGGTTTGTAACTTCCAAACAAGGCTTTATTTATCATCCTGACTCCTAGTTGTCATAATGATGTGAAACAATATTCATGATCAAAATCAGTCATCAATCCAGAAATAATTTAATAGCTATGCTTTCTATCTCACATTATAATGCAAATAAAATTTATATGTCTTGCATTAAGTGTGTGCACGAAAGTGCATGAAAGCGCATGCGCGTGCATACACACACACACACACACACACACACACACACACACACACACACTTATTTTGATAGCACAGATGAAATTCCTATTAAATAATATTGTAGTTGTTTGTGTCCTGTTAGTACTAGTCAATGGAAAAGTGATGACTTTGTTGGTAGACATAGTTCATCATTCATGGACAAAGAAACCAATCAGTAAATTTCAAGATTTGTTTTGAAGAATTGTCTTTGAATTTCACTTAGCTAATTGTGAAAGCTCTAATGGAAACAAATGTTCCAGAAATGAAAGTTAATCTCATAGTTAGTTTTTTACTAAAATTTTCTTCATTTCATTAGAATAAATATTTTTAAAGGGTTTCTCTTCTGTCTCTCTGGGAAAATTTCAATTTCTTCAAAATTACAGTTTCATGGAATGTAAATATATTGAAAGATATTTTAATTATTAATCTTCATTAAATGCTGGAATTTATATTCATGTATAACAAAAAATGATGTTAATCTTTTAGAAGTTGTCCTCTGATACTAGGGTAGCCCTTTTATTTTGGGCTATGCAGGCTTACTTTCATACAAATAATATTATATGTCTACACAAACAAAATTTTTAACTGTGAGATGTGTAGTTGGAGTATTTTGTCCCACTTCCATTTTGCTTGTCATGCAAACTATTTTCTGCCTAGAGAAACAGTATATATTTGCATTTATTGCCATCAAAATGTTTTTTTTAATTTATTTCTACTTCAGTCAGGTGTTGTGTGACTGTATTTGATGATGATATCTAAAAGTCAGTTCTAGCTTTTTATAAAGTAGTAGAGTTATCCAAATACCAACATCACTACCTTTTCTTCCACTATAATTGTCATATATCATTCATTGTTTTATTTTACACACACACACACACACACACATAGTATTTTCATAACACTTGTCTAGTGTTTCAGAAATGTGGTATAGCACAATTTATGACTGGAAAAGTAGGCTTCTTCCTGAATATGGAAGGCTAACATACTTTTACATTATTAAAAGAGCATTAGTTAATATTAATTAAAACATAATTATAATGATTTTTTCTGAAGAATCAAAATTGTTTGATTGTACCTGACATATATTATATAGAAGAAATACTGATAGTGCTTTTGTGAATCTAGGTTTTTCTATTTTAAGTCATTACCAAAAAGCTGCCAAAGGCCAAACAATGTTTGATATGACTGTAAATTTAGTAAATCATATCTTTTTAATAATAATATATAGAAGCAATATGTAGAACAGATACAGTTTTTACCACATACCTGTTTGGTTATTATAGCCTCAAATGTGGAAATTTGACAATATCCTACGGCAGTGTTTCTCATCAGCATTGACTGAGAAATTGTTAGAAATACATGTTCTATAGCCTTGTCTGTGAGAAAATAAATGAAAATCTTGGAGTATGGAGACCCTCAGATTGTCCAGATGATTCTTATAAAGAACTCCCATATTATTTTCTTTTTAAATTCTTTTTAAATTTTTATTTTATGTCTGTGTTTTTTGTCAGCATGTATTTTTGTGTATTATAATGGTGCATACCACGGCCACAAAAAGTTGTCAGATTCATTGGGACTGGAGTTATAATTGTTGTGAAAGTTCATCTGGGTAACTAGTAATCAAACCTAGATCATCTGGAAATATAACCAGTGCTCTTAACTGTTGAGCCAGCCATCTCTGCAGCCCCCCCATTCCTTTTTATCTGTATAGTTTTATGTTGTTTGATGGTGTTTACAATTACAGTCAATTTATAAAATGAAGTTTTTGCCTTCATTCCTTCTCTAAAACTAGTATAAAACAAGAATAACATTTAAGTTACTAATTTATTTACTAAAGAATAAAACATCTGTACTGAAAATTACGAAACTTTTCTGCTTATATCTGTCAATAGCAAAATTTGGAGCTTATTTATTTGCTGGAAGATAGAGGCCATTAAGTGACATTACCTCATTTAACAGTTCAAAAAACAGCTTAGTAAAATAGTAATGATGTGCTAATTATTTTCTATACATAATTCTAATTTTTATAACTATCTGGAAAAACAGGAACTATTACTCTTCTTTTATAGATTATTATATTGAAGTTAAAACAACAAAATTTAGCTAGTTACAAGATTTGTCTAATCCCAGTACTTTTGGTCATAAAAGGATTTTATTTCAGCTTTTTGAATCTACAGATATGAATGTCATGGTCATCATTTAGTTCATATAAACTTGCTTCTTAACATTCAACTTCTTGAGTCTCCAGATTTGAATGTCATTTAGTTCATATAAACTTGCTTCTTAACAGACTAGTTGGCATTATCTAATCTAAAGGGAGAGAAATTACCTAAACTTCTTTTTAACTGAAGTAAAACTCTTATAAAAATTAACCATTTGATGGTCATCCCTGAAAACATACATACAAGGTAACATTATACAAGCTAATCAGGTTTTATTTAGGAATATATATGTATATGCCTATACGTGTCTGCATTAACAACAATTAATGAAATAAAGGTCATGAATTTGAAAGAGAGCAAGGAGAGGTATATTGCAGGTTCAGAGGGCAGAAAGGGGAGGGAGAAATCGTGTTAATCAAAAATAAAAATATTAAAATGAGCACTTGGGATTCTAAAACATCCTATGATAGTGTATATTTTAAAATAATTTTAGATTATGATTTTTGTCAAGTTCCAGAATATTTTTATCATCACAGTAGGTCACTCCATATATATTTTGCAGTTATTTCACTTCCCCCGTCCTTTCAAAAGTACTAGTATGCTGTCTAAGTTAACTTTCCTATTCTTGATATTTTATACAACTTATGTAATATGCTTCCTTTTCTCACATTAGGCAGTAAAGGGAGTATGTATTTTGTAACCAATTGCAGTGCTTTCATATGTTTATGCTCACCCTTTAAATATAGTTGATCTATGTCATAATTGATAAATGTTTCATAAGGAAATGACCAGTTTGTACTCTACCATTTCTTGCTAGTGTGTTAACTTGTAGTTCTGGGTATGAGATATTTATTTGTGATAGTTTCATATTTATACTATAAAAGTATGTATTTTGTCTATTTTGTTTTTATATTTTTACTTTTAATATATTTTATACTCTTTTTCCCCATTTCTCCCCCACACACCTGATTCTTCCATTCCTGTACATACCTGACCACAGTCCACCCATTAAATCTAGTTTCCCCTCCCAGAGAGATCCATGTATCTTTCCAGTCTCTTGCTCTATACCTAACCTCTCTGAGTCAATGGATTGTATCTTAGTTGTCACTTATTTAATAGCTAGTAATCTTATGTAAGTTGATACATACAATGTTTATCTTTCTGGGTCTGGTTACCTCACTCAGGTTAATTTTCTTTCTAGTTCCATTCATTTGCCCTCAAATTTTATGATGTCATTTTTTAAACAGCTGAGTAGTGCTCCATTGTGTAAATGTACTGCATTTTCTTTATTCATTCATTTGTTGAGGTACATGTTGGTTGTTTCCAATTTCTGACTATTATGAATAGAACAGCAATGAACGTGGTTAAGCAATTGTCATGTGATAAGATGAAGTGTGCTTTGGGTATAAGTTCAAGAGTAGTATAGCTGGATCTTGAGATAGATCAATTCCCATCTTTATGAAGAACTACCATTTTGATTTCCATAATCTTGCATGTTTTATAATGCACTACAGTAGCATCATCCTTTTAGTTTTGACTCCCTTAGAAATCTGATTATTCCCATCTTTATGAAGAACTACCATTTTGATTTCCATAATCTTGCATGTTTTATAATGCACTACAGTAGCATCATCCTTTTAGTTTTGACCCCCTTAGAAATCTGATTATTTGTAGAAGGAGCAAAATATATCAAGACATTTAGAAATGGGGTTTGAGAGGTGGAACAATGGTTAAGTCCTCACTGGTCTTTCAAAAGACTCTGATCTAAAACTTAGCATATATATCAGGTGGTGTTCAAACTATCTGGAACTCCATTTCCTGTGGCTGAAGCACTTCTTATTGCCTCTGCAGGTAGTGCATGCAAGTGATTCACATAATATCATACAGTCATACTCACATATGCATAGATAAAAATGAAAAAACTAAATCTTTAAAAAAGATTTTCAGGGGCTCCTAAGATTCTTAAACCTTGAGAAAAGTGAAAGGCTGAAGTTGCAACATGAAGTCAGATGTAAGGCAAGTGCCATTTTTCAGAGATAGGATGAGTATTTTGAAAGACACACATAGTGCAGTGACTCCTCCATTGGGAATGCAGGAACTCAGTGCCTTCAGACAGAGTGCCATTTACAGTCATCCTCTTTCCAGCTGGCCCTTATAGGAAATCACCCATGTGACTTAGAAGAAACATTAAAATATTTTATGGGGTTTGTTTTTTCTTTGTGTGTTTTTAATGAAGGCTTAGCAAAATCTACCAGAACACAAGGCCTTTTGATCATCAGAATCCATTCTGACCTCTTCATTCTAATAGTAATTTCCACTGTTATAAAGGAGTCTCTTGATTCTCTTGGGTGTGAAAAAAGACTTTTAAATTTACTATGGAAGAAAAGACTCTCATAATTGGAATCTCTAAGTCATTTCAAATAGATAATTAATTAATAAATAATTTAAATTATTTTAAATTATTAAAAAGAATAAATTAAAGTGACTTGTAAGACTTCATTCTTTTCTTGGGTCAGAGGACAATGGTTTTCTCCACAAGCCAACATGAACATGAACAATCCAGTCACTTCTTTCTCAGGTGATAACTTAGAGGAGTTAAACATTGAGGACTTCTTCCCACATTGTATTTTACTATTTCAATGTTTTAACATGTTGAATTTTGAATATATTAGTACTGTTCAAGAACATTAACTTTAGAGTATGAAACAAGTAAGCAATAAAACAACTCAGAAATTTACAGAATTTCCTTTTCAAAGATTGAATAGTGCTTTCTTGTGTATATATATACATCTCTTAACCAAGTTACTTCTGTTTCTGTTTATTTTTTTCAAACTAGAAATGATCACCTTGAAAATAGTTCTTTAGATATATCCAAGACAAGCTAAAAGTGATAGGCACAATAATTTATGGGTAAAATCTACTGTGCTGCCTTTGGTTCAGGAATGAGGTGCCAAATTTGGAATACAAATTACCACCTTCAAAACTGACATTAAAATAAGGAAATGTAAGGGAAAGGGCAATTAAAATTACCATAGTTTCATTTTGGCTTTAATTGGTGTGTTGAGTTAATCAGTTTTCCATTAGTGTAATGAGTACTTGAACCAGTCAGATTATAAAGAGAAAAGTTTATTTTGACTCTTAGTTTTGGAGATTTCAGTGCATGCTTAGTGGGTGCATTGCTTTTGGTTCTGTAAAAATGTGACATGTGATGACAATATTTGCAAAGTAAAACTACTCATTGTGAAGTGAAGAGAAGAAGATGGAGCTTGGTTCCTACAACATACATCAATAATATGTCTACAGTGATCTAAGACATTCTATTTAGTTTAATATCTTAAAGTTCAACTTCTTCCCAATAGTTGTATGGGCTTGAAACTACACTTTTCAACACACAGGTCTTGAAGACATTCTATTTCAAAACTATAGGAGGCATAACATTTTACACTTTAGCTTTCCATCATTTTGACAATGTTGACTTTATGCTTATTTTTCAATGTTTCTTTTGGGTGATGAAACCTGCCTACTCTGATGTTTTGTAGACCTACATATACATGTTATTGACATTCCCATTAAAGCTATTTTAAATCAATAATGTTATTTTTATTAAGAATACTTTTTGGTCACCTATGTAGAATTTTAATGTTTATAACTTAATAAATCATTGAACACATCAAGCAGTTTAAAGTCAATTCCTTTTTATTTTTTTTCTTTTGTATAATACATATCAACACCCCTCCCACCCTCTCTACATTCCTCCTGGCTCTCACTCTCCTCCCTCTCCTTCTACTACATTTCCTCACAATCCCCACCTACCCATAACCCCTGGCCCTGTTTCTCCCCACAAGTACTTCTTTTTTAAAAAATTACCAATAATTGGTAATCATAATATTGAAATCACACATTAACTTTGATCTCTAAAAAAGATACTAAGAGTAAGGAGTTGCTTAAGGATTCGAGGTATCACCTTGTGAACTGACACCACTGTTCAAATTCCATGTATATGTTTGTCTTTTAATATGCTCCTTGGAAATATCTTTTTCTCTTTATGTTTATAAGATACTTCTAATAGCTCTATTTTAATGTCACTCATAGAATATTCAGTTGAAAATGGCTTCATGTTCTTAACTTATAAATAAAGGTCAACACAGGAAAAAAAAGATTATACTTAGTTAAATTGCTTACCTTCCTTTGGTCACAGCATGTTCTCCCTTCTATCCTATCATAATTAATGTGAGAATTAAATATGAGGTAGCAGATATAGATATTTGAAGGTTTTATATTCTTTTATATGATTAGGATTTTGACTTCCAATGTTTATTTGTTCATTTTTGGCATTTGATTATTATAGATTTTCCATATTTAATTTTATTGGAGTATATTCTTTGTATATAGTAATGGGTTTAAAAATCCCATTTCCTACTTTGACCATGCTTGTCACATATTCCTTCTTTTATTCTTTCTACATTCACCCATTAATCTTTTAGACAGTTATGTTTCTACTGTTATGCTTTATGTGCATCCATTATTATATATATTTGTATAAAATTTAAAATCTATAGATACAATGTAATGAAATATTTGTCATTCTTAATTTATAATTCCTTTATTACAGCACTCTAATTACATCCACTTTCCTATAAGCAACAAAATATTGGATGCTTATGGTTGAACAGAATTTTGTATTTTGTTATAAAATCTTTTTGTTTATGGATACAAGTTTATGCCATAACTTAGGTGTTATGAGTAGTGCTACAATAAACATTGATATGCACTTATTTCTGTGATATGTTGATTTAGAGTACATATCCCTGGCAGTTAAAATTATGCGATGTGTGGTGTGCTAAAAGTTCAGTCTTTCTGGAGTCATCAGATACTTATAAAACAAAGTAGAATGGCAGATTTAGTCAAATTGTATTGGAATCCTAACTATGAATGACAATCTGTTAAAAGACAGACTTAGAGATTGTTCCTCAGATTCGTAATATTTATTCTGTTCCATTAGATAAAAATGTTTTACATTAACAATAAACACTAATTTACTTTTTCATTTTTTTATAGTCTGATCTTAGCCATGAAAATGAATCTGATATAATAGATGTGGTAAGTATACTTTTATGCCTTTTTAAAAGAAAATACTTCTTACTTACTATGTTGTTCCTTTATAATAAATGATTTATCTATATATGGTGAATATTTAAATTATATTTTGATTTATCATTTTGTGATATACAAATGCAAATATTTCTCTAAAATATTCTAGGATGTAAGAGCAAAACTATAACTACAATTAAGATGCAATACAAAATGTCTTCTCATTACATTCTGGAACTGAAACTGATTTCTTTATTTATATTTTTGACTGTTTTCTAATAACTTCTTTGTGTGGAACTGTCTTGTCAGAGACTGTAACTGTTCTTCAAAGAGTTTTGTTATTACCTAAGTAAGAAAGTGTTAATATACTTTATTTGAAAATTATTTACAGTAAATATTGCTGTAGAGGCATTCATCTTCATAAAAGTTTCATGTTAGAGAACTCTTTAATTTAGTTATATTAAATAAAATTTTTATCCTATATTCATTTAAATACATACATTCATTTTTTTGTTTAGAAAAATATACTTTTAGGATTACACCCTGTTTGAGACATGTATGTGATGGAAACAAATAGATAATTTAGTTTTTTCTCTTTTCTAAATCAAGCTAGTATTAGTTTTGAGGGAGTTTGATAGACTCAAATGCATTCATGATTATAAATACCTTAATATGAATTTTTATTGCTTAGTAATTTGTTTAAAGCCCCCCAAAATCACCTAATACCAATCTTGATTCCTAACATAGTATCTAGTATAGCAATAGAAAACCAAATTGTCTTATAAATTCTTTCTTTTTCCAATTTGCTGATATTTGAAAGTAATTTGTTTGGCTTTGAGACATGTTCCTTGTGTAAATGAAAATGTCCTAGTAAGATATTAAAATGTTAAGCACCACTAAGAGCAAAAAAGTTTTTGGCCCTTCTTAAATATACATTTTGTAAAGTGCAAGACTGAATGAAGCATGAGGACATGGAGATCATAGAGCAGAAGATAGTCAAACAAAAAGTAAAGAGAAAAGAGACCATTTGCCAGTTTCCTTAGGGGTATTTATACAATCAATTTCAGTAAGAAATGAGGATTCTCTAACAGTGTATCTGAAAATGGCTCCCCTTCCACATTATATATCTTCTTTAAATTATTGTTGTGATATTTTCATTAAAATCTCAGAGGTCTTGAGTTTATACAAAATACTTTTTTATATCTTCACATTCCTCATATTTGAATAAACTGCTATTGCATATGTACATGAATTGAACTATTTTTATGTTTATGATGTCTTTTGTTTCTTACATATGAAGAATCTGATTTTAAAATGCCTTAAAATATTTTATAACCATTTATTACCTAGTACATGTTCTTTTCTTAATGGGTTTTTTTTTTGGTTTTTGTTCAAGTACTCTGTTTTTTTTTTTTTTCATTTGATTTTTCTTTTCTTTATCTTTAATATTTTTTTCTTTCTGTTTTTACTTTTCCTTGCTCTGTAGTAGTTTCTTACTACTCCATATAGGACCATGTAGTAAAGCATTTATGTTAAATAAATAAAATACTCATTGAATTAAAAAATGAACCCATGTTTTAAAAATATGTTTTCCCACAGAAAAAAAAATTAAAAACACTAATTCACGAAAAGGATAGTGTGTCTTTGGGTAATCTGCTTAGAATTTAATCTTGAAACTTTCTTAGCAATACATAATTAAATGCATATATAGAAGGAAAAAAGAAAGATCCTTATTTTTCATTATAGAATAATCTTCCAGGGCTAGGGATGTTTCTGTGTTAGAACTTGCCCAATATGTACATGTCCCTGAATTAAATTCTCAGTAATACAAAAACACCCCTGATCTTCTATTTTAACTTACTTAGCTCTTTCTTGTTAATATTTCTCCATTGAAAGCTATAAATCGATATTATATTAGGCTCAGATATCACCTCTAGGATACAAATTTTAGAGCACCTAAAGTAAAATGAACAATATTGTGGAATAAAACAAAAGTTTAGACTTGGAGGCAATTTTAGTTTTGGTACAGCCACATACTCCAACATTTTAATCACTGGTCATATATGTTTGTTTACAGATACAAATCCTGGTTCTTTGTATTTTTTCTTTCACTTCATAATTCTTATAATGTTAAGATAGATTTTGAAGATGAAGAAACTATACTTTATGGGGTTTAAGATAGTCCTTCAAAGTCATATAACTTGTTATTTTTACATGTGGAATTTTAATGTAGATTATGACAACAATTTTTTTTTTGCTGTGGATACCATACTTTGCAAAACTTATGCTCATATATATACTTGTAGTTTTAGGAGATCCTGCTATCTGAGAAGCTTACTGTATACTTCTAATAGTTCTATTAAAACATTCTCCCATATATTTCTATAAAATCTATTATTCTATAGCATTAATGCGCTGATCTTATTTTGCTCATTTTTTTTTTTTTTGGTTTCCTAGACAGGGTTTTCTCTGTGGTGTCTCTGGCTGTCCTGGAACTCACTCTGTAGACCAGCCTGATTTTGAGCCCACAGAGATCTGCCTGCCTCTGTCTCCCAATTGTTGGGATTAAAGGCTTATTTTGTCTCTTGAAAGTTCACAAAACTATTATTTTCTACATGTCTGTCATCAGATATTTCAATACAATAATATTATCTTTCTCATATAATCACTCTCAGTTCCCCATATGTGGTATTTATGATATAAGTAATCTATGCTTTTTAATGAGGTAGTTAGAATTTACTGTTAATCTGAAATGTAATGGTTAATGGAGAATGTGCCTTATACTCTACAGAATCTAAATTCAGTAAACAAAATTTTGCTTAACACACATACATATGTGCTTTTGTTTAATATGCTGTGAACAAAATAAACAAAAAATCTTCATTGAGTTTTTATTCAACAAATAAGTTAGATGTGGTCTAGAGAGATGGTTTTGCAGTTAAAAATGACTGTGGCCAAAACTCACAACATGAGATTAATCCCCAGCAACCACATTGTGGAAGTAGAGAACAGACTTTGGCAAGTTTTCTTCTGATACCTATTCAGGCTGTGGTAAATGCATGCCATGGTATGTACACACTCACAAAGAGATTGGGTGCTTGCTGGTCATCAGATCTGAGTACAAAGGGAGCTTCAGTGATGGAGAATTGAGAAAAGACTTAAAGACTATTAATGATCAGATTTTGAACCATACAGTTATATGGAAGAATTGTGTTCCAAATAGAGACCATAAGTATCAGAGAATACATGAGATGTGCAGCTATCAAGAGTAGGAAGATGGATAAGAGAACTGGAGTAAGGCATTCTTTTTGTGTCAACAATGGAAGTCTACAGGCAGTATGGAAAGGTGGAATGAGTGTCTTCAGGGGAAACAGTGAATTATCCCAGAATTTCAGGGAAATCATGCTTAGGATATTTGTTGATGTCCAAAGAGAAGATATAAAGGTGAAAAGGAAAAGTTATGCTTTTGAGATGGGGATGAGAAAAGTAGGAAAGCTGAGCAGCAACCAACAGAACTGAGAAGGCTTCCTGAGATGTATGAGAATAATATCTCATTAAGGGGGATGGGTACCATATTTCATTAAGGAGATATGTCTTCATGTGAGTCTGCTTCAGGTGATTGACAAGCTTATTTGGAGTAACTCCTTGGAGGTAATCAGAATGTCATGTTTTCACCCCTAAATCTGAATCCTTTCCCAGTACTGAAGGAAGTAGCCTTTCACCAGCTGGCCTTAAAAAGTTCCAACACCTACCACTGTAGAGGAATACTTATTCATTTGATCCAGCAATATGGCTGTTCTAGGAAAGAATCATATTGAAAGGCTTGTATGATAGCTAGGAAGGGATCAAATGCAAGGGTCTCTATGAAGGGATCACATTAAGAGGCCTGTGTATCTGGATAGAATACAGAAAAATGTTAATCAGACTAATCCTATCCTCTGTGCTAATGCTAAGTGAAAGGGATTTCTGTAGTTAAGGCATTATATCACACACCTTTAATCACAACACTAGCATTCTAAAAGGAAGCAATCAGATTAGAAGTAGGTCACAGCACTCAGTTCATGGTTATGGAAGGAGCACACACCTTTAACCCCAATTCTGAGATTGAATCAGAGTGAAGTACCATCAGAGCAAAGTCTGAGACTGAATCACAGTGAGGACACACCCAACTCTCAGGATATAAAAGCAGGTTCTGAGACAAGAGAGACACAGAGTGTTCAGAGAGACACAGAGACAGTCTGAGGAGTCTGAGGCAGAGACACAGAGTTCAGCAGAAGTCAATGTCAGATGGGAAGCTGAGCAGAGCAGTTCAGTCAGAGAGGCTTCTGGAGTCAGCTAGAGTCAGAAGAGTTCAGTCAGAAACAGTCAACAGGCTCAGAAGGCCAGTGGGAACCAGTCAGCTTAGAGAAGAGTTTGAACCAGAACAGTAGAGTGAGTCGAATCAGCCAACCAGAGGAGTCAGTTGAGTTCATTTCAGCTCTGAGTTCAAATGGAGCTAGTCAGAATGAGTCAATCAGCAATAAATCTTGGAGGCTTAAACATTCTAGATTGTATGGAGGCTGAAGCCTTCTTAGCTCTAGGTTTAAGATTAGATTGTTTGGAGGCCAAGATGCTTCAGGACTCCAGGACTAAGCACCAAGGATTGGATTAGCCAAGGAATTAACTGCCTTTTGACTTGAATCTACAACTACATACTATCTTTTTCATATGATAAAGGGAGGTGGGGCCAATTATGAATAGGCATGATCCATTGCCCTGGAACACAGTCCCAGGAGTCCCACCCTGGTCTGAATGTTCAAATGAATGGTCTGAAGTTAAAATAATCTGGAATACTGTATGGCATTACAAAATAAAATCAGTACATAAGGATAATAGGTATTTTACCTGAGTAAAAGTTACATATTTTGAAACGTTAGTGACTAAATGTTTTCCCTTGTATCTATAGTAATTTGTACTATAGGAAATAATTTAAAAAATTATTATCATTTAATTCCAGTTTCTTTTCTTTTGTAAAGTTTAACCTTGTAAAATAACCACTTGGGGAATAGCAAACTCTAGTCTTGAAGAAAAATCACTCTTTAATATCTAAATTATCCTAATTTGTGGGTAATTTATTTTATTGTCTTTTATTTTGGGAAAGTAGATGAAAAGTCACATTGGAAAGGGAAATGGGAGTCTAGTAGAAATCACTGTCATATTGTCCATGTCTTTTGATTTGTAAAATACGGATATTGGATATCTTTTATAATTCCCACCTAAATGTACTGTAATATCATGAATGTTGTTCTCATTGGAATCTTATTTGTATATGTTTTTTGGAAAAGATAAGAAGCAATATCTCAAACTTCATGTATTTCTAATTGAGCTAAATGGAGTTACAGTTCATTTAAAATATCTAGAAGTCTGTATATCTTAACATATTTTGGTCTGGTCTCTGTGAGCCCCTATGAACCCTGCTTAATTGATTCAGTGGTCTATGTTCTGCTGCTGTCCTTGACCCCTCTGGCTCCCACAATCCCTGCTCCTATTCTTTTGTGGGGGATCCCCAAGCTCCTAAGAGAGGGACCCAATGGAGATCTCTAATGCAGGTATGCTCCTCACCCCTACTCTGCTTATTTGACTGTGGGTCTCTGCATCTGCTCCCATGAGCTGCTGGGAGGAGGAAGTCTCTCTGATGTTGATTGGGCTAGGCCCCAAACTATGAACATTGTGGAATATCATTAGGAATCATTTTATTTATTTATTATTTATTTATTTGTTTGTTTGTTTGTTTGGCCAGTCATATTTTTTTCCAACCTAGGTCTCTGGACCATGTACCCTCAAGATCCTGGTCATCCAGGCAGTGCTGGGTATGGCTCCCTCTCCCGATGTGGGACCCAGCCCTGACCAGTCATCAGTTGGCCACTGCCACAAGCTCCAAGCATGTATAGATTTTTTTAACCCAAGATTTCATAGCTTCCAATTAAATTTAATCACTTGAATTTTTTAGGTTAGAATGCTTATCTCATAATATCTTAAACATCACTAAGCAATCTTTAATCCTAAATCTATACTTTTAAATATATTCCTTTTATTGGAATAAGGTAGTCAACTTATAGCTAAAGGATAAAACTTAGAGGTTAACCTCATCATTGTTAGTATTAAGGTTCAAGTAGATGCCTAGTAAAAGCAAAATACCACAACATAGATCTGGTCAAATATACTTAAACTAGTACTTTTCTCTAGTTTTAGAAATGAAATTAAAGCTGATGGGAAGTGTCCTTATAGATGGAAACACTTTTTTTTTCAATGCCCCTTTTAGACCAAATCTTTTTAATTCATGGTGAAACTAAACTATAAATGAGAATATATGAAGTCTAAATTCACCTACTGTTGCCTTGAAAGTTAAAGAAAGCCCCTTTAACAAAACATCATCTAGTGAATAATGAAGAATAAGTTTTTAGTATTCCCTTAATTGAGGATATATGACAGAATGACAAAACACTGAAACAAAAAGGCAAGCAGAGTTTCTCTTGGTCTAAAGCTTCTTTTAGGCCTAAAGCCTTACCTTCACAGAGAAAACATAAAAGTGGCTACAAACCCATTTAGCATACAAGCAGAAGACGAACAGAGAATGCTTTTAAAATTTTATGTTGAGATTTTTTAGTAGGAGCTATCCTAATGTTTTTTGGGTCAGAGTATCTACTTTGGATAGTAGCTTTCTCACTGTATCTGAGGCCTGTATTGTACATTTTACAAAAATGTGAGGTGTCTCAGGACATTAGATTATCAACTTTTTCTTTGTGTCACCTTGGCTGAGGCAGTAAAGTTAATAACAACACAGGAATTGGGTATGTGTGAGTTCAGGGGATTCTATTTTCAGTACCAGTGGGACTCTTACTATTAAATGGACCTCAAAACAGTGGGTCTCTGTCTGACAAACAAAAAGAAGACAACATGGAAGTTGTGTTTAACAGGACAGATCAGCCAAACAACAGACAGAGAAACTGGTAATACTTCAGATGAATCCTGGAATGAGCTCACAAAATGTCTGTGGTGAGGTGTCAGATATATAACTCCATGATGTCACTTTGAGCATTCCAGAGAGTTCCTATATTTTTTTAGGACTCACAACTCACATCAAATCAGAATTTGTTCTTTCAACACAGAAAAGAAGTTAAAGTTGTCTTACAAATGGAAATTTTCATTGTATATCAATAGAAGTCGATGTGAATGTTGATGTTGATTCACCAGATATAGACATTGTATCAGGGCAGAGGACAGTTTATTCTTTTGCTAATTGAATCACTGGTTCTTAGCCTGGAGCCCTGGAGCCCTGGAATCCTGGAGCCCTAGAGCATTTCAGCCTCCTTACAAACTAGTCTTAATCCTTGAAACTCAAAGGCCTCAGCCTTGCATTCTCAGACAGACTGCTGACTGAGTCACTCTGACAAGCTCCTTCTGAACTCAGACTTTTCTAGTTCAACTCACTGTTCTGGGCTTCTGCTGAGCTCAGCTATGTCTCCATGTCTCTCTCTGAACTCTCACTGCTCCATCCTGCCTCTGTAACTGACTGCTTCAACTAACCCACTCCAGCCTCAGCTTCTGTAACTCCTCTGTAACTCACTCTTCACCTAACTTTGTTAACTGCTTGTCAACTGACTTTTCTTACTGCCTGTTTCAACTGACTCTTCTTTTAGGTTTTTTGAGGCAGAGTTTCTCTGTTGTAACTCTGGCTGTGCTGGAACTCACTCTAAGCCAGGCTGGCCTCAAACTCACAGAGGTCTACCCACCTCTGCCTCCTGAGGGCCAGGATTAAAGGCATGTGCCACCATTGCCTGGCCAACTGACTTTTAATGGAGTCTGTTAACTGAATGGACTTCAACTCCTATGTGACTCTCTTTTACTGTGCTGAGAGTCCACCTTCTCTCAGGAGAGTTGGGCAAGTCCTTACTCTGCTAACTCTTCCTCTGATTAGTCACTTTGCCTGCCAATCACTCTGACTCCTCTCAGATGTCACTTTCTGTGTGACACTGACTCTTTCTGAGTTCTGCTTCCTGTGACTGCTTCCACTGTTTTTTCTAGGAATTAAAGACGTGGACCACCATTGCCTTCTGAATACTGGGATTAATGGTGTTTGCTACCACTGCTTTCTGAATACTAGATTGTAATGTATCAGTATTCCATCCAGACCACACAGGCCTCTGAATGTAGGCCCCTGGAATGTAGATCCTAGCTTTCACACAGGGCTATTCCTCTATACTGAGTCCTTTTCTACCCTCTTGAATTAATAATAAGAATTAATCATTATATGTATATTTCAGAATTTCTAGGGCAAATTGCTTTAGTTCAAAACTGTATGCCATGCATATGTTATATGCTGTGAACTTGCAGAAATCAACAGTTGTTCAGGGATAACATATATAGATTTAATTCTTTTTAACATTTGTTTTCTTAAAAGGTAGCATTCTCTGTTAATGAATTAAAATTAATAACTGTAGTGGGTTTCAATAACGAGCCAAGACAACTTTCTGAGATAGAAAACCTGAATGGCTAAGGCAGAGGGTCTTGCCTTATGTGGCTCATTGACTGGCCTCAGTCTCCTATGGATCTGACCTGCTTCTCCTGGCACATGACCTCTAGGTATTTTATTAATAGGAGGCACCACCCACTATTACACAGGCCTTAATACTTAATGAATAGAACTTTTACAGTGTACCAACCCCCAACTGGCTGACATGATGCCATTTTACTGGCCAGTCATGTCCCTGGGCAAGGTCTTCCCTGCATGGTACTGAGGCTGAGGAAGGACCAGTAGTAACGTTCCTACATTATTATTAAAACATTCAGTTGTTTTTAATGTAAATATCTCACTGAGCAGACAACATTATAATGACGATTGTCCAATCAAGGACCATTGAGTAGACAATTTCTGATGCTCTGAATTAGCATGCTTTCTGCATTACAGAATCCACTCCTAAGAAGCTGGCTCTAATAGCTAAGAAAGGTGACCTTCTGGCAGTGGTTTAGGCTGCTAGATAAACAGCTTATTACTGCACAGAAGTACATGTAGTTTTATATTATTTAAGAATAAGTTAAAAAATACCCCAACAATTCTCTTTTTTTGTTTTTCTATTTTGCCTCAAATGGTAGTAGGTACTCGTGTTCTCATGTATTTGGTAGTAATTGAAAATTACATCTCATTCTTGAACTATGTTGCATCTTCCAAAATGATCTCAAAAATTTCCCAGTACTAATTATTTACCTGACATCGACAAAGAATACATAAGTGTGGTAAAGGAAGATGCCTTTTTGAAATAGACAATGCTTAAAAGGTTTTCTAGTGTGCCAACATATATTACTCTCTTTTCATGATGAATGTTTCACATTTAGTAAGATCAACAACATTGAATGTATCTGATATTAAAATAAGGACATTAGAAGAGCCATTTATGCTTGTAGGATTTAACAATTTAAATCACTTATTTTCCTATGCCCTTTTACTTAAAGACAATATTATACAAATTTATATATTCTCTTATAACACATGAGCTATCATGATAATTTTCAAAAATACATATTTATAGAGCTCTATACAGTGTGGCAATTATACTGACTCATAATTCCCACATTGAGATGAATGATAGGTAGGTAGGTAGTTTATTGGGTCATCATTTGTCACACTACTTTAAATTTTGATTTATTTCTTAACATTTAACCATATTCTATTTTTTAATTTATATTTTAGCTAACATACAAAATAGTGTATGTTATTGCTGTGACCAAATACCTGACAAAGATACAATTTAAAGAAGGATTTGCTTTGTTTTGCAGTTTAAAAAGGAAAACAATTCATCATGGCAGAGAAGGCATAGTATCAGGTACTTGCAGCAGTTATTCACACTGCTCATAGTCAAGAAGCAAAAAGTAGAAAGGAAGCTTCTAGGCCTACCTTAAATCACAAAACTCAGTGCTTTCTCCCGCAAAGTTCTACTTCCCAAAGGTTCAAGATCCCTCTGAATAAGCACTGTCAGCTGGAGGAGGAGATTTGGTCAAACACAGGGTGCATTTCATTTTTAAAACACAGCAATGACATTTTCATAACTGACATTTAATAAACCAATTCTCTGAACCATATGATCTTGAAACACTGAAATTTACAGTGTTTAACTTTCCTTTGGTGACTATTTAGAGAATGATAATATTGTACTATGGAAATGAATATTTATAAATATATACAAAAATCTTTGTATAAAATGTATAAATCTTTCTTTAAAATTTTGAAAGCAATCTGTAATAAATGAGTAATTAGATACAGTATGTCTTAGTTAATTTTTTAGTTGTGTTAAGACACTGTGACCAAGGAAACTTACAAAAGAAACAGTATATTGGGTTCTTACCTTTTAAAAGAGGGAGTCCATGACCATCATGTTGCAGAGCATGACGGCAGGCAGGCATGGTGCTGAAGCAGTAGTTAGGACGGTATAACATGATCCATAAGCATGATAGAGTTAACTGGAAATGGTGCAGGGTATAGAAATCTTAAAGCTGCCCACAGTGACACACTTCCTCCAACAAGACCATATCTCTTAATCCTTTCAAAATAGTTCTATCAACTGAGGACCAAGCATTATGGAGGACTTTTTTCCATGAGAAAACATTTATAATAAGTTTTTAGCCATTTTACTCATCTGCTTATATAGCCCTAGTTTAACCTAGTTTTTATTTTTGCTCATTCTTCCAAAATTTATTTGTTGGCTAAATGACTATTTTCCCAGTTTATGAATCTTGCAGTTTCTGCTTGATACATACTTGTTTTTAATGAAAATTATGGAAATTCCATATTAGCACTGAGTTAAAAACTGATGTATCATGAATCTTTATCTTTCTTTTTTGTAGTGCAAGGGTGTAACTAAAATGTGTCACTACATAATTGCTCTGCCACCTGATCATCCAAGACCAGAAATACAAGTTCCAAGATCTGTTCCCCGTGGAGAGAGACCACCTAGGGTGCAAGTGGTAAGCAAGTCTAATCAAAACTTTTTCATTAATATAAAATATTAATAAAAGATTTACAAAAGTCTCTAATCTCCCTAACAAAGATTACTTGTGATCATTTTTCTTCTGTTTTCAGTATGTATACTATGTGAAATATAATTAACACTTTTTAATATGTAGTCATTAAATTAATTTTAAATGAATGCTTTGTATAATGGTGAATTTAAATACGAACTTGATTAATGATTTAGGTTTTACTGGATTTGGATAGCCATAAGATTTCAGGTATTGAAAGAAAAACTGGTATAATTATCTTAAAATTCTGAATATGGTGACTGTGCAATTCCTTAAAATTAGTGCTATTCTTAAGTTGCAGATAATTTATGACAAATTAAATTGTACATTCCTCCAGTATTTGTGTGTTTATGTGTTTGTGTATGTATGTGATGTGTGCATGTGTAAAATGTGTTTGTTTTCTCTCTTGTTCCTTTTTCTGCTAGAATCATAGAAAGAATTAATAATTTATTTTGATTGCTATATGTTTTCTTATATGTGATATATTGCTTTTGTTATCTTCATTTCCTTAATTTTGTTATTAAAATTTGTCTAAGTTCAAAGTATTAAATGTTCATTATAAAAATGCATACAATATATAATATTTAAAAGATTTTAAAATATTTCTGCATTTTCTTCTAGCCTATCTTTTTACTCTTTTAGTCTTGTCTTTTGCTTATATTTTCTTACATATAATATTACAGATCTATATATACTTTGATCACATGAACATTTTGTAACTTATCTTCAGATTATTTTAAATTCTTGCCATGTTGTGCTTACCAATACGCTCTGAGGCAATTTTGCAAGCTCATACATAAATCTTTTCTCAGAATTAATTGCTTAGTATATTACTATTTCCCTAAGGGTTATGAATATCTTTTACTTCCTCAATATCTATTGAAAAATTGCTTTTCTAAAAATTCGTATCAGTATATACTTTTATTATTAGCAGCAGCATATGTGTATAGCCAAATCATGATGTTTAAATTACTTAAACAATTATAATTGCCTAAGTTAAAAATAGTCCTAATCATAGTCATAGTCATTTTATACTCTTTATAACTAGCGATGCTAAACATTCATTTGTTTATGAGTCATTTTGGTTATCTTTTATCTAGATTGCATGTTCATAATCCTTACCCATTTGACCACTGCAATCTGTATGACAATTTATGAGTATTTTAATATTATTCAAATGCACCAACTTTATTTTATATATTTTCACAGTACATTGAGATTTCTTCAAACAGAATGAGTAATTTTAATGTGAAAATTTTTCAGTTACGATTTGCAAATATTTTCAGAAATATTTCCATTTCCTAATATTTTCTATCTAAATTTTCATAATGAAATTAAATTATTACACTTTATGAAAAATCTAATTTTATCTTGATGAAGTAATGAAAGGAAGAAGGTAGATATTGTTGATTTAGAATTGTTTAAGTTGAAATAGTCAATGACTTAAAGAATGAACAGGTAGTTTAAATAGAAGTTGCCTTATTTTTCAATTTAGTAATGCTAATATACTAACATGCATGAAAAATGAACACGTCATAATATGCTGATTTGATTTCAATACTGGTTAATAATTTAAGTCATATAAAAATTTCAATTTCATTATGTAACATAGATGAATCCAAAACATGTTAGGAAATAAAAATTATTAATTCAGAAACAAATAATTTAAAACTATATTGGTAACAGTCAGTGTGTGAATCAGTCACTTTTATGTTCATACTTTACTAATAATTACCCAGATGTGAACCTGAGCAAGTAATACTACTTCCTTAATCTTTATTATTTACATATATAAAATAAAGGAGTTTCTAATGACAACAGAGATTAAGATTACACTTCTGTAATCTTAATTTTTTCCACAGTGACTTCTCAAACAAATTATTACATATATTCTTTTAGTGATTAAGTAATTCCTAGCATGGAAATGGATTCCGGTAATTTTAATTAAAATGTTTGTTCTATAGATAAGGGTTTTTCATATATTCTTTTAGTGATTAAGTAATTCCTAGCATGGAAATGGATTCTGGTAATTTTAATTTAAAATGTTTGTTCTATAGATAAGGGTTTTTCTTTATTAGAGACAAGAGGATGATAGGAATGTAGAGGGTATAAAATCAAATTATAATAATTATTGATGAAGCACATGTAATAGGGAAGATACAAGATTTTAAGAGTATGAACATAGTTGGGGGTCCCTCTTTAAAAATATAAGTTACATAAAAATTGAATATTCTTAAGTAGGAAAATCATAACAAATTATGTATTTCTAAAATTGTCAAATATTGCACACAAAATACTATTGGAGCCTAAAAAATGGGGCTCTTAACCTTCATTGGCATCATGGTAATTCCATGTCTGAAATTAGGCATGTTTTTTACTCTTCCTGCTTTTCTCTGGCTCCATTCCTTATCTTAACAGTTCTCCTATTTCCATGGACACAAGTATCCTGAAAGAAGAAAGTAACACTAGAAGTCAAACGTAAATACTGTGTAGAGAAGGCTTTTGTGTTGTCAAGAGCTATATTAAGCTAACACGGTTCCCTCTATATCAGTTTCCTGAATTAGTCTTGCTTTATCTCATTAAGCACTAACTATTAAGTTTTAACTATTTCACCGTGGTTTTAAAAGTTAGAAAATAGTTTCATACTTTTCTTTTATTGTTGTTTGTTTGTTTGTTTGAGTATGGTCTCATGTATCCTATGCTGGCCTTTGAAAATGTTATGTACCGTAGGCCAGCCTCGAACTCTCATTTTCAAGCTTCCAAAGTGCTATGATTTTAGGTGTATGTAACTATGTCTGGTTTAAATTCTTATATTCTGATGCTTGAAAGCCAACCACAAGTATGGGTATTACTGTACTTCTATTATAATACATAATATGTTTTCTACCTGGCTGGAAATGTTAGTTTACATGCTAGGAAATGTACTGATGCTTTCATATTATGTTTCAACATCTCATCAAACTCATCTTTCCTCTGTGATGTCTAGCTTCATATATTTTTTGCATACTTGATATATAGATAACTATGACTAATTTAACCTAGGATTATGAAGGGCAAAACTTTTATTTTGATATTCCTAAATTCTTACATAATTTGAGACTTTTATTCAATTTATTCATTCATAGTTTTCTTGGGTCTTTGATGACCATTACAATTCTTTGAGTCATCAATGGTACTGTAGTCAATTATAAAATGTCTTCCAAGAAAATGTGCTAATTATCAACATCAGTAACCCAAAAAGTTAAGGCAAAAAGTTAAAATTTACTATGTAACCTTCTACTCACAAATAGGGTTATAAATTGTCATGATTTGTTGAAGAATCTGGTTTACCATAAAAAAGAATTGTCAAGAAATGACTAGATAGCAGGAAAGTTCAAGCTTATTGCACAACAAACAAAACAAAATTAAGGTACAACCCAATTAATGAAACAAATAAATTCATATTCAGTATTTTAATATTTAAAAATTTAGTAGGATACTCCCTGAGCATCTGTTGTGAAATCTAGCAGTGAAATTATTTCCATGTTACAAAATCCATGGTTATAAGTTGAAGTACACCATGACTATAAGGTATTTTTTTATGTAAAGGTGCATAATCTAAATAAGAGTGTTTTCTGTTTCCAAAATGTGTCGTTATGTTATATTATGTAAATCTAGAATCTAACTTCAAAAGAGGCTCACTCTTTTTGGAATTCTATCTGTTACTACATTACAATGGACAAACAAATGATTACAAACTTTTTTAACTTAAATGTGCCATCACTTCTCGGGAGAAGCCTAGAATCACCTAGCTGACATCTTGCTTGTGTTCAAGTAGCAAAACTCTGGAGATGTAAGTGGAGCCCTCTCTCAGATATCAGGCTTCCTGAAGTCTAAATGGAAGTAACTTTTGGATAAATAACCCTGATATATTCATAGCAGTAGCTAGTCTGAATGGCATAGCTGTCCTAAACTATTCCCATTAGAAAATGTATGATAGCCCAGATTTATTTTTTAATATTGAAAAATCTCCTTTATTTCTCTAACCACCTAGGTAAAGCATTTTTACTATTTTCTTGTATAATCTTTTGTAAATATTCTAGTGTATGTAATTAGAGCTATCCCCCATGTCTCCAGATAACAAGTGATCATTTGATGTATCCAACACCAGCTAATGCATCTGCAATATAACTTCTGTACCCATGGCTCAGGGATCATGGCAAAAAAGGGGCAAAAGAGTTACATGTCAGAATTATCATTTAAAGTATAGATTTAGAATTCACAAAGTAACTTCCTAAACTTTTTGCTTCCCTTCCTATTCAGTCACACTTATTTTACCTCATGCTCTTATGTCTTCACTTCAAGTAGTCTATAGCCAGTGACTTGCCTACCCACAGTCTCTCTACCATGAATATTTTTGTAGTGCTATGAGAATTACCAGTGAATGCTGATTATATGAGCAAAAATCAAAAGAACCTCCACAATCTTAAAAGATAAGCCTTTGAAAGACTATCCCTACATTTTTTCCCCTTATCACTAAGAAAGGGTCCTTGATTTCACATCTTGGTCAATTTTAAAGTCTGTATGTGTGCAACAAGTAAATACATGTTTTACTTCATAATTTACATTTTCAATCATCATTTCTTTTGAAATGCATAACATCATCCCATTTTGTCCTCAAAAATAACTCTGTGATAGGCAGGAATGATTATTATACCTACTTAAAATATTTTTTAACTGAAGCACTGATACACAATATGCCCTTCTGTATCCTTGCTTATGACAAATAATCAAGTTCCATTGAATCATCCAATATCATCTGCTTATCCATTTAATCACCTGTGGTCAGTTGTCTTGTCTCAGAGGCTAATCTAAAATTTAACCAATCTCCAAAAATGGCCCCCTATCCCAACTCCAGAAATTCACTCAGTATCAGCATGTGGCCTTCCTTCCTTCTTCAGCCAAAATGTTTGGCCACTTACGAAGTTTCAGAATGCCTCCAATAATGATGGGCTTCGTGTTGATTGTCAAACTTTTGATTGAGAACCAGAAAAGCTTGACAAATTAAAAATCGTCAGAAGCATTGAGAGCTAACATGTTTTGAAAAAAACATGGGACCAATAAATACCTTGGAAAGAAAGAAAACCTAGACTATAAAGCATGCAAAGCCAGAAGACAGTGACGTCAGAGGTGATGGAATGCTGTTTATAAAACAACAAAAAAAAATGGACTGGAAGTACTGAAAGAAAATTACTGCAAAACATAAAATTCTATGTCCTTTAAAAAATATCCTACAGACTGAAAGTGAGTAAAAACTTTTTGGACAAAAAAATAAAACATGCTGAGAATTTATTACAAGCACACCCAAATTAAAGGTTGTTCTTCAAAAGAAGAAAATGATCCCAGATGGAAATCTCGGGGATGCAGAAAGGAATGAAGAGCAGCAAAAAATGGTAAATATTTATGTAAATATAAAATTATTATTTTCTGGTAAAATGATAATAATGATATATGGGTTATAAAGATGTAGAAATCAATAGGGAGGGAAGGAGGTTGAATGGAGTTTAAGTGTTCTGTTATCTTTAAATTATCCAAAATTGAAAAAGTTTTTTGAAGCCAGAGGGTGCTTGTGATAATCACTAAAAGAAATATATAAATGTACAACTAAAAGTAGGGTAAATGCATAAAAGACAAGAAAACTTGAAAATACTTGTTAAGGGTGTCAAATTGAAAACCCAAACGTACCAAATACAAACCTTAAATGTAAAAAGATTAAATGGTCTAGTTTTTAAAAAAGGGAAATTCATAATTGATGGGAAAACACTACTTAAAAGAGACACAACTAAAAATTATGCTATATTTAAAAGGAAAATGATAAGAAAAGCTATGTTAATGAAAAGAAGGTTGGCATATCAAATATAGGTTTCTTTTTTTCTTTTTTTGGTTTTTCAAGACAGTTTCTCTGCTTTAACTCGGGCTGTCCTGGAACTCTGTAGACCAGGATGGCCTCAAACTCACAGAGATCTGTCAGCTTTGCCTCCCAAGTGCTGGCATTAAAGGCATGTGCCACCATGCCTTTAATACTTGGATTTAAGATAAAAATTAATGGGGATTAAGAAGAATATTATATAAGATGTTATTTTTACCCAGAAAGTTAAAACAGTTTAAAATTTGTGTGAATATAGTATAAGCACAATTCTAAAGTATAAATCTCTTCAGCTCCAGAGATTTCAAAACTATTCTTACACACAAACTTTACTTCATCTCTCTGTTATGGAGAGATGATACTTTTCTTCATTTCTAAATATAAATTCTTTAATCTTTCTTGTCTGCCAGTCCCTGTTTCCTTTCTATTTTCACTTACATCTTGGATTCCTTCTTATTTTTCTGCTCTTTTCATTCCAATATATAGAAATACTTATTTTCTGTCTTTCTCTAAAATAAAATAGTCCGTGGTTCTACTTCTTTCAACTATTTCATTGCCCCTCTCATTTACTTCTAAGCTAAGATTTCTAGATTTCCAGCTATGAATCTCTTAACCTCCTGCTTGCTATTCTTCTTACAGAAATCAAGTTCCTGCAACAAGTTTTCTTTTCAATTTCAGTACACTTCTTATTTTTTTTCAATGCAGGTGATCACTACTGTTTAAAACTGTATTAGATGAGTTTTGTGAGACTACCCTCTGAATTTTTCTAAAAAGTATCTTGGCCATTTTTTCTTAGTTCAATTTATTGGATTCCTTTGGAATTAAATATAAATGTTAGATTTCTCTTTCCATTTGTCCTGAAATGTTTGTTTTACCCCTATTCCAGCTTTATCATTATAGTTCAAAGGTACAGATTTTGGACTGTGTACATCAGAATCAATAGAGACACTTGTTAAAATGAATATTCCTGAGCTTTTCATCTATTTTAATCAGAATGTGCCAGAATGGGGACAGAAATGTGCAATTGACAGCAAGTCTTTGGTGATTCTGATGATTATGTATTTTGTACAGTAAAGAAGTAGTAAAAATCACATTATTATCTTAGTGCTAATTATAGGTATTTAATTGATTTTTAAATGGTTGACTTCCAAGTCACCTCTAAAGTTTTGAAAAGCAGAACAGACATATAAATGAAATTTTCATTCTTCTTTCATGAATTTAGACAGATTAATTTCATTCATTTTTCTTAGATTTAAATATATTTACTTCTAAATATATAAACTAAGTCTTTTTGACATGTTAGTGCTCTTTCTGTGCACATGAAAATCAAGGATAGATTGTAAATGTTGGAACTGGGATAAGTGGCTCAATAATTCAGCACTTAACATAGCTCAACACCACTAATGGTCGCTAACAAATCATCATCATCATCGTCATCATCATTATAATAGAAAAAATAAAATATCTGTTAGCAGATTTTTTTTGGCTACAAGTTACATGGAAATAGGATAAAATTTATGACAAGTTACATTGCTAAGTACTCAAGTAATGAGATTTGCATGTCAATTGTAAAATTATCTTATCATTGGTAATCCTAATTTTTATCTTTCTCACCACCTATCTGACTCTGCAACCCAACATCTTAGCCAAGACATTTTTGAAGACATATTCATAGAACTAAGAACATTTCAAATACTGTCTTTATTTTAATGAATTTTAATCTGTGAGTGACTTTCAACAAGTGTAAATGTCTTGTATAATATTATGGGGAAGTATCAGAGATAAACATGGAATAAATCATTGACAGATTATTATTTTCATATTATTTCATGCCTCAGTTATGCTGTACATACCCAAAAAAGAAAAATCTGTCTCTGTTAGGGTTGTAACTTAAGTTCTTGCCAGTGTTTCTTTAAAATTCAAGTGATTCTAAAGATAATGATAATTTAAATAGTTCCTCCAGGTAATACATTTGAAAATAAGTGTTTAACAGATTTTTTCAAGAAAATGTCCAAGTTAGACACTTGTTACAAATGTTAAACAATCAATCAATCAAATGGGTCTTACTCAGTAGTGACTATGGAATAGTAAAGAAACCCAGGGAGTTGTGAGTTTAAATCTACAAAAATACAGATTCTGGGGATATGCTAAAGAAAATACACAAAATAGACTGTTTGGCTTTTGTAATTGGTACTTATGCAGGTAAAGACCTTTGTTGCAGGAGATAGAGGTGCAAGTAGGAACACAATGACCATCATAGTCAAGCACTCCTGTTTGTACTAGAAAAAAAGAGTTACTTCATTGAAATGAATGTATTTAACAGCTGACACCAAAGTTGTAGGTGGTAAATAATATCTCAACAAACAAATGGTGATTTATATCAAACTTTGAAATTAATTGTACTTAGAGAAAGTTGAGTGCCTGTTGACTTATGATTAGTGGTTTTATTTTTTTTTTTAACCTGAAACAAATAGTAAGCTGCCCTGAAGTTTTAAATTTTTCAGACAGACATTTTAAGGAGGGCTGGGTTTATCCTAAGAATATTATTTTAAGTCACAGACACCATGATAGAGTTATTCAAGTCCATTAGCGCAATGATTTAGGTAGTCAACATTGGGGCTTTTGTAGTTCTCATTAGTAACTGCCAGTTGCCACACACTCCTTTCTCCAACAGCTGTCAACTTCCAATAGCGCCTCAGAACTCAGTGATATATTTAAAAAAAAAAAAAAGAAAAAAAAAGAAGACATCAAGTTGGGAGAGCGACATGTTGGGGTGATTTAATGGGGTTAATTTGGAGCAAGTTTTGTCATATTTCATTGTATGCATGTATGAAATTCCCAAAGAACAAAAAGTTATAATAAAAGTAGTAACTATCAATTTGTTTCTCAAGGTGCTGTAAGTTAGTAATGTAATAAAATATTTTTCTAAGATAGCTATTATGTACCACTCATATAACCTCTATCTGCATGTATACCATGGATATCAGTAGAGGGAATAAGATCTCATTATAGATGATTGTGAGCCACCAACTCAGGTTCTCTGCAAGAGCAGTCAGTGCTCTTAACCGTTGAGCCATATCTCCAGCCCCACTCAATAAGAATGTTTTAATAAATAATTTATGGAGTTGAAATGTGGATCTTACCTAAGGAAAATAGTATATAAATGTTCAGCAAAAGAAATCCAGTATCTTTGCCCTTCTGAGCAGAAAACATTTCAAATCATTCGAAATTTTCTCTTTAAATCATAATTATCTGTTATTTGCTTGTAATATAGTAATGAGCACTAGGATCAGTATTTATATTTTATAAGGACTTTTAAAGACATGTAATCCTAACAAAGCAACAATATATGTTTTAAATATTAATTTTCTCTGTTGGCTAAAGGGAAAGATGCATTTGGGAATCTGAAAGGGCTTTTATATCACTAAACACAGCAAGTCATTTTCTCTGCTTTACTTACATTACAAAAGAAGACTGGTATAAAAATTTAATTTCTGTCTTTAAAGCCATCATCAGATTAAAGTTTGAAAATCTACATAGTCTCTTTGACAAACCAGTATAACCCATTTAACTTTCTAGATGCCAATTTGTATTTTCCTTTTGATTCTTTCTTTTTGAGACAGGATTTCTCTGTTGTAACTCTGGCTGTCCTGGAACTCACTTTGTAAACCAGGCTGGTCTTGAACTCACAGAGATCTTCCTGCCTCTGCTTCTGCCTCCAGAGTACTGGGATTAAAGGCATGTGCCACCACTGCCCTTTTTTTATTCTTTTAAAAACATTATTATAATATTTAACTGTGGCCTAATGGAAAAACTCAAATTTGAAGTATCAAGTTCAGTGACTTGCACATGTTGTTTAACAGCTTTAGAATATTTTTCCACTTTAATCATAGTTATAAGTATGATACCATTAAGTTAGTCATTTGTGCTGACAATGTTTTTTGAGGAGACATTTTGTTTCCTTGAGTTCAAACAAAATGAAAGAATAATTCAAGGTGCACTTTGTATTTTATAAATGAATGTCCATTGGGTAGGATTTTAAGATTACTTTGTAAATTCTGGTTATAATAGTTGTCACAGCACCAATACCATGAAATAAAGTGAATAAAACACCTTTTTAAAATTTATGTAGTTCAGCAGTTACATGACACAAAAGCTATTCTCCTCGATTTAAAGTGCTGACCTGGGATTTATTCATTTAGTTTCAGAACAATTAGTCCAAAGCCAAAGTGAATTTGGAAGTTGTATGAGGCTCTTAATTTACTAAGATAGAAAATGCAATTAGATAATCAACATTCAAAAAAAAGGGCAATGAGTTATGATTAAAAGGTCTGATGTCTGTTCTGAATGTAACCTTAGTCCTTTATCTCAAATAATAATAAAATTATACCTTCAACTAACAATTACTGTATCCTTCTTAAGAGCTTGTTTAGGTGCACCATCAATTTGATTTGGTTTCATTTGCTTAAATAATTTCTCAGTATAACTTGGACCTTCTGAGACAAGCATTCTGATTTAGTGTGTTATATGTAAAGAATACATTTTCTTAGTGAAAAACACAGGAATAACAATTTTCACTTTTAAAAAAAACAATAACTAGGAACTAAGAAGATAACTTATTTGGGAAAGTGATTGCATTGAAATCATAAATATCAAATTTGTTCCCCAGAACTCATATAAAATTTAAAGCTGCTTTAAAAACAAACGTGGGTGTGATGACTGGATCCCTTGTGCTCACTGACCAGCTAGCTTAGCCTACTTAGTGATGCCAATGAGATATCCTAGCTCAAAAAATATTGCTACGTTCTGAAGAACATAGAGATTGCCATGCCCTCCACTATATGGCAACTTACAGACCACGCACATGCACCAATATGAATATGATAACACATACACATAAATAGCTAATGTATCTCATTGTTTAATATTTGATCAGAATGTCTTAGAATCCGTTGAGTAGCACATAATAAACCAGATAGTAATTTCATCCTCTTATGCTCTCAAGCTCATATATGGAAATGAAACAAGCCTCGATCTCCATCAGCATATGAATGAATAAGGAAAATAGAGTATGCATGCATAATGGGATTATATATAGCCAGAAGAATAGTGGAATCATTAAATTTGCTGGAAAAGAAATCAATCTGGAATTTATTATTTTAAGACAAGTAACTCAGACTCAGAATAAAAAATATTTCATGTTCTATTTCATCTGTAGATTATATATATATATATATATATATATATATATATATATATATATATATACACACATACACACATACATACATATGTGTATATATTATGTGTATATGTGTATTTATATTATACATAAACTATAATATATATATGGGTATAAGTTGTGAAACTAGAGAGGGATAAGGAAAAAATTCTTAAGGAGAGTGGAAATGGATAAAATAAAGTAATATAAATACACATGAAATGAAGGTGAATGGATAACTATTAGGGAAGAATCGTACAGGCTGGACAGTTTAGGGGAAAGGAATAATGGAAAGAATCAAAAAAAAAAATATATGAAAATGCCATACTGAAACCCATTACTTTATATGCTAATTTACAAATGAATGTAAAAGAAAAGAGTATATATACTGAACTATTTATAAACATTTACTTACAATAAATATTTCTCAAAACTATTTTCTGATTGCATATGCCACCAGATATGTGTCTATGTATGTTTAGTGATTCTATTTTTATCTGTTTATCAGAATGGTTAAAGAAAATAATTTATGTTTAAAGATATTTAGAAATATAGCTGGAAATGTAGGTTATGAAAAAGCTAAGATCATTGGTAACATAATATACATCTATATCTCTAGACTATCAGATCATGTATGCTTTTTCAAATAGGGAAATAACATGATAAAATGCAACCAAATAGATTCAACAGGAAACAGAATTGAGGGCAAGGAAAAAAAAATTTTCTCTCGAGTCAAGGTATGCAGAACAGAGAGAAAGGCTAACACTTCATATATTCAGTATATACTATCACTGTGTTGTTTTAAATATTTTATCTTACCAAATCACTTCAAATTTTTATAGATAGACCATTTCCCAAATGAGAATGCAGTTAGGAGCCTTAAGTGCTTTGGCAAAATTCACTGTGCTTGATATAAGCAGTGAAAAGGGGAAAGAAGGAATGAATGCAGTAGACATAAGGTGGAGTCTCAGAACATGATACCCTAACATATACCATTTTACAACACTGTGTATTTTCAACTGAAGGAAACAGAAACCTTCAAAAGAAGGTTACTCTCTGACTTCCTATAATTCTCCCCTTAAGCATGGAAATAAAAGAATTCTTTGACTTACCTATACTGAAGGCATGTTGTACTTCCCTTTTTCCCAGGGGCTCTGCCATATATTTATATTCCAAGAAAAGGCTGAATTAATAGGCCTTGCCAAAGTCCTCTAAGTTTATTCTCATTAGACTATATGGTTTTGTCCTTTTATTATCATACTTTTCTTAAAGTTACAAAAGTTAACTCAGTAAGACTTAGTGATAAAATTTAGGGCTAGGTTGTTTTGGAAAGTGTGAAGTAGAGGTTACACTTTGCTTCTAGGAATAACTGTGAAGTCAAAATTTTACTTCGCAGTCTCAAAGTTGCAGTGTAATAACTTTATTACTTTAAAATCTGCCTTGTTTCTCTGCCATTCTAGACTAGGAAATGTAAAAAGGTACTTACTTTCGATCCATTTTGCAGCTAAGTAACTCTCCAACCATTACTGCCTAACAGAGCTGAAGTAAGTAATTTCATTTTGGAGAAGACTTGATTTTCAAGGCTGTTGGGCAAAAACACATGGTCAAAAGAGCTGAACCAGAGCTCCTTAGGCTACTGGGAATAAATTTAATGGGAGCATAATGATGCTATCTTCTCAGGTCCTTTTCAGTGTTCAGCAGCACTTTGATGATTTTTTTTCCCGTCTTCTTGAAATTGTGTTTGATTGGATACACAAAAACCTATTATGTCTAGAAATATGCCTAATCACTCACTAGCTTGTGTGTGCTCATTATTTATAATTTCCAGGTAGAGAAAATAGTCTTCAAGTGTATACCCAGATAATATAGTATTGACATAAATATAGTTATTGTCAAAGAATGGAAGGATCATTAATTCATCCAGGAAATTACCTTTGATGTTAAGATGCTCAATTTGAAAGTCCAAAAGTAGGTGTAAATGGCATATTAAATTGCTAATGGCAGTAGTTCTTTAGCTAGAGAAAATGAATTATTGTTATGTAAGACCAATAGGCATTCTCTTTGTATTGAACAAAGCAGATAAACGAAAACATGACAGAAAATCACACAGAAAAATGAAAACATACAGGAAAATAAGAAAAACATATGGAAAAATGAAACATACAGAAAAATAAGAAAAATAAAACATCTTTAAGACTATTTCATAGAAATTTCTAGAAACCAAGTAAAAATGACTTGAGCAGATATCTAATAAGACAGTATTTTTGGCCCTTTTATCAACATCTAGAGATGTAGATCTACCAAATATTTGGTAATAAATAATTAAATATGAAATTGTTGCAAGCCATTAACATAACCCATTTATAAAATACCTAATTTTGTCTTTTGAAACATGTTAATTAAATTAGGAAGTTTCTTGGCAAAATGCAATATGGATCATTTTAGAGTTTGGAGGATACTCTGGCACTGTTTTTGATATTTTTTAAAACTCATTGCTTTGTGTATTTTTACTTATTGTTTGTTTTAGTAAGAAGATAAATATCAAGAAAATGAACTAAGAATGCTGACAATTAGCAATAGAAGTTAAGATAAATATTTTAGTACTAATGTACTGATCAGACATTTTCAGTTTGATATTACTGGTTAAAGGTCATTTTCATAGTGATAGGAGTTAAAAGACAGAAAAATAAACAAGTGATAAATTGAAGACCTCCAAAAGTGTTCCATATACTGCCTCAAATTTAGAAATGAGCAAGTACTAGATAGAATTAATCTATCACTTAGGATTTTATCCAGATATTCAAGTCCTATCCTTTTTATTCAGTAGCTAATTTATTTTATGAATATCTGAAACTAATTTTTTTTATCATCCTTTCTTGAGACTGAAGGAAGTATCAACTATGAAGATTAGATGAAGATTGAGATTTTACCCAAGTATTTTATAGTAAAGCACATGCAATAATTATTTTTAACTTTGGTAGAATTTAATTGTTAATTTTCCTATAATTGAAATCTTATTAATATCCAATGTAGATATAATTATATAAAATTATAAATCTCCTAGAGCACATTATTACTCTCATTGGTTTATTTTCCAGTATAGTCTCTTATTTGATCATCACTACAAATTGATAAAGTAACCAGAACCCAAAGTATTATTCCACTTATAAATGAGCAATAATAGTTTGTATAATATATATTCTATGTTCACTACCATTTGATCCTTGCAGTGACTAAGTGAAATGGAAGAATACAGATAATGTACTGGAAAATTGCAGACTTTTAGTTTCCTCAGGCTGCTGTGGGAACTTACCATGAATCAAATGGCTTGAACAGGTAGAAGTTTATTCTCTCACAGTTCTGGAGGTTAGTAGTCTGAAATCAAGGTGTCATTATGGTCATTTTCTTCTAAAAGTTATAAGAAAAATATCTGATCCTCACCCCTTTCAGTTTCTGGCAGTTGTCATCCACCATTAGTGATTGATCATTGCTATACTATTGATATTGTTTTCTTTGTGTTTCTATTTCCAAACATTTCTATTCATTATTAAGACAGAAGTCACTGGATCTACAAGCACCCAAATCTAGGTAGACATCATCTTAACTTACTAACTTCTTCAGATACTGTTTCTGAATGAGGTCCCTTTCATAGGTATCAGTGCTTTAGGACATTAACATATATTTTAGTAAACACATTTACACCCACAACTGAGTTTAAAAGAATCTGCCAAAGGTGACAGAACTAGTTTAGAAATTGGATTAAATATGTCCTGAGAGCCCATGGTCACAAAATCTGTGTTCAAATGACTGTAGGATTAAACTGATTAAAAATCCTTCCATAAGTCCTACAATTAATGGATATTTCAAGACTAAGCATGATGTCAAATTTTCCTGAATTATAACCCAGATATTTAAATCAATACTATAATGCTTTTGTTGTTGTTGTTTTGTTTTTGTTTTTTGAGGCAGGATTTCTCTGTTGTAACTCTGGCTGTCCCGGAACTCACTCTGTAGACCAGACTAACCTCAAACTCACAGAGATCAGCCTGCCTCTGCCTCAGGAGTGTTGGGATTAAAAATGTATGCCACCATCACTCAGCTTCTATAATACTTTTTTTTATGTTGCTTTATATTGTTACTTTGAATGCTCCTTGAGAATAAAAGTATTCAGCTTTTATTCATTATGACTTAAAATAAATTTTCACATTGGAAAATAATTTTAATACAAACTGTGTATTTCTTTGCAAAGGACAGAAGGACTCTGTTAGAACTTAATTATTCCTCCAGGTTCCCACTAAAATACCTTAGGCAGTTAGAAGTAAATATATTCTTTCCATTTCAGCCTTGGGGTATAATGAAAACCTTCCAGGAATGTGATAATTTTCTTTTACTGTAATAATATTTTGTTTTAATCTTTATATTTACTTTTCAAAGATAGTCTTAAATAAAAAACCATACCATCTTAGAGGTTGAATAAATCTTATACATATTAAATAACACTGAATTTCCAAGAGGAAGGAATTTATTTGCTAAGTGGCGTTAAGTGATGGTAAGCATACCAGGGTGTACAACAAGTTAAAGAGTCTAGGTTGCTCTTTTTTTTAAGATAGAGAAAAGTGAGGTGTTTATATTCTAAATCCCAAAAGTAAGAAAAGTAAGCTGCAGTTTTTGAATATGAGTGGTATTTTTCTCTATTCTTATCCAAATAAGATTTTCTTTCATAATTTCTATGAAATAAAATAGGGAGGAAACCAACTACATGACTAGATTAGAATTCTAATCATGTTAATGCTTTTATTGAATTATTCATTTTTTGCCTTGAATTTCCAGACTGAGGCTCTGGCTTGCAATTCCAGTGTAGAAGCAAAATCTCTTAGAAGAGACAGCTGATGAGTCTACTGTCACCTTAATAGCCAGAGTGCCCAGGTTGGACAGAACATAAGAGCTATAGATCAGGGAGTTTCTGATTGGATTGTAATAGAAGTTGACATAAAACTAGCCAGCACAGAAGATAAATTTAGCATGCTAATGTATAGAATAAGGCTGCATGCATAGAATAAGGCTGTAGCTAATAATACTGAATCTTAAAATTTTAAGAAATTTTTTGTCTTCTTATACAGAATATAAATAGATGTGATGGATAACTTATTAAAGTAATAATTTTAACATGCATGTGTATATCAAAATGTGTTTTGTATGTTAAACATATACATTTTAAATTTTTTAAAAAAATTGTTTCTTCTCTCATACAACTTATACAATACATCCTGACCTTCCTCCTCCCCTCTCTCCATTCCTTCCAATGTCCCCCATATGCCAGGTTCCTCAGATCTACCCTCCATCCCCACCCACAAACTCCTGTGCTCCCCCCAGCTTCTCCCCCAGAAAACCTTCTCCCCAGGTTACCACTCAAACAAGACATGGCATAGGAAGATGGAACAAGGCCAGGGACTAGGCCCTACATCAAATGTGGACCAGGTAACCCAGTAGGAGCAAAAGAGTCACAAGTGCAGGTAAAAGGATCAGACTCCCCGACTCCAGCCTGTATGATTTTTTTCAAGAACACCAATCCAGACAGCCATAAGATATATTAGGGGACCCTGCAGGTTCCATGTTTGCCCCTTTAGTCTCTATGGTCACCTAAAAGTGCTAGTCAGTTGACTGTGTGGAGTTTATTCTCCTGGTGTCTTTGACCCCTCTGGTATCTGCCATCCCTCCCCTCTCTCTCAGCAGGGTTCCCCAATCTCTGCAACCTGGGCCTATCCATATGTTCCCATCAGCTGCCTGAGTGGGGCCTCTCTGATGAGGATTGAGCTAGGCACCAATCTATGTGACATCATTAGAAATAATTAATTTTTAAAATAAAGCAAGAATCCATTGACCTCAAATCTGATTTAAATCCATACTGATTAGGTCAGAACTTTACTGATTATAAATTTCCCTTCAGTTTACGGTCACTTTAGATTTTTCTTGTATTCATCTAATACTTATTAGCAATCACATGTTATGTCCAATATTTTGAGTCTTCATAAAAATATTCTCAAGGGATTTTCTACTTAAACTATGAATTTTCATGAAATAAAGTGATTTGCTTAGCTATTTTATATTTTAAAAAATACTTAAAACAGCAGTTTCTATTTTTGATTCATTTCATTTATTTGTGGAAAAGTCCAACAATATATTTATTTAAATTTGAAACATCAATGTACATTTGTTTGTCAACGTTAACTAGGAACAACATTCATCCTAAATGTGCTTTTTGTCAGTATACCTCAGCTCCAGTTTTGTGATTTAAAGGAGATTAACGATAGTGAATCCCCAAGTGGCTTGAGAACAAATTTCTATTGAAATTTTTGATATAATTTTTTGTGTTTTGATAGTAACAGAATTTATTGTATGTCTTTTCAACAACGTGATGTATAAATTTTTTCAAATTATTAAAAATTTGAAATTATCACTGTTGATGTTAGAGTCAACATATCTACAAATAAGTGAACCTCTTAAGTTTATTGCTCACTATATTAAATATTTTATAGCAAATGTTGAGGCATAAGAAAAACTACTAATACATGATATTAACTAAGCTAAATCCATTTATCCACTAAAAAATGATATTAAATTTTGAGAAATCTTATTTTGTAGGGTTAGATAGGGGTGTCTCCAGAATAAGAATAAATTATCAGAAAAGTAGGGAAGAAGGCAAATATCCTGGGAATTGGGAAGAGGTGATAGGACAGTTTCTTTTTAATAAAAACTAAGTCTATTAAAGATTTACAGTAGGACATTTAGATATACATGATAATGCAATTTTAATTAAGTAAATGAACACATCTTTCTCTTAATATTCCTTTCTCTGTATGAGCACATGTGCATATGGATATTGTGGTATAAAATACAGTATTACTAACATAATGCATATCAGACTTAACTCATCCTACATAACTAATTTTGTAACTTTTAACTAACTGCTCTCTGTTTCTATTATTTATTTTACATTTTCAAATATGAGTGAAATAATGCAGTGTTTTTAGTGTATTATGTTTTTTCACTCCTTTAGTATATATAAGTATACACATGTATAATCCCTATATTGTCACAAATAACAAGTTCTTATCTCGAATCACATTCCTCAGTGTGCATTATTTTATTTATCCATTAATGGGCACAGGTTATTACTGGGCTATTGTAAATGGTACTTCAAATACTATAAAAATTCAGATATGCATTTGTTGTATTGATTATACTTTTTTAGTTATATATATCCAGAATTAAAAATTTCTGGTTCAGTTCTAACTTAGGTTTCTGTGATACAACACCATAAATGAAAGCCACTTCGAGTGAAAATAATTCATTTCATCTTACACTTCCAGACAACAGTACATCACTGAAGGGAGTAAGGGCAAGAAGTCAAGCCAGGAACCTAGAGCAGAAACTATGTAGGAATGCTGCTTACTGGCTTTGTCCCCATGGATTGTTCTGCATGCCTTCTTATATAACCTGTGACCACCTTCCCAGGGCTTGGCATTGCCATAGTGGGCAGGGACTTTCTACATAAATTATTAATCAAAGACAACACCTCCCCAGACTTTCCTACAGGACAAACTAATGGATGCATTTTTTAAATTCAGATTCCCTCTTTGTAGATTACTCTAGCTTGTGTCAAGTTGATAAAACACAAACCAGCATAAGTAGGTATTTCTATGTATAATTATTTGAGGAACCTTAATAGTGTTTTTTTTGGTGATAGTAGTAACAGTCTGCTATTTTGTTAGCAGTGCAAAAAGATTGCTTTCTCAACATCTGTATTAATATGTCTTTTGGATATAAACAACCTAGAAGATGTGAGGTATTGTTGGCTGGATTTTGATTTGCAATGTGAAGATGAGTATATTTACATTAGTGTTGGCCATTCCTTATCCTCTTTATAAAAATAGCTACAGGGGATCCTTTGGCAATTAACTGGACCATTTTTCAGTTTGCTGTTGAGTTGTGTGTGTTCCTTATGCATATTAAATGCTAATTATACGCACACACACATACACACACACACATATATATATAGTTCCAAGTATTCTTTCAATAATAAGAACTCTTACAATACTCTTTAGTGCCTATTGCAATATGGTACTAAAAAGAGTAGGAATAATTGAGATCTGTGCATAGTAGAAATAATGAAGTCAATATCAAATTGAAAAAGTATGTGACATTATGTGATAATCAGAGGTACAGTTTCATACGCTTGTGTGCTTTTTGTCTGTTCTAGGTGACATAAATTTCTGATATGTTCAAAAATACATAAAATTTTCTACAAGGGTTAAGGAAACCTTGAATAAAAGAAAGTGAATGATGGTTCATTTCACAGAATTTTTCAAACACAGTTTACAGAGGCTAAAGATGCATAACTTAAAATTGTTCAAGTTATGTTTGCATGAGAATACAGTAATATATACAGAATAGTAATGGTCACTGCTTTTATGAAGCATGGAGAAACATTCAACTGCAGTAATCAGATGATATTTCTATCCATAGCATTCATGTTTTCCAGAGCTTCAACACGTAAAAGCCAGGTTGAAGTTCAGTTCTTTACCCTTAATTCGTCCAGAGGGGAGAGTGTTTCCCCAAATATCTACATCCTTGAGTAACATCATCCCATAGGAAGATTTCTTTTATTATTATTAAATTTATTTCTGTTCTCTTATATAATATATCCCAACTCCATCCTCCATTCTCTCCAATTTTCCAAGCCCTTTCCACCCCCCCCCCCTTTTCCATCAGAACAGAGCAGGCCTCCCAGAGTTACCACTCTAACAGCGTATATCAAGTGGAGACAAGGCTGGGCTCAAATCCCTTCATGTTGACTGGACAAGGGAGCACAGCAGGAGGAAAAGGGTTCTAAGGGCAGGTAAAGGAGAAAACCCTCACTTCCCCAATGGTGTTCTACAAGATCATCAAGTCAGATAACAAAAAAAATATAGGGGACCCTGTAGTCTCCATGTCTGCTGCTTCAGTTTCTGTGAGCCCATAGTAGTCCTGGTGAGTTGATTCTGTGGGACTTGATTTCCTGGTGTCCTTGACCCCTCTAGTCCCTGCAAACCCTCATCCAGCTCATCATTGGGGTTTCTTGAACTCCACCCTCTGTTTCGCCTTTTGCCTCTGCACCATTCTCAGCTGCCAACAGGAGCCTCTCTGATGACAATTGGGGTAGGCACCAATCTATGAGCATAGCAGAATATCATTAGGAATTTTATCCAGGCTCTCCAGTCTCTAGTTCCTAGCCAGCTCTGCAATATCAGTCATAGGGTACCTCCCTTGGCATGGGCTCTGCCCTTCCATTGCCTCAGCAGATCATGCCAGAATGATAGATTATAAGTCAGAGTTTTGTGGGTGGGTTGGTGTCACTGTCTCACCACTGGAAACCTTGCCTGGTTACAGGAGATGGCCTGTTCAGGCTCCCCATCCTCCATTACTAGGGGAACTTGATTGTAGACTTCAGGGTGTTTTCATTGCATTAGATCTCCAGATTACCCCTAAATGTCCCCCAGTTCTAGTCCTCTCTCCCTATATTCTCTCCCTCCAAACCTTTCTCCCCTACCCAAGCCTCCTGTTCCCATTCCTGTCCTCACCTTGTCCACCTGTAACATCTATTTCCCCTTCTCTGGGAGATCCCTGTGTCTCCATTGGGTTCTTCTTTGCTGCATAGTCCCTCTGTGGATTATAGTGATGTTGTCCTTTACTTAAGGCTATTATCCGATTTTAAGTGACTACATACCATAATTGTCTTTCTTGGTTTGGGTTACCTTTCTCAGGATAATTTTTTCTAGTTCCATCCATTTGTCAGAAAATGTCATGTCATTTTTTAATAGCTGAGTAATACTCCATTGCGTATATGTACCACATTTTATTTATTCATACTTCAGTTGAGGGTCATCTAGGTAGTTTGCAATTTATGGCTATTTTGAACAAAGTCACTGTGACCATAGTTGAGCAAGTATCCCTGTGGCAAGGTGGAGCATCCTTTGGTTATATCCCCAGGAGTGATGTAGCTGGGTCTTGAGGTAGGTTGATTCCCAGTTTCCTGAAGAATCACCATATTGATTTCCATAGTGGCTGTACAAGTTAGCACTCCCACCAGCAGTGAAGGAGTGTTCCCCTTGTTCCACATCCTCAGCAGCATGAGCTATCACTTGTGTTATTGATCTTAGCCATTCTGACAGGTGTAAGATGGAATCTTAAGGTGGTTTTGATTTGTATTTCTCTGATGGCTAAGGATGTACAGCTTTTAAGTGCATTTCAGCCATTTGAGATACCTCTTTTGAGAATTCTGTTTAGATCTGTATCCCATTTTTAGTTGGATTATTTGTTTTGTTTTGTTGATGTCTAGTTTCTTGGGTTCTTTAGGTATTTTAGATATTAGCCCTTTTTTGTATGTGGAGGTCATGAAAATACTTTCCCATTCTGTAGACTGCCATTTTGTATTATTGATAGTATCCTTTGCCTTACAGAAGCTTCTTGGATTCATGATGTATTGATTGCTGATTTTAGTGCCTGAGCTACTGTGTTCTGTTCAGTAAGTTGTCTCTGGTGCCAATGTGTTCAAGGCTTTTCCTCACTTTTTTCTTCTATCAGGTTTAGTGTATCTAGTTTATTTCGAGACCTTTGATCCACTTAGACTTGAGTTTTATGGAGGATGATAAATATGGTTCTATTTGCATTCTTCTCCATGCAGATATACAATTAGAGACCAGAAGCATTTGCTGAAGATGCTGTATTTTTCCATTGAATATTTCTGGCTTCTTTATCGAAAATAATATATCATTTGTATAGTGATCTTTTATCCTTGTTCAAACAATTACCTAACAATTGATTGAGAAGTATACTATCTAAAGTTTTATTCTCTATAGTATGCTTTATGTGTGAAATTGAATTCTTTTTTAAAACTATTTCTGTATCTTAACATGTTTTATAAAGTAAAGATTGAAGTTGCTATCTCCTGTATCTTTTAGTTTTTAGGTTTTGGCAGGATTTCATACTTATTCTCATATTTGTAGTATTAGCACATGACAAACTATCTCCTTGCCTCACATTATGCAGCATTAATGTCTTGCTCCAAGTTTCACTGGAAGATTTTTTTTAAGTTTCTATTATCAACATACTTCTTGCAGTGTTCCTTAATCTTATGTTTCATTCTTTTACTTCAATGCTTATTCAGCTCTTTAATTTTATAATCACCTTTGTTCAACAAACATTTATCAGGTCATTATGATGTGCCTAGAATAAAAATCTGGATAAATATAATGCAGTTTTTAGCTGCTAGTGATCTAATTAATTCTTGATTTTTAAAATCTTATTCATTTATATTTAGTCTAAAAATGGCTGGTTATTTTAATGTTTTATGTATCTATTTATTTATGATTAATGCCAACAAATACAAATAAATTTCCAAAGTGTCTCTTTTAAGTTTGTTTTACTAAGTTATTATATATGTCTGTTAAGATTAAAAACTCATTGTAGGAAGCTATTAAGAAAAAAATACTCATTCTTCTTGAGTGTTCTGATGGCATAGTAGATTTATAAGGATAGTAAACTTAAAGCAAGAGAAAAATATTGAAAATGTACACATTTAAGAATAAACATATTTATTAGATAACCAAGTGAAAATTATGACTATGTTAAACACTGGTCTGAAGTAAGTAAAATTTGTGTAAAGTCATAAAGAAAAAGTTTGCCTATTTTGTAGTTATATTATATGGATATAGTATATTATAAAAATGTATGGTAGCTGAAATACTACATTCCATAACCATAGTCTACATGTTTAATTTGTAATGTAAAATAGTATGCATAATATAATTTATAAAACTGCATATTTATATATGCTACAGTAAATAGGATTTAAAATATTTTAGCCTCAGTCTGAATTATTTTATGATGAAATAGAATTGACTTCGGAGTTCTTCAGAGTTTTTTACCAATATTATATTAAGTAAAAAATGATATTCCTTTTGACCCAAATGTATTCACATTTAAACATTTAGTACATACCTTTGCTGATTTTTCCAAGTTTTTCACAGAAAGGATATTTCTAAGATACTCACAGTCCTAATTTTTTATATTTAACTTCAAACCATAATATTAAATATCAGGATGAGGTAAATAAAATAGTAAAAACTTAGAGAGACTTGTTTTTCTACATTAAGAAGGTATTGTAAAAAATATCTCACTATAACATTGAAAGGTGGTATCATTCCCTTCTTACATCCATATGCATCATAAAGGTTAGGCTCCGGAATACTATTTTCCATATGGAGGTAGTTCATTGATTTTAATCTTTTAGCTATCTTAGTGCATTACTTCTATCTCATCAAACCATGATTAAAATTGTAATCTGAAAATAGATTTTTCAGCTGATTAGAAGATATTTAACTTATCAGTAGTCTCTAATCAATCAACCCTTAGTTTTTAAAATTTTATTTCTTTTCTCTCACACAAACTTACACAATACATCCTGACCTTTCTCCTCCCCCTTCCAGCCCCTAGCTCCCTTATCTCCCCTCTCCCCCAGATCTACTCCCTATCACTACCTATAATCATCTCCCACCTTCTCCCTAGAAAAGAACAGTCCACCCAGAGTTACTGCTCAAATAGGGCATGGCATAGCAAGACAAAACAAAGCCAGGCACCATTCCCTATATCAAGGGTGAGCCAGGCAGTAGCTAAAGAGTCCTAAGGGTAGAGAAAATGATCTGAAGACTCCTCACTCTTGCCTGTAGTTGTTTTTCAAGAACACCAACCCAAACAGCTATTAAGATATATTTTGGGGATCCTGCAGGTTCCATATCTGTGCCTTCAGTCTCTATGTGCCTCTACAAATGGAGCCCAAAGCCAAACATGGTGCAGAAGACGGAGAGGAAGGATGACAGACAGATGCTATAGGGGTTGGGGTCACCAGGAGAGCCAGCCCCACAGTGTCAACCATCTAACACTTCTTTTTTACTTGAGAATTTCTGTTAAGAATAAAGTAGTGCTATGAAACCACTGGAACAATTAGTCAATTCCCATTATTAAATTTAAATATCATTATGTTAAATGGCCGAGGGCAGTTTTAAGAATTGAACCAAAAGACAGCATAATAATTAAAATACATATTATGAAAGAATCAATAAACTTGTGGATTACACTTTACACATATATTAAGGCTTTTATTTGTTTAGGTGATTCTGGGTTTCAAACCCAGAATATTAAGCATACTGAGTGAGCACTCTACCAGTGAAACCTAGCCCCAGCCTTGGCTTTTTTTTCTTTTTTTCTTTTAACTATAACACTGTCATTAAATGTTATACTGATCCACCAAAAACAATGGGTTTAAATCTTCAAATGCATGTTTAATTTTTCCAGAGTATGGACCCTACCAACATTTATTATGTTACAATTTTTAAGGTCTCTTCCCCAAAATGGATATCCATCAAAGCATAAATTAATTTGGTGCTTTGTTTGATACTGTAAAGAAAAGGAGGATAGTCATTAGTTTGTGGTAACCATATTAAAAACACTTTATTCATAGTATCTTATTTAATCTATAAAACCACCATGTGAGGAAGGTATTAATACCATCTCTTATAAATGAAGAAACCAAGACTTAGAGTTTCACTTGTACAAGCATAGGTTCTTTGTAATTATGAGAACTAGAATTCAAAACCTTGTCCCCCAATTCTGTATTATGTTAAATTTCATATATAAATCCTGCTTGGAAAAATTTGAGTCACATTATGCAACAGTACACTCATTTAATTTGTAAGTGAAGTAAGTTCTCCAAAGTATCTTCTCTGCTATTAAGATTATGATTATTGGATAAAAGTTCTCTCTATTTCTTATGTTAAATACTTCTATCAAAATATTTTGGTCAGTTATCATAGAGTTTGGTGATTACTGTTAGTAATATTTTAATGTATTTGAAAATTTTTGAAAAACTAAATTTTAAATAATTTCATCACAAATTGTGTAGCAAACAAGATAACTATATAATCACTATACTATTACCAATACAGTTGCCCTACTATGCACACCAGACCTTACAACTTCCATTTAACTTTAGCTTAGTATACAGTGGTCATCCTTTCCCAAACTTCTCCTTACTCTTATCGGCCTCTGGTAACCACTTTTCTATTTATTTATAAAAGATGTATGTCTTGCATTCCACGTGAGGGAAATCAAATGATGTTTGTCATTCTCTGAATGACTTACCACAGTTGGCATAACTATGTCTCGTCATAGCCATGTTGTTACAAATAATAAGATCTTCTTTTATTAGAGAATTGTTTTCCATTGTGTGTGTGTGTGTGTGTGTGTGTATGTGTTTGTGTTTTATATGTGTGTATATTGCATTTACTTCAGTTGTTCACGATCATGTAAGTTATTTTCATTTCGTAGTTTTTGTGAATAGTGCTACAATGAATGGAGACAAAGGTATCTCTTTGACATACTTTTTTTTTCCTTTGAATATACAGGGAGGAGTACGATTAATGGATCTTACAATAGTCATATTTTCTGTTTTTTCATTCCATATTCTTTTGTGTAATCGCTGTATTTATTTCCATTTCCATTAAGTGTGTCCAAGAGTTCCATTTTTTCCATATCACCATATGTTACTATTTATCTTACTAATAGCAATAAACTGTTTGGAGTAAAGTGATACCTCAGTTTGATTTTGATGTTCATTTTTCTGTTTGAATAATATTGAAAAATTTCTCATACATATTGGGCATCTTCATATCTTTTAGGGAATGATATTTGGGAGCAAATGCTGATATTTAGAATTGGGCTGTTTGTTTATATTCAGTTAAGATTTTGGGTTCCTTATCTTCTCATATCACCATTTGTTAGATGAGTAATTTTGAATACTTTTCCAGTTCTGAAAGTTGTTTCTTCACTTTGATGATTACTGTACAGAAAATTTTTATTTCGTAGAACACCATTTGTCATTTTAAATCTTTCATTTCTATGCTTTTGGGGTATGTTAAAAAGTAATAAACCTTACCCTGTCAATTTGTGAAATGTTTCTCACATTTTATTCACATAGTTTCATTGATTTATGGCCATACATTTAAGACATTGAGCTATTTTAGATTGATATTTTTGTAACTAGTAGGCAATAAGAGTTGTGTTATGCTAAAACAAATGTGGACATCCAATTTGCCCACCATCAGTTATTGAAAAACCTATCCTTTCTATAATGTTGGTTTTTAGGATTGTAAAAATTCAACTGGTTGTAATTGTATAGACTCACTTCCATTGACTTATGTGTTTATTTTTGTGTCAATACCATTCTGTTTTGGTTACCATTATGCCCAGAATTAATTAATGTCTCCTTTACTATTATTGCTCAGGATTACTTTATCTGTTTGGAGTTATAGTGGTTCCAATAAAATTTTAGGATTTTTTCATCATGTTAAAACTATCATTGGTATTTCAAAGTGGTTACAAGGATCTATCGATTGTTTTGAGTAGCATGGGCAATTTATTACTCCCAATCTCTGAATGTAATATATCTTGTCATTTTTGTGTATATTATTTCTTTCATCAACATACCATATTTTCAGTATTTCAGATCTTTCAGTGTGTTGTTTACATCTATTTTTAAATGTTTTTAATTTTTGTAGTAAGTGGAATATGGTGATGCTACTAATTTTTGTATATTGATTATATAGGTTTCAATTTACCTGAATTAGTTTATTAATCTTAGTGACTGGGAATGTAGTTCGGTGGGAAACTGCTTGCCCAACATGTGTGAGGCCCCATGGTCAATGTCTAAAAACTAGGAATAAGAACACATGTTTTAGCTCTAACAGATTTTTCTTAAGGCACATTCCTTAGGAATTTTTATATATAAATGCACACCCATCTGGAAATAGAGGTAGTTTGACTTAGGAAAACTCCTATTTTAATGTCTTGTTTATCTATTTTATTTATCAATTGATCTATTTATTTAAACTATTCAAACTAGGACATCCAGTAGTATTTTGAAATAAATGGATGAAATTGTAATTTACATCCTTGGCTTATACCAGATTTAAGTAGAAAGGTTTTAGATTTCCTCTACTTAATGCAATATTAACTGTTTCCTTATTTTTAATGCTTTTTATTTTATTGAGGAATGCTCCTTCTTTACCTAATTTTTGAGCATTCTTATGTTGAATTTTATGAAGTGATGATTTTTTATGTACAGAGATGATTGTATGGTTTTATTATTTATTCTGTCCATGTGTTTTATCATTGTTTTTGATTCACTCATGTTGAACTCCCTTTGGAGCTTAGGATGAATTGTATATGATCATAATAAATAATTTTCTTACACTTTTTGATTTGGTTTGCTAACATGTTGTTGAAGATTCTTACATTAGTTACGGATGCTGGTTCATAGCTTTCTTTTATGTTATTTTCCTGCAATTGTTTGGTTTGGTCTCAGAGAAAGACTGGTCTTGGAGAATGAGTCTGAAAAATTACTTTTTGGTCAAATTTACAAAAATCAACTAAGAAAAATTGGTGGCATTTTTTTCTTTATGCTGGTATAAATTGTCAGGCCATCTGTTTTGGAGCTTTTCTTTGATGAAATAGTTTAGTTAATTATTTAGTCCCATTACTCATTTGTCAGTTAAATCTTGATAATGTATATTTTCTTTTTTCTGGATTATAAAGTATTTTGATATATAGTCATTCATCCACTTCTTTAAGTATACTAGTTAAGCAATCTTTCCAAAAGTACAACTGAATTTAAGATGATATAATATACTTTATATAGTATATTAATTCAACTATTCAAATGAAGTTAGTAGCATAATAACACTAAGCCATACTAGATATGCTAATATTTATAAAGGACTAATGTAGAACCTGACATTATGTTTCATAGAAAAATTCTTAAGTAAACCATTTTACATGATGCTGGTAAATTTTGACTTCTGAATTTATTAAACTGATTTAGTGATTTAAAGTGTTGACTACATTCTTAGGCTTCTTGATTTCAGATCTCAATTCCATAATTTAATTATTGATCAGATTAATTTACTTCTTCATGTCTTGGTTTCTTCATATCTGTAATAATTGCACCTACTTCTTAGGTTATTAAGAGGATTTAAAGAGTTAACATGTCCCAAACCCTTAGAATCATCTCTAATATATAGGCAGCTTTTTTTTCCATTCACTGTTTGTGTATACCAAGGTACATGTGTTTATGATGTGACATTTATCATAGAAATATAAAAAAAGCTAATTGAGCAGTCTGGGCCTTCTATAAATAGTTGTGGTTTCCTTTAACATCTAGTTAGTCTCAATATTTAAACTTATTTTACTTTTGCTTTTAGCCAATTACCACTGCACCTGAAACAATGAGTTCTTCAGTGAAACGTAAAGCTGATTATACTCCACTCATTCAACATCTATCAATGGTAAGTAACTTAAATTCATTGCAAGTATTGAGAAATTCACTATTGGTGAGGGATTAATGGAATGGCTTAAGAAATGTTCCACGTGTTACTAGAATTTAGGGACCTAGATCAAATTGGTCATCTCATAATATTATTGTGATACAAATAAAATCATGCTACCCTGGATTAAAGTAATAAATCATTTTCATGAACTAACGTCTATGTATCTAAGCTAATGATAGTAGTTTTAACACCTTAGCATAACAGTTATATCAGTAGAAATTTTGCAAACCTTTCAACCTCAACTCCTATGATTCCCTGTCCTGAAATCTGCTAGCCATACTATAAACACTCCCATATTCACCAATACTACATATGTTCTAACTCATAAAGTTCTAATAACTTTTCTTCTATGCTTAGGTTCCTTCTCTTTCTTTCTCTGGTTAATTATTTGTCATTCTATAGCACTCATGAAGCTCAAGTACTGGCTCTTTTGTTAAATTTTGCCTGAAAGCCTCAGGAAGAATTAATCAGTTTGTGCCTTATAGTCACATGATACTGTGTAAATATTACTGATAATGAGCTCATCATGGTGGAGTCTACTCAGTCTGTGACATTGTTCCTATTAATTTCCGTAATTCCAACATTTAATAATGGTATTATAAAGATAGGATAATTAATGTTTGTTGAATGAATGAATGAATGATGGATGGATGGATGGATGGATGAATGGATAAATTGACAGATAAATAGATAGATAAATGGACAGACAGACAAGTAGATATATAGACAGGTGCATAGGTGAGTGCTTTCATTAACTCATCAAATGTTCCTGCTCTGGTACACCAAAATGAATATATAACACATTAAGGAATAAAAACATATTTCCTCTTGGATTAATTTGACCAAGGGTGATCCCAAACTTGAATTCTCCACTTCTCTCCCTGTGTATTCTGTCTGTCCCTAACAAAGTGTTTTGATCTCTATTTATTTAACAGAACAGAAAACATGGCATGGGAAAGGAATAGAGAATTCTTTATAGAATTTTTTTACAGTTTTACACAGGAAGAAGTCATTTTACTGACCTAACTGACCCAGAATAGTAAACAGTACTCCAAACATATGTTATCAAGCTATATCCACAGCTTCCTTTCAAAATTTTTGTGGCAGATATTTGTTGTATAAGGTTGCTCCCAACCTGTTGGTTATTTTTAGCAGCTGATTAACACACGATGTGCATATACCCATATATTACTATAGGTGAGGGGCATGGATAAGAACATAATAAATGTAATTAGTGCATTACACATGCATTAGTGTAAGTTGCAAAGGCTGATTACATGGAAAATCCAAGGGAAGTAAGGTCATTTATTAACATTGTTTTCTTAAAGGCAGGTTAAACTTATACAGAATGAGTACACGTAAGACAGCAGTTTAAATACAGTCTTAAAAGTACATCAAGACTTTTATTAACTTTGCTGTGAGGTGTAGTAGTAAGCTTCTGTGACAGCTCAGCAAGAAAAACAAGAAGGCATACTCATTTGTGAAAACCCTGCCAGACCTCAGTAGAAGTAACCACAATCATGGCCAACTCCATTCTCGACAGTAGAACCCTGAGCAACTGAGCTCAGGGGTTTTTATTGATTCAGAACTCCTCAGGTGTTCTACTGATAGCACATGCAGGTCAGAAGCAATCAAACATCACCCACATAAATCCAACACTGGCAGACAATACAAAATGCCAAGATCTAGATAGCCCCTCAATGAATAAAACAATATTTTAAACACAACTAAAAATAAACTTCCACAACAGTGAGGTTTGCTAGAAGTTCAGTCTTTCAGGGGCCAACAGATATATTCATTAAAAACAGTCACTTCAGGTGGATAGTTTGGTGGGAGAGTAGGTAGTTATTTAGACAGATTGGTAGGTGGGTGGACAGTATACTGGACTCTATGAAGGGCAATACCTAGTATTATGTATGACTACATCTAATATCTTATTTGGCCCACCAGATTCAGAAAACAGGAGACAAAATTTCCCCTGATAAGTAAAGTGAATTGTGTTTATTTTATTCAGACATCTCCAATCTTTCTACGCAACAAATGGAGACCTCAGACTCGTCCTAAAGAGATCAGATTAGTTACTCTTCCATTGTTAAAACATACAAAGAACACATTTTAAAATACTTCCAGGCCACTCTGACAAAATTTTATACCTATTAATTAGATTGTTCAAACCTCCAGTCTTACTTCTAAAAATGTATATTTTCTACACAGAAGTGCATACATATCACCTGATTTTTTTCATATAATAAGTTTGCAAACATTTACCAAGCTATATATAAGTAAAGAAGAAATTGTTTAGATATTTTAATATAAACACCTTTAGTTATCATATAGTTACTTATTTACACTCCTATATAAATCATTAAACTCTACTGTTAAGAAATAATAAATCATTCTAACTAGCCACCTCAGACTTCAGTGAAGATTCATAAATCACATAGTATGAATTTTATCATCATATAACTTAAAAGATAACAAAACATGGTTGACTATAGTTCCATAAGAACTCCATATTGACAAAATTATAAAGTATTTAAGAGGCATAAGTAAATGCTAAGTTTATCTTTCTAATGGCCACCTTAAAAGGAAAATAGAAATTAAACAGTCCTAATTTGGTTTATTTATTTTTAAAAGTTGAGTGGTTTTGACTAAAAGCACTGATAATTAATATCCATTCCAAAAAGTATTAAACCCATTTTCTGGTATTAGCTAGCTATACTTGTGAAAAGATGACATATAGTGGTAAAATATTGCATCTCTCCTTTTATTTTTATTTTAATTTCTTTACCTTTCTGTCTGTCTGTCTGTCTATCTGTCTGACAGGAGGGTTATATCAAATGTGTGAGTAGAGATATCATGGACTACTTACAGAAGTTGCTTCTCTCCTTCCACTGTGTTGACCCTGATGATTAAACTATGGTCATCAGGGTTGACTGTGAGATCCTTAACTTGCTCAACTATCTCATTAGCGTGAATTCTCAGAGAGGGTTTTTACAGTCTCTGTACTGAAAAATATTGAACTTTTAACATTCTACTCCTATAATCTGTGTCTCTAACAAAAACAGTATTTTGTTTATAATACACTGATATTTGTCCCTGTTGTGTTTATTGAAAAGGATATTGCTGCATGATTTTGCTTTTTAAAATATATATCTATTTAATTCATAAAAATGCAACTGATAGCATAATACTGGTTATGAGAAACAGCTTAGAAGTTGTCAGAAAATTTCTTTCAAACTCAACCAGTGTATTCTCATGCATTTTCTTACTTATAACATGAACTACAGATTTCACCTGTTCATAGTTTGATAGCATACTTATGTAATTCTGACCATGTCCTTTCCTCTCAAGAGATTCTCCCATTCATATCCTCCTTCTTTTTCATTTTTAGAGTTTCAGAAAGTACATTCCTATTTGAAGATGAATCATCATTTGCTAGAAACCAGCATTTTTGTTGTTTGTGATGGTGGTGGTTTCAAATATGAACATCATATAAACATAAATATTCTAAATATTTTGCTTATCTAAACATAAATATTCTAAATATTGTCTTGTGAAATTCTATTAATATTATCTATTATGTTCAAATATTTCATCCAACTTTCAAGTTCTTTTGGTATGAAACTCAATTTTGTATAAACCTTACATCTTAATTTTTGTCTTAAATTTTTTTCTGGAATATATTTGATTATATTCTTTTCTCTCCCCATCAAGTTTCTCTGGGACCTCCTCACCTCCCTATGCACTGAACTACATTTTCTTTGTCTTTATTGAAAAAAAAATCAAATAAGCCAACAAAAAAGGCAAAAATACCAAACAATCAAACAAAAAATGTACACAAAAACACACTGGCAAGACATGGATCCATTTGTGTTGGCCAACTATTCTTGATGATGGGGCTGCCATACCCAGTGTCACTTGGAGAAAATTGATTTTCTTGTGTAGGCTCTAAGAGTCTCTGTGGGTTTGCGTGTATGTCAGCCATGTTTTATTGTTTCCTTGGAGTCATTCACTACCTATGACTCTTACTTTTTTTCTTCTTCCTCTTCTGCACAGATAATTGAGCAGTGAGGGGATGGAGTTGGGAAGACATCCAGTGTAGGCCTGAATGCTTCAAAGTCTCTCACTACTTTCACATTGTACAGTTGGGGGTC